>JAVJGJ010000037.1:76761442-76787780 GCA_035590215.1 Microhierax caerulescens | reverse complement strand
TCTTTTCGTTGAAGGTGCTGAAGGGAGTCCCCCCCCCCCCCCCCCGCCTCCTTCAGGCCCTGTTTGCCCATGCGCATCCCTGTCGCAATTTGAACACGACCTGTGGCTACAAGATGCACTCTCTAGAGGCCTTGAGGGGGACACAAGGGTCCTACGTGTTATCCTTCCTCTCCCATTAAAACAAGAAAGCCACTTTGGCTTGCACACTTTGAATCTTTCAGAAGTATACTAATGATTTAATTCCACAGCAAATGTGCCAGAAGCATTATTACAACAGCAGTTTTGAAGGGTTTGATCATTTCTTGCCAGTTATTTTTCTAATGTGTTTTAAGTAACAGAAACTTCAGTACCAAAGGAAGTTCTTGGCAAGAAGGGATCATTCAAGCATGAAAACTCATTTGAAAAATAATTACTTTGAGTCAAGTCAGTCCTGTATATCCACCAGAAGCTGTTAAGTCCTCCAAGTTAAAATAACAAATGAGCAAATAAATCAGGGGGGAGGGTGGGGGCAATAAAAATGGATGTATTTTAAAAAAGACCCAATAGCAAAGTCTGGTAGGGAGCTGTTTCTGCACAACTGGATGTAATGATACTGCGATATATAGTATCTGGGGAATATTTTCTTCAGGTTTAGTGGATTTAACTGTGCTCTAAAGAAGAAACCACCAGATCAACAAGGTTGTACACAGAGTAACCCTGTGCTGTATATATTCACTGGCAGGGGAAAGTCATTGGGCTCCAAGCGTTTGCTTTTTCTGGATGACTTTTTTTAACAGGAAAAAAACATTTGTGGCGGATCTCAGGCTGAATCTTGGTGGTTTTAAGGAACCTTTATCGCATGGGAAAAATAATTTGATATGAGTAGAATGCACCATATGGTTGAACTGTAAAGCCTCTATAAACATGAGTCTGTTGAGGTTTTTTCGTGTTTATAAATATAAATTGTATTTCTTTATAAATCTAATCTCTTTATAAATATAAATTATAAATCACAAATAACTTCTCTTTATTTCTTCTCCCTATAATTCCTGAATTCTTGCCCTTCAACATAGCTGAGCTACCAT
Organism: Microhierax caerulescens; assembly: GCA_035590215.1. Lineage (NCBI taxonomy): Eukaryota > Metazoa > Chordata > Aves > Falconiformes > Falconidae > Microhierax > Microhierax caerulescens. The sequence goes on along the minus strand of JAVJGJ010000037.1, from coordinate 76,786,716 downwards.
GGATAGCAATCAAATGCACAGCCCTTGCAAATAAACAGGAGCTTGTGGGACGCAGGGACACAGGGCTGTGAAGACATCGGGAAGCATGACTGGACCCAGGATCTCTGTGCCAGGGCCAATCCCCATCATTGAACACCAACTGGAACAAGCACAGTCAAGGACATGGTCACTCCTCTGTAGCTGGCAATAACTAGAATACCAGGAGACCTAATTCCGTTGTATTTTTCACTTAACTTCTTTTCAGTGACTTAATTGTCCCTTTTTATATAATGCCTGTTCAGGATTTGCTACAGTTCCCTCCCACACCTCACAATCTACTTTCTTCAATTATTCCTGCCATTTATCTTTTTTTTTTCTAGCTTTTGCTACCACATGAGATCAAATTCCCCCACAGCCCTCCTATAGAGTGTGAGTCCAAAAAGCCATTTAAGTACATGCTTGTATACCAAAGTCAAGTCATTAACTTCTAACAGGCTTACAAATATTAAGCATAGACTCATGTAATTTACTTTGCAGGGGCTAGTTTTTGTGGAGCACTGACCTCCAGGATCTCATTCCATAACCTTCTTTCCAGCCCACTAGGGTAGTGGGGAGCTAGCAATACTACATGTGCATAGTCTGTGCTACAGATAACACAGGGGATTGCTATTCGCTGCCTGTCATTGCCTTTATCTCAGACTAAGGAGTTTTTATCTCAGAATTCAGGTAGCCCTATGAAAAACTGAGTGAAAATGAATTGCATCTGATGAATTGTATTGTCACCAGCACCTCGGAACACAGACCCTGGAAACTAGTGCTATTTTAATATTTATAAATGCCCTCTTGTGGAGATTCTGATATTAGGTTTTCTTATTTTAGGACTTAGCCCAAAGTCAGTTGTTCTTGGAGGGATGCTTTTTTCCCCTAGAGACCTGGTTAACAAACTTCCCTGCAGCAGCAATGCCTGGCTCCATCTCACATGCACTTGGGAACACCTTGTGCCTCAGGTAATGTAAAAGGGGGGAGATGGGGACACCACTGCTTACATGTTGTGTGTTTGGGAAGGCCAAATGGCATAAAGGCCGATTATTTCCTATCTGTGGTGCATGGACCTAAGTGGCTTAAGTCACCCAAGCCTGCCGGGCCAGTCCTTAAACTGTGCATCTTCAAAAAAAGAAATGAAAAAGCCTGCTGGGTTGTTATCCTACCTCAGACTTGGAGTAAACCGGAATTAAAATCAAGTATACAAATCATACCATAGTCAGATGTGTCCTTATCACAAATTTATTTTTTTTCCTGTAAGGTCCCATAGGGGTAAAAGGGATTTCTTGTGTTTCAGAGCATATTATGTCATACAATCCCCTTCATAAATACCCCTTAAAAGCTTAAGGAGGCATTTCACAAATCCCAGTTCAGACAGGGCACCTTGGAGGCCACCAGCTGTACCCAGCTCCTACTGACTTCATGATGCAGGCTCACCTACAGTGGCGCCAGCACCCCAGCACAAGGGCCACCATCACAGCAAAGAGACACAGAGGCAGCAGCTCCTCGCAGCTCAGCTGTCCCTTGCCCTGTCTGAGGTGAGCCACAGCAGCCAGACCCCGGGCTGGGCAGGAGCTACTAGAGGTACCAACAGCAGCTGCTGCTGCTTCTGCAGGCAGACCTCAGAAAAGGCTGCTCTACCTCTGGAAATCCACCATTAAAAAAAGGCTTCCTTCCAGTCTTAAGTATTTTCCTATTGGTATTTCCAATGAGAGAGACTCCAAAAACTTGCATTTGTTTCCCCCTCCACCTTTTCTGCTACCAGTATCAGAGACTGAGCTATAACACTAGTATGAGATTTTAATACTTTCTCTTAGACTTTCAGACTTTGCAGTTTTGGGTTCCTCAAATATTACCCAACAAAATGCAAGAATGCATCTACACAAAAAAAACATTATGTTAAAACTGAGAGTACAGGAAGGGAAGACCACTAAGTGTTGTGATCTTCCACTGCACGTCTACATTTACTGCATAATGAGAAATTTTACAATTGAAAACCATTGATAAGGTGACAGAAATGCAATTTGCTATACTACTTGGTATTAGCTGAAAACCCACTCTTATGATTTCAAAGCTTTTTCCTGGGAGAAGTGACAGAAAATTCTTTTCCTACTGATCTCTTTGAGAAAGATGACATCACCTTTCCAGATCCTTCAATGAGAAGCTAAGAGTCTTCACTCTGTCTGTTAACTAATTCGACTTGTAAATGTGTTTCTATTCTTGATAGCCATGTTAACTGTGACTAGCTTATTTTGAGTAAATTGGGTATGCCTAATAAAGTTAAGAAATATAAGGTATTTTTAGGAACAAACCATAAGACAGAAGTTAATTATACTCCCATTTTAATTTTCCATTATAGTTTTCAACTTTTTTTGCTCAACTTGAAAAAGTAAATTCCTAACAAAAAGAACATCCATATACCCAGTGTCCTCTTGACTTATTCACAACACCTAGATCCCAAGGTGATCTTAACAACCATGCTTTTCTCAGCTTAGATGTTCTTTTTAGCCCAGAAGCCAGCAGGAATCTTGACTTATTTTTAGTATTATTTTCTCTAAAAATCTTGCAAAGGGTATTTCAGAAAAAGTACAAACTTGTACGGAGTGCCATTCAGGCTAGTAGATTACAACAAATCTTTTTACAAGCATCCTTGAGCCTCAAAGCAGCAATTTGTCTCTGAAATGGCATGCTTCTGAGTGCTTTTATATCATACTCTCAGATTTTTTTTTCCTTTCAGTACAGCACAGAAGTTGTTTTGCTTAAAGAATTAAATTACGATTCCATTGAGTCCTAAAATACAGGCCACTTTTTCACTTTTTTTGTCCTTGAACTCTGATAATAAAATAACCTCTGGCCTTTAAGCAGCATTGTCTCCAGCTCAGGTTGGTAGTAAATGAAATAAAATTGCTTAGCTCATTTCCCAATACTACCAGGGCTTTTCAGGGTTAGCACAGCCGTTCCCTTGTAATGTCCTGTGTAAATCCTTAGCAATACACTGTCAGTATCTGGGAGTTTCCCATGCCCCTCCAGCCCTCTCACTGGCAGGGCCTAAACAACTGAAAAGCCCTTGACTTAGTATAAATATTACTTAGCAACAACTGAAAACTTGATTTCAGTGTCACTATTATTCTCATACTAAACCCAAACCATAGCATTTTAGCAGTTACTGAGAAGAAAATTAATTATCCTGGCCAAACCCACGACAGAATCCACCCCTTATTCTGTACCATTTATGTCATGCTACACTTTCCAATACACCATTACTTTTCACCTTTTGATTAAAAAACACAAATATAATTCCCTTAGTCTATGGACCATCCCTCTAAAAGTCCATTGAGTTCATTAAGTCAATGCCATTGGGCTCCATCCATCATAAGTCTTTCAAGGAAGATGGTGCAAGGTGTTCATTTGTTGCATGTTGAAGCCAGCTCTCATTCTGTTATCGCTGCACTGGTCCAGTTTCATTGGCATCCATACTTAATTAATGTGGCAAAGGAAGTCAGGTTCAGTTCTCCAAATCCAGAATGGCAGAGACAGGCCTTGCAAGGTGCCCAGTGCAATGACAGGCACATAGAAGTGACAACGTACAACGTTATACAGCAATTAATATCACACGGTTTGATTCATTGGCTATTTTCACCCAAAGTGAAATCCCCTTGAGGCACAGAGACTCGCCCATTCTCCCATGTTACTCTCCAAGTGCACCCAGGTCCTTGAGCAAAAGCAATCCCGCACATGGGTTTGCCTTTGCCTGAGGCAGGAATAACCCAGATTTTCCCCAGCATGTTTTTTTATGTGCTCTACAGGAACTTTGTCCCTTTCTACAATACATGAAAGCTTTGATTGGGCAGGGCCAGCTCAGCTGGCAGACTAACCAGGTGGCTTTTGCTAAATGACTAGCCAGACATTTGAAAGTCCAACCACCCATTGCTTTCAGTGTAGTCTTTAACAGGCCATTGTACCGCTTGACTTTCCCAGAGGCTGCTGGGATAGGGGATGCGATGACCTGCTTGATGCCACGCTTTTTGGCCCAGATGTCTGTGAGGTTGTTTTGGAAATGAGTTCTGTTGCCTGACTCTATTCTTTCTGGAGCAATGTGTTGCCATAGGACTTGCTTTTCAAGGCCCAAGACAGCGTTCCAGGTGGTGGCATGGAGCACAAGATATGTTTCCAACCATCTGGTGATTGCTTTCACCATTGTTAGTACATGGCGCTTGCCTTAGCAGGTTTGTGGGAGCACGACGGAATCAGCCAGGCCTCCCCACATTGATCAGCCATCATCATCCATACCAGAGAGGCTTCAATCACTTGGCTTGCTTAATTGCAGTGCATGTTTCACATTCATGAATAACCTGTGCAATAGTGTCCATGGTCAATGATGATGAGCCCATCTGCATGTTGCATCCCTTCCTTATGTGTTGGGCTCACTCTGTTATAAATAATTCACCCTTATGTTGCCAGTCCAGATTCACCTGAGCCATACCAGTGTTATCAGACTGATCTACCTGTTGATTGTTTTGAAGTTCTTCAGCAGCCCAACTCTTGGGTATGCGAGCTTCTACGTGACATCCCTTTACAACCAGGTTCTCCACCTGGGCAGCAGTGTCTTGCCACAACACAGCAGCCCACATGGGTTTACTTCTGTGCTCCCAGTTGCTCTGCTTCCATCGCTGCAGCCACCCCCACAAGGCATTTGCCACCATCCATGAACCAGCCCAGAAGTAAAGTATTGGCCATTTTTCTCGTTCAGCATGTCTAAATCCTGCTGGATGGCCTTCACCTCTGCAAACTGACTCAATTCACATTATCCTTCAGCAGTCTCTGTGACTTGTCATCAGGGACTCCATGCAGCTTTTCCACTATATGGCAAGACCCACCAGCAAACAAGGCATATTGCTTCTTATGTTCCGGCAATTTATTATACAGTGGGGTCTCTCCAGCACGTTACCTTTTCCTCTGGTGGCATTCTGAAATCTTTACCTTCTGGCAAGTCCATAATCACTTCGAAGATCCCTGGATGACTGGGATTTCTGAGTCAAGCTCATTGTGTCATGTGTGATCCACTTACTCCCTGTAGCATCAGTTGCATGATGTGTAGAACAGACCCTCCCTTTGAACATTCAGCCCAACAGTGGCAACCAGGGTGCCAGGAGGAGCTGCACTTCAGTACTGATCACAACCAAAGCAGCTCAAACTCCTTCATAAACTGCCAGTATCTCTTTTCAGTTGGAGTGTAGTGGGCTTTGGATCCTCTGTATCCCTAACTCCAAAAGCCTAGGGTTGACCTTGAGTCTCTCCCAGTGCTTTCTGCCAGAGGCTCCCAGTAAGAGGTAAGCACCATCCTCCCCAGCAGTGGTATAGAGCACTTTTTTTTTTTTTTTTTTTCACATCCTGCTGTGTCCAGACTGGTGCAAGTGTTACTGGATAAACTGTCTCCTGTTTAATTTTTCAAAGGCTTATCATTGCTCAGGGGTCCACTTGAAAGAGTTGCTTGCTAGAGAGGGCTCATCAGAATCACTTGATAGAGAGGGCTTACAAACAAACTGTAATTTGGAATGTGCATTCTCTAAAAATCCACACCACCTAACAAAGCCTACATGTTTCTCAGTTGGAGACACAGCTGTTATGTTGTTGATCACATCCATTGGGATCTCACTGACTACATCCATCTTGCCATTTTATTCCCCAAAACTGGATCTCCTTTGCAGGTCCCCTGACCTTACTTGGTTTTATGACAAAACTGGATTTCAAACAGATTTAAACCATTTTCTTCCCTTTCTCAAAAACTTCTGCTGTATTGCCAAAAATATTTTCTTACTAAACAATGTACTGGCTTTATAAATTCATATGCTCATTTTGATTATTCATTAATTTCTCAGTAACGTTTTATAGAAAAATACAGGCATCTTGATTTTTTTTTTTTTTAAAGGTTCTCCAATTTCAGACCCGTGAAATTGTCCATTATGTTATTTCAGGAATAAAATTACAGTCACTTCAGTTATGGCTTAGTTTTATTGTACCTCATTTTCAGCTGCAAACTTGGTGCTGCAGGTGGCACCCTACGCCTAGTAAAGAAGTCAGTCACCTTCAGCACAGTAAGGCCTCAAGGTTCCCTCTCAGCACATTAGCTGTGTAAAGCCTACATTTGATTCATTAATTAGCAAATAATGACACTTATCTAAAAAAGAATAATTTTTTACAGCCACCTTACATGCAGTGCTCTGCACTTCACTGATCTGCAGTAATATGTATGCAATGCTGCCCTTGGTGTGGTACACCTCTTTTCACTAGGTTAGGAAAGCTGTAGCTTCCATACTTGGAGTTTAAGTTTTGGGACCACCTAAATCTTAATAGAGGTATCCAGATTTTTTAAATATTTCTCCATATGTTTAGAGGGCAGAACCATAAGAACTTTAAATAAGGGAACTACTTTGCAGGTTTCACATGTAGGCAGACCACTGCATTGCACAGCAGTTACCGGAGGAAGTAACAGTTTCCCAGTACCCCCTTTGCATGCTGACTTCCCATGTTTACTGAGGTCCAGAAAGAGCATTTATATCCTTATAGTTTGTTTTCCATTTTGTGTCTACTTTAGTTATCATATTGCAATCATTTCAGTGGAGACACTAATACATATTTGGGAAAAGCCTTACACCAGTGGGGCCCTGTTCCCCATTGATATCTAGGCATTATTATGAAACTAAGCACGAAAAGCTTATCAATAACATGCTTAGGAAAGATGTTTCCATAACTTTGCTTTTTTTATTAATCTCAAAAAATAGCTGATTCATAACAAGCTGAGTCCATCTGAGGCTCTAATATACCATCCTATGTGTAAAGTGAAATCCAGGGGAATAAAAATCCAGATAAAAGTGAGAAACTGCATTCTGATATTGAGTACAGCAAAGTTTGAAAAAAGTCAAGTAGAAAATAAGCACTAAGTGGATTTATGGATGCAACGCCTCCAGGAAGCAGTTATCAGATGACACAAGCTCAGATGGTGAATAAGAACCTTGATAGGAATTAAGAAATTTATTAGCTACACCCAAAGGTATGAAGTCCCTTTTCTCTTTCTGAAAGAGGCACATTTCAGTGAAAAGCATTATATATATACCATTAGCAATACATAGCAGCAAACGTTCCAGGGAAAAGATGCGAAGGCTTTTGCTGCTACTCATTTGGCAAGAAGAAAAGATTATCCAATATATATATTTTAATATATAATATAATCTGGACACATATAATCCAATATAATCTGGACACAGTAAAAAGCATGACAATGAGAAACATACCCTCCCTATTTTAAATGAAGCATTTGGGTTTTTGCAGGCCAATCTCAAATTAAGTTCTAGAAACGATGGAAAAAAGTTAGCCTATATAATATTATGGCTGTCAAAGATGTTACAGACAAGCCTATCCCTGCTTTTCTATCCTGTGAGTGAATTTTCAAGAACATTGCAGCCATTTAATATGAACAACATGGGAAGCATAACATTAAGACAAAATGCTTAAATGTCACACCCTAGTGAAAAACCAATGTTAAGAAAATGTAAGGCAGCTGATCTCCCTGAATTTACAGAATCATAGCAATAGGCTCAAAGGCGGCAGTGAGGGAGGAATCACCCATGTTACAGATAGTTTAAGCATGACAGCTCTGAGGAATAGCATCAGATAATACTTTTCAGTTAACTTACAGAAAAAAAGAAGAGCCATCAGCATCATTTATCTTTCCTTCATAACCATCATTTTACCCTGGGGAAGCTCAGAATCTTGCCAGTGCTCTAATTGTCCAAACAGGCACTAATTGCCCATCATTAAGGGCTGAAGAGGCCAAAGACAGATTTTGGAAGGAGCTCATAGGCCTCCTCCAAGTGAAAACACATCTGTCCTCATTGCACCAACTCTAAACCATGTTCCTCCTTGGAGACATTCAAAAGCCATCTGGACATGGGCCTAGGCAACCAGCTCTCAGTGGCCCTGCCTGAGCAAGGAGGTTCGACCAGATAACCTCCTAGAGGTCCCTTCCAATCTCCGCTGCTCTGTCATTCTCCAAAACCAGCAGACAGGCAGACTGGTTTCTCCTTTACTTCTGTTCCACTTACAAAGAAAGTGAATGAAATCCTGTAACAAGACCTCTAGCATCACAACAACTTTTGCCAAGATGGCTGGGTTACCTCCCTCCAACAGGCAGAGTTTTGCCTGCAGTGGTAAGATCTACGTACCCATGCCACAGGCTCCATCCTTTGCTAATTTCAGTTTCCACCACTAAAGTAACCCAGCCTCTTCCCACATTCCTATAGCCTGCTTGCCAGATTGCATCAGGTTCATGCTCTCGTTAAAGCCAGAGGTATCTGTGAGAGGTAAGCACGCACACACTCCCAGACAGTTGCTACTAAAGGCGGCCAGGTTTAACATTCCTAAAAACACAGCCTGATTATTCAGCCACCTGCCAAGCCAGACCATTGTCATCTGGGACCTTTTCTCACTGTTGACAGTATCAACCCAGTTCAACTGCCTTGAACGCCCACAGTCCCTACAAACTCATTTAGTTTTTTCCTATTTTCTTGCTGAAGAAACTGCCCAGACCTTTTATATCACCAGGCCAGCTCACACCCCCCAAAACCTTGGGCACAAGCAACCACAGTATTAAATGCAACAATTTTTTTACTCTAAATAATTTTACCAAAGACCTGTTACTCCAGCAGATGGTAGAAGTACAGACCTGACAAGTACCCTTAAACATAAGAGGACATCCCATATGCTTTTCTAAAGCACCTGGCAGCAAGTTTTCTTCCAGCTCCATACTTTTATAGGGAAGAGATATACAAACAGATGGATAGAGAGATGGGCAGACACATATATATATATATAGAAGGAAGCCTGCAGTCAGGGCCCTGAGGGCACTAACAGGCTTTGATAACCCTGACCATGCTCACCTGTCCTGTGTCCCCCCAGCCCTGCCCATGGGTCCAGGGGCTCTATTTAAGCTCTGGGGGCTTTATCTTTTCTTGAGCTGTGGGTATGTCTGTTTTGGGTACTGTCTTCTTGTCTTTCCAAATTGCTGCTGTTTTTCCTAAGTTGGTCGGATTGGGCTTTTTATTTTACTTTCTAGTGCTCGGTGGGGTGCTGGTGAAGCCTATGGCTATTCTGTTCTCTGCCTTCCTTGCTTAAGGGCTGTGCCTTGTTGGTAATACCCTCAGCTGTGTTGTGGCAGTCTTCAGGTTCCAGTTTGTTCTTCCTCATGGAAGAGCCTTGCTCTCACCACTACCTGATGAATCCTATTGCCTTTGTATATGCTGTCATGCCTTTCCTCATACATTTGGCATACGTGTGGGCTTCCGAGTACAGGGGTTTTCTGAGAGAGTTTGTCCTGTGTGTAGGAGAGGGAAGAAGTAAGTTTTGGGAGCTGGTACTGCAGGTGGGAACTCCATGTGTGAGTTAGTCCATTGTAGGTCAGCCTGAATGTGAGGCAAGTTTCCTGGTAGCCTCTGCTCCCAAACCCATCAGTTTCCAGACTCTGAGCGTGAGACTCATGTGGTCAGCTCCCACCACACAAGCACTGTGTGGGATGGTAGAGGGGAGGTACAGTGCCCTTCAGCTGTGGCTGTCCTTGGGATTCTTCATGCCCTGTACTCAAAGGGGGTCTTCTGAAAGGCCCGTTCCCCAGATAGCAGCATTATGCTGATTCCTCTTCCTCCTCCATGTGACTGCATGATTTATATGTCTGTGACAGAGCCAAAGGCCAGACATCTGCCATTGCTTTTTCACATAACACAAGGAGACTGAGGTGCCTGCCTGTGAAAAGGCAGGGGATAAAATATTAGGTGCAAACTGCAAATAACATGAGATATCCCGCTTGGTTGGCAGCAGAGCTGTGGGAAGCTGTGACTAAGAACACAAATGTGCTGTGCATGGGGCAGCAACTGGCTTATCATTTGATCAAAATGCTTATTTCTGGAAGATGTCAGTCAAAATATTCCAATGTTGGTTTTCATATTACTTTAATTGGAACAGGTTGAGTTGTGAAGCTGCTTATTCCCACCCATGAAGAACAAAGGTTTAGGAAGACAAAGGCGGGGAGAGTTAGAAGACAGGAAAAGTGTAAGAATGTAAAAACTGAGATTACATCAATATTTTAAAGTATGGAAAAAGGTAGTAAAGCAAATACTAGTTTTCTTCATTACATTCCTGGTGGTTTATGACTCTTAAGCTTCAGTTAATTGACATACCTAAGCAAAGATGTAATGTAAATACATTGCTAGCATTTTAAGTTACATGTAGAAATTACAAACAAGAAAGTTGCTAATCTTTGTGTAGCTAAGTTTATTTTACCCAAAATGTTTGCATGTTTATTGTAACATTATATTCTGAGATCAGGGAGTTCTAATATATCTATCAACTAGCTCTGAGTGACATGAAAGAATTAATTTTCTGGCAGTGGGGATCTGGAACACAAAATTTATTAGGTAATGTCAGTGCCAGCATTTTTAGTACCCGTTACCCCACAGTAATTAATTGCAATGTTAACTTGACCTAATAACACAATTGCAAATACTAGTCTGGATATTCCACACATTTTTTTTTTCTTCCAGGACTCAAATACTTGTGGTTTTTCTTCAGAATGTCCTGGAACAAACATTTGTGGCATGTCTAGACCTGAATTCAGTTAACTCAAGTTAATTGGTAATCAATTAACTGGAGGTAAAAAAAGACTAAAACCTCTATTCTAGGGATATTGCAATCCACCAGGGAACAGAAAAAGTCCTGCAGCCTGGCTCTGTGTGATCCTCATCTTTTCTGTTTAAGCATAAGGTTCATTGAATAACATTAGCATTTGAAAGTCGGTAGCAAAGAAGTTATTTGTGTAACAGTACAGCATCTCTCTGTGAGTGCAAAGGGTCTCTGAGCAGTAACTTTCTCCAGCTATAACAATCTCCAAAGTATAAAAACAAAGCTATTGTACGACTGGTCTGCAACTGGTCTGAAGTAGTAACGTGGTGGGAATATACATGGGGCACATAGCTGTATGCAACACGTCACGGGGGAGCTAGCACTTGATCCAGCTAGCATCCTGGCTGGAGGTGTGCTTCCCCAGCTGCGTGACACAGTGTCTGGTGTGCTGGGCAGTTGCTGGGGGGACATTGCTGACTGTCAGGTGGTTGCTGTTGGGGGCCAGCTAGCCATAAACAAGGTTCAAAGATCTTACTGGAAGTAGCTCTCAATAATTGTGCTGTCAGTGTTTGTTTAATCAAGGCCGGCTGAAAGTGTTCTCCAGAACTCGCGGCCTCTGACCAAGTCCCCCCAGCAGAGCAGCACACTGATTACCGCAGCTGCCCAGGTTTTCCTTTTATAATACCACAGTCGGTCGTGTGTTCCTCAGTGGGTCCTCTGGTATTCAGTACAGAAAAACAGTATTAGTTTTTCAATTGAGAAGTGATTGTACTTCGGCAATATTTTTGTTTATGCTTACCAAGTGTGCTGAGAACCCAGATCTTTGTTTTCTCTCTTAGTCTGAAAATGAGATGAGCTCATTTTATTGACAAGATACTTCCCCATGATCTTGTGTAAATTGTTAGTGCAAGGGCTGTGTTCGCATAAACAGTAGCACTCCCGTACAGAATTTTTTAATATTACACAGAAATGCACATAAACATAATGTCTCTGAAGATCTAGTAATATAAAAGGGTTTTTCTCAAGATTGAAGTGGAATAAATACCCTGGTATGAGTCTCCTCAGTAACACTACAGCTGCATACACAGATCTATCTACTTGTGCTCCTGCAACGATCTTGTTTAAAAAACAAATAGTCACATGCAAGCATCCTTGTGCACAATAGTCATATATTTAGAGTTTAGAGACTACCTGATTTATCTTAATCACTAAAATTTGTTCTCCAATCACTTCGGCAGTTTCCCAAAGCAAATCGGTGTTTAAAAGGAGAGACAGAGAGATGCATCCAGTATTGGAAAACCTCCACAGGTTTCCACATTTGAGCTATGCATCACAGTTAGATTTTTGTCCTTTGGTAGCCTGAGCATGATACAGCCACTAACAGAAGTGGCTCAGTTTGCATTAGCTCTTTAGTGGCAAGCTTCAGCTGGGTATCAGCTTCAGCACTGTGATAATATGGTGGTTCCTCACGCTTCAGCTATTTGCCAAATCTCATTATATTATTTTGCTAATGCATTCAGCTTTGCCTTTTTCTCTGCACAGAGAAAGCTGGAGTTGTCTTGCTGCTAATTTTCTGACCCACAGGATCGTTGAACTGCTTTTCAAATAACTGCTGGAGGTGCAATAGCAGCTTGTAATAGCCAAGGTTGTCAGCCTGAGGTTAAGCTCAGGGGACTATATTTAGGCACTTCAACAGGTGGCTTGATGTACAGAAGTGCTGAGCCTGCAAGCTCCTGCTCAGCTACTTAAATACTGAAATCCATGGACCAGCTGAGAGAGGTCAGGACTGCTGAACGTCCAGACATGCACTAAGTGCCTGAATATGTTCACAGGAACATAGTATGGAGTCTTTCCTTTTAATTTTGCCTACTGTATATTTTGTGTCAGAAACAGTTTTATTTAGGTAGCCCTTATTTTCCTCGTTGTTGTAGAAAAGCTGATGCCTGACATTCTCCATCAGTTCTCTCTTCCTCATACAAGCATTAAGTCAGTTTGGTGGCCACATCCCACTGTTAATACCAGAGGGATGCTAGCTGATTTCACCTTTCCTTTAGAAAATAAACAAGTAGTAAAATGCAGTGTTGATTTCTTATCAGTCAGTGTTTCATGGTCAAAAGATAAATGTTACCTCAGTTTCCCTTTGTGCAAAACGATTACTGCCCTGTAGGGATGGCTCATGGATGACTGCTCAGTTTCCTGACAGGTTTTGAATTTGGGCCATCTACTTCTGCTCATAGTGGGCTGAGCGCAAGTCTTTAGAAGAATGTCATGGAACAAAATTCCCTCCAGCCACACAAATTCTGATGATCAAAAAAAAAAATCTTTATTTTTCCAAAACATTTATTTGAGATGTGATAAAATGTGTCATTTAAACTGCTGTTAACACTGACATGTCTGCGTGAAATGTTTCCATGTAGCTGAAATGATACATTTTAATGACATAAATGTTATTCAAAAACAATAATCAAGACTCTCACCGAATTCCTGAGTGTTTGAATGAATCTGATTTTTGTCTGTTATTGTTTTCCTCATAAATGTTATATATAAAAATGCTTTTTGATACATAATACAGCTGTTGAAAGTTTAGTGATCTTTTGGCATGTGTCAATTTAGGCCATTATACCTTGCAGACAGTTTGTAACTGCTAGACAAAAGCTAAATACTACTTTATCCAAAGTTCTTAGATGTGGCCACTACTTGGATCAGAAACCCCCTTGTTTGGTCTAGAGGCAGATCTGAATGGGGAACGATCCAGTGCAAAACAGTGCTGCCCAGATTCTGAAATCATATGAACAACAGACTTTGCCTGTAGTGAATAATTGAACAAATGAGCCTAATGTTCCCCGCCTGTGTTGATTTTGGCTTATTAATTGTGTGTGTGATCCCATGACCCATATTTCACTGCAAAGAATAACCCCCTTGCCGGCAGTGTGTAGGGCTGCCTCCCTGGGAATGGGCTGCCTCCTGCTTTGTTCTCCATCACTGAACAAACACACCATTCCTACTGTATTTAGTTTAACACCCCTATATAAGCAGGCTCAGGATTAGACCTTCTGTTTATAAGACTAGGTTTAAAACAAGTTTGTTTTCTCTGCTTAATCCAGATTAATAAGTGATTTGCATTTTGTGTCATTCTTCATTAGCTGTAAAGCCCATTAGTATATATTGCTTTCTGTGTGATTGCACAGATACTATGACAATACCCTCCGATCATGAGCTCAGATAGGACATTCTTTATAATTAAGCTCAGTGGATCTTCTAACTGTTTTAATACAATGTCTCTGCTTTGTCATACTTTTAAATTCAGTTGACAGATTGGATCTTTGTCTTTAAAGTTCTTAGCTGTGTTTAACCTTGCTTTACTTTTAGAAGCAGCAGATAGGGAAACCATAAGAATTTATCAGTCATAAACCATAATTGCCAGTTTCAGAGAAAAAAAAAAATTATCCATATGCTGATATTACTCCTAATGTTGCATCACTTTTCCATGACCATTTAAGCTTTTGTTCTTTGCTTTGCTTGAGCTTTGTAACAAGGTAACTCTCATCAGGTTTTCACAAGCTCCTGTTTCTTTCTTTCAGGCTGAACTCTGCTATCATGGAATCTGACTGCAGATCTCCAAACACGGAGCTGAGATTGTGCCCTAAGAAAGGAAAGCAAATGTATTACCTTTTAACACTACAAAATCATATTTAAGGGTGGGTTTTTTTCTTTTTGGGGAGAAATATGACCACATCAGTGAAAGTATTCCAAACTGGTTTTGACTACTAAAACCCCAGATTGACTGTTTATTAACCTGAATGCCACAAAACAAAACAGTGGTTCATGTTACAGGTATGAAAGCCAGTCTCACCATTGAGAAGGAAACAAATTATATATTATTAGGAGTTTATAAATTTTTTCTCCACAATTTTTTTGCAATACTAGTCCTTTGTGGATTTTGACTGTTCCTTTCATTTCTGAAAAGACATTTCATAGACAGTTCAAGTTAAGATGAGAACAGAAAGACAGGGAGGATGTCTGTGATAGCTAAGGGATTTTTTTAATCCAAGAAAATTAGTATTAAGTAAATACCAAGATTCAGCTTAGTTCAAATGACTGTCACTGATTCTGCAGTTCCAGCTGCTGAATTCCAGATAGTCCATGATCAATCACCTGTCTGACCCAATACTTTCCTCACTAATTGAATTATATCCGTACATTGTGCAAGTGTCATACTTCATCATCTGGGTATATCCAGGAACACCCCACCTGCATCAGCATACAGCACTGAGACTGCAGATATTGGGGTAGTCTTCAAAGCTAACACAGTGATAAAAATTAGCAGTTTCACGCTGGCCTCAGCCTAACTTGTGTATCCCACTAGGAATCAGGACTCTCCATGTCTTTATCTATGACCTGGCTGAACTTCATTGCTGGCTTCCTATCTTTCCCTCTAAGAGGAAAGCTGTCTGTGATCCTCCTCAGCCATCTGTGCTTCATCCATGATCTTACACGTGACTAATTCTAGCTGCAGCCTCATTAACTTTCAATACCCACAGTCTAACACGCACTTACTTGGGGGCCTGAAAGGAGAGGTAGCACAAGGTCATTTTCTGAACCTTGCTTACATCGTTTAGTAGGAGCTGGTCAAGTCTGTTTGAACACAGTGGCCTTGAGCAAAAATTCCCTTTGCTACTCCTTATCTCAGCAGAATTCTACAGGTTATTTACACTGTTTAGCAGTTGGGGGGGTGGGGGGAATCAAACCTCAAGAAATTAAACCCAAAAGCTTTTTATACAGATAACATTGAGAAATACCTTTCTACAGTAATAGAACAACAAGGAGAGGGCAGCATGCTGATGTAAATGAGTTTCCAACCAGAGTACATTTTCAATATTAATAACATTTTTTTATCTAAAATTAATGTTTCATGACTAGAGAAGAAAATGCTGTCTGTCCTAAATTAGGTGTGTCCATTTCTGTCCCTTGCCTCAGATGCTGGCAGATTGCACTTACAGGGTAAGGATTAGTCCAGCAGAATTACACATTGTGGATTTGTTTTGGGGTATTTTCAGAAGATGGAAAGGAGGAAAGAGTGTCACATTAAAGTATAGGTTTTAGCATCATCTGACTTAACTGTTTAAGTGGTAAGCTGGATATGCTGGTACCCGGAGGGGTTTTAGGAGCAGCATAAACCAAGCAAACACCTCCTTCAGGGGGCTCCTTTCTCTTGATTAAAAACACTGTGACTGTATGATAAAAATCAGACGTCAATTTCAAAAGTGAGATCTTCTGTGCATAGGAAATGCTCAGATGAGCAAGATTTTGCTATCACTCTTCCTGGTTAGGAGGTGAATTTGGCATCACTGATCCTACAAACATTGTGTCCGAGTTTAACTCAGAGCCTGCCTAGTTCAGCAGGATAAATGACTTCTCATGGGAATAGAATTGTTCTAAGTTTTGGGCCCAGAGAATATCAAAAGCTTTCTCATATTGAGTTCCTGCCCAAGCCAAGAAGGAAGATGTGCCACCTTCTTTCCTAGGCAAGGACTGCAGAGGCAAGAGCCTGCTGTTTGTGACCATCTGGTACTGCCCATGCCTCTAATGGAACTGTTGGAGAACTGTGGCTGTTTTCCCTCTTCACCTAACACAGACCCAGGAGACAGACAAGCAACACTGTTGCTGCAGGCTTGTTATGTTTTTTTTTCTTTACCACTTAGCGGAAGTCCAAGTAACTGAGTTGAAAAGTAAAATCAAAAGGCAAACTCCTTAGCTGACTGGTGTCAAGTGGTGCAGCTCCAAGGATCAGGCCTGCAGGCTTTAACCAGCAGAACAGGTTTCTATCCATCCAAAGTATGTACGAATGACTTCATGTTTCTTCAAGGAAGGAAAACCGGACGTTTTCTGAGTTGCAAGCCACAATCTCAAGCTATTACCCAAGTAGAAGCCATTTCTGATCAGCAAAAGAGAAAACAGCTTGCTGGCCCAAAGGCAACAGGATTCTTATCCCATTCTGCCCTCAGGCAGATTTTAACTAAGAATCCTACGTAAGGAATTATTTTGCAAGTCTTCAAATAGCCAATGTTCAAAATGGCCACCTGCAGTCCAACAGAGACATTTTATTGCTCCCATAAGCATGGGATGTGCATGAGTTCTCTGTTTGCCTATGCATACAAATATTTATGGTCAAATTTACACGCACATTGATGTACACAAGAGAGATGAGGTAAGACCAGTCTTTCCAACAAATTATACAGAAAACTTAAAATATGCAATTCTATCTGTTATATGTTGGAAGAAGCAGTATGCATCTGGTACGATGTCTTATTAAACTCTTTAATAATTGGGCCCATTCCAGGAAAATACCATGATTTTACTCTGAAGAGTTAAATGAAACTCCTGCTCTGTGTACACCAGGGACAGGAAAGGCAAAAAATTAATAAATAAAAATATTTGGATGCATAAAAAATGGTATGAAAACTAATACAGAAAATATTACAATGTCTTTATGGAGATAGTTTCTTTTACTTCTACAATTCTCTGTCCAATTTTCATCTTTTCATTACCCAAAATATAAACCAAACATACAGCAAGTTCAGAGATAGACTAAAACATAGCAGAGGAATGTAGAACTTCCATTTGAAGAGAGGAAGAAAATATTGGACATGTATATTTTACAAAGGGAGTGAATAAAAATGAAGATGATAAAACTATTTAAACCAATGAATTCTCTAAAAAGGGAAAAATATTCATATCTATGTATTTGTCTTACAATGCAAGTTTTAAAGAAATTTGAAAATAGGTGAATTCCAAAATGTTGAAGGGGAAGGCTTTAAAAAAATAGATATTTAGCCGGTGGAATTCATTGCTGTGAGACCGTGATGATGTCAAGTATATACTAGCATTCAAGAAAGGAGGGAGTGTTTACACTGGTAGGAACACATGGACTTAGAAAACTGTATTAAAGAAGAATATTTAAAACTAAACCTGTTGTGGAGTATACAAAATCATCTGCTAAATAGAGTTTATCATTAAAATGCTATGTACAAATTATCTTTCAATTTCTAATGACGAAGTCTCTTGCTTTTCATTCTGGGGTAGGTGATATAGGTCATTAAGACTAATATTTTTCTAATTAAACTGTCCCCAGATATTTGTTTATGATCTTGTGTTTACAAAATTAGTAACAAGTAATTTTGCATTGAGGATGTTTGTATCAGCATAGGACTCTACAGCAACATAAATAATGCTGGATTATCTACAGTCACTTCACATGTTTATAAAAGTTGCTACGAACACGCCCCTGTGTTTTCTGCAAACCACAAATATTTATTCTTGGTCCAAGCTTGGAATACACCTGTTGGATGTATACACAGTGCCTGGGCAAAACACATTTTAAGTAGGGTCTTAATTAGCAAATAACTAACCTAAGGTGCAAAAGCCCGGCTATGAAGACAGATTTTAAATGCCATAGAAGCTCACTTTGTTGACAACAGGACTGATAAGCTATCAAACACCCTTTCAAGAATTTGTGGTCTTTTTTCCATAAACACTTTTCCTCTTGAAACATGTTTATTTTAACCTTTCTAGATCAATTTGATTCAAATGAGCATCCACAATACAAAGTGGAAACCCAAAATGCAAAGTGACAAACTATTTTTTCTCCTCTGAAGTTTAGTTTATACAAGTCACCAAGGCAAAACTCAGCACTATGTTATGTCATATAAAGTGATGTGATAGCAATTAATCGGTGGGTTAATGTTGATGGTAAGATAAAAATTGAAGCAAATTTCAGATGCTCATTTTTCAAAGTTATGCTGTTTCCCTCAAGGAAAGGCAATTTTTACATATATCAGCAAATATTTTAAAAAAATGAACTAGGTCTTGTTAGTTTTTCAGAAGTTCTCAGTTATGGTCATGTGCCAGCAAATGGCCACCACATTCCTGGCTGTTGTCTGTTAAATGTCTGTACTGTTTGTGTCCAAGCTGGCATTTGTTTCTATTAAACTAAAAAAAAAAAAAAAAAGAAAAAAAGGTCATCATTGTTGCAGCATGTCTGTAAGCAGGTTACTTTATCCCCATTTCTTTCCTCTTGTTAGTCCTTTTATGATAGAATTTTTCTGTACAAATGTGTGTGAAACACAAGTGTTTTGGCTTAGAAGAAAATTAAAGGAAGAGCAGTGACACCAACTCCATCTGAAATTGGATATATGTATTTTTTGGATATATATATTTATAGTTAGCAAGCGAAATATAATTTGCTTGCTAAGTAATGTAAGCCTTGTTAGTTCTCAGATCACTAGACTATATATACCAGTAGATGTAATCCATAGTAGTGTCTTCCCATTTTCCAAGAAAAACCGATTAGCTGAATTTTATGGTAAGCTCTCATACCAGCAATATATCATTATCTTTGATAAAATCAATATCAATTTATATCAAAATTCAAATGTCAAAGAATAAGAAGCATCTTACCAGCCATTCTCACTGCTGCTTGTTGAGGTGTGTTTTTTTCAGTTGATGTGCTCTTTCATAATGGAAAAAAAGATTTGTGCTTTATTCTTTATTCAACTTAAATGAAATTCTCAACTTCCATTGCCAAGCCAAAATAAATCCATTTGAACAATGCTTTCAGCTGACTATTGGGCAGGAAATGTTGGAAATTTTGGTGAGGTCCTTACAGAATTTGCCATACCAGTCCAGACAATTGGTCCATCGTAGTCTAATCTTGCTTCTGGAAACAGCCTTTGCCTCACATCCTCTGTGAAGACAAAGTTCAGCAAACCCCTGTAACCACTGTGCTTTTATCCGTCAGTGTACAACATGCATCACAGAACAAGGAGGAAAATTAAGCAAGGCAAGCTCTAACTACATTCTTCCCTAAAATTAACTTCTCAAAATGGATCAAATGGCTTTTCAAGTCAAAAGCCAGACTGTGTTAGAATACAGGCTAGTATTATGTTCAGTAAATTCAAAGTGAGGAATCTAGAACAGAACTAGAAAATGCTTTGTGGCAATAGAAAATGCAAGTGGCCTTGCAGCACGGAATCAGACCTTGCTTCCACTTTTATTAGCAGTCAGTTCAGTAACTGAGTTGCAGGAAACTCTGCAGCCTCTCTTGGGCTCTCCAAGTTTTCTTTCCAGCACTTCTGTGGCCTAACTCAGCAACGTCTCCATCTGAGCATGATCTGCAGGCTCTGAGGTCTCTGCTGTGACCCTTGCTCTCTGCCTTGCCATACTCCTCCAGCTCTGCAACCTTCTCCCCCTCATCCTAATCAGCCACTTGCAGGAAAGTAGCAACATTCATGGCCCCTGTAGGAATCCACCCAGCTTCTTTTTTTTTTTAAAGGAGATAATGAAAAATGGACAGAAAGTCTATAAAATACACACCACTGTGATGAAAGGAGGACTTTGATTTGAAGATGGAGTATTTGTCTGATTTTAATGGCCAGCTTTGGAGAATCAGTCAACTGTTTCAAAAATCACCAACAGTAAAAGATCTCACAAGCAGAAATAGCTCTTAAGTGATGCTTGTTTTTTCCCATTATCTCACACCTATGTCCTCAGGCACCTTAGACACGTTTGTGGCCTCACTGACATCCATGGGCTTGAGAGCTTGAGCTGTTAAGAGTTAACTGGAATTTGATAAAGCATGGATTGGTTAGAGGTTTGATGTGTAGGGTTATTAAGAGTAAACAGCAGGAAGCATTCCCTTTAAAATCAGAGAAATTTATTCTGCACACATATATACATGCTTACACAGATGCAGAATAAATTATTTTCAGAACAAATTTTACATTACAACTTCGGATATTACATGTCTGTTCTTTCTGAGAATCAGGCCAAGTAGCAGAGAAGGCTGGTCTCTGCAAGCTCACCCCTTCACTTAGTGAGGCACTTAAAGTGAATCCATGAATGAATCCATGGCTTGAGGACTCAGGCAATGGGTTATCATGGTTAAGCCCTGTAAATGCTACCACAGTAAAATTCCAGTGCAATATTAAAGTCACTCCCAGTGACAATTTTCAGAGTCTTACTACACGTGTTTCCTCCTCTGTGCAGCCTGGTGTTAGGTGCAGAACACCCATCCATCCCAAGCTGACTCAGCTGCACTTTTAACACATAGTAGTCTTAGAGGTTTTGAAATCTGTTTGTAGGCAGCTCAGACTTGGACAGCCATCAGTGGTGGTTACTTTTGACTTCATCTCCAGTTTGTCTGGTAACACTTCATCCATAAAACAGGGGTAAAATGACTTCATCCCTGCAGAGGAGCACTGTGAAAATAAAATAATAAATAGTTGCGAAGCATTTATCTGTTATAGGACTGAGCACTGGAGTAGATCTCTTCAGGAAATTAGTTCTGTCATCAGAACGGGGTTTAAGTAGCATGCAATAGATATGGCAGGAGGCCTTGAGCCTTAAACGGTGAAATAAAATATCTGTGCACATGAATGAATCCCCCTTGCCTGTGTGCCAAAGGAGGAAGGAGTCCTGTAAGAGACTGCAAGTGTGCTTGTGTAATCAAAGACTGTATTAAATGGCAATGTGCAGTGTGCACATCATAGAAACCTCACTTTTCCACCCCTTCAGCAGTGGTTACATCTTTAAGACCTGGCTACCTTAGGGGAAGACCTTGTGCAGAAGAAAGCAAGCTCTAGGATCACTGTCAGAACATATTTCCTGGGGTGGTACGATCCATGGATCCAGGACTTGGTTTTTACAGACCTGTGCAGGATCTCTGGACATTGGGTGATTTTGGCATGGTGTACCTCAGGCTCACCTTCACCAACAGTATTAGCCAGTGTTCGTAGCATACAGTATTACTTCATATCTAGTATTAGTAATCATAGGAGAACAATTTTCTGTAAGAATCAACTGAATTGAAATGTGTGATTCTGCAATTAAAGCTTGATACAGACCACTGAAAATCTTTGGGGCCATTACAAGTCCTGAGCAACCAAAGGAAACATTTTCTGTTAAGGTCAGCTTTTCTGTGGATTTTTTTTGTGATATGTGGATGTTTTTTGCCATATAACACCCAATGCAGTTCCCATTGCAATCAGTAGAAAACCACTTCTGTAAAAATAATATGATAATTAGAATTGTATCCTTGATCTGCCAGCTCCTCAGGTTCCCCATCTGCAGGGCAAGAATAAGCAGTCAACATTTAATGGTAGTAAAGCACTTTGAGACCCTTGGAAGAAGGAGGCCAAAATTCACAGTATTATTCTTGGTCTTGTGACAGACTGGATTTCACTTACACACCATTATGCTGAGAAGAGTGTTATTTGCCCGTCCATGCTAACAATGACAATAAATCATGCTCCACACTTCACTAAGAGAATGAAGCGTTATTTACAGATTATAGGGTGGATAAGGCAGAAATACTGTTCCCATCACTAGAGTAAAGGATCTGTCAGCACTTTCAGTACCATACTTTAATTCCAGTGGTTTGCAAGACCATTTTAATTACCATTACCAAAGAGACTGCTATTTTTCATCTTTATTAATGTTAAGTGAATTAATCATGGAAGTTAAAATTGCTTTTGTTCTCCCATAACTAATATTGGCTTGAACTTGAAAATAATGACATTTTAAAGCAGTTCAATTTGTTCAAAAGAATGAAATAAAGAAGTTAAAGGACTGGCCACTTCACATGCTTACATTGTAATCTCATGATCATCCATCTAGATCTGTACTGACGTGATGATATACCAGAAAAACTAATATTCCTGTGGAGCTAGTCCAATTGCTCTGATACCCAGTATCATTTTTTAAAATGGCCTAAATGCATATTTACATTGTGTCTGGGTGGTCCTTGGGTTAAAGAATATGCTTTCAATAACTTTCCATCAAACGTATATTTTTTATTTTTAATAAAAAAAGGAAATTAAAGACAAAAACCTATGTTATTTTAGCATTCAGGTTTCAGAAATAATGAAATTCAAATTTAAACTTGACACACCATCCTAACTCATTCAACAATGTATTTTTAGGAAATGCCAATAATGGGATGAGTTAAGAAAAGTACATCAGCCCTAAATGAAAACTCCTAAGTTATGTTTCGTTCCTGAAAAATGGATGCATGTGAAGGATTTTCCCCTTAAGGTTTTGTAACTTGGGAGCTTAAACCTGTGAACTTCACTTGACTGTGCGCAGGCTTTGTTTCTTGGAAAGGACTCGCGAGATAGCCTCTAAATAATCTGTAGAAAGGTAGAAAACCATTCAAATACAGAGTTTAGATGCATATCTCTCCGTCTACACACACATGAACACTGACCTTGTCATGTTCTGTTTTATCCAGCAGATCTGGTTTCTTTTTCCACCTGTATTGATTTAATTCAAATTGAAACAAAATCGAGCTTCTGAAATTCAAAGGTCCATAGTGGACTGGGAATATTTACAATTAGGAAAAACTATAGATAGATGCATCGCAAAGTTCTGGCTGACTCAGGATCCTCTCATGTCTGTATCGCTCTATTTCCTTTCTGCAGCCTGGTCATAAAATGTATCTCTATTGGCCACCTTGTATTTTGAAATCCAGTTGAAGATCATAACATACAATCTCTAATTCTTCCTTGTGGGATTTAGAGTCTGTGGCTAGACATTTTTGTACCGAGCCTTACAGCTATCTGATCTCTGTTGGCTCCAAGGACTGCACTCTTCCTTTGTTTTCCTTTTCAGGTATTGGAGGAAAGATAGCTGATGGTGTCACATAGACTCTATACAAAATCTTGGCTTCCATGATTTATTTACTCAGCCCTCCAAGCATTAATGCCTTTGCAATGAGACAAGTGCTATATTATAATTTAGCAAAACTCAGGATTAATGCAATGAATAGCAAGTATAGCAACCTCTTGCCACCTCATTGATTAGCAGAAAATGTACAAATTTATTTAAAAAAATGAAAGTTTAATGTATATAGTAATTAAGTAAATAATGACTAACAAACCCCAAATACTCTGTTTAATCTTAGCTTTACATGGTGACAAAAATACACAACATAGATAAGCAGACAAATATGCAGAAATACTGTTTTCTCTAGAAACTAAATTATGGGTAGTAAAGTAGATACAAACATATATATCTTTGTAAAATATGAATTTTAAATCGCTTAGATACAAATGTAAAAATCAGGACTTCACCACATATAACTTCCAATAATGCATGAGAATCACAACCAAGAGGTGGTGACAAGAAGTGGGGTGAGACAACCCATAGGCCCTTTTTCTTGTCTAAGGTGTGGGAAAAGAAAAAAAGTGGATAAAACATGGGCAGTGAAATATCTGAAATGGCAAGATAGCTTCTGAGTTTTAAAATTCTTTCTGATTTTAGCAGTCTTTACGCTAGATGCCTTTTTCTGAAGATATCCGTAACTGCTTGCAAAATTGAATCATGACAAATTAGTCCCGAGAATAACAGAAAAAGAAAAAAAAAAAAAAAGAAGAAGAAAAAAAGAACGGACCACGTGTGGACAGAAATCCCCTTTTGTCCCAGTGCTGACAAATACTCCCAAACCAGTAATCATTTTGGGAGGAAGCAGTTGCTTCATGCAAACACTATGATCTAGAGGTCATGCTTTCTTGCTTAAGAGACATTTCTGAGATAAATCCCCCGTTTCTCACAGTGCTACAGCTTTTGTCCCACAGCCCTCTCCATGAAGGACAAAAGGATCGGCAGTTACGAACCACAGCCCTTAAGTACGGTGCATCCTCCTGGGTAGATGCTCAGCCTGTGCAAATACAGCCATGCCCCCAGGACGGCAAGACCCTTCTTTCTCTGGATTTCACCTGTAATTTATTTCACAGTCCTTCTCCTGTGTCCCATGCCCCAAGAGCGAAGACCAGGGCATGTGCACCCCTGATCCCCACAGATGAGGTTGCAGAATTGGCAACACAGCACAGATTCAGCTGGAAGAGCGGGATGCCGAGCTCCGTGCCCGTCCCGGTGCCCAGCACTGCGTCCCTGCCTTCCCCCATGCGGGGGACCGGGAGGCCTGAGGCAAGGGGACAGCCGAGGTGGGCGCCCAGGCAGCTCCCGGCCTCAGTCCTGCTCGGGCCGGGCAGCCCGCCCAGGCCTTCTGCTCCGGGGCGCCCGGCGAACCCCGCGTACGTGCAGCCCTCACGGCAGAGAGGGTTTTGCACAAACACAGAGCAACCCACCCGACAATCTGGGCAGATACCCACGTTTCAAGTCAGCTTCTGAAATATATATATATATATATATACATATATATACATATATATATATATATATATAGTAAGCAGGTATTATTTACACCTTCCTTTTTGAACGGGATAAATACGCTACTGAAGATTCAGGACACTCGCGATGTGTGAGTGTGACAGCAGGACGAAGCGCTGTGCCCCCGCCGCACTGTGACGGGCTGGGCCGGCCCTGCCCGCCCCCGGCCCCACCTGAGGCAGCGCTGGGCGGTGGCTGTGGCGGGGCCCGCTTGCTCCTCGCCCGCACCATGGCGGCGGAGCGCGGGGGGTGCTCGCTGGAGGCGGTGCCGCTGCCGCCTGAGGTGCGCGAGAGCCTGGCGGAGCTGGAGCTGGAGCTGTCGGAGGGTGAGGGGCGCCGGGGCACGAGGGGGCGGC
>JAVJGJ010000037.1:76708927-76756972 GCA_035590215.1 Microhierax caerulescens | reverse complement strand
GCCCCCCCCCCCCCCGCTTCTTCCCCGCTTCTTCCCCGCTTCTTTCTGTGTACACACCTTTCCCTACAGCTGTATCTCTGGATGCAGCAGCTTGCTGTATCCTGTTGTGCTCATTTCTGCCTTGTGTGTGTGGCAGGTATGCCTGGTACACATATGCTGAACTGAACCCTGTGGGGCAGGGCACTGCCATCAGGAATGCTTGCCTTGGTATCCCCTGTGGTTTCAGGTACCTTGGTGCTAGATGATGACACACCATCTTAGTTGCCAATACAATGAAGTACCACAAATTCCGTTATGGTATTTTTAGCCACACTTACAAATTATTGCTGAGTAACTAAGCCATGTTGCAGAACTTTTGTGGGTTGCTTGTTGCTTACATTGGTTTGACTACCCAAGGTGCCATTTTGGATTTGGCTTTTACTGCTTTGTTTCT
This sequence comes from Microhierax caerulescens, assembly GCA_035590215.1. Taxonomy (NCBI): domain Eukaryota; kingdom Metazoa; phylum Chordata; class Aves; order Falconiformes; family Falconidae; genus Microhierax; species Microhierax caerulescens. Next base: position 76,756,539 of record JAVJGJ010000037.1, on the reverse strand, counting down.
GAGGATTTCATGTCTCTTACTGTCTGTTTTATGAACAAGAATAGCTCTAATCTGGCATCTGAATTCAGATGTCCTTTTTGCCCATTGTTGTGAACTTTGGGAAAATTCAGAACTAGATCTAAATTTGTGGCTCAGGCCCAGTGCCAATAATATACTTTGAATCTAATTTGGTAGTTTGGGTTTGTTGGTTTTGAATTGCTTTGAGTTACTTGATACTTATGATTTGCTGACACAGGGTCGTTCAGGAGAGTGGATATATATACATGGTCGATGTCAAGTGGTGTGCTTTTTTTAGAGGTCTTCTTCAATTATAACTTGCTCATATAATTACAGCAAGCTGAGTATGTTGCCATATTCTGTTTTCACATCCCACAGCACTGTTCAGTGTTGGGGCAGCTCTGTAAGAAGTACATTTTTACAGTAATATAGGAAATCATGCAGTCTAATTTATTAAGAAAATGTAATTGAAATACTTTGTGTAATAACGGAAAACCAAAAAAAATCTCACAGTGTGTATGGTGTACTGGTGGTCATGGTGGAAAGGGGAGATACAGTGCTATAAGGATAATTGCTTTGACCTCCTGTTCCCTCTGAGAAAACTGGAGGCAACTTCTGCGTTTAAATCTCTTCCAAGAATTTGTAATTGGGAACAGTGTCATTCAAAAAACCAGTGGTATAAGCAAATAAATCCAATGAGCACTAGAGGGATTTGGGAGTTTCATTCATAAAGAAACCATCCAGATTTCCGTCTTCAGCTGCTGTGATTTAGCCCTAGATTAAAGCCAGGGCTGACTCGGGGTCATGGTGTGATATAAACTGATAGCAGGGGCTGTTCCACTGGGTTGTGTCCTGGCATGGAGCTCAGCTCTGGGGTTGAACTCAGTGCCAGGCTATATCCTGGCATCAGCTTCAGGTTTTCTGAGAGAGGAAAACCTACCAGCTGGCTTCTTTTCCCTGGGTTTCCTTGAAGCACAGTGGCACTAAGAAATGCCCTAGTGCACAGAGGCTAGGCAGACGAGAGGGTGGTTTGGACCCTGATCCTGCTGGAGGTAGCAGTAAATAGAGCAGCCGTTCTCTGGAGAGAGCACTTTTGGGTTAGTAGTTATGCTCTTCATGGGACCTGAAGAACAAGATGGAAACTAGAATATCATCATTGTTCCAGTGAAAATGAACCCACAGGCAGGGAAATCTGCAAGTGTTGCTGCTGAGGACTGGGGAATATTTTAGTTCAGGGCTGTCAAGATGTCTAGGTTTTTCATATTCTCCCTGAGGCATGTGGGTATCGGGCCTTTCTCATCCTTTGAGAGAAGGGGGATTTAATACAATGGTTATTTCCAACAGGTTTCCAAAGTGTTCTAGATCCAGCCACATATTTCTGGAGCTGACAAAATCCTGTGCTTCAAGAGATTGCCCCTGTAGTGGCTGTGTGTGCTTGAATTTTCCAGGGAAGTATTGAGGAGGACAGAGGGAATAGGATCCAGCTCTGTCTTCTGGCTTGAAAGCACAAGCTGTATCAGTCCTGTGTGCTGGTTCTGTGGGAGTGTAACAGCCGCCTGAAAGCGTAACTGTGAAAAGCTGCCCAGTCTCCAGCAGCTTACTGTCTCCTGTGGTGTGGGCCTTCAAAGGAGCGGGGATACCCGTGCAGCAGATGCAAAGTAACTGTCAAATGCTAGGCTTCATCTCCAGTAGTTTAACGTAAGAGGACTTTGAAGTTCTTGCAAAGTTCTTCTGACAAGTTATAGTTCAGGCAAGTTATAGTTCAGTTCAGTTGTTTGATCTAGGCATAAAAGCTGTATTGAAAAAGCAGAGGAACAGACCTGTCCCAACTGAATCTGATGCTTCTCTCTTGCAAGTCTCTCGGTATGGCTGCTCATAGGTCAAGAGTCTTTCCAGAGCTCAGTGTCAAGAATGATGGGAGTGAGCCTGGTGGTAGTTCTCAGGGTACCGCTACATTTTGAAATCACAGATTGGTCAGATGCAGCCTCTGGAAACTTGCATAACCGTGTGTTTACTGGAGGTCTGTCATCAAACAAAGGAGAGGAATAGAAAGAAGTGAAGTTAGGCCTTGCTGTTATTGTACCCCAGGTTCATACTTGCAGTTGCAAATGTTGACATTCTCTTTCAAAACCATTGTAGATCCCTCCCTTTATTTCAAATTCTTCCAAAATTGTTGTATGAAGATTGCTAATGGCTCTAGTGAGCAAGAGATTAAGATTATTTCAGTCCATATCTATGTTGGTGGAGGAATAGTCACAGAAAGATGTAGGACCTGGCATGTTGCAATCTTCTCTTCTTCCTGTGCTGTCCTAAATAAGAACAAAAGTTCTAAAATCTTTCAGGAAGAGTTTTCTCTTTCCAGTGTTTGCACAGCTGTCCTGTCTTGCCAGTAATTGGGATCTAAATGAGAGTCTCTTTTCTTTCTCTCTGATCTTGCTCACCAGATTGTGAGGATGAATATTACAACCCTTGTACAACTGTATGCCAGGCAGTTGGGCTCTAAGTTGCCCATCCATTACATTATCACGTATAATAACGCTACTTAGTTTTACAGTCGACTTCTTTGACTAGAATTCAGCCAGGACATGTAGGTACTTCTACTCTTTCAAACAGTGTCATGTATTTTTTGGTGACCCTGAGTGGTCTGGGTCTATACACCTCTGGTAAACAGTGCTTCAGTAGGCTGTACCCCTGTGCTAAGATACTACTTTATTACTGGCTCAGAGGAAAGGGTGCCAGTTACTACATCTCTGTCATCACTTTCCACACCACCTGGATTGCATTATATTAACTTTATATTGTATTACAATTATTAGTAAGACGGCAAGGAATGTTGTTACATATTTTCAGCAGAGGAACAAGTTGGGACAAAAGTAGCAGTGAGCTCTCTAGTAGGCCCAACTCCCTGGAAACATCTGCAACCATCTGGCATATGAAACTATTGAAGTAAAGGTGAGTGAGACTTGAAAGTTCACTTTCCACATGTCATCAGCTTAACACATATATATTAAAAAAATGCATTGCAGTTTCCAATTTCAAACACTTAAAAAGAAGGAACTCTGTCATCCCCAGCATTTTAAGAATGCTATGAAAGAAAAAAAAATACAAGAAAAGGAAAAGGCTTAGACCTTTTCCTTTACTTTCAGCATGGCTACTTGACTTTAGTAGTCATATTGCTAAACTGGCCCTCTATCTGTTTTGTGAGTAGGATGTTGATTTGAATTGCAAAGTCCTGGAAAATTGCTAATTTTGATCCTGGATGCCTAGTCACTAGATAAACAAGGGCAATGTGTTATTATTAATCTTTTGGTCATGATTTTACATGGTAGTGCTGAGTAGGATGAATAGCAAAGACTGGGGGTGACTAGAAAAGCAGCTTCCTCTCCTTTTAGTTCTAGTTCTAGAGTGGCTTTAAAGGCAAAGTACGTATACTTGGAAAAATATGATTTGGACAGTGTTGCCTTCTGTTTACTCATGTATCTCACATAACTCTTGATATCAGGAAGATGAGAAAAAGCTGCATAAATAAACAGGTTGAAATATAAAGTCAAGTCAGGTGCATGTGATTACATGCAGTAGTGTGTGTGTGTGTGTATGGTTTGAAGCTTTATGGTCATCAGCCACAAAAACAGTAAGCTGTACCTTGTGCTTTCTGTAGGTAAACCAGTTGTATTGCTTTAACTCTATTGATACAGGTAAAGCAATTTAATTTTCCTCTTGTACATAGCATGCCTGATTATATTGGAATAAAATGCACTTACAGATAACTTTCTTTCCTAAATAAGGAAATACATGCTATGCCTTCATCTTGGTTTCTGTACTATCTTCTTTTAGAAACTACAGACAATGCCAGTTAAAAAACAAAATTATAAGTAATATTGATTAAAAAATAAAATGTGAGACATTTCAGCACTGTTCTTTGAAGCTAGTTACCTCAGATTTACTAATGAGCCCTTCAACCTTTATAAGTAAAATTGAGAAAATAAATATTTTCTTAAGGATTGTGAATATACTGTTGCAGCCACATGCAGCAGCTTCAGCTGCTGGGGAGCTGCCTGGGGATTTTGTGTCTAGCTTTTTTTGGTGGCTCTGTTATCAGCAAGGAGTTGAAGTTCCTGGCCTCTCTCAGGTGGAGCTGCTCAACATGTTCGTTGTGAACCACCTGAGGTGGTTTGGGGGTTGGCAAAGGAGGCAGCTCTAGCAGTCATAGCTGTGCCAGCTAGGTTGCTCTTCCAAGGCTCACATGCAAGGTAAGGCTAGCTGAAAAAGCGCATCATGTCTGTTTTCTTATTTCATTACTACAAGGTTATTTTACAGCAAGGTTTGCAAGGAAAGAGTATATTAGCAGCGTGTGCGATCAGGACACCAACAGGAATCTCATCAGTGCTAGTGAAATACCAAACGGGGACTCATGCCTGGTTTTTGTCAGGGTGGAACAAAAAGAAAAGAAAAAAAGAAAAAAAAATCTGAATTTTCTCTAAAGCATCAGTGATGACCCCATTCTAGCTGTGGGGTAAGTAGACATAAATAGACTTCAAATACTTGGAAACACTTGGCATTTTATGGGAAGTGGAGAAATCGAAAGAGCTACATATCTACCCTCTGTTTATGACCATACTTTAGCAGCTGTCCCTGGAACGTGACCTTTGGCTCCACATACAAAGAGTTGTGGGTTTTTTTCCCCTTCATCTCTAGTAGTGTGAGGGAGCTGGCTTGCAAAAATCTTGAGACCTCTGCTTTCTTTATGGGAGGTCTTCGTGTCTCTGGTGGGGGAGACCCTCCCAGGTTTAGCAGGCAAAGAATTAAGGGTACCTGTTGAGCTTTATTCTTTGCACCTGAGAAGTGTAGTGATCCTGCAGGGCCTGAGCAATTAAAGGCAATGAGTAGCTGGAGAAGAGGGGATGACCAACAAGGGGGAGAAAGGAAATGGTGCTGTTTTCTGTGACCCTTGGAAGAAGGGGGAGATTTCTGAAACTGTTTCGTCTGTGCTGCCCTATTTCACAGGTAGTGAACAGTTCTGTAGCTACTGTTGCCTATCAAAAGTCAGTGAATTTGTGGGTTTTTCTTTGTGTTTTGGTGTGGTGTTTGTGTGGGGTTTTTTTTTTGTTGGTTTTTTTTTTTAAAAAAAACTTGGTCACTTTCAAAAGGGTGCAGGGACTGAGAGCTTGATAGTGGTGAGTGCCAAGGAAGGAGGTGAACTGCAGGCTCACCTGTGTCTTGTTATGAAAGTGTGCTGGTTCTAAGGTTAGTGCCTTCTGAATTTTAAAAGCTTCCCTTGTGAGACACATTTTGCCAAAACTTCTTTTTTAGGTGTCTTTATACGAAACTGTAAATGTGGTTTGGAAATGGGTGTTTTTTGAAGAACTGTGCCTGAGGAAAAAAATGTACTGTAGAGTAAATTACACATTTCTGCTTTTCAGTCTTTGCATGTGTTTCTCTCTTGTTTTCATTATTCTTTATTTCAAGTATTCCGTATCATGCTACCAGTTGATTCAAGCTTTAATTGTAAATGCAGAAGGCCTGTAACTCTCCAGTGACCACAAGTAAGGTAGGCAGGCTTTATTCACAAGTGGAAAAGCAGGGTGTAAGTAAAACATGGTGTTTTATTTCAGACAGACATGATTGATTTAACCTGTCTTAATATTCTAAATGATTAATGTATTGCAGTGATCATTGCTGGTCACAGTTGAAGGAATTTCATTTTACTGTGATTTTTTTATTCTGGTTTGATTATAACATATGAGATGTTTTTTTCTCTTGTGGCCGTACAAAGCAGAAAGCAATGCAACTTTTCTGGATTTAGTATCAGCTGTTTTGTTTGCCTGTGACCCATGCATTCCCTTCCTGTCATGTGCAGCTTTCTTTTTATATTGTAGTACTCATTACGTTTGTGTGTGTACCCTTTCCCCACTTCTGAGCAGAAGCAAGTTTGCATTATTGAAAGTAATGCATTTAGATTTGTTGTACTTGCCTTGCAGATGGTAACATGTTCTTGCTTAGATCAATTGTTGCTTTTTATAGCCTAATGAAAAAGTTAATGTCTGCAGCATTGTTTCAGCTACTGTGTGGTGGGTTATTCTGCTTTATGTATGTGTTACTGTAGTTAAGCTGCTTCTAGATGGAATTTTGGCTTAAGAAGGAAAAGGAGCCATTTTTTTGATGTAGCTGAACGTTGCGGGGTCAGTGGTAGACAAAGATCCCGATCTTTTAGAAGGTAAAGGAGTATAGTTTCTGAGACCTAGGCTGTGTTTCTCAGTTCAGATGTTACTGAGTTATGCTTTTAGTCTTCCTGTCTTCTTGATGGACTTTTTTTGCTTGGTTTTGAAATGTGGGGAAAAAAAAAGCCACCAGTTATGAATGTGAATTTATGCTAAGGCTAGGGTATGCCCATATCTTTGAGTTTCTTAACTTACTATTAAGATTCTCAGAGTTCAGTTTTTCTGGTACTTTTATTTCACTTGCTGAAGAGAAATGATCAGCACTCAAAAAAGTGCCTTTTGGAGAAATGACCACCTGCAGTAATTTTGAAGTCTGGAAGCTTACGATAGTGGAAAGAATTATCTCAGGATGCAGATAATTATATTGATAAGCACATCTATTTTGATAATTAGATGTGCTTTAACTTGTAAGTGTGTTGAGCTTAAAAGTCTTCAGAAGATGTATGTGTCTTTATCTTTTATCAAGAAGTCTTAAGGAAGCATCTCCTAATGCTCATCCTTACAAAGAGGAAGACAATACTGTTCAGGCTAGTAAGCTGTATCAAAAAAGGTTAATAGTGCTGGGAAACTGCTAATGAAACACAACCTTTTGCTTCCTCACATCACCGATTAACATACAGGTCCAGTTTTAGTGTATGAAAGTCATTATGTGTGTGATAGATCATTTAGCTATATCCTAGAGGATAGGCGATTGTGGTGTCACTTTTTTCTTGGTTTTGATAATCTCAAAACATTAGGTCCTATAGGTCCTAAGTCTGAAGCTGTCTGTTACATGGCAAGATTTTATTTTTCTTCAACTTTTTTAAAAAATGTCTGTATAATTGCAGGGGAAAAGCCTTGAAAATGTGACTCCTGAATATTAAAAAGACAGAGAGAGCTTAACATTTTTAATTAATAGTTAACACTTGCATGTATAAAAACTTCTTGGCTTGATGGAAAGAAACGTAAAAATACTTTTCTTTTTTTCAGTGTTACAAAAGACAGGTATTTAAAAGCATCCTTGCAAATGCTGTTTTAAAACAGGTACTGAAACTGCTACCTTGGCACAGGAGCTCAGGAGCATGCAAGATGAGGACTGAGTTGTCTCCCTACTGGCAGCATTTTCAGGGCGGGATTGAAGTGGGCTGCTTTAGCTTTGTCAAAGCTAAGTCGCTTAAATAGCTGCCAATGAAGGTAAAAAGATATTGATCTCCAAGACTGCCAAAATGTTGTCTGTCTTTCATGAGTGCTAAATCATATTGAAAGGAATTGGACTAAAACTGTAATTTGTGTTAATGTTTTCCTTTGTGGGCTATCAATCAAGAAGGCAAGATGCCAGTGTATGCTCTGCCAATAAAGACATCCACTAGCACATGTCTGTCTAGTGCTGCTTCTCCCAGCTTTGACTCCAGTTTACCATCATGTTCTCTCAACATGTTTCAACATGTAAATGCATTGGCCTATATACAGCAATGTGGCTGCCTTGGGCTTTAATCTTGGCCATTTTAAGAGTGCTGATTGAACTGTAAGCTAGAAATAGGCTTTACTCAGACGTGCTGTATGCTGTCAGCTGTGCGCTGCTTGGGCAGTTTGTTAGTAATATGACATAATTAAAAGTTGACAAAGGAATAGATGGAATGCTGTCCAGTGATTTCTAGGATTTTATGTTTGAAGAACGTACCCCCTTAACTTGATGAAGTTGGCTAGTATAGTTACACCTCAAATAAGTAACCTATTACATTGTTCTTCGATAGTTCTGGTAGGCTGCTGAAAGAATGCCCTTGCTTTAAAACTGTTTTTTAGATTGATGTTGCATCTGTGGGAAAGTCATTGGTAATAGACCATAGCATTTGGAAATCATTACTGCTAGGTGTGATCTGAGTGACAAAAAGGAGATTAGAAATATTTTTCAGTGACGTGTAAGCTGAGCTATATTTACTTCCTTTATGTTGTTATGGTTTGTCACTGATACTCCCGCAAATACTTCAGAAAGATAAATTCAGCTGACAAGGGGGGAATAGCTTGCTATCTTGTGAGTAGTCATCAGCTAGTGTTATTTTAAGAAGTCTCAAGGGAGAGTGATTAAAATTATGCTCTCTTGTTCTTCATCCACCAAATTAGATTGCTTGAAATAAAACCAGTAATCTAAATGTCTGAGATAATTAAGCACCAACTTGTAAAATATGGTTTGGAGAAATATTCAAGTGGAAAAAAAAAAGCAAACCACCAAACACAACACCCCCCCACACACACACCCATACCCCCAAACCCTCAAAACCTTTTTCCTCAGTGAATGCTTCTGAAGGTACTGGCATGGGATGCAGGCTGCCAGGTGCTCAGTCACTGTGTTTAGATGTTAAAATCAGGGAAGGGAAAACAAAATGCAATTACTGTAAAAAGATTACTTTCTTGGATGATTGTGTGTATACATAGATAAAATTAAAACAATGTTATACCTACCTTTGTGTTCTCATGTTGGTTATTTGTCCACTTCTTCTAAATAAGTCAAGACCAAAGTGTGTTCTGTATGCCAATCAGAGGAGGTTAATATTGAAGTCATGGCTGTATGTTAGTTTTTAACAAGCTGGCTGTTTGACAGTTTTGTAAAAAAGTGACTGATCTCACGCTGCATTTTCACGTGGTTACTAATAATTTGTATGATTTGAGTTATTCCTGAAGGCAGACTTCTAAGAGAACCAAAGGCTGATGGAGTTGAGGGGGTTGTACGCAAGAAGAAAAAAAAAAAAAAAAAGTGTGAAGGTCTATAAAGTTTCCCTGGCCTAGAAACAAGAATACAATCATGAGCAGGTTGTTAGCCAAATTCAGTATCTCCTGTAGACTGTGCTTTGTCAGTTGTAACTGTGTGAATAGGTGTTATGCCAAGGTATTTTGCAGAAGAATCTAGAAAACTAAAATCTTTCTTTATTTTTAGGTATCTCTGTTAAATATTGATAGGATTTGTTGTGAGAAATTCTATTTGGTGAGCGATTTGGCATGAGTGTTCTTAACAAAGTCTGTAACAGCATAGTTGTGTAACCTTGCACCTGTCCTACCAGGGAATTTGACTCTTGTATTTGCTGTTGCAGTGGAACCAATTCTGGCTTGATTGTAAAGCTGTCACCACTGGGCAATGACCCGCGTGCTGTTCGTATTAGTGTCCACCTTTACGAACTACTATTTGAAATGGAAAAAACTGTTTACTTAATCGGATGCTATTGAAGCTAATTACTGTGTTTAGTTTGCTTTTGTTGTGGAGGAGGGAGATGAGCGCAAATCCCCAGCCACAGAACGCTTGTACAAACATATCGAGGTGTTTGGGCCGTTACAAAGGCCTGCGTAGCAAAGCGGTGTTTGTGCCATCTCTCATTCAGCATCGCAGCCTGCAGTGTGGCAGGAGGCGCAAGCTCAGTTTACAGGTAACGGTGCTTTGTGAGTTGCTGTGAGTCAGCCTCCAGAAGAAGACAGATTTTGGTCGTTGATAACTATTTTATTAGTTGTGATGGATGTTTTGTGCATGGAACAACTGTCTTGAGTAACCAGACCTGCTCCTTTCTTCCACCTCGGGTAACAGTGGAAGAAAACTAGCCTGGGGAAAGCTGTACGTTTTCAAGAAAAGTGCTTATTTAAAACCTGGAAATAGCATTGTAATTTCTTGATTCTCAGGAGCAGTTTCTGGAGGGCCACCTGTGAAAAGGGTGCAGCCATAACGTGGAGTGCTAAGGAAAAGATAAGCTGGTAATAAAATTACATTTAAGCTGTATATTGCAACCTAATGTTGAAAGCTTTGCGTACTCATGGCCATACTCCTTAGTTACATTTGGGGAAATGTGTATTGCAGAGATGCTTGCACTGGGTAGCATCAAGCTGACTTGCAATTTTTTGAGGTCATTGGATGAAGAGCTTTTGTTTGAATTTGTTGAAGCCCCTATACACAGAAAGATAGAACTGGTGGAGCTACTAGTCTAGTGCAAAAAAACCCCAAACCCAAACAAAACCCTTGTAACAAATACAAAGCCTAACTTGCCCTTGTGTGCACATGTACATTTCTGGCAGAATGGGGAATTCAAAATAAATGTCCCCTTTCCTGTATTAATTTTTAGGCAATAGCAATTGTTTTTTTCTAGAAAACATTCTGGACCATTGGCTCTTTGGGCACTGGAGTATGCGGGTGGGCGAAGGAGAGTAGCATTTGGGATTCCAGGAGAAGCTCTTCAGCTGAAGGTCTCTTAATGGCAAAATTGGCATGAAGTTTAAATACTAGTGTTGCTGCTGGCAGATTTCAGAGTTAATGTTTTGTTTATGCAGCTCTCCTTTGAGAGCGGTATTGTGCCCTTTGCATAGTCTCTTGAACCTGTACAAAACAAAGGCTAATGAGCAAGCCTTTATTGGCACCTTGTTTTGTTCTTGTCCAGAAGAAAATAGGTTTGTACTTACTCTGATATTTTATGATTTGGGGGCAGGGGAATTACTTTACCGTCTTTAAATTCTTCAAGCTTCTGTAAGTGAAAATAAGGTTAAAGTAGTATGTATATTGCTTGGAACAAAAAAAAAATTAATAAGTTGTTCCAGTTTCCCTGAAGTAAATGTTGTACTTGCACCAGCCCCTGAGAAAACTTTCACAACTTACTTTACGAATCAATTGGTGTCCAGCTATTTCATTAGTCTGGAAGAAAAATGGTACTTAGTCTCAATCTCATCAGTGTTACATCAGTGTTACAGCAGTATGTCTAAATTTGCTGAGGAAAACAGTGTCTTTTAATGTATCTTAGATTACATGTTTAAATTATGGTTTTAATATATTAGTTCAATGTAAAATGCCCAGTTAGAGACAAAATAGTCCATCTAGATACAGTTTTACTGCACAAATGTAAACCTCATGTTTACATTTACATGTTTACAAGTAGTTGAACATTTGTTTGAAAATTTTTTGGGATGAAAAGTTTTACAGAATCTGTCTTAAACAGTTGATTTGGAAACAAGAGTTCTTACCAATATTCAGTCTCCCCCTTTGCCTGATGGGGCCTGTATCTCCATTTCTCACCTCTCAGGAGAGGGCTGTCACCGTTAAATGCAAGTGGACCATTCCATGTTTGTATTAAAGTACAAATACAATGTACAGGACAGTGGTGATGTTTGACAATGACACAGGCTGCAATCACCCTAGTTTTGGCATGTTATTAGGTAGTTCACACAGGGAAGGTGTTAGAGACTTGCCTTTGGGATGTGCTTTTGAAAATGGGTTTAGGAGCCTTTTAACTGTTACATTTCTTATTAGAATTGTAGTGATATTTGGAATAGTGTTAATAAGTAGGAACTTGGTTTAAAAAAATGTATAATTTTTTTCTATAGTAATTTCAGTCATCTAAATTGGAAAAAAGTAAAAAAAGGAACATATAAATAGGAACCTACATAAAAATATCACATTAATCTTACTATTTGATTTTGGAATAAGATTTTTTTGAGTCACCATCAGTGTTTTTGGAGAAACCATAGAAAATGAAAGATGGGAAGACTTTGCCTTGAAAAAATACTTGTTGTTGGAGGAACACACCATGGTGGCATATGTAGTGAGAGGCTCTTAATGTGTAAGTTGCTCTCAACGCAAAATTTTTTTATTAAATTTTACTCTTTCTTAAGCAGTGTGTAATGGGTTTGTTGTCAGAGGTGAGGATATTTTCTCTATGCTCTTGATGACAGAGTGCCGGCTAATACTTTGGCTCTAGGCCAGACCTTAAAATAAGTAATTTTGGTATTTTCCTGTTTGTCTCCATAGAACAGTGATGGATGACTGGCATTTAGAAGCCATTTTCCTACTTGCTTAGCTATTGCTGCTGAGGTTTTCTAGATATGGGTCAGAGGAGGCATTTACTTAGATGTTTGAGTTATCTGAAGTGGATGCAGTGGACTAGTGGGCCATGAGTACGGCCTTAATGTGCAGCTCGGCTGGACTCTTGAAGGTTATTTTTCCAAGAGCTCTTTATAGTGACACAACAGCTTAAGAAGTAAGTTTCTGTAGAGCACTCTCCTTGTGTAAATTACAGTAATTGTTTTATTATCCAAAACTAAGGTGGTACTTTCAAACATATTGTAGATATCATTTGATTACTGAATGGACACTTAGTGCCTTTTGAGCACAGTTGATACACATCCTTTATCCTGTTTTTTCTTGTGATTATGTACTTTTATTGTCTGTTGCTACTTCATTAATGTGCTTTGATAATGCTATCAAATTATTCAGTGTTCATAAGACTAAACAGCTCATGGTTTGTACTTGCCTGTTGAACTTGATAGTTCTGCTTTTTCTCCTTCCTGGAAAAAAAAATCTTTTTTGTCACAAGCCATCATTTAGGCTTGTGTAACAGTCAGCCAGCAACTGCTATAGGCTTTGCATGGATTTTTTTGCATTTGTTTTTTAATACTGTTTTAGGTTTGCAAGCAAATGAAATGTTACTGAAAATTATAGAGCTATGCGAAGCTTAATGTATTTAAGGGTGACTCAGTGGAGTGGCTTGTAAATCAAAGTACTCTCAGCAAAAGTTTCACCATAGATAGTGATGAATATAGATTCCCTTCTCACAGCATCCTGTTGAGGTTTTGGCATCCACTATGTCCTTTCTAGTCAAAGGAAAGCTTGTTACCATGACACTGCTGTTAAGCAATCAGGGCTAACCCTTGAGGAATTGCAATTACTGGATGGTGTGATTCCACTCTTTGGAAGATGATCATAGTGAACCAAAAAGGTCTGTGACTGGGGAAAATAATTTCTTGAATATTTTGTCCTAAACGTACCATTGTTCTCAAGTGTGACTTTTGTCACCTGATGTTGAATTCCCACCAAGGCTGTAGCAGGAGGGAAGCAGGGATGCCTGGGTTAGCCCCTGATGTGTTATATTTTCGTTTATATGCTGAGGTGCTCTTAAATGCCTTTCTGCAATGTGACCCTGTGTGCCCTAAAGCTATGTAAGTGGTGGTGGTGTTTTACGGATTCAGTTTTCTGGTTTGGTGTCTCACCAAACTGAGTGAGTGAGAGCTTTTTCTGTCACCCTCTCTTGCACAGTTGTCTTTGCTTAGTGGGGAACCCTGCTTCCCCTACAGCTTACAGGGACATTAGGGTGCGTGAATATTTTTAAAATCTAGAACGTGTCAGTACTAGGGATAAAAAAAATTACTTCATATGCCCAATGGCTGAAAACTTTAACCCACTGATGCTTTAGTTCTCCAGAGGAGCCCAAGGTCTTGCTGGTTGTGGCACAGGCCTCTGACCAGCTCTTCTGTAAAAATTGACAGGTGGTCACAGGGGACCACATCAGGTGTTCAAACCAAAAATCAAGCTAATGAAGTGAGTCTGCTAAAATTCATATGAATTAAACCCCATCAAACAAAAATGTAGGTGTTATTTAGCTTGACGTGGCCTTATACCCTTGTCATGTAGGCTATTTTCTCTTTGATGCCAGCTCTGTCTTTATAGCCTGGCACAGTTTCTCAGTTGCAGTTTGATTGTCACCTAAACAGAGGTTGAGGTGGTTGCTGCTTTCATCTCTGCCTGGGCAGCCTGTGGTGAGGCTGGAGATGTGAAAGTTGATTTTAGGACAGGGACTGTCTGTGCCGGGACCCACTATCCTCCACTGTTGGGGCATTTTGGGGGCCTGTGGTTGCAGCCCATGTTTCTATGTTGAGTGTAGCAAAGGGGTAGGAGGAGGAAGGCAGATAGACACCAGGCAAGGCCCTGAAACTTAGGGTCCAGTGGCTGTGGTGACCAAGACTGCAAACGCTGTAGGAGGATTTTTTTGCTCCCCTGGTCTGCTACAGACAGGAGAACCAGCGTTGTCAAAGCTAATGGGGGGAGCCTAATGCTAGAGTTGAGAGATCCTACATAAGCTTAAATAGCAAAGCTTCACTCTCAGGATTTCTGTTTATCATGCACTCGCAGCATTGCTGGCTTTTGTATACAATGCTGAACTTCGTGTTGTGGATCCCCTCCAGCGAAAGGACAGTTACCACTTACATAACAATTACGAAGTATAGTAGAAATTGACTGCAGATCTATACTTCAGGCTGTAGACAACCCTCCTACCCTGATTATTTAATAAGTTGTTTCTAATTAAGGACTATATTTATTTACTAGTAATCAATATTTTCATGTGGTTCTTGAAGGGCAGTCAGGACACATGAATTGTGTGTATTAACTTTTCTGTTGGTGCAGAGGGCTTGCAGTTACTCATCAGTGTAATTTCTTATCATAAACATAATGCAATTTCATATCATAAACACTGTGTCTAACTGGAAAAGATCATAGATTTCATTCTGTACTAAAAGTGTTTTGTGCCCCAATAAACATAAAATCAAGATGTTTATAGTTTTTGCTAGTGCAGTTCATGGTACAACTTCTTACAATTAATCTGTTTTAAAAAATATTCTGTTAAAGATTATCTTCTTTGAATATGTTCAGGGAAAACGGCTAATTGAGACAAGAACGCACTGCCTTGAGAGCTAAACAAAATTACATACTCTAAGCAAATCTTGTAAGCTAGGTTGCCAGAGTTTTCTACTTTGCTATGAGATGCAGGAGGTATTGAAGATGACTGCGTGTGCAGATTTGTGGAAGAACTAGGCTTACGATGAGAATGAGAAGTCAGTGTATAACCATGATTATGATAACTGACTCTTATTCTAGGACGCTTTTTTGTTTGGTCCCTACAAATCAGGACCTTCATCTCTTTCTGCTTGGTATTTCCTAATTTTTTTTCTTTTCAATCTGAGCAGTCTGGGTGCGCAGAATATGTCTGGCCCTCCAGGTGGCCATGTGGAATCCCAGTATCTTCTTCGGGATTTGTGTCTGTATATTTATGAGGAGTAGTAAGTGTTGCCTTTAAAGTAATCAGACAAGAGTATGTAAAATAAACCTGCAAACTCAGTCCTGTATAGTGCTGCCCAAAATGGCAGCTGACGTATTTCCTATTTAAGAAAAAGCATGTGATACTGATTTTTCGTTCCAGCGTTGCTTGCTTAGAATTCCTGTGCTGCTCAGGGGGTTGGGGCGGGGGGACAAACCTGCAAAGAGAAGTAACATACTTTGCTTAGATGGGTATGTGAGCTTTTGCTCAGGTCTGAAATAAAACTACGAGCTCTAAGGCCTGAATATTGGGGACTCTTTGCTGACAGTTTAACTGGATCGTGTTAACACAGTAAAAAACTTGAAAGGGAAGATGGCTGATAACTGCAGTTACAGAGGCAGTGTTAACAAAGGTAGGTAGTCCCTGTGCTGGTGGGGAGAAAAAGGCAGCAGTTACTGCCTGTAAGACATTGGAAAGTTACCTATTAATGAGGAAAAGCAGAGACACACGACATACTGGCTACTGAAAAATCACAACCATCAAGGGTTCTACATCTTATTACTAAGAAGTTATTTTATAGGTCTTCACATTATTAAAGCTATAGCAAGACAGTCCACTTGAAACAGTAACTTATAAGGCCTGTAGAAATGGAAACAAGCTCTCATTTTGGCCTATTTCATGTAATAGCAAATACAGCTTATGTATTTTCTTAATTATATTCTGCCGAATTTTGCATGCCTTAGTGTGCGCAGCAAGGACAGACAATATGTAAAATACTTTTAAGATGCAAGTACTAGGAAGACTTCATTGCTGCTCCCAGTTTTAAATGATCCTAAATCCATCTGGTGCAGTCTGCACCAATAAACCATGAATAAATTTGTAATAATCGTATAAGCAACTTGTTGGAAAGAAAATATTCATGACTGTCATGTAGAAAAGAACAAGTTTAGACTAATAGATCTCTGAGCCATCTGGAAGAGCCGTGAATTTGCTCGAGCCGTGAATTTGCTTGTGGAAAACCTTCTTGGTGAAACATCTGGGGCTTATTTCTCTGTCTAAAACCAAATAACCTGAAAACTGTTTGAAGCATGTATTTAAACATGAAAGCTAGCAGGATGTTTGCTCTACCAGTGAAAAGCAATGAACTGCTTCAGGAAAAAAAGGATGCAAAACCTCCAAACTTAAATACTGCTGTTGTAGAAATTAAAGTATTATTTTCAAAAAAGGAAGAAAGGGTAGAAGTGTTTTCTCGTGTGTAGTTGCTCTTTGCACTGAATTAATGCTTAGAGAAAGTATTTTTTTTCTTTTTTTTTCTTTTAATGTGGAGGGGAAAAGTGTATTTTTAATTTCTTACTTTGAACCTTCTTTATGCATGACAAAAAGGTGCATTCCTCTCCTGTTTTAGGATGATTGAGTCAGCTATTCCTTGCTTGGCCAAGCTGAACAACCATAGCTGTTGTTTTCTTTTATTTGGGCTTCACAATGGCTTTTGGATCATCAGAAACTTCCTACTACTTAGGTTGTCAGCAGTTTTCCAGTCTGTGGATCTTTGTTGTTGGCTTGTGTTTTGTTTGGGTTTTTTCCTTTGGACTACTGCCAGGATGGGCTTGAATGTTGCCTCTTGCTTTTTTTTAATTTTGTTTTATTTGGTGGGTTTTTTTTATTTCAAATTTATTTTTTGTTCCAGGAACTGAAAGGTCATCCAGTGGGACTGGAGGCAGAAGAAGTGTGAGTCTCCATGGCCACAGGGATGCTGCAAAGTCCCTGGGGTTGCCATGGCTGTGCAGCAACCAACTACAATAGCAAAGCACCTGTGGAGAATTTCAAAACTCTTTCTTCTTTCACTGAGTGCCTTTTGAATGCATCCCCAATAACTCAGTCTTCCCCCAGCCTTCCTTCCCCGTTTGAAATTGAGAAGGGCTACCTTATCAACAGGGGAGGGTTTCAGCACTGAAAAAAAAAATTGGGTAAAAAAACTGGCTGGATGGCTGAGCCCAAACACTAGTGGTGAATGGGGTAACATGCAGCTGGTCACAAGTGGTATTCCCTAGGGCTCAGTGTTGGAGCCAGTCCTGTTTAATGTCTTTATCAACAGTCTGGAAAAGGGAATTGAATGCACCCTCAGTATTTTTGCAGTTGATGCCAAGTTGGGTGGGAGTGTTGATCTGCTGGAGGGCAGGAAGGCTCTGCAGAGGGATCTGGACAGGCTGGGCTGATGGGCCGAGGCCAGTTGTATGAGGTTCAACAAGGAGAAGTGCTGGGTCCAGCAACATGGGTCACAACCACCCCACGCAGCGCTACAGGCCTGGGGCAGAGCAGCTGGAAAGCTGCCTGGGGGGAAAGGTCCTGGGGGTGCTGGTTGATGAATGGCTGAACATGAGCCAGCGGTGTGCCCGGGTGGGCAAGGCAGCCAACAGCCCCCTGGCTTGTGTCAGAAACTGTGTGGCCAGCAGGAGCAGTGAAGGGATTGTCCCCCTGTACTGGGCACTGGTGAGGCTGCATCTCAAATCCTGTGTTCAGTTTGGGCCCCTCACTCCAAAAGGGATGCAGAGGTGCTGGAGCATGTCCAGAGATGGGCAATGGAGCTGGCAAAGGGTCTGGAGCACAAGTCTTATGAGGAGCAGCTGAGGGAACTGTTTAGTTGTTTAGTCTGCAGAAAGACAGAAGGCTCAGGGACCTTCCTGCTCTCAACAACTCCCTGAAAGGAGGTTGTAGTGAGATGGGTGTCAGTGTCTTCTTCCAAGTAACAAGTGATAGTAGAGGACACAGCCTCCAGTTGTTCCAGGAAAGGTTTAGATTGGGCATTAGGCAAAATTTCTTCACTGAGAGGATGGTCAAGCATTGGAACAGGCTGCTGGTTGAATCACCACCCCTGGAGGTATTTAAGACCTGTAGATGTGGCAATTAATGGCATGGTTTAATGCAGGGGTCTTCAAACTTTTTAACCAGGGGGCCAGCGCACGGATTAAGTGGTAGGGTCATCTGTGGCTGCTTAGTTTCCCCCCCAACCCCCAGTGTGTGTGTGTGTGGGGGCACAGGGGGGTGTCTGTAAATACCGGGGGGCTGGATTGGGGGCCGTATCCAGCCCACGGGCTGTAGTTTGAGGATCCCTGGTTTAGTGGTTGACTTGGACTTGATGATCTCAGAGGTCTTTTCCATCCTAAATGGTTCTATGATTCTGTGGAAACCAAACAAAAAGCTTGGGCCTTTTTGCATGTTGAAAGGACTTGTTTCTTATTTCACTGACACACTGCTGGAGAACATGACATCATCCCTGCAGGGCTGGTAAAGTTACACCAGTGTATAGATGATGAGGTTTGAGTGGCACTGAAGACCTTGATGCTTTGGAAACTGCAGTTGTTTTTATGCTTTTTTTTTTTTTTCTTTTCTCCTTACATAAGGGGTTTGCCTCTGTCATTTTACTGTGTACTACAAGATGGCAGCTTAACCAAGCCAAGCTACTCTTCCCACTGTAAGAATTGCTTTCAAATTAATTGGCAAACAAAACCACCATGAATAAAACACGAAGCACAAAGCTCTATTTCAGAGTTTTTGATTGTAGCTAGCTCTCGCTGGAGTGTGTGAGCTATGTGAGACATTTGCTGGTAATGAATGAAACTGGAAGGATGAATAGCTACAGCTCTGAGGTAAAGGTCAGTTATGTTATTGTGGTGTAATAACATTTAATCTCATACTGAAAATAAATTAGTTCTTGCTGTAATTCATAGTAAAATCAATACTGGAGAGATAGAAATGGCTAATATTTTCTTTTTTCTTGGATGTGTTGTATGTTTCTGGTTTAGGGCTGTGCTACTTGTGTTTTTTAAGTCAGAGAAGAGACAAGATAATATGATGATTATAGGGGGAGTATGGAAATTGAGAGACTCGCCTGTTTCTCCCCTTCCTGCTACTTGTTCCAAATGCATGCGGTTTGTATCAGAGTCTTACATTGTAAGCCAGATACATTTTAATGAGATTAAAGCAGTTTTGTGGAAGGGAAACCTATTGTATTGATTGTTATTAGTTAACACAATGCTTTTTCTAGCATAAAGTAGTATTTAATTACTTGTTGTGTCAGAAGATAGCATATACTTTTGAGAATGCAGCAAGTACCAAAAGGCCATGTTTGGAGAGGAGCGATGAGCCTGTGATGAATGTATTGATCTAAACCCTGGGAGAACATTTGCTCTTTCTGAATGTGCTAAAAGCTTTCTATGTCACTGTGAGTCAACTGCTTTAGGGCTGATTCTGCTGAGGGAAGTGTGAGTCTTCCCACTGTTTTAAATTTCCTCCTAGCTTTGTTCCAAACTGCAAGTATTGGGCATGTTTCTCCATGTGAAAATCTTCGAACTATTTTCAAGTTTTGGTATCAGAGTTGGAAATTCGCTAGGTTTGTGAGGTGCAGGTATAGTGTTCCCACCCCTTCTGGGAAATACCTAAGCAGCTAGCCCGTAGAGCTTCAGGGCGTAGGTCTGTGTGTGAGAGAATTCCAAATTACTTTGCTACTGCAGCTGTGAGGAGCACTTGAACTCAAGCAAATGGTTATCACGGCTTTTCTGTGGTAAAAGATGTTACACTAATTTATTGGGGAATAAAGCTGTGTGTAGGCTAGGTCAGCTCCTCAGAGCATACTCCTAAGGGCCATATCCCCCCCCAGTAGACTTGGGCATCTCTAAAATAATCTTGACAGCTTAGTCTTCAAAAGATGTCCACAGCATCTTCCCCTTCCTCGCTAATTCTTGGTTATCTAAAAGTTAGTTCTTCCATAATACATTGGCTTTGGTAACAAGTCTGCATTGGACACTTCCAGCCAGCTGCTCCTGGGCTGTTTTGACAACTTGGTGCCCAGTTGCATTGCAAGGAAACACAACCGTTTGTCATGGGGTAGATTGTCAAAGTGATCTATGTTAAAAGTAACAACAAGAAAGTTGTTGGAACTGCTGGACAGGGAACTAGAGTACATACACAAGACTAGTACACAAGGCTAGTTGCTCTGAAGTTGACAAGTGCTAACTTTGCTGACACATGCCACCTTTATGTATCCACATGCAGTTATGTTTGTCTGTGAACATTCCCAGCATCTTTTCTGCAGGCAAATTCATTTGGAATTGATCAGCTAAACATCTGTAAGTTTAAGCAAGTACTGCAGAAATTCATGTTCAGTCTTAGTGGGTTTGACCCATGTCACCGATCAAAATCTCTATTTGTGTTTTATTTGGTCATTCAAATGCTTTTAAAAATTGTTGGGAGCAAGGACTGAAAACAGGCCCAAGTGGATTTGTTTATATAAGCTTTTATGCTTGTGGCAAAGTACAGGTATGTTGTGGTTCTTTCTTGCATAGAAGGTGGGGATAACTGTTGCAGCCATCTACAGAAGCTAGTACCAAATGGTTTAGGGGACTGCCAAGGTGATGAGTGCTGCTGTGGGCACATTCCACAGCCCAGCATCATTGTAGTATTCAAGGGGCTTTCCTGAGCCAGGGAAACCCCAAGGAAGTGCCAAGACCTGCCAGGACCCAGTAGTGCCCACGAGAGCTGCTGCTGAGGAGTGAGAAGGGCTGGGGTAACAGCAGCTGCTCCCCACTCCCACAAAGGGCAGCCCTGGGGGGCGCTGCCACCAGGGCCTGGGGCATCAGTGCAGGAGGGTGCTGCTTCAAAGGAGGGACCTGGGACCTTCCACTCCTTGAGTGGAGAGACATGAAGGCCACGTAGCCCAGCATCCAGGCACTGTTCTGTAACCGTCTGCACAGGTCAAGGGTGCTCGTCCCACCTGACCCTAATGGCAGAGTGGTGGGCACTTGTCTGAGAGCAAAGGCTGCAGCTCCGGCAGGGGGGTCTGCACCGTCTACCCCAGCAGTGACCAACGCCTCCACTCAGAGGGAGCTGCCGAAGGCAGAGGCTGCAGTGCAGGCCTTGGACTGCAAAAAGTGCTTTGACCTTTCTCCTGGGGCAGGGACAGGCAGCAGACCGGCCTGCAGAAGGTGTGCCCAGGTGGAGGAGCTCCTGCTGCAGGTGGCGGAGCTGCAGGAGGTGGCGAGGAGTTAGATAGCTGGTTTGAAGTGCAGTCTGCAGCGTACCCACAGCCAAACAGCCAAAACAGCTGGCACACACAGAAAGGAGCGGTGCCAGTAATGCAGAAGAATGGAAGCTTGCAATGGCAAAGACCTTCAGCAGGAAGGCACATTCCCCAAAGCTTGAGGTGCCCTCGCAGAACCACTTCACAGCTCTGCAGGCTGAAAGAGGAAAGACCCATCACAGCAGGTGAGATGCTGCAGCTGAGTAAGGCAGCCCAATCTCCCCCCTGTATAACAACCAGCACAAATAAGGAAGGGTGATGGGTGATAGTAGGTATGGACTCTTCTGAGTGGTATGGAACACCCACTTGCTAACCTGATTCACTGTCTAGAGGGGTGTGCTGCTTACCAGGGGCTCATATCAGGATGTCCCCAAGAGACTGCCAAGTCTCATACAGGCCACTAACAGCTACCCACAGTTGTTACATGTGGCCACTAGTGATATAGCCAGGAGCAGCCTGAGGAGTGTCAAGAAGGATTACAGAGCCCTGGGAGTGGTGGCAAGGGACTCTGGAGCACAGGTAGCTTTTCCATCAGTCCTCCTGGTCAAAGGGAAGAGGTTTGAAAGAGCCAGTCAAATCTGGTGAATCAACAAATGGTTACAGGGTTGGTGTCACAGTCCAGGTGTTTGTATACTTAAACCATGGGACTTGCTTTGAGAAACCTGGTCTGCTGGAGGCTGGTGTGGTCTATCTGTAAGAGAAGGGGAAGAGCATCTTGGATCATAGACTAGACTTGCCAGCTGGTAAAGAGGGCTTTAAAGTTGCCAGGAAGGGGAACCTCAGCCCATCCTGCTCATACCAGTTCAATGCCAGTGCCAGCAATGGATTTCCAGAGCCTGGAGAGGGATCACAGGAGAGCACCTGAAGAGCAGCACAAAGGAATTCCAGCCACTCCAACCAGTAAGTCAGCTCCATTTAGGGCCCAGCTTAAATGTCCATTAACATATAGCATGGGGAATAACCAAGAGGAATTGGAGATGCTGTGCATGCCTGCAGGGTTACGATCTGAACTGGCATCGTGGAGATGTGGTGGAATAGCTTCCATGACTGGAGTGCTGTAATGGAATAATACAGTCTCTTTAGGAAGGACAGGCGGGGAGATGATGAGGTAGTATCTCCCTCTATGTCAGTGACCAGCTGGAGTGCTTGAAGCTTTGCCTGGGGGTGGATGAGGAGCTGACAGAAAGCTTATGAGTCAGGTTTAAAGAGGTGGCAGGGGCAGGTGATGCTATAGGGGAAGGGTCTGCTGAAGGCCACCTGACCAAGAAAACTGAGCGGATGAGGCCCTCTATAGACAGGAGCAGCCTAACGGTCACAAACCCTGGCCCTCATGGGGGACTTGAACCACCCCAGTATCTGTTGGAGGGATAACATAGCAGGGCATAAGCAATCCAGGAGCCTTCTGGAATGCATTGATGATGACTTACTTCTCCAAGTGACAGGGAAGCCAATGAGGAGAGCTGTGCTTTGCTGAACCTTGCTCTCACTGACAAGGAGGGGCTGGTGGAGAATGTGAAGCTCAAGGGCAGCCATGGCTGCAGTGACCATGAAATGGCGGAGTTGAAGATCCCTGAGGCAGCAAGGAGGGTGCCCAGCAAGCTCACAACCCTGGACTTCAGGAGAGCGGCCTTAGGCCTGTTCAGGGGCTGGGAGAATGGAGAACTGCCTGTTGTAGGAGAAGATAAGGTTTGAGAGACCATCTAAGGAACCTGGAGGTGCACAAGTCCATGGGACCTGTGATGATCAGAGGGCTGCAGCACCTCTCCTATGAAGACAGGCTGAAAGAGTTGGAGTGTCTCAGCCTGGAGAAGACTCTGGGAAGACTTCCGGGACCGCTCTGGAGCAGCCTTCCAGTACCTAAAGGGGACCCAGCAGAAAGCTGGAGAGGGACTTTTTACAAGGGCATATCATGATAGGACAAGGGGTAGTGCTTTTAAACTGGAAAAGGGTGGTAGGTTTAGATTAGGTACTAGGAAGAAATTCTTTACTGTGAGGGTGGTGAGACACTGGAACAGGTTTCCCAGAGAAGCTGTGGATGCCCCATCCCTGGCAGTGTTCCAGGCCAGGCTGGATGGGGCTTTGAGCAACCTGGTCTAGTGGAAGGTGCCCCTGCCCATGTCAGGTGGGTTGGAACTAGCTGATTTTTAAGGTCCCTTTCAATACAAACCATTATAAGATACCTGAGTACCACCATAATGGACCAATTTAAATAATAGATACTGGATAGATGATGTCTTGAAATATACATGTTTTGTATGGTCTGAATTACAAGAAATTAGTCTTTCTATTCCTAAGAGTATTTAATTGCATTTGTTCTCTATGTTTTTAACTCTAATTATGAGCCCATTATGTACTGTATTTAAAGGCTCACTTTTAAACAGTTTTGTATTACTTTCATTTACTTATTCCTTTGTTCCTAAAAAGGCTAAGAGCATAACGAACTTCGTTTGGTTTTGAGTACCATGATCTTCTCTTGCTTTTTCCCAAACTATCTCAGTCTTTTTGTTCTCTTATGGCATCACCTAGTCCTCACTGGTACCATTTAGAGCCTGTTAGCTGCCAAGGAAAATGAATCGGTAGTTTATTACTAAAGCAATTTGTTTCTAGTTATTTTCTCTTTACACCCTTTGAAACAGGATGATCAGAGTGTAAGCAAGGTATGAATGTTGTTGAGATATGGCTGGTAATGCTGCATTCTTTCTTTACTAACAGAGCTGTAGTTTTCTTGTAACAGAGTTGGAGAGTATGGTTTTCTGTTTCAGTTTTGTTCAGATGTGATCCTAGTGAATGCAGAGGTTCTCTTTTGTTTGACTAGTCTAGTCCAGACAACTGTTTTAAAGCTGGGGGTGGAAACTGCTTGGCAGCTAATCAAACAAGGAAGAAATGAATGATTAAAAAAACCCAACAACCAAACAAAACCCAAACCACCAAAAACCAGAGAACAACGATAAAGTGTAAGTGCCAGATAAATTCTGCTCTAGGGTAGAAAATTTGATTTCAGATTCCTTGTGTGCTTTTATACAATTTGTAGTAGTATTTAAGAATGGAGTCCACAGAGTACATGTATTTTCACCATTTTTTCAGCGTTCCTGTATTGAGTTTCATTCTCCTAAATGTTTTAATCATGCTCTTTTAATGACGTTCCAATTGATGTTTGGTTTTGGAACCACAAAGCCTTTAAGAGGCAGTCTAAGTATTAGGAAGAGTTGATGACTGTAGTCATTAGAATATTGTTAGTAGACAAAATCTTTCATTTAAACTTCCAAGACTGAGGCTGTGTTGGAAAAATGATTCTGTTGACAAGTGTTATGTTGGTCTCTTTGGTAATCCACTCATACTTTTCGTTTCATATTTCAAACAAACCCTCAGTGTGAATATCTTTAGTGTATTTTCCTCTATCTTAACCCACGGGTAACTTGTGGATTTGTGCTAGTGCTCTGGTGTGTAGGTTTTGTTGTTTGGGGTTTTTTTTAGGGGAGGATGGTGTGTGGTTTTTTTTTTTTTTGTGTGGTTTTGTTGTTTTGATTTTTTTTTAAGCTTTCAGATAACTAACCAGAAGCCTCCCAGCCAACTTTTGATTATAACAAAAGATAGTTTACCATGGGGGTCCTGTTTCTTTTACTGACCCTGACTCTCGTGGACTCCAAATCTCCCTCCTTTGGCCCTCAAAAGTTTGTGAATTTGCTAGGACTGCAGTTCTTTCAGAACTACTGCCCACTCCTCTCCCTCTGAAGCTGTCTTGTTTTCCCCAAAACATCCCTGATCTGGGTTTCCAGATGTCTCTACTTTGTTTTCCTGAGTTTTGATTTTTTTTTTTTTTTTCATAAAGGAAAAGATCATGGATGCAGACAACCTCTTCTCTCAAATACTGATATTAAGTACAGCTTATCTCAGGGCTGACATTCTAGCTGCACTCTTTTTAAAAGGGTGCCGATATGGGTCATATGGGTGGAAATGCAATCTGCACATTAGGTTAGGGATTGGTATCTTTGGTGTATTGTCTAGTAGGTGTTTAGCTACTTATGTCAATGAAACCACTGCTGCTTGAGATGGATTGCACTTACTGCGTGCTTCCTGAACCTCTGCAAATGGTGCAGGTGGTTCTGCAGTAGTCCAAGTATTAGTGTTTTGCAATAGGGTAGTGAGCAACCTGCAGTGTCCCAAATGCAGTTAGAGTAGTGATGGTGCAAGATGCAACAACCTGTGTCTTTCAGCTGCTCAGGCAAGGTGGAAGAGACTAATAGAAAGGTTGTTCTCAGGGGCATGCACTAAGAATAAAAGGCTGCAAGTCATAGGTTCATTCTGCTACATCACTTCAAAAAAACTTTTAAAATATGAAGTACTTCACAGTTTTCAGTTTAATAACAGAAGCACAAAAAAAAGCCAGATGGAATTGTCGCAAAGTAGTTTTAGTTTTTGCTGTCCTGGACTAGTACTTACCTTTAAAAGCATGATTTTTGAGATTTTAAACTGGTTTTTGCCTCCACACAGATACACACACTCAGAACAAAAGATTCCTTAGATGATAAACTCCATTGAAGCTAATCCTTTCCCCCCTCCTCTCACTTTTCTTGACCTATCTCCTTCTTGGAGATTATTTCCATTTCCTTGGATACCTTCACAGTAATTCCAGCCAAATGGTAATGAGTGTGTCAGCTGTAGACATCCCCTGTGCATCAGCCAAAAAGTTGTATATACTTCCAAAGAAGGGGTCTGGTTCTTATGGTCACTCTTCTTTCTGTTCAGCTAAAGATGTACTTAACCATGATGGTGAAAAGAGCTAGCTCATTTTTGTCTTGGTTAGGAAAAGCTGTATATGGATAGGGAAAGGGAATGGAAGAATCTAGGTGCCAAAAAGTTGATGAGAGGATGCAGAGATAATGTTATTCTCATCCTATAGGTCTGGTATGTTTGCTGTGAGAAATTTAGAAAATGCAGTAGTTTTTTTGAGTTAAAGAACTGGCATGGTTTGGGGCTAAATTTGACTTTGCTGTTGGCTGTTTGTTTTGTGTGTCATCGCAGACTTAACTAATTTAACTTAAAACGATTGAATTAGGTGGGGGTGGGAAGAATGTGTGTTAGTTCCCCATGCGGCATGCTATACTGCAGAGTTTTTATGCAGAATTTCACTTATTTTTCATGTTTTCCATTAGCTTTTTTTTAGTTTATATGAAACATTGCAGTAACCCACATGTCTAGATGAATTTATTTCCATTTTCTTGTTCCCTATCTGTTGACATTTTGAGCACTGTATGCTTTCTAATTTCTGTGTGGCTGCTGTTGGAAGCCACGGTGTCATATTCAGACACAGATACTCCAGTAAACTCAAAATTGCTCCCTGCAGAGCCCTGTGTTAAAGGGAATTGCAAAACAAAAGGTCTGAGGATCAGTAACATAGTTGTCTAACAAGAGCAACAGGTAGGCATCTATAGGTTACACTTTCGTTGCCTGTATTTCAGAGACCCCCAAAATAGCAGTTTCAGAGTCTTGAACTCTGAACTTCCTTTTGTTATTCTTAAGTCAAACCCATAATATTAATATAACAGCTTTCTGTGTTTGTTTTCAGTGTCTTTGTTATTTCAGCAGAATATTTTTATTGGCAGTGTATTTTTCCAGTGGCTCTTGAGGATCTAATGTGGCATTTATGTTTCACTTCATGCACTGTATTACCTGACCCCAGGAGTATTTTGTGGCGACTACCAGGCCAGAGATAAAAGCTGCTGTTGCAGACTGGCAGTGCAAGCTACGTTCAAAATACCAGCATTTTCCTATCAGAGTAGCAGCTCCTTTTAAAGTAATTGTGCTCTGATGGCCCAACGCCCAATTGCACAAACGTTCAGACTATGTGTGTAGGCACAGCTCCATCAATGCAACTGCATATAAGCTCTGCAGAGCGCACAGAGTTTTTGAAGTAGTTTGACAATGGCAGTTACCATGCCAAAAATAAACCAGAGGTGTGTTAACATTAATAACTACTCCTAGAAGCTATGCTAATAGCTCCTGAAGTGCTGCAAGATCAGGGAATGCTGCTGTACATATTAAATTACTTCTTGTAATGTAAAATTACAGATCTAGCAATTCTGCTGTGGGTCTGGGTTGTTTTTTCCTCTAGCTTCTAAATGAATATGGAAGACTGAGTTTGCTAGAATTCAGAAACCTTCCTGACTTCTGTGAGTGTGGATGACTGAAGGTGCTGCAGCTGCCTTCACCATAAGTGGTCTTCTACATAGAGCCTGTGCCTGACCTTACTTTCAAAACCCTGACCTCATAAAAATATTGGTTTTATTGCAATAGTAAAGAATTTTTAGAGAAAATAGTTTAGAGTTACAAAACTATATTTAAAAAAAAAAAAAGGTGGGTGGGGGGGGAAGGAGTGTAATTTTGTTTCAAGGAATTGCAGTAGATCTACTTGGAGCATAGGGACTTTTGGATAAATACACAGTGATAGTATGTTGTGTTGAGTTGCTGTCATACTAGAAGATGGGAGCGGTTTTTAGTGTACGCTGTTAATTTTGGGCACTGAGATTTGGCTTACAGATTACTTGCTTTCCTTTTATCTCCTTAATGTCAAGCTTTTTACCTGAGATGGACCATGTGGCATCACTCCTGGGCTAGATGTTTTGGTCTTTCTCCATCATGTTGCCCAAAATGATGATGTCTGGAACATGCATAACCATGGCACAGCTCTGAAGCCAGAGGAGGATTGTTCTGGTGGGTTGGCTGTGATCTGTGGGATGCAATTAGACCACTCCCTTTTTTTAATTACTCTGAGAACTAACAGTGACAGCAATCCTGTTAAGTTTTAAAGGGCCAACAACGTGCCAGTGCAGAAAACCTGCATCTGTTGATCTGTAATGAAATTTCAAAAGCATTAAAATGCAGTATTTCCTGAAAATAGCATGGTCATTCTCAGTATGAAGCTTGGCCTTGGGTGGAACTGTATTCAATATTCATTTCACCAATCAGTTTGTTCGGTTTGCCTAGAGATATGGAATATGTTTGGGCCGGTGAGCAGGCAGAGCTGGTTTTTGTCCTTTCTCCTGAGGAGAAATTGCTTTTAATAAAGAAGGGAGGGAGACAGCAATGCAGAAGTAGAAGTGGCATTTGTTGGCCTGTGTAACAGGATTGCCATCGTGCTGGAAACAGCTGAACCAGAAGGGCGTGTGTTTAATGAACTGTGTAGCTGGAGTGTGAAAATGTCAGACTTGTGGTGTGTCAAGCAAAATAAGGTTTGGGATTTAGAAAGGAAAGACTTTTTTGAAATAGTTTGACAATGGCAGTTACCGTGCCAAAAATAAACCAGAGGTGTGTTAACATTAATAACTACTCCCACAAACTATGCTAATCACTCCTGAGTGATTAGTACTCGCTGAAGAGTGTAAAGGAACTTTGATTTTTTTTTTATCAGCCCTACTCTACAAAGCATGCTGTAGGTGAATAAGGAGCACGCCACCACTAAGATCTATTGCCACACAATAATGTTTAAATGAATGATGACTAAGACATCTGAGTAAGATAAGGATTTTCAGAGTCTGCAACCAGAAGCTACAATTGAAGAGGGATTTTTATTTCTGCAGCTGGATACTGGATTACTTTGATGCCTCCCTCTCTGATTCCCTGTCCCTGTAATTTTGGAAACAACCAAATAAACAAAATAATCTGTCCAGTAGCTCTAGCCTGAATTAACTGGCTGGTGCTTCTAGTTAGTGGCTGCAAAGTCAAGCAGCTGGTCTAGTGATTTGTAGTAATGCCAAGTAAACAATCCTATTTTCTATCTCATAATGCAGGGCCTTTTATCCTATGAATGTGATCCTTGATCACTCTCTGAACTAAATTTTTGAATGGTGCATAACCTTTATTTAAATAGAAGATAAAATCATGAGGATGTTTGGCTCGTATCGTTGCACATAGTGGCTGCTAACTTGGTAACGCCTTCTTGGCCTTTAGGAGAGAGGTGTATGGATTTTCAGGGCAGGGGGCTGGGTGTGAGGAAAGAACATTTATCTGTGATTGTTGAAACATACAGTTCTGTGGCCTTTGAACAAACATGGAAGAGGAGAAGCTTTTCTAATCCCTTATGGCTCTGCTGTGCTGTTTGAAAAGGCAGCAGGGTGCCTCTGGAGTTTCCCCCCATTAACCTTTGCCAACCTGCTGCCTTGGGACAGAGAAGTTAAACCAAGTCAAAGGAAAGTCCACTTCAGATGCATGCTAATCTAGTAAAGCCTTCTGGAGAAAAACAGGCTTGCAGCAGCTTCTGTTGGCATGATAAGACCTGTGTTGCCTTTGCACTGAGTTATTTACCTGCTGGGCTGCTTGAGTGACAAGACTGGCATGTATGTGGAGCGCTCGCAAGCATGTGTGAGGGGGGGCAGGTGGCAGTACTCAGTCTGTGGGTGGATGTGTGGGTTGCATGTACTTGGAAGCAGGAGGGTTTTTTGTTCTTTCCTTGTACACCCCCCACCCCCTGTTTTTATGTGTTTCTTTTGGACTGTAAGCTAAAGGCCGTAGATGAAAACAATGGCTGATCTCAGATATTTTTTTTTTTCTTCTTTCCATTCTTTCATCTAGTTTCTGAAAGTGGCAGTGGTCATTTGTTTGCATCAGGTGATATTGGTCATATATTGGCATCAGGTAACTGGATGATTGTCATTGTCACCTTTTCTTGCTGCTGCCGCCTTTTTTTTCACCCTGCTATTCTTTGCTCTTTTTGGTGATGTGCTTCAGCGCTGAAATTCAGAGAAATTACAAACTTCTCTGTTGCAGAGCAACAGTGGCCTCTTTATGAAGAGAAATGGGTGTTATCTCTTTCTGTGGGTCAGTGCTTTAAGTGAGAGAAAAGCCATCACTGGTTACTACTATCAAGCTATTTTGAGTCCTCCTCAGCTCGACAGCCTCATTGCACAAATGATTGTCCTCACAGGCTGAGGGACCAGCCTTTACTTAGCTGTATTTGGTTACCTGTGAAAGAGGATGACCAAGATTCTGCTCTGCATTCTTGGTTTCCTTGCTGCCTGTAAGGAGCACTTGCATGAGTTGGTTGCTTAATTTACCCGACCTGTGTGTGTTCATGTGGCAGATGGGCTTGTTGCTGCTGAGGGCTCTCTGGGTGCTGGTGAGGTGGGGGTGACCCCCAAGACAGGGCAAATATTGAGCTCTGCAGCTCTGACTTGCAGTGCCTGTTTCTGGTTACAATCACAGCCAGGACACCCTTCCTCCTCTTGTCATACAGTTTCCCTCTGTCATGGGTTAAATGGCAAAGGATGAAGGATTAGGAAGCTCTGCTTCTGAATGTTCTGGTATTTTAACCATTTCATCGGATGTTTGCTTTTGTATAACAAATTGTGCTCAAGTTCTTAGAGTGAAGCTTATAATAGTGAAAGTATAAATTTATAAAGGCATGAATATTACTTGTAATCTTACAGTCTTTTTATGTACTTCCTGTTAATTTTTCTTATATTTATCTTATTTTTTTTTTACATTTTAATTTTTCTGTGGGAAAACTCTTTCAGCGTTATGTAAAGAGTTTCTAATTGTGGTGATGACTTACAAGAACATCAGTAAAACTTGTGCAGAAACCACCATTCTGTATCACTTTAAAAAAACCACTCTACTTAAATACTTACATGGAGATGATTACAACACTTAAACATATATTGTACACAAAATAAAAATTGTCATTGTAACCTTGATTTTTTTTTAATTTATTTTTTTTTCCCTGTTTGGACATGTGTTATGAATTGGTCATTACTGATATGATTACATACTACTTAATTCTTCATGCCTTGCCTTACTGAAAGCACAGTGTGATTCTGCTGTGAGAACACCTGCATAATGCTGTGTGTGACCTGTTTCACTTCCGTGAAGATGCTGGGGAAGTGAATGAAGCAGGAATCTGCAGGAGAGAAAAGCATATCATGGTTATGGACAGTTGATGATGCTGTCCTGAATTTATGCTGGTGCTGTCATGTTTATCTGCACTTGTTTGGCCTTGGCTTCTCAGATGAAGCTTAACTTCTGGATCAGGGATCTGACTTTTAAATTCAGGCAGTTGTTACTTTTTTGAAAACTGCAGGGAAAAATATCTATTTGCATTATATACATGTATGAAACTGTTGGGATGGTGGTGTTTAGGTCTTTGTGTGTGCACAATGCTTTTTTGGTTTGTGCCTGTTATGGTTGCAGCATAGGTACTATAATGGTTGGATGATACAGTCGGTTACCACTGTGTGGCTATGTGGCTACTAGCTATGACCTGAGAAAGTTCAAACATCTCTTGGTTTCTGTTTTGAAACATTTATTACAGAAAAGCTGGTTTAATTTAGTAGCTGTACTTGCATTTCAGGCTGTCCTACAGAAACATCTGGTTCTCTCACTGTTTTTATGTTTGTCAGTTAGGGAAAAATCTACAAAGAACTTGTGAGGTCAGTGCTGCTTGTGATACCTTTTCCAGGTTCTCCTCTTGTCCAAACCAGACAGCTATGGATCAGTGAATCAGCACCTAAGCATCTACTATTTCTTAATGCTGATATTGTCATGGCAAGTACAGATCTTGGTATTTCATTGAGGTTTCATTATGAAACTGAAGATGATAATTAGTACATCAGATAATTTTTTTTTAGTGAGGAAGACTTTCATAAAGACAGCCTTATTCTCCTTGCTTCCTTCATGTAAAACGCAGTGGGAGGATGGTTGCTGATAGCTCTGGCTGTCCATAACTGGTGCTTATGGCTAAAGCACTTGCTTTGATGACAATTGCATATACTTTAGTTTTTATTCCTTCGCTCCTGTGAAAGAAGCTACTCCTAGGTAGACCCATTCTTTATAGACACAAGAGAATTCAGGAATATCCATAAGGATTTAAAAATACGCTCTAGCTATTTTCCCCAAAAACTTAATTTGAGAAGGTGAGACTGTAATTGAAATGTATGCATAGGGGTTTTTTTTTAGCTTTACAGAGGCTTATGATACCATTTGATGTTTAAGCTAAAATAAAATGTGGAAAAAATTGAAAGTGGAGTAACCCTGTGTTTGACTTGGAAAAGTAGCATTACATCTGTCCCATCTGATGTCTTTGTGTTCATGATTCTGTAATATCTGTAGTATTCTTTTAATATGACTATACTGCAGTAAAGCCTACAAGATGAGTTGCATTTAAATGACTTGTGTCAACCTTTTGGCTCTTCTGGGCCATACAGGAAAGTGTTATACAATAAATGATAAATAATTTGAAGGGAGTGGCAAGAGTGGTTTTAGAAAAAATAGGTTTGTAAGCTTATGAAAAGATCTTGGAAAATCTGACCTTGTGGCAATAATACAAACGAGTTATGCAGTTTAATAACAACAAAATGCAGACCTGATTTTTTTGGCCAGTAAGGAATACTGAAGAGTTAAACAGAAGTGTGAAGAACAAAGTGAAATAAATGGAATTAATTTCTAAAAAGTTGAATAGCAGTCTCATTCATTATTATAGAAAACAGCTCAGTTAAATGTTCTTTGAAAGACTCTCTTTATGGATTCTGCCTTTTAATTGTCCTAAGAGAAGACGGTTGTTAATAAGGATCTTAGCGTGAATTATGATCAATGGGAAGGGCATGCCTTGAATGAAGTAGATGGGGCCATTTGTGAGGGTCTCCAGAGACAGGAGAAGTGATGTGTAGCAGATAAACACTGGATTAACATTGAGCATATGGGAGGGACCAACATCCTGAATTGTTACTAATAAGCACTAATGAGTGAACAGCAGCCATCCTTTGTGTTGAAAAAGGCAGGCAATTTACTGATTAAAAATTATTCATAAGGTGGCTTTTTTTTTTTTATTCTGCCTGTGAAATGTGTGCAAGTGAAGCTTGGAGACAAAGTAGCAAAGTGATACTAAAGACGGATTTCAGAGTTCATTGCCTTAATACTTAACATTACTTGTAAAAGCGTTGTTTTGCTCCCTTCCATCTCTGTGTGTACACATGCAAGAGAAGAAAAAAAAATTATGGCAAGGCGCAGTGTTAAGTAATGGAAATAAAAGATACTACCATTTCTCCCATTAGCCTAATTCTTATTAATGGATAAAGTGTACAATTTATAGTGCTTTAAAGCCTGAATGAATACTATATTCAACTGAAACTATGGAGATGAGATGAACATAGGTAGAATGTACTGTTCTTTATTTTGTACGTGAAGTACTTGCCATTCTAATCATGCTTTTTATAGAGTAAAGTCATAAGATATTAGTAAAGCACAGTTCCTTTTCCCCAATTATGCAGTATAATTGGAAATTGTGGGCAAATCTCCTAATCTCCATAGTGACAGCAGAACATTTATCTAATTAGTAGTTTGCCTTTTGGCATTACTTTGAATAAATTAGCATTTCATTAGATACGCTGGGCTACTGGGAAAAAAGTTTGAGTGGTATTTAGTCTTTCTTCTCAACAGAGTGTATTTTAATTTAGTGTAGGTTAATAATATCCTTTGTAACTGGAAAGATACAGAGTAGTAATACTGTTGTTATTCTTAATATCAGAGGGCTGCACTTGGAGGTTCTTTGTTTTCCTTAAACCCAAATGAAAGAAAAAAATGGAACAGGTTTGAAATACGATTTGACCTTCTACCCTTTCTTCATAGGATGAACTTTTCATTCAGATTGCATAGCATAATGGTGTGAACTAACCCAAAAGCCATGCTCTATCACTTACTAACTAAAGTGAGCTCTTCTGCAGTTATTTCCCATGCAGCTAATCCATAATAATAAAAGACTATTTGTATTAATTTCTTGATTATATAAATCAGTGATAGGAAACTGGGTGACTTAAGTTTTGGTATTGACTGCCAGATAGTAAGTGTGGTTATTTGCCATGCTTTTCTGAACAGCTACTGGGAACCATAACTTTGAGGAGTTAAAAGAGGTAATTAGTCAAAGATAGATTTCCATTGATTTTCTTTCCTAGTGTTAAAAAGAGCAGAAGGAAAACTCCATAGATGTGATAAAGGGCTGTAATTTTATTTCCTTGAGTCATTGGCTGTTTCAGAGCCTTGCTTACCCCTTCGGAGAGGCATTGGCTGCCGCCTGTGGCAGGAGGTTGGTATGAAGTATGGTGTTAAATACTCTCCTCTTCCCAAAGTGGCCTTTGCAGCACTGATGTACGTTTACACCACCAGTGTCAAGGCTGCCCTTTGGTAGATAGAGGCATGCAAAGGACCTGTTGGTGTGTTTTGCCAAATGCACACGACCAAAACATCTTCTGTTTGGCGGGTCAGTCTGAGACTGCTCGGCTATCAAACTGGACTTTGTATCAAGTAGCACAGCACATTTGGGGCTCACAATATTTGTCAACTTGGAACCAGTTAGAAAAGGACCCCCAGTGCAGTGTTGACACGAGAAGGTCCACAGGAGCCTGTCCAGCTGGGCTCAGTGATGGCAGTTTCTGTGCTTGTGGGCTGGGCTCTCTGAGCAGGTGGTCACTTACCTCCCTAGTGATGAGGTCGGACAACCTTGTACTTTCACCTGCCCTTTGGTAAATGTTTTCTTGTTTCCTTGTACTGGGAAGCCTTTTTTCCTCATTCCTTGTGATGTGACACGGGGTTATCTCATGGCAAGAGAGGAGCTTCTGTTACTTCATAGCTCCTCCCTTGGGCTTCTTCGGTTACCCCTCTTGATCCAGTAACTATTTTGCATTTCTGTGCAATGACTTAGCCAGAGTTTTGGGGTGGATCTTCCTAGACCTTTTCCTGTGGTGAGTTCCCTGTAAAAAGCCAGAAAATTCCTTTTCTAACTTTCATAAAATCTAGCTTTTTTTTTTTTTCTTTTAACATCTGGAACAATTAATGGAAAACTTGAAGATAAGGGAAGACAGGATAGAAATAAAGAACATTATTAATTGCTCTCTTCTTCTTCAGCACCATTGCAGGCAGGTTCCTGGTTTCATGTCTGGTCCTTGTTTACCTCGGTACCTTTGTGGGAAGTTGGTATGGGTGTCCAGTGCTCCCTCCTGGTGCCTAGGAAGGTCTTCCCTTCAGCCTCAGAGGCTGATTAGCACCTGGCCCTAAAATGAGAAAACCAGAAAATCTGGGTCTGGGTGCACTGCACTCTCCTTGCTGCAGTGCCCCAACTCTTGGCTGCCACACCTTACTTAGACTGTCCCCTGGCTGTATCCTTCCTCACAGGGGATGTTCTTTAGCACACGTAACAGCTGCTTCTTCCTTCCACCTCCATCCAGAGGCTCAGAAACTCTACTTAAATGTGCTGTGAGAACAGAGAGCAGTCATCCATATCCTAGATGCGCATATAAATTAACTTGTTTTTCCTTACAGGATCCTAAAGACACTGTGATAAAACCCTCTAATCTCCTTCTATATGTTCAAGTAAATACATTTATCTGTGTTTGTTAATTTTGTTGATACTGTTGTGACCAAGCATGGGCTAGTGAATATGGACTTGGGATTGCCAAACAAGCACCCATTTTCTTACCCATTCCCAACATATGGTTTGTTTTAGGGAGATCTTGTCTGGGACCTGGAAAATAGGAAGGTGATTTTATAGGCATGTTAGGGAAAATGACTGCTGTTATCTGATGATCTGAATTTTGTTGTACAGCTTGATGACTGCACCCTGCAATTGTCTCACAACGGTACCTATCTGGATCTAGAATCCACCCTCGCAGAACAAAGAGATGAATTGGAAGGCTTCCAGGAGGATGCTGGGTAAGTAAATATTTACTAAATCTACATAAATAAGCATATTTGTCTAGAAGTTTTGAGGTTTTGTTAGTGTATGTGGTTAACTTGGTACATTCAGGTCAGCACAGGAACAGAAAAGATAAAATTCTTTCCTGTGTGTGCACATGCCTCCCCCTTTCTGTTATTAAGAATGTTTTGAATTCTACCTATATTCAGTCTTACAGTTTTTCTAGAAGATGGCATACTGTAAAAAATCTGTAAAGATGAATGTTTTGACTAGTCTAATAAATTTTTATAGTTCTGTGGAACTTGATAAATGAGAGTGGCTGGTTCTAAGAACTCCGAGACCTTTCTTATATGATAATAATTGATGTAGATGATTATATTGGGGTGATGCTCCTGAAGTTATAAACCTAACTTCTTTGTGCCTTGAGATTGAAGTCTGTCTTTTATATTCTTGGAGAAAAGACCCGTATTGATCTCTTTTTTTACTCTTGGAATTGATTTAGCCAGCTTGGTGTGTGTGGTGGTGTTTTTTCAAATGTTCTCCTCTCTTGCCTTCCTCCTCCCTTTTTTTTTTTTTTTTTTAAATAAAAAATCACTATTGAGAGCAGACACAGGTTGCTGTGACACAACTTTCCATAAACTCTCTCTGATGAAAACTGAAAGTGAAAACAAAAATTAACAGCTATGTTGTCTGTGTGAATACATGTATAAAATTTTGCTTTTTAGATTCTTTTTTTTCTGGGCCCTTTAGGTGTTTTTCTTGTTTGACATATAAAATTTTAAGCCAGTCTAGAGCTATTTTTGCCTTGCTGGTTGAAATAGTGAACTGGATAGTTATAATTAATTTTATGGGTCTGTTTTGGCATGGACTTCATGCATGTGAGTAATATAGCTGTGCCAGAAGGAAATTACCTGCATTTTGAATTGGTCAGGTCTTGTTAACATTAAGGGATGCAACCCTTTTGCTTATACTGCTTTCTCTACTTTCTGTGATAGATGTCTTGCCTTTGATTAATGCTTCTCAAAGTTTAAACTGTTAAGATTTTATGTGCAGAAGAATTTTAAATAATGTTACAGATTTTCATGCGTGTGCATTTGTGTATGTCTTCATATGTACCAGTTTTATAAAAGGGGCATGTTTTTATAACTATGGGAAGATACAGAAACTGTCCTGTCAGAAATCAGTTGGAAGAGTTCTTCAATAGACAGAGTAGCCAATACGGCTGCACTGAGCTTCCCACCCTATGCAATAGGAGTGTTGAGTATTGAAGTTGGTCTAGTCTTCAGTTTCATGCAGAGGTGATAAAAATTGCTGCAAGGAACTTATTTCCAGCTAACTTCATAATCAGTTGAAAGCAAGTAAGGTGCAGGAAGAACTTTCTCTTTTGATAGTTTTTTGTATTGGTATGCATGAGTTTGTCACACTTGCTTTCCATTCCATTGATGTCTCGGTGATAATTCTCATGATTTTAACCTCATTGCTTTTGATACCTCACAGTGGCATCGCTGAGAAATTCAGCATGTGAGAGACTGGTGCTTTTCCTGCCAGGCCCTGCATGTCAAATGACAAGCAACATTCCACATTGCTTTAACTTCTGCTTCCTCTGGGCACATAAAATGAATGATTAGAATCATGTTACAGGAACAATTTATATTTTCTCTGTGGTGGCTATCCTGGGGGGAAAAAAACCAAAATGTGGAACTAACGATGCTGCTTGGAAGTGCATGTCTACTGTGTTGTTCTGAGCTCAGCAATCAGGTTATGTTTTCATGTACTTTGCATGTGTGGACAGGCCTCCTTAATTGCGCAATCTCTTGTCAGTTGAATAGTTGCTTCTTCCAGTGGCTTGTTTGGCCGAGTAAACGTGAAGTCTGCTGGGCAGGCAGAAAATTATCAAAGGGGAACACCTGACTTGTCAGCAGCCTGCCAGGAAAAGATCTGACATTTTGGGGAACCATGAGTAGAAAGCAAATTGGTGATTATGGTGCTGTGAAAAAGGTAAGGGGCATCATAGGGAATAAAGCTGGAATTTAGTGAAATGCAACGAACTTGGTGTCCTCAATACTGGTGAGGTTTCAGCTGGATTTCTGCATCCTATTTTTGTCCATGTTTTGCAAGAGGAGGATTTGCAACAGGAGGAATTTGTGGGATAGCTTCCCTGTATGACTTAGTAACATTGTTACTTCAGGGTAAATGCAAGTCATGTGATGTCCAGAAAAAAGGAATATTCTAGATACAGGGTAGCAAATGCAGTCAGTAATGTCTCCCTCCATCCCAGGTTTCTAGCAAACTAAACTCCATTTCTGGGCCTTGCAGCTGGAGTGCCCCTGAGCTGGAGCTGCGTCCCACAGACATTGGGGGCTTAGCAGCAGCCCACTGTCTAGGAGGGTCTGGCCACAGAAACCACTTGGTCTCTTTTGCTTTCTCTCTGGGTCATTTCAAGGTCCTGCTCTTAATCTTCAAAGGTTTTAATTTTCTGAGATTAGGCTACCTCAGGGCCTGCCTTTCTGCCATGCCAAGGCTGCTATGTTCATCAGGGTCACTGAAGCTTGCTGAACTCTGAATGAAGGGTTTAGTAGCTGGATATTCATGGCACTTAAAATTTTAGATCATCAACTGTAGAAACTCCTATTATGAGTGATCAGAATGTCCTGACATCTGGCTGTTTTCCAGATTTTTGTTTTGCCAATTGTTCCTGTTTGCTGAGGAAAAACTATGAAGTTTGTTTGGGTTTGGTTTGTTTGTTGTTTTTTTAGTACATTGCTGAAAGGACTCGTATAAATAAATAAACCACACAGCAAGCAAAACCCCACTAATTTTTATTGGTGTGAAAGGCTGCAGGTATCTCTTTTCTCTTGGAAGGACTGGATGAGAGCATAGTGAAAAGTGATGATTTTTCTTCCGAAGGAAGGGAAGGGTAGCAGGCTGGAGGCTTATGATTTATATCTTGTAAATAAGAGGTATAAGAAACACATGCACTCATACACAATTTCAAATGAATCCTCTTCTGTTACTGATTATAATAAAAGGAGGCTTTTGGTAGTTGTTATCCACTCTAGCAGAATTTAAACCTGTTTAGGGAAGGAGAAAACCGAATATACGTGCCCTCTTAGCCTACAGAGCTAACCCTGAGCAAATTGCGGACAGGGATGGGACTGTTTTCCTGTGTCCACAGCTCTCGCTGCTGCCATTTGCATGTTTTGGACCAGCTGTAGGATTCAGGAGAATCAGATTGTTTGGTTGGTTTTTTGGGTTTTATTTTTGGGTTTTTTTTGGGGGGGGGAGGGGACAGGATGAGCAGCTCTTTTGTGGGGAGACAGCCAGGATGAGCAGCTGGCCAAGCAATGAGGCTTGCCCTGCATAAAGTTTCAAGACCAGGAAAGGATCAATAAGGTAGGAAAACTGCCTTTCAAGTCTGTATGTATTCATGGTTTATTTGTTTGGTGGTGTAGTTTTCTTTTTTTTTTTTTTTTTTTTTTTTTTCCTTGCTCCTAATACAAGTTACTTTGTGGATACTTAATAGTGTAAGGAGAAAACATGGGCGTAGTTTAGGTGGGCTGCATATTTTGTTAAAGGTGCCTGTACCAAGTAATGCCCTTTTCTTTTCCTTGCTTGTGATTTTATAGAGCAAGCAGGAGTTGTCAAGAAGTTTATGTATTTAAATAACTATGTAATTGTCCAAGTTCTTTTTATGGGCATGCCTTAACAGGCCCTAATGGTAGCCCACAAGGTAACACAGTCCTAAACCACAGAATACAAGTTTATTCAGACAGCATGCTGTAAGCAATGGAGATTTCCATGGGGAATACATTTTCAAGACTTCTGTTCAGAAGGAAGATTGTTTTAAAGTACTTCCGACAAATTACTTCAGTGCTAATGTTTTGCATTCCTTTCAGACACCCTGTCCCAAGCCATTTTGGCTGGGTGAGTCCTGTTTAAGTTGGATAGCAGACCTTTTCCCTCTTGATACTGCTGTTCATTCTGGGCTCCATTCAGAATCTGTTGAAGGCAATGAAGTCTGGCAGGAATCTTCATTGCTCTTTTCCTGCTTATGTACTGTGGGTTTTTCCTGCTTAATACATTGCAATTAGCACAACAGTGAAAATGAAAGCTGATTGTCACTTCTTTACATGAGGAAGTTGGGAATGCACTTGAAGGTTAACTTGGTTTTTGCTTAATAAAAATTAAGTGGTTAATTTCTTGAAGCAGGGCTGCAAACTAGCATAGCCTATGCTGATACTGTATTAGTTCACTGTTGGAAGATACTCTGAACTAATGATAGTTTTGTCTTGATGTTGTTTCCATTATGTTTCTCAGTTCCAACAACAAGAAAAATAAAGAAGGTGCCTATGAAAGATTGTCATGGTGTTGCTGTAAAGAGTAGAGACTGTGACTGCCTATTGCCATGACTTACTCATGTTTTGAAATATGCATTAGTCCACGTGAATATTTTGATTTGCATGATGTTAATTACTCTGACCAAATGCTGAACCTGAAAAATGTAATGTACAGTCACAATAAAAACATGCCACAAAGCAAAAAACCCCACCAGCCTAACAAACACCCACCTCCCACCCCCAAAACAAACAAAAAACCCGAACAGCAACACCCCAACCAAAAAAATAAAATCAACCAACAAGAAAGCACCAAACCCAAAAAGAAACCCACAAAACACAAACAAAAAAACCTAATTGAGGCCAGCTTCTTTCCATGAAGAAGACTGAATTAGTTTAGGAAGCTGGTGCACACTTAGAGCAGGTGAGTTGTGGAAGCCTTTTTTGTGTTTTGCTTAAGGTGCTCTTTATATGTCCTGTAGTGTCATCTGTATTTACCCAGGTGCAAGGACCAGAAAGACTCAGAGCTGCGCAGGAACATAATGTTGTGTGAGGCTGAGCGAGAGTGACTCACATGACACTGCTTTTATCTCTGCTCTCGTAGGCCTTCAATGGTCTGGTGTGTTCAAGGATATTCTTAGCTGGGACCCTCCTGTTGTCTCTTGTGCTCTTTGGTTAGAGTCTAGATGTATTCAGGCTGTCATATAGCTGAGAAGATTTTGGAAGGTATAAGACTTTCTACAGGGTAGTAGTATTCCAGTCTATAATGTATCAGATTAAGATGTTGAATCATGTTTTGAAGTGAATGATTAGCTAAAAATTTACTATTGCAAAATAAATGGCCATAAAGATTAAGTTTTCACATTTCTGATGAAATATATTGTTTTTCTGGGTGGCTAAGTTGGTGCTTTTTTATTTGCCCCTCTTCACTCCTAAAGTTTGAGGGCAATAGATATTACTACCCATGTTTTCAAAACTTTATGCAGCTTTTTAACTTCCTATTTTTTAATCCTAATAAAATGCCTTTGTTTATATATATATAAATAATTGGATAGAATGTCAAAATTAATCTTTAGGTGTAACTGCAGAAATTAATTTTCATAGTTATCTTGGAATATTCCTTGACAGCAAAATGAATTAAAATAAGAGGTTTGCTATGCTTTCCCTGCCCCAGAACAATAGGCAAGGCATCTCTGAGCACTCATGCTTCCAGACCATGTAATCAATAATTAAGCAAATGTGCATGTATTCCTCCCTAGAGGCTGAGAAATGAGACATGTGACTTTAAAGGATGTGCCCTAGAAGTAGGATGGAGCCAATTAACACTTGAATGTTCCACCATACAAATTATTGACCAGTTATGACAGATGGACTTCTTGTCAGTGGATCTTCTTGTGATTCACTTCTGATGTCTTGTGGAGGTGAGGGTTGTCAAATTAAGCTTTCCTATGAGTAGTAAAATGCTACTGCTTTTGTAGTTAATGAATACTGTTGTGTGAATTTAAAATGTATTTAGAAAACAAGCATCTGAATTAATAGTAGCAAACTTGAATAAATTTTAATGCAGACCAAGGCTTGCTTTCTCATGTACTCTCAGCTTTAAAGCTGGTTTGATGGTGTGGAAGTAAATCTCTTCTGCGTATATCCAAGTCAGAGACTGCAAACAACTTTGCTCTCACCAAAAGGCACAAAATGCAAGATCCGTTTGGGCTTGTGGAAAGAATTTGTGGTCACCTGCTTTGGTGGGCTGGCCAGGAGGGAGCTGGAGGGCAGCAGTAAGTGCAGAAATTACAGTGATCACAAGTATCTGTGGTCTGTAGTTAAAGCATGGGGATATCAGATTTGGGGGGCAGTCAGTGCACCTTATAACTTCATTCCAGTCTAGAGGGAGAACCTTCAGTCAAGTATCCTACAAAAAAGTTGAGATAATGCAGTCTTACTTTCATTGATGTGCTGATGGGACGCAGAGTTGCGTTTTGCTCCTCTCCCAGTGTCCCCAGTCTTCTAAGCTCTGCCAGACTTCTTCCAGCTGAGGAGTCAGGATCTGCAGCAGCACCTTCCCTGGCTTGAATGAGGAGGCAGGTTGTTGCTTCACAAGCTCTTTTGCCTCTGCATGGTTTTGATTCTGGGGGAGAAAGAGCCTGAGATTAGTAGACATGACCAGGTCAGGTTGTGGGCAGCTCTTGGAGCTGATGTTTGTGTAATGTCAAGTGACCCAGTCACTCCCGTGTATCTGGGAGTAGCATCCAAAGCTCACACAGGCTTTTGGGGTGTGGAATAGCACCTCAAATCCCAAGCATTAAAATGTTCTGTGGTCTGGTTTTGTCCTGTGGGTGTTTTGGTTGGGGTTTTTTTGAGGGTGTTTTTCTGTTGTTACCAAGGTATGTGTGG
The DNA here is from genome assembly GCA_035590215.1 of Microhierax caerulescens. Taxonomy (NCBI): domain Eukaryota; kingdom Metazoa; phylum Chordata; class Aves; order Falconiformes; family Falconidae; genus Microhierax; species Microhierax caerulescens. Next base: position 76,714,036 of record JAVJGJ010000037.1, on the reverse strand, counting down.
AAGCATTTGAAGATTTGCTGCTTTTGAGTTTTAGTGATTACTGCTGGCAAATGAATGCAATAAGAGTGCTTCAAAGAATGATTTCCATTGCAAAATGTATTGTGAAACTATAGTTGTGCTTAGCACTCTCCCAGCTCATTAAGTACCAAATACGATGCCAAACCAAAAAGTGTGTGAATAATTCTTACAGTGTTTCCTAGGACAAAATTTTTTAAAGGTAGTCTAGTTTAGTGTTCAGGTTTATGTGTGAAAATACCTGTGGAGTCCAATATTGTAAAGGGGAAACTTAAGTAAAAACAGCTTCTAGAAAGAGCTGATGCCAGATGTTTTATTTAAAAACATGTAATGTTATTAACACTGAAGCTCCTTAATAGCCGTGTTTGCACTTTGCCCTCCTCATCGATGATGAGGTTATAAGCTAAGTGAGCAGCTCTCATGGCTTGGAAATGTGTTTCTCTTTAATTTGCGAGGAGGAAATCCCTTCCTCTTTCTATAAACAGATAAATCTTCAGGGTTTCAGGTAGGGCTGCCAGAAAGCGCTGTAGGACTGCTCTGAAACTGACTCCTGTTGTGAGTAAAACCATTGATTTGAGGATTCAAATCTTGAACAACAGCAGCAGCACTGGCACACCCACAGTCAGCTACTTCAGCTTGCAAACCGGCGTTAATATTGCAGTGTAAATGCTTGGAGCTTGTGGGTAGCTGACTGAGTTTGTGCTGGGTAATTAGTAAAAGCCGTGAACTTGTTACACTTCCCATTCCACAGAAACTATTTGGGTGCTGCTCCTACCCTGAGGTAAACGCAAATGAGATTTGTATAAGCAGGCTCACACACTGTTTATCCCATGGGAATTCATCTATGTGCTTGGTGTGTGTTTGTTTTACCACTGAATAAGGTAATAATCTGCTTCTGATAAAAATAAATGTCTCCAATTTAACTTCCAGTTGTGAACTAACAGTTTAAACCACTGCAAATCTGTCACTAGCTCAGTATCTCTGGTAATGGCAGTGTGAAAACTAGTGACGTGGTTAAGACCACAGCAGTACAGCAAAACAGTAATTTATTTCATGTTTGCTGCTCAGTAATTTTGCTTGCTAGTATAAGCATTGATGTCCCAGCCATAAATGCAAAGCCCATTTCCTAAATGAAATTAATATGGACAAATAAGTGGCCTGAGGGCCAGTGTGTTATATTTAGGAACTTTTATGTGAAGTTATGAAGGGGCTCTTGCCAAATATGATGCTAATGGAAAACTTCCAAAAAGCAGGAGACCCAAAGTAGTATGTTGAACAATTCAAAGTAGAATTTAGTTTTGTGTACTTACTTACACAGATGCAAGTTCTACTGCAAAGTAGGACCATTTTAGAATAGTTCTTGCTGAGTCTGGTTAAACTGATCACATGCTGAGAAAGAGTATAATTGGCCAATTAAGTCAGTAGGACATAGCTCTGAAATGTGTTCTGTGTTGCTTTGTGTAATCTCTTCAGTTTGCTATCTTTTCAGTCTCATCAATTGGAAAATCACAAAATATAGGTTTTTTTCTTTTCCTTAAGGTATTAGAGAACAATTCTAATAGGAGAGGTTTAATGAAAACTTACTAAAATATTTTTTTTTAAACTAAGTAATTTTTTTGCTTATTGTAATGATGAAAAAAAATGAAAAGTCTTTTTTTGGTACTATAAGTCAGAGTCAGGTCAGGTAGAAGGGGCCTTTGTGAGTATGAAAATTATTATGCAGGTGTCATTTGCTTCTGCTCTGCAGCTATGGAACTTAAAAGTGCCAGGCCAGCTTCATTAGTTTTTCTGGAACCAAAACTGTGGGTACCATGATGTGGTTGGGAGCACCAGAGGGACCCTTTGCTTGAAGAGATAGAAGCATCAAGTGACCCTGCTGATGGAGACTCATTTATTTTACTTTCCTGTTTATAGCCTTGTCCTGTAGGTTCTCAGTTCTTCTGTTGTTTTGTTCCCCCCGCCCCCCCCTAAAAAAAATAATAAATAAAAAAAAAATCAATCTAGGTATTTCAAGGCATCTGTTTCTCCAAGAGCAAAGAGCTTTTAAATGAAAATTCTAATGTAACATGAACTTCAAAGCACAGGTGATAATAAAACCACACAACCAGAAATTACCTGATGAATAGATTCCTGTGAGGAATGTGCAGCGAGAGCTACTAAGCATTGGGGAAAGCACTGCTCAAGTGATGTGTCATCTCTGTAGAAAAATGTGATGTGAGGTTTACGAGAAGTGATGAAAACAACACTCTGGATTTGTGTTTTACCCAGAAACAATATTATAGATACAATAGCATTTCTATTGCAAATCTCCACCATTTGCCAACTTCTAAGTTTGTATTTTCTTAATGCAGAAATATAAGATGGAGATTTAAGTGATTCAGTGTTTCACAAAATGACAGGAATAAACCTTGCTTAAAACAGTTGTATGTGGGTTGAACTTTTAGGATGGAAGGGACACAGCTTTGCTCATGAATAAGGACAGCTCTTGAAAAACAGTCACTTGATGACTGTGAAGGCAGCAGTCAGCCCTCAAATTATTATAGGAACTGTTAGGAGGTAGGTTTTTGTTTTAATATGTGAAAATTGAGCCATTAGCAACTGAGAAATAACTGGCATGGTGATTCAGAAAATAGGGGAAGGGATTCTCATCTTCCAGCTTCTGAGGTTTGCTTGCACAGCAACCACTAAAAAGGACAAATGGAACAAATGTTCCCCCATTTTAATGACACATTTCAGTGTGTGAAAGTGATTCATTGCCTTTTGGCAAAAAACTTTGTCTTGTTTTGAGGTACACAGAAAATTCCACCCAGACCTTTACTCACATATACTCAGACTGTTAGTAATAAACAATTAGGCACTGTTAATGCGGTTTATAACATGTACTTGCTGAATACCTTGAATGTTTCAGTGGGTCCTTTGAGTTTTCTTCCCCCTTCTTCTTTGGTTTGATTTTTGTTTCCATTTGAAAAAAGGAAGAAAAAGAAAGATGAAAACGCTGCCTTGTAAATGCTGCGCTTGGGAAGTGTAGGTAGATATAAAACCCCAGCACGTCATGGTGACTGTATGTAGTCCTTATTTGCAGTTACAGTTATATTGCAGGGTGTGCCAGCCAGGTTGCTGCTCTTCTCATTGGCATTCACGTGTAACTTTTTTGTGTGGTATGTAGGTTGTTGGTAGGGAATGAGGCAGTTAATTGTTAAATTCATGTTGGCAAACATGGAACATAATAGTGGAATAATCTGCAGGGGAAAAAACCACGTACAAGTCTCAGTATATTTGCTCCTTTGGATACTGTTGCTTACACTAATGACTGGCAGGATTTTGCCTGCCTAGTTTTTGTTTAGGGAATATGCTGTTGGGATTATTTCTTCCCAGATTAGTCAACTTTTAATTACTTTTATTTTTTAAATGAGTGAACAGGCATCTCAGATTACTTATTTTTCCTGCTCTTGTCAAATGGCTTTTATTTTGGTAAATGTGTTATGGCCCAGAGTGCTCTGAATAAAACTATGTTAAATAACTAGATGATTTGCAGTAACAAGAACAGGACGCAGACACATTCTCTCTTCACATTAAGTTTTTAGGTGGAAAAACTGAGTTAAGAAAGTCCACTGACTTCATTTGAAGATGAGTGTGTGTGTGTGTCTTTCAACTGCCTGTCATATGCCAGAAAGGGTTAGTAGCGCTGTCATGTGTCTGAAGTGTAGTTGAGATGAATTTTAGGATTTAAAGACTTCTTTAAAATTATTTTATTTCTGGTTATCCTTTGTTTTTTTTATTCAATGAGAATAACATGAGGTTGAACATGACAGTTGGATTGGTGAGTGATGATCTGTGAAAAACTTCAAAAAAAGGTTATTTGTTTGGATAACTTCTAGAGATTCTTAATTCTCTCCCCATGCATGTGTTCTATTGCTTTCTCTCAAAAGACTTGTTTTTTATACAACCTTTCTTTAAGTGTCAGAATTTTTTTTTTGCATCTCTCAAATCTGCAGTTGAACGGAGAAGCATATCATATTGAAACTGCAGTCAAACCGTATCTTAACAGCTTTGAAATCAAAGCCTAGAATTTATGCTGTCTGATTAATAGCAGGTTAAGAAATGCTTTCCTTATGTTTTTGCTGGCTTGCAAGTTTTTTTCAAGGAAAACCTGATAGACTCAAGTGCATTAGCTCTGGCAGAAATTTTGTCTCTTACACATTCAACGAGGAATAGTTTGTTTTCCACTGCTTGATTTGGAGTACTTAAACTGTGAAGCAACTGACTGTGAGGCAATACACCATTGCGGAAGCATTTCCATTCCCTAAAAGGTGTGTGCAAGTGAGGATGGAAATGCATGGGTGTTGAAATGAGAACGTGAAAGCTACTTCCAAAAGTAATGTACTTTGGAGTGTTTCTGTTGTCATTCTTTTGCTTCTGGTGGCATGCTATTGTCCAGGCTTCTGTTGTGGGAATCAGTGCCTCCTTGAGCTTAGGGGTTGTTGCTGGATGCTGTTCTCGTTAAGCTGCTCCTCTTCAAAAAACATGGATGTAATTACTGGAGAAGGTTGATGGTCCACCAAGAAACCTATGTGCTGCGAGAGACTGTAACAAAATGTTAAGTGTTATGCATGTGTGCTTTGTAGGCTTTCCATGAAGAACAGCAGCATCTGTGTTAGGTTTTCATAATGGTTAGGTTGTCGAATCGGGCAGAAGTAGGTGCAGAATCATTATAGGATAAGTTCTCCAGGTAGGCTGGCTTTAAATGGCCAAGTCTGAAAACATTTTCAATGTTACTAAGTTGAAGTTATTTTTTCATATGGCCTATGCCCTCTTCCAGATAAACAAGCAACAGCCCACACTTCAGCTTGATTCAGTAATGCGTTGTTTGCTTTGGTAGTTGCCATGAAATACAATGAAAATACCATCTGATTATTTAAAGAGAGGGTTGAGACAAGGTAAATGGATGCCTGACTGATCTGATACCACCTTGTTCAGAATTAGCCTTGCTGTGAGTGATTTGCTGATACTGAACGTGATAACAGTGGGAAAGACTGAATATGGTGGGTGGGAGGTGTTGAAAGTTAGGGAGTGGGAAACCTTCCTGCCTAGTAA
>JAVJGJ010000037.1:76658022-76702882 GCA_035590215.1 Microhierax caerulescens | reverse complement strand
CACTCCAAAAGGGATGTAGAGGTGCTGGAGCACGTCCAGAGAAGGGCAATGCAGCTGCTGGAGGGTCTGGAGCACAAGTCTTATGAGGAGCAGCTGAGGGAACTGGGGTGGTTTAGTCTGCAGAAAGACAGAAGGCTCAGGGGGCAATCTTACACTCTCAACAACTTCCTGAATGGAGGTTATAGTGAGTTGGGGGGTAGGTCTCTTCTCCCAGGTAACAAGAAGAAACAGTCTCCAGTTGTTCCAGAGGAGGTTTAGATTGGGCATTAGGCAAAATTTCTTCACTGAGAGGATGGTCAAGCATTGGAACAGGCTGCCCAGGGAGGTGCTGGAGTCACCATTCCTGGCGGGGTCTAAAACACAAATAATACGGTTCTTAGGGACATGGTTTAGTGATGGCCTTCACAGTCCTCGGTTAATGGTTGGACTTGATGATCTCAAAGGTTTTTTCCAACCTACATCATTCTATGGTTCTATCTGGAAGATAGTTGGTTTGTTCTGATAAGTTACAGTGCAAAATTCTGTTGGGCGGCTGTGTGAAGGGTTTGGCCCTGAAATCTCAGCATAGTCATAAAGTGTATAACTGAGGAAGGCTGTGCTGGTTTTGAATTTGCCTCTAACTTGTATATACATATGGGTCTCGGGTTCGCATGACACAAACTAAGCTGCATCCAAGTGTGTTCTAAAACCAGTTTAGCTTCTTGCATGTTTTCCCATGATAAATTCACAGAATGGCTGAGGTTGAAAGGACCTCTGAAGTTCATCTGGTCCACCGTCCCTGCTCAAGCAGGGCTACTTAGAGCTGCTTGCCTAGGAATTGCATGTTTAATTCCAGAGGAAGGAGGGAGAATATGCTGCTGTACAAATGGTAAAGACATTTGGCTTTTCTTATCCTCCCACCTTCCACCAGCTTGGGTGCAGAGGCAAAAAGCTGGCCATGTCCTCATGCCAGTTTGTGGTGTAGCACCTAGAAATAAAGGAGAGAAGAAATACAGCTAACACTAATTTGTCTGAAAAACACTTGAGGAATGTAGCTGTTAATTAAGATGAGGTCATTCCATTCAAGACCAGGACAGAAATGAGAGCCAGAGTGAAGGATGACTCAGTTTTGCATCTTTGCATGAAAAACACATCTATCTTTGTGCTTTAAAGACAGATTAGGGTACACAAGCAGATCTATGAAAATGCAAGTACCCTCTTGTTTAACCTTGCATTTTTTTTTTTTTTTTTTTTTTTTGGTGCTTAACTATACCTAGCTTTAAAATATTTCAGTGAAAATTAAAATGTGCAGCTATAACTTGGTAACTTGGTACTTCTGTAATAGGGATTCCTGGAAAGTCATTGTGGTGGGTTGACTCTGGCCAGCTGCCGGGTGTCCACCCAGCCTCTGTCTCGCTCCCTGTCCTCAACAGAAGGGAGGGAAAATAAGATGAAAAACCTCATTGACTGGGGTAAAGACAAAGAGATCACTTACAAGTTACTGTCATTGGCAAAACAGGCCTGATTTGTGGAAAACTAATTTTTTTTGCTATTTAAATTAGTCGGGTGATGAGAAAGAAAGACATAACTCGTAATACCTTCCCTCAGCGCCCATCCTGTTTTCCTAGGCTCAACTTCACTCCTGCATTCCCAACTCCTCTACCTCCTGCCTATACCTTTAAATATTTTTCCTTTTTTTCTAGGAGGGGCAAGAAGCACAGTATAATTCTGAGGACCCAGCTGTCGGTGAGAGTCCATGCCTGCATTGGTAAGTGGCGTTCCACATGCCCGAAAGAGAACAAATAAACAGAATTGATCTTTGAGAAGCAAATCTGGGCAATGTGAGTCAGACTTGCTGTGTTCCAAATTGAGGATAATGGCCAATAAATTGATTTCTTCTGCTTGTTGCGTGCTAAAATTAGGTTGTATTAGTTACATTACCCTTAAAGTATGTTAACAGCCCAGAGTAGCGTAGCATTTGACAGTGAAGTGGGATGGTTGGGAGTGCTTTGGAGAATCTTGGATCATCTGTCTTGTCACAGCCTTTGTGTGTGCCTGAAAAATACTGTTCTGAATTGGGAAGGGGATCTGGAGAATTGTTGGGCGACAGCTAAATACAGTGTTTTAATAGCATGTAATATTTATTACTTCACATCTTGCAGATCTTGGCTGTGTGTTTGTCATTATCATAGTGTCAGTGTCTTAAAAACACTGGTTAAAACAATGCTGTCATGAGGAAAAGTCTAATGAAAGTCATAATGTGTGTTAAAAGAGCTTTAAGGTTGGACAAATGGCAGCTGATGTGCTGTGTCAGTACGTTCTCCAGCATTTTGCAGAGCAGAGTGTTTCACTGAGTGGTAGTGGCAAAGCTAATGCTCATGTTGTGGTGATATGATAGATGCTATGGGCAGTTGGTTTAAAACAAAAATAAAAAATTCTATGTCTATGTGCTATGATCGCCTGTTTTGTTTTCAACTTCTTCATAGTATAGTTTAAGCACCCTAATGTATTTTGCTTGGTTTTGGTCGTGCTTCAAGAGGTCGTAGCTGAAGCATTGAAATATATTTACCTTAAAAGGTGAAGGAGAAAGTCGAAGTTTTGTATCATTGCTATATGTATTATGCCACTGCTGTCAGAGGATTCACGCTTTAAATGTGACTAACCTTCTTTCCCCTGCCTCAAGGACGTGTTGTGAATTGGCCTTTCTGGGAATGTGAACTGAGCATAAGCAACCTACAGAATTCCTCGAATACCTCCCATTGACAGCAATCTCTAGGCTGCCTCATGCGGGAGCAGATTATTCTCTATTACTGTTGACTGGAGGAAGTACAGCAGAGCAAGCCTGTGCATTAAGTATTAGAGGAGAAATGGAGATGCTGCAAAGTTTAAGCTGATTTTATAAATGTGAATGAAATTAAGAACAGCTTGGAGAAGTTTGTTCTTGTTAGGTCTGGGAATATATTTGGCAAAACAGACCAGTTGCAGCAAGACAAGGTTTCATATGTTTCCTGGATTGAGGTTTTATAAAAACTATTTTCATGTAAAAATTTTTGTCTAGAGTGCAGCCATAGAGGAATTGGAGCACACCAGGTACTGAGCTTCCACGCGTGGTTGCTTTGTTGTTACCTGTTTGCATTCAAGCTCACTGTGGGCAATTAGGTGTATTATTGTACATGTATTCTAGTTGTTCCTGTATGAAAATGTGTTCCTTTGTCAGGTGCTGTTACTCTCTGGCAGCAGTGATGCCTTCAGCGGTGAGTACGGAGGAAGCCAGGTTGCAGAACTTGAGTCCACATTTCAAACTTGTAGAGCAGAGGTGTGCTTGGATGTGGGCTTTTGGCTTGGTTTGTTATAGCAGAAAAAACAAACGCGAGATCTGATTCTGGTTTTCAACCCACTGCTGCAGTTAAGAGTTTTAGGATAAGCTTTTGTTTCAGCCCATCGCTTGATGTAATGTAATTTCTTTTCTCTTATTTTCTTTTTTATTTCTTCATATCAAATATGTCTCACTTTTTGGTATGAGGTAGTTTGAAAGAGTCAGGGATGCTTGGCAGTTCTCAGTACTGGCCTTGTTTGGTGACCTGTGCCTGGCAGTTAAACTTTTCACAGAATAGGAGGATTATTTCATTGGCACAGTGAATGCTTTCCTTCACCTTGCGTATACTTTCACATCAGCTGCCTGTTAATACCTTTTTTAGAAATATAAGCATTAGGTTATAGAGGATAAAAGATGTGTTATATATTTGGAGTGGAAGCTAGGAGTTAGAGCAATCTGAGTTGGTGTTATGTGGAATAAAATGGTCTTGCTTTGGCTATTTTCTTTCAGTCTTCACAATATCCTTGGAAAGCACTGTGGTTAGTTAGCAATGTTACTGATGCTTTCAAAGTTCCCAGTTGGTAGCCAGGACTGCTTTCTGGGAAGATGTGGTTTGTTCTGTAGCACACTCACCATAGAGCCTGCTTGTGTTCAAGGTTTTACTTTGCTTTGAAGAGCTGTGAAGTGTAAAGAAATAGGTTTCCTGTCATAAACGCTGTCATTTGAAAGTTGGACCAATTTTTTTTTTTTCCTTCTCCCCAACGTGTTGTACTTTTAAATTGTGGGAAATACACAAGCGTTTATGTTCAGATGTCCAGATAAATTTTTCCATCATTAGTGACTTCATATCTCTGGGGAATTCATTTGGCTTTAGTGTCAGAGGTATTGACTACAGGCCAATATTTTTAGGAGACTTGGGAAACTTTAGCAAGTCCTAACTCAAGTGGTGTGGGTTTTTTTGGTTTTAAGCAGAGCAGAGGAAGAATAGAGCTTAATAACTTGAGTGCAGAAATTGTTAGTGGTATTTTCTATACTATTGCTTATCAGTTGCTCTTAAGCATCTCACTCAGTGCATTAATACTTAGGGTTTTTTTTTTCTTCTCAATTTGAGTTCTTGTGTTCACACTTGAGACTTTCAGCATGGAGAAACAGCTTCTCTTTCAAATATCATTCCTTTTCCCATTTTGTCTTGATCCTGACTAAGTTGTCAGGAATAATTTAAAACCACTTAAATTACCTTTTATACAAACCACAGTATTTTTAATGATTTTTTTGTTTATATCAAAAGACTATTGCTAAAACCAGTTTTGTTCATAGAACATAACTAATTGAAAATTATAGACATACTTTTGTACATGTTGATGTTAAAAGTCCTTAGTGGAGGAAGGTCAATCCTTAAATCACATGACAATTGTTTTTTCCCCACAATCTGTCAAATTTGACTTTTATTCAAATTAGATTTGTTGTGAGTTAATACCCTGTGGAAAAAGTCTTTCTTGTATTTTTGGCAGCTGTATGACTTCCCTTGCCTGTATTTAGTTGTGTCTTAATGTCATTTTAATTTGTATGTATTTAGCAATTACGGGGCTCAGCTGAAGCTTTGATAAAGTCCAGTGTAAATAAGGATGTAGCTTTACAGGGTAAATGCCAACAGTGCCAAAAACATTAGCCCCTGAAGCCAAATGGGAGGTTTTAATCAACTCTTTGACAGTGAAATTTTGAAGATCTTTAAAAGCCTCACTTTTTCTGGGTAGTGACTTTTGGTTTATTCGTTATGTTCTTGCTTGGACAGCTCTGTTTGCAGCTGCTGCTTCACTTGTCTGTTCATTGATTCTTGGTAGTTTTCTCTCAAAATCTGAGGTAGCTTCTATGAGTAAAGGCATAATTTACTATGAAATATCTGTATGCAGTATTTAGCACAAGAGAGTCCTATGTTCTCTTTTAATTATGCCTGTGATAGGGAGTTGGGAGTGCTGCTGTCAATACTGAGAATAAGGTTTGGACAGGGACCTATGATGATGACTTAGAATGATTCTGCAAAAAGAGGCTTGACATAAGTTTCAGGTGTTAATACAAGAAAAATGCAAATAACAAAGGTTGATGGTAATTCTGAATACATGTATTGGCCTGGGATTGCTCAGAGTACTGTAGCTTGGAAGGTCAACAAATATTGCAAGGTGGTTTTTTTAATTTTACTTCTCATTTGTGTCAGTTTATTATTAAAAAAAAAGGCAACCAAAAAAATCATACGCCCAACCCTCAAGTAGTTATTAAAAATATTTTTGCATTATCAAGTTTTGGTCTTGTATAGTTATAACTCCTTCCTGTATTTGTGCACGGTTTTTCCTTTCTCTCTACAAATTAAAAAAAAAATATAAAAAATTACATAGTTACTTTTGTATTACATTTCGTAGATTGATCCAGTGAGATCCCTAAACAGTTTGCAAGTATATTATGGGAGGAATCTTGGTAAACATATAATATAGCTTCATTATTAGTCATTATAACCATTTTATAATCCTGTTTTATTGGCTTTTGCAGATGGGCAGTTGCAGATTTACCAGAGCACAGTGCTTAAGTGATCTACAGTGTGCCTACCCTCCCCCATCCTCCCATGGGTGATCAGCAGTGGATTATTCCCAAGTATGTGACATAACAGCAGCCATGCCACATGGCAGCTGTTTCTGGCCCATGTTATTGGGGCATCTGCTTTAACCAGCAGCGTTAGCACCATTAACCCAGCCTTTCTACGCAGCTGTCTGGATTGCCTCTTGGACATCCTCTTGTTCTTGGTATCTTTTATGAAATGTAGCCATAGATACCTTCTTGAGCTCCTTTTGTTCTGAGATACCTGAGGAAAGCCGTAAGCTAGATGTAACTAGGAGGCTAGCAGAAGCCAGCTGTTTTCATTTGTCCTGTAATGGCTGAAGTATGCGGCTAGTCCTTTCCATGTACGGTTTTCCCTTCTATTATCCATTATGCCAGCTTTGTTGCCTGTATTACAGCAAATATGATTAGGTTCTGCAACTGTTTATGCATCTATTGAACCTGGTTGGACCTGTCCCTCCAGGTGCTTGAGATGCAAATTCCTCCCCAGTGGAACCACAGTACTTTCAAGAAGAGTCATGTTTTGAGTCTATAACTATATCTGGCACTTTGCTGCAGCGAAGTTAAGACGCGTGGACAGAAGTGATGAAAAATCATGGTTTGTCCTCTTACAAGTATAGTATTGAAGTGTAGAAAAGCCAGTGTGATTTTGGTTAAGGAAATGTGAAACAGTGCTGTTTCATTCTCTGAGGGCAGGGTTGCCTACAACCCATGCTATTGATAGTGTCTCAGTTGAGGTGCTTCTCCCTACAAATACCATTATCGCGTTGCATCTGCCTGGCACGTTTGCAGTGTACTGGGTGCATAGCCGTGGGTGCTGTGAAGCTCCTCCAGTTCATACTATAAAACTTTCTGATTTCTTCTTTTTAAAAGGGAATAGCTTATTGAATTTTAAATAAACGGCTTTCTCTTGGTAAGGGATTTCTGAATACACTAAGAGAAAGACTTTAATTAAAAAGCCTTCTTAAAGGAGGTTTAATTGTGGTACTGTGAGCTCTTTCTTTGGGCAAGTATTGATTGATATGTTCCACTGAAAGTCTCAAAGAGAGGTACTTTGGGTTGTTTGAAGGCCATTTTACAGTTTTCTGTTCAGTGTTAGACATTCCTAATAGAAAACATTTTCAATTTGAGAGAGACAACATGTGGAGAGCATTAGCAGTTCAGCAAAATGTGCAACCAATTCAGATTTAATTTAAGGGGAACAAAAGAGGTGCCTTGAGAATTTGTCGGAAGTGCTGTGGGTTTGCCTTCTTTGCACTAATGGTAACGAGAGAGAGAGGTGAGTTGAAATTACTTTATCAAATATCTTCTCAGCATAATTGGGACAGAAAAGACAGTGATTAATGGATGTAATGGTGTTGCATAGGGATCCTGCATGCATTACAGATTTGTAATGACTATATGCTTCCTATTGCTTGCTGTAACTTTGTAAAAGTCCTGGCTTAAATGAAGATAATAAACAACATGTTTATTAGATGTAAACTCCCATCACACAAATTGAAAAAATGTGAAAAGTAATGCCAGAGCTTGGGGGGATTTATTTTTCTTTTAAGGGTTAGGCTTTTTTTAAATAAAATAATTTGAGTTCTAGTTAAGACAGTGCACAGTACTGGGGCCTGCTTCCAGATGTGATTAGAAATACCTGGTTCAGCTCTCTTTCAATTTGAGTGAAACATGAAATAGCTGTAAAGGCTATGATTAAAATACCTTTTTCAGCTTTTTAGGATTATTTAAACTTTCTTTCCTGAGAACATGGACTGCAGATGCTCTACGTAAAAAAAAAAAAAAAACAAAAAAAACCCAAAAAAACAAAAAAAAACAAAACAAAAAAAAAAAAACCCAAAAGAAAACCCAACCAAAACCCTAGTTCCCAGATCAGATTGCTTTGTGAAAAATGTATCAGTGTAACTAACTTGTGGCTTTGCTCTAAAAACATACACCTCTTTAAACTGAAATGTTAGACTTCTGTTGTACTCCTTGTGCATGGTTTTAGTTGGCCTCCTTTGTGGGGATGAACTGCACAGTACTCCCCTATAACCTGTGACTTGACTACCATGATCTCACCAAGAAACCTCTCGGCTGGTCCTGTAGGATTTCAGAAGGTGTTTGTGACAAAGCAGGGAAATTTCCAAGATTTGTCTCTGCATGTTTCATTTAAATGAAATCCTTAAAATAGGCTCTGCAGCAAGAACCAAGAAGCTGTAGAGCAGATAAAGCCTCCATTAGCAGTGGGTTCTTGCTTTAAAGCATTGGATTCCTGCTTTAAAGGGGCTTGTTCCAGGTTTGAAAGGACTGCTGTAGAGTGTGCTAGTGGGATACTTTTCTCATCTTGGGAAGCTTTGTGTTAAAATGTGAAAGCTTTTCTGACCGGACTCACACCGGGAAATACTGCAGAGATCTCATGAAATGTCTTTGAACTGGGATATCTTCTTTCTGACTTTTTTTTTTTCTCCCCTGACAGCTTAGATTTCGATAATAATTTCCTTTTCTTACAATGTGTTAAAATTTGCAAGGGAGAAGGATTTAATTTTGACTCTTAAAACATAGTGAGATGTAAAGCAAATGTTGTTTATAAATAAAGAAATCCTCAATCATCTTCAGTGGTACCTTAAAGGAAACCATCTCCTTATAAATTCAGAAAGGAAAATAAGTGGATTTGCTTCCCACCCCACAACACAAGCCTGTTTAGACTTGTTTCAGTTTGTTTTTTTTTAAATTAAAAATATTACTGATATGTGGAATTTTTTAAAAGTGGATTTTTTCATGCAGTATAAACACGACTTTTTTTGAAGAGTAAAAAATTCTAACAAAATGCAATGCTGCTTTTATTCTTTGCATATTACAGTCTCCCAAGTGCTTTGAAAGTGCAGTACATCTGCTGATGAATAAAATCTCACAAAAAAAAAAGACTACTAAGTTAATTAGTGAATTAACGTGAAATTACTGGAGTATACTGCAATTGAAGTTTCTAAAATTTCATGTCTAGAAGAGTCATATTGCTGTTGTTAGGCCTAGATTTACCACCTTTTGTAATCTAAAGAGAAACAGACATTGTAAATCTAACCTTTGAGATGAGTGAGAAGAATTTTGTAACATTTAAACTGTGACTGCTCATAATGTACCGCACTGGAAATAACTCGTCACAGTAGTAGTATCTACTACAATGAGGTGTTTGTGGGTTTGCTAGGGGTTTTTGGCGTTCAGGTTTTTGTTTTTTTTTTGTTGGTGGTGTATTCTTTGGGTGTGGGTGGTTTTTTTCTTTCTTTTTTTTGCAAGTGGGGTGTGTGTGTCGTTTTTTAGAAAAACCAGCAAATAATTAATTATGGATGATTTTGGCATTTTTTTTAACTACTTCCATGTTGTTCAATTATATTTTGAGAAATACTTGCCCAATAAGTAAATGAGTGCACCCTAGGAATTGGCTCTAACATTCCTGTTGCAGTTCTAGAGTTGTTGCCAAGGCCCAAGTCTGGTCCTTCGTGAGCTGTGGGAGCTCTTCATGGTTAAATATTTCATGAACTCTGCGTGTTTCTGTGGTGGGCAGGGGTGGATTTGGAGAACCACTGCATCAATTTCAGAGCTGCAAAACTCCATGATCAAGGCAATCTCATCATCTTGTCCTGCTATTGGTGATGCTGTGTAACTGGGTTTTTGCAGGTTCATTTGAGATGCAAAACTCCCCTTCAGCACTGCTTATACTTGGTGTGGTCTTTCCACCAGGGTTGTCTGGGCATCAGTCTTTTCCAAAGCACAGCTCATAACTATTACGTCACTTGGCTGTGGCTTGCTGAGAGGTGGCTGTAGCCATCCTGCTAAGGTAGAAATCTACAGAAGTGGTTACTGCTGTATAGCTAGTTGTGAATGTGACAAACTTATTTCACTTCATTGTTAAAGTCCCCAGATGTTCAATGGAGTATCCTAAATTCCATTAAGTGTATAGGAGTTTTTGTGGTTTTCTTAAATATAAAATAAAGTAACAAATGCCATGCAACCTCTTATATCAGTAAGATATAACATGTTGTTAGTTTTTATGTAGTTTTCCTTTTTAGCTATTTGCACTTCCCGCTTTGTGTGTATCAATAGACAAAGTGGTTTGTACTCTTATGGTCAGTGTTCAGACTGTTGAACTTACTTTTCTGTAGACTGAAGCACAGTATGGTCAATCTCTTAACTAGGGAAAAAAAGTTAAGTTCATATTAAGTAGCTTCAAATGATTTAGTGTAACGCTCTCAAAATATTTTTTTTTCCTGCCTCCAGCTAAACCTGTTCTATACAGAAGACACAAACCAAACAAATTATTTTGGTTCAGATTAGTTCTCTTGAAACCATGCACCACTCAGGCCTGTTTTTAAGCTTTACCTAACAAAACTTGTTCGACTGAAACAGAATTTAGTACCTAAACTACGGAAGAGAAATTAGGAACTGCTGCTTAATAACTATAGGTTTGGAATAGGAAGTGTTGGTATTTCTTTGGAATGTTGTTTTCATCCCTGCCACTGATTTAGCCTTGTTTGTAAGGAAGGTGGAGGGATGCTGATTTTGCTCAAGTGGAATTAGGGTAAATATAGTTCCTACCTCCCTGAGATGTTCTGTGTGGACAAACTTTGGTTCGATTTATGATCAGTCTCTGCACATGTATATGAAAGATTGCATTAACATTAAATATATAGTTTTTGTCTGCTAGCTTGTATGTTTAGAAATGTGACGTTCTTTATCTTGTTCAACTGTATTTAGCTCTGGATTTCTGAAATTTAAGGAGCTGCATAATGATCCTGAAAATGGCTGCAGTGCAAGTTGTGCCTCTCACAAGAAGTTTTGGGTAGAAAAAGAACTGGATTAGTGATGTTTAATTTTCTATAATGTACTTCTAATGTAGTACAAGAGAAGAAGTGATGTTAGTTGATAAAGCAAGGAATTGTGCTGCTATGGAAAGAAGGCTTCTCTGCAGAATGAATCCATTACATGTGGTGCTTTTGAGTGGAAGCCCTACAAAAGGGAAGAGAGTTCAAGCATAAGGAAAATCTGTATACTCTGTTTAGTACTAAAGAAATACTAAATGGAAACCTCTGCGTGTCTAGAGAATCTCTGGGCTGATTGCCCCATCCCCTCAGTTACTGGGGAAGCTGCTGTGGAATAAATAGGGAAACATTTCTTCATTGTATTCTCTCCAGTATGGTGTTTTTTTCCCATCCATTTCATGTCTGATTTCTGCTCTCTGATGGATAGTTCTGATCTCTTAGTTGACTGTCATGTACCACAGATGAACGTATACTGTCCAGTATGCCTTATGAGGATTTATTTTCAATTAGGTTAAAATCGAGCATATATGCATGTTATTCAAATGCAAGGTCAGGAGATGCATGTTTGAACGTTATCAGTCTGCTTCAGTCTGCTTATCTTGAAAAATGGTGAGTAAAATGTGTGTACTCATGGTCAACTATGTTTCAAATGCATGCTGCTTGCTAACTTTTTGTGAGCTCTCAGCAAGACCAAGTCTATGGTTATCTTTTCAGACAAAGTCTATGTTGTTTCAGTCCTTATAGGTACTGAAAGGATTAAGTTTTGTTAGCAGCTCAAGATCTTACAGTGGAAAGTGATATAAAATATATGTGGTTTCATAACCAGATGTAAAAAAATCAGTCCAGTGTTTATTAACTTTTTTCACTGTGATAGTGCATTTAACACTACCTATCTGTTAATTGAACAGTCAAGAAATAGTTGTGCTCTTTTAAGTTTTCATCGTGGTATTCAAATAATGTGTTATCCTTTCCTTGCCTTCAGCTATGCTATTCCTCTCTCATTTATATACTATTAATCTTTTTCATGTGCAACTGCTTTTATTTCTGTAAAAATTAAGATTATTTAATTTGTAAATTGGGTGCCTCTCTATTTATTTATTTCTTGAAAGAAATAGTCCAGAGACTGAGGAGCTTTATTTAAATAGGTGTCACGGTTCCCTGATGTAACACATGTAGTCTTCTGTGAGATTTTAATGTGAAGTATCCGCTAAATCCACCCAGTGTTGAGAAGAAAATATGTACTATAATGCAAAATATTGCAATGGTACATTTGGAAACGTTTAAATAAAATGCTCATCTCTGACTTAGAATGTGCCATGGTCAGATGTGGTCATCAGTGGTGGAAGAATCCCACCACTCATCGTTATGGTGTTGTACTTGTATGAGCTTGATGGAAATTGAGGACATCATTGTACCCCTTTCTGGAAAGGGGAGAGAGGTATAGGATTGTTTGGGTATTTAATTGGTGATATTGTAAGCACTATTAAATATTATGTAATGCAGAAGGCTTCCATTTTCACAGCTTTTCATGTCTCCATGTTATTTTTAATCATGAGCTGCTCTTTTCTGTGTTTTCCTTTGTTTTTTGGAGGTTTTTTTTGTGCATGTGGTGTTTTGTTAGGGATTTTTATGCACAGCATCTGTATTTTAATGATAATAGCTCCTGTAAATCCTTTTATTTTTTTTTTTCTTCCCCGCTTAAGACTCAACAAGGCGCATAAAAATTGAGCTCCAAACAGATAAAGTTACGATCTCTTAATTTAAAACCTCAGCAGAAGTTCCCGTGGCTGAGCAGCATGCTACTGTCAGTGGTAGGGCGTTATGAGCTGTGTCAATGCATACTTAGCAGTTTGAGATGAGTCTGGTATGTATGAAGTTATATATCAGGTTTCTTTTAACCTTTCAGACATTAAATATTTAGCTCTGGTCTTAGTATTAAGGCATGAAGAGGAGTGTGCTGGTAAATTGTGTCCTTAAAAAAAAATAAAAATTAAACCCTGCTTCTGTGGGTTTATGTCTCCCTGTGACTGTTGACTAGGATTACACTTCAGCTTTAAGGGCCAGATGTAACCTCAGAATGTCTAAATCTGGAGTATCAAATGAACTTGTTGCTGTGCTGAGGAGGAAAATATAAATGTTGGATGTGTTCCTTGTGTCTTCCATAATCCTAAATTTAAAGTTCATTGGCCATTTAAGAGCCTGTTCAGCATCACATGCCACTGGAGAGGTTTGCTTACCACTTCATGTGAAACAGGGACAGCTGAGTGTGGAAAGCTCTTCGGCAGGTTGGGCCTGGGAGGAGTGGGCCTGGGGCTGGTCTCACCCATGTCTGAGGGCTGGGGTTTTCCTCAGCCCTTGTAGCATTAGAGCTTATGCTGCAGGGTGTGGGGGCATGATGGTTCCAGGCAGGGGAGGATGGTGATGATGCTGGCAAGATCGCAGCCAGCTGTCATTGCTTTTCTGCCTCTTGATGCTTAGAGGAGGATGCATGTTTCTCTGTAACTGCATCAGAAACACATCAGGAGGCTTTCCTACTTTGTTTTTCCCCTTTTTTTTTCTTTTGCTGTCATGCTGAAATGCTCAGTATTGCACTGTGGAAAAACTTGCTGTAGAAAATGTGGATATTTGAATGAAAGGTCCAGCATCATACGTAAATTAACCTTAAAACCTTTGTTAAAGCTCTCACAAAGGAGTTCTGTCATATGATGTTCACTTCGGTATGTTGAAAAACATTAATTTTTAATTAATCTGAATATATTAAAATTCCCATTACAAATATTTGAGATCCAAAGAGAATGGGTGAGGAAATAAAAACCTTCCTGTATCTTTGCCAGAATAGCCAGGTACTGCTGTAATACTCTCAGGGGTGGTGTACCCTGGGAAAGGGGAGCCACAGGGATGCTCTGAAGAGCTCTCTAAAGCCCTGTGTGTGAACACATGCTGTGCTTTTCTCCAAAGGTTAGTACAAGTGATGAGTACACAAGCACCTGTGCTTACCCTAGATAACACTGGAGCACTCTGGTAGCAGTGACCGGGTCTCCTGGGTTTTCAGTCCAAGGGTAGTGGTCTGCACATTAATGTCACTGTGGTCTTCCTGTTATGTATTTGTATCTGTCCTTCAGGTGTTGGGTGTGTGTTTGTGTTCTGAACCTTGCATGTTTTGGACTCTTTAGTCAACATTCAGTCATTTAAATGCATTTGCTAGAACTTAGGGGGAGTTTTCCTAACCTAACAGCTATGAGGTTGAATCTTTTTGTTTTAAAGCCAGTGAAATACATATAATATGGTACCAACTAACAGGACCTAGAGGACTGTCTGTGAGCTCACAGTACCTGTTTGACTAGCTGCCTGTTACACAGGAGTGCTGGGTACCATTTCCAGCTGGCCCCCGGGGATGCTTGTTGGGGAGGCAGGAGGTGTGAGCAATCCAAACACAGAAATGTCCAAACAGTTCCTAAATTTCTCTGTAGGGAAAACAAAAATAAAATGCCAAATAGAAAAGTGCACGCTATGCAGAACAAGCATTTTTGTAATTGCAACCCTTGTTCTTATGCTTACAAAAAAACCCCAAAACTACCAACCAACCAAAAATCAAACCAAAAAACCCAAACAAACCAAACCCCCAAACCCCAACCACCCCACCAAAAGACCCAAAACCAAAAAGCAAAATCCCCCCAAACAAAAAACCAAACCCAACAACAACAAGACAGCATGGACTTAGCTCCTTCCTCTTTTCTGCTTTCCTCTTTGTTGCAGGCCCAATTCAGCTGACAGGGAGCTTCATGGCATTGGTCACAGTTGTTTTCCATATTGCTTGAGTTGCTTTTAACTATGGTTCATGTAGGGAAATAACTTTGTCTTTAGGTGAAGCTTTACTGCTGTACCACTGCCATGAGTCCTCTTCTTGTCAGCGTCCCAGTCATGCCCGGCATGCAGCTTGTCGGCTGTCTTAGCCACCAGGCTCCTTCTGTCATCAGTGAGCAGCCTGTGCAGAGGACACTTCATAGCATCTCAGTTATGTTCCTGCCCTGAATTGCTCTTGTTCCATTGACCATAAAGGGAACAGCTTAGGGAGAGGAACTGCCTGGCTGAGAGGTACACGTACTCTCCGATGTCCCTTTCTGGTTCCTGTCTTCAGAGTCCTGACAGTCATTCTTGGATGACAACAGCTTCTAGTGAAACCTGGTTCTTTGCCAAGCTCTGAAAATAGTTGCACTGATTTCTTTTTTCCCCGGTTTCTATCAGGATCTAATGTGTAATTTGTATATGTAAATTTATTTGTTGGAATAACTCCCATGAAGTTATGCTGGAATGAATTTTGGTAAGAGCAAGAAAAATTCAGGATTTCAAGCTATGAATTACCTCCATTGGCTCTAAAGCCCGTCATAGGGATAGAAGCAAATGGAGACTGTGTTTGCTCTGTGTTTGTGCCCGAGTGCTTTGCTAGGACTGAGGCAGAAACTCTGGATGTTAGAGCACAGGACTTTCTGGGCCAATCCCCATCTCCCAGAAGATGGCCTGGGGTGAGTTCGTCCATTCTACCTTTGTGGAGCATGGGTCTTACACTCAAATGAGATGGTGCTTTTCGATAATTTGTACCAGCCTGTTTCCAGGAGGTCAGATGTGTGGGTGCATCCCTTCCCCAGAGAAGGGAAAAGCTGCAGCTTTACTCTAGCTCCCAGCATGGTGTTTCTGACAATACCTTGCTCAGAGAAAGCGAGCAGCGCCCTGTATTGCAGAACCTGGCGTGTTACATGTGGAGCTGTGAGCCCTGAGGAGTGCCTCTCCTGTTGCTGCTGTTACATTTTTGTATTGCCTTACCTTCCTCCGAGCCTGATGCCCTGCGGCCAGCTGTTTCCAGAGATGGCTGCTGCCTGTGTCACCTGTTGACAGATGGGCTGGGGCAGGCAGGGCAGGCAGGGCAGGCAGCCCAGGCGAGCTCTCCCCATCCCTCCCTTTGAGAGTCAGGTCAGCTATACTGTGGAATTAAACTTCCAGCTGGAAAGGTCTTTTCCATGTTTCCTATGAATAACAAGGAAAAGGAGGACAGAGTCATTTCATGGGCTGTACCTGTGTTCTCCCTGCCATCAAAACAAGGGATCTGTTCTCAGGGCAGCTGCGTATCCTGGGCATTTAAATGCAGTATCTTATTGGAGGTGGCTGTGGCGCCTGTCAGTGTTCACCCCTTTGATGCTGGCTTCTTGGTAGGTAGTGAAATTTTGACTTTCACCTATCAATACTGCCTTTGTTGGGTGATACCACAGCCAGCAGTACAGCAACCTGGCTATGTCCCAGTGACCTCATTGCATCTTCCTGGGGGTTTGTACCACTGTTCTTTGTGTGCTTGTGCATGCAGAAAAAAGTTGCTTTTAATTTTTCTTTTGCCTCGTTGATAGTATGTGAAGTGTATTACAGCCTTATTGTTTCTTACCAAGGATTGCTTGTTTTCTCTACAAATAAAAGCAGTGGCATAGTTTGGAAAAAGAGCCTGAATTCCTATTTGCCCACCCTTTCTTTTCATTAATTCTTTGGGGTTAAGTAGCATCAAAATTATGCAGGAAAACACTTCTGTCAATCTCTAATTGCTGAATCAAGTAGCTGTTACAGATAGAGTATTTGCTTGCAGATGTGTTTGTCGTTTTGGAGCACCATATCTGATTCAGCTATTGATTATTTTCATCATAGAATCATTGAGTCATTTCTGTTGGAAAAAAACTTTGAGATCGTTAAGTCCAACTGTTAACCCAGGAATATTCTTGGCTGATGTAAACTGGTGTAGGTCACTCCGGTATTCGCTGTGTTTTCTGTCTTGCAGTGGTCTGGGCAGCCACGTCTGTCTCTTCCTGTTCTAGCACTTTTTTGGTAATCCCATGGTCCGCAGAGAGAAGTGTGTGTGTGTGCTACTGAACACCTGGCTTCTTCCCTCTGAACCAGTCTCCCAAGCCACTGCCTCTTGGCTGATAAAGTAGGCAGCTTGCTTGTGGATTTCAGTGCTTTTAATTAAACTGAACAAAATGCACACTGGGGAACAAGGTGGTATTCGTGTTCTTCTGTGGGTTCCTCAAATGTGCAGGAGGTGACTGGATCAGTTCGTTCTTTCTGAGGTACTAGGGATTATGTTTTCAGGCTCACTTCCTTGACAATCTTGGTCAAATATGAGGCAATTAAATTTCTTGGAAGAATGGGTACTCCCAAGGATGGGTATTTTCCATTTTGACTCAGAAGACTCCTATTAAGGACCTGTTAGTGACTAGCCCAGTTTTCTCAATCTTGTTTACTGTCTCATACTCTTGAATTAGGTAACTACCTGATATTTTGCCTGCTCTGAGCTGCACAGGTAGGAAGGCTATGGTGTGCTGCTTATGTTCACAAAGAATCAAAGAACACCTCTGGGCACCTGCAAAAGAAATTATTTAGACAGATTATTTAGACATTTGATTCTCTGCTTCCAGCTCTAGAAAATTCCAGCCTGGATTTCCCCACTCCCCCACCCCTTTCTTTAAGTATACTTTCTCTCCAATTATCTCCTGAAATCTATTATACTTTTTCTTTTGGCACCTCAATCGCATGCACAGTGGGAAGAGTCTTAGTGTCTCTTTCTTGCCTGGTGGCTAGTGGGCAGGTAGAAAGCAGGGAGTCTATGGGCAGGATCTGTGGGAGCATTCTTTGGTAGGAAGTGAGATAAAAGCATGAAAATGTATGCTGTTTCCCAAAAGGAAAATAAATGAAACCACTTCCTAATCCCTAGCAACAAGTAGAAAGAATAATAATCTACCCAAGCCTTGCAGTAAGGTTTTGCAGATTTGGAAAAATAAACAGGTAATAATTTACTGAGAAATAACTCTGAGCATCCTTAGGAAACAGCTGTTTGTAGGAAGGGATATATATATTATATATCCCTTATACATTATATTTTATATAATATAATATAATTATACTTATTATACTTAATTATATTTATATAATATAATATAATATAATTATACATTGTCTTGCTATTGTGTTTTAATGAAATACAGACTTGCAAGCACATATGGCCAATAGTTACAGTGCAAATAACTGCAGAGCTAAGTTTCTTTTGATCATGGAAGATAACAAATATGAAGGTGATTGCTTTATTTTGTAGAAGATTATTTTGCATAAATTATTTATATTCTTCCCAATGGATAACTTCTGAAAGTTTTTCATCTTTCCTCTTACAAAGAGTGGGCAAGCATGAAGGGAATCACAAATGGGATGGATGTATAACGAAGTGGCCGTGCTGGATCAGATCAAAGGTCCATCTAGGCAAGTTCCCTTATCGTCCCCACTTCTTTCTTCAATAGCTGATAACAGTTGCTAAAGTGAAAAATATAAAGAAGAGTGCAAGTATTTCATTCACCAGTGTTTCCCAGCCTCTGGCAGTTTGGTGCTTCAGGGATTTCAAGGTGGTGTCTTCAGAGTTGGTCACCCTCTGTGTGGTGTGGGGGTCTTTTTGTTGTTGTTTTTTTGTTTTGTTTTGGGTTTGGTTTTTGGTTTTTGGGTTTTTTTTTTGTTTTTTTTTTTTTTTTTCTTCTGGAAACATGCCCAGCTGTTCTTCAGACACTCTTCAAAATCTGGTGTATAGAAAATATCACAGGTATGAGTTCCAGCTGTTCAACTGTGTCTGGGTGAGGGAGTGGCTCTTTTTGATTCTTTTAGACTTGAAACTTTAATTAGATAACCTGTATCTGTATTGGAAAAGGAATTTCCAGTTAACCTTTAGCTTTCTGCTGAAAGCTCAATAACAGCCTCAGTTTCCTTCCCACCCTCTCCCCAGGTCACATCTTTACAAGATGGAAATCCCTGTAAAGGATTTATGAATGACCTAGGTGACAATTGCTCCGGTGGAATATGGACTGTCTTCTCGTTGTGATGCTTCCTTAAAATGCTTCAACAGTTATTTGGCATTAATCAACCTTGTCATAGTTCTGTCTTTTCTAGTTCTGCTATGTATGGTGTTTGAGACTGGGGATCTCAAATGTGCTGACTACTGAAGATGTGGGTACCCAATTTCTTTAAACAGTATTGTAATGATGCTCTCTGCTTTGTTTTGTATTTCTTTTAAAATAATTTCCAGGATTATTTTGCTCTGGAGAAGTTAAAAAGCAGAATTACTACAGAACTGGTAATATCTAAGCGCCTTCCGAGTGATAAAATTAAATTCAAGGACTTAATTATATGGAAGGTTTGGGCAATTAAAAAAAAAAAAAAAAAGTGTAACACTTCTGTGTTGAGTTTCATGTAATTTTTATCTTCCAGTCAGTCAGTATTGGATGCTCCTTTGGCAGTTCACAGTTGAAACTCCTCTTACCGACTTTGAGTGACTGAGAATGAACAAACTTTGCTCCCTTTGATCAGCACAGGCCCATGCATCGGTTCAGTTACCTAGACTCTGAATTATTATTTTTTTTAAGTATAAATTGGATATAATTTTGGCTTTGGACTTTCTGAGGGGTTAATGAAGGTCTGAGTTTGCCCCAATACATCTGTTCTGATGTGAAAACAAAGGTGTAAGCTGATGCATTAGGTGTATTGAAGGAGCCAGAACTAACCCTTATGTTCATTGTGCCAGGGTGGGCTTGTCTTAACTGGAATGTGATTAATCATCACACATCTGTTTTCCATTCTAATCAAAATGTAACTAATACTTCTTTCTGTTTGTTCATCATCACTGGTTTTTCATGGATCCGTAACAGACTCAAGAAAAAAGTTTGGTATATTCAGATAAAAAGTGAGATAGTTTTTCTTCCTCTCAGTAAAATTACTTAAAATCACCAGTTAATCTTAATTTCTATATGAAATGTCATAAATATAATATAGTCATAAAATGACTGTAATTTGACAGAAAACACATTTGCTATGTGAGCTCATTACCTTATCAGAAATAACACCACTCCTCTGTTACTACACTTTCCCCACCTCTTGCCCAACTGCTGCAGATGCAGCACTTGCAGGAATGATTCCCTCCTCTTATGGTGGTAAATTCATATGGCCTGAATGCAAGTGTTTTCTGCAGACACTTGCTGAGGAGGTCTTTGTGTTTGGAAAGGTCCAGCAGTTTTGTGAGCTTGGTGATGACTTTTAATAATTAGGGTTTTAAGAAGTTTCAAGGTGGTGTCCCAACCACTACTGTTGTGGCTTGTGCACATATTGAGGAGGAAAATGAAATGCTGTAACAGCTTTCCACTTTGTGGTCAGTTTGATATTTTGGACAAGCTGAAGGACCCTGTCTGTTAAGATTAGCTAAATTCAGAGTATAGTTTCTAAGGGGAACATGCCAAGTGCTGCCTCCTGCCCCTCCTCCGCTGGGTTTCACCATCCCCTCAGCCCCTGGGAGCCTCTGCTGGGCTGTGATTCCTGCTGAATCACCAGAGTCCTGGGATTAACTGCAGTCTCTGCACTGGCACAGGGGGGAGAGATGGACTTCAGGCACAGATGGCTTGAGTCATTCAATGTGCAGAGCAGCCATCCCCCTCCTGCAGCTGTCGCTGGCAGAGTTGTGGATGTGAAAAAGTGCAGACTGAGAAACAGAGGGCAACAGCATTTTAGTGCTAGAGAAAGCTTGTCTCATGGTCACACCAGTAGCTCATCTGCAGTTTTTGGCAGTGGAGTGGGAATGGGACTGCTTTAATGGTAGTATGTCAAGCTTGCCACTGGTGTGCACGGAGGGGCTGGCTCCATCCCTGCACCTCTCTCCTTTCCTGGCTTTGCATTTGGCTAGAATGAGCTTTGCTTGTTGCTTGCTGAAATACTTGATTGGTTTCCCCTAGATGGCATAGATGGTATAATTAACTAATATCTGGCTTATGAGGACTTAAAATCATAGAATTGTGGAATGGTTTGGGTTGGAAGGGATCTTTAAAGATCATCTGGTTAAACTCCCCTGGTGTTGGCAGGGATATTTTTCATTAGATCAGGTTTCCAACACGTCTGTGAATGCTTCCAATGTTGAGGCATTGGAAGTGATGACTTGATATATCAAGAGCTTAATCACACCACCTGGAGAGTTTTTGTGCGGACTTTAAAGGCATTTGTGATTAGGTAGGGACCCCACTTACATGAGGTTTTGTTGATCTCACTGTTGGGATTAAGAGGTCAGATACATCTGGAGATGCCAAAGCTTTTTGATCAAACTCTGAAGGTGATAAACTTGGTCTGTATGAAGAGTCCGTATGTAATGGAAGAGCTGAAAAGAGAAGGCATGTCTTCTCTGCTATCCTCTGAGGAAGTTCTGCTTTCAATAAAAAAAAAAAAAAAAAAAAATCCTTGTTTGCAGGCCTGTGGCCCAACTGTGGGCAGTGTTGCCAGCAGTCCGATGTTTGATTACACTGGATCTCTCTGGCTTAAGCTGCAAGATGAATGCGCTGTTCATAAGGAGTCCTGAAAACAGCCATAGAAAAACACAGAAAATCTCTTCTCCTTTCTAGAAAAAGGAGAACTATTTTTAAAGAAAAGATGTACTGGTGCTAAAAGACATTGTATACGCTCCTCAATTTTAACCACAAAAGATCAGCTTCCTGTTTTAAGAAATTACAATGTTTTTCAGGTAGATGCTAAACTTAGGAGGATTAAGAAAAAACAGTCTGCATCACCTGTGCAAACTGGGACTACATCACCCAAACTAGTAAAAATGCTCTGTTGAGAGAAATTTTTTCCTTGTCCTGCTTTATCCAACACATTTTAAGTCTCCTGCTGTCTTTCTCCTCCTGTTACTTATATTCTCTGAACAGATTTTTCCCAAGTTTCCAGTTTGAAACAGTTACATTAATTTCTGTTGAAGCTCTAGGTGTTTAGCTTGTCTGAAAATCACACCCTTGATTTGTCAAATATTGATGTTTTCAAGTTTAATGCTTTCTTTTCCTTTCTGCTTTGCAGTTTCCTACAGCTATGCACTTCAGTCATTGATACTTGTTCACCAGCAGGCAACATGCTGATGATTTCAGTTTTATTACTTAGTTGCTTGGTAATTGTAAATTTCCATTTGAAGCTGGTTGAAAATCCTAAAGCTGCACAGTCTGTTTTCATGTGTAAATCTGTCCCACAATGGCACAAAAAAGTATCGGGGGTGGGGGGGTGGGTTTAGGGCAATAACTCGTGAGCAGGGAGGGCATCTGATACACCCTGTATGCAGGGGAGTTAAGTTCACCATGGAAACTCACAGAAAGTGTATGCAAATCTGTTTCATATATCAGAAATATAAAGCTGCTCAGGAGGTATAAGCTTTGCTTTCCACAAGAAAAAAAGAATCCTCTACAGATTTAGGTTTTATGCATGAGGGCATTTATGGATATTAATTTAAAAACTCATGCATGCTTGCAAAACTGTGTGCTATAAAGAATGTGCTCTGGGAAATCAGTGATATTTTTGCACTGTTCTGTATTAGTTTACTACATCACATCTAGTAAAAATCACTTTAGACAAGTATTTATTTTCTGATAGTCTGTATGCAGGGATTTAAGACTGTAAAGGGCATCCTCTGAGAGCAGTCCTCTGCTATTAAGCATTACTTAATCTCCTCTATAAACTTGCTACCTAATATACGTGAACTTAGCAATTTGTAAAGGTGGCTGAAAGCAAAAAAAGTGGCTATTGCTAAGTTCACTCTCTAGATCCTGGATAAAACTGAGGTTTTGCTGTCCTTGTAGCCAGAGATTTTAATTACTGCTGACCTGACTTGGCATCCCAAGTTTGGGAACAGCTGCGTGTGCTGAATCAGATCTTCAGCCTGTGTGAACTAATTCTCCTGTAAGTCAGCTGAGAAGCTGGTAGAGGCTGTATGTCATTTTTGTCACATATAGATGCAAAACACTCATGCTGAGCTTTGTTGCTCTATAGATTCTGGGTTCAAAGCAGCAAGGAGCTTCCAAGGTGGAATGAAATCAATATAAATGCATTTGGGGTAGAGATCAACAGTCAAGGAGTAATTAAGGTCTCATGATCGAATTTCAGATTGGACATTTCTGTTCAGCAGCCGTTCTTAAAGGATTCTGCAGAACTTGTTTTATGCTGTGTATATTCCCATTGCATTGTCTTTAAACAGCAGATCATTGTATGTGACATTCATTGAATATTGAGAAGTTGGAAACACAGACAAAATTCTAGAGTGGTGGGAAGGAAGAGACTGCAGTTTGGTAGCCGAGTCTTGAATTTCTGAATCCGGGCAATTTATCTTGAGCAGACTGTGGTAGGGATTGCTGCTGGATGCTGCCGTGTTGTGTACCCAGCAGGTTCCCAAAGGAGCAGCTGTGAAGGCAGTTAAATTCGGTGAAGACTTTCGCTGGTATTACAGTAGGGCATTTGGCACTGACAATGAAATATGAGGATGTAGAAGTACTCCCGAGGCTACTAAGCTAACTCAGGGAAAAAAAACCAAACCAAAACCTACCAACAACCCCACAACCTAATCCCTAAAGGAGTGCCTGCTTCTTGAGGATGAGGAATGTGTAAGTGGGTTTTTATATATATGTACACACACATACATAAATTAGAGTCGTCTTGATCACCATCATATCCAAAATGAACACTTGGATTTCCTTGTTGTCTTAAAAATGATGGTGTCACCGAGGGGAGATGTGACAGGACTAGCTGAGAAGCCTTGAGTGCTGCTGTAAATGGATACCTGTGTTGAAATGAAGCTGAGCTAATTCAGTACAGTCTCACTCCTAGAGGATAGGTTAGTTGAGCAGAGGTAAAATACTGCTGTAACAGATGGACAACTGCTTGGGAAAGAGACTGAAATAGAGTAAGGTAATTAGGGCAGGAGACAAATGTATTGCATGACACTGCATACATGACTAGGGCTAGAATCAACAGGTACCTTTCTGGAGGTCTTTGGCTGTAACACCAAAAGAAAGGAGTATAAAAGTGGAAACAAAGCAATATTTCTATTATGATTTCTTTTATACACTTACGTGCAAGGTACTTTCCAGATACTTGAAAATGATAATCCCTGCTTCAAAGTACTCATTTTTAACTACACAAATATAGACACAAGTTAGGAGAAAGGGAACTAAATAAAGCAAGTGTATGTTATTTAAATGCCTAATTACACATCCAGAAAATATTTAAAGCAGTCAAGGTTAAGTGTTAAATCCTCAAAAGTTAGGAAGCAATGGAATTATGGTAGACTTCAAAGCTTTGATTATGATACATTTCAAAACTTTTATTTGTGTTTCTTTTCTTGGCCATGCACACTGTATAGAAGAAGGAAAGGATGTACCTGCTTAGGGAGTTCAGCTCCTGGTACTTCAGGCCCCTGTGTACATTTGGGTACTGGGTGAGAAGGACCTGTGAAACATGTTCCATGGGTCATGGCACACTTCTCACCATCCCGCAGACAATTGAAAGGCAGTAGTGTTGTATTGAAAGACATAATCACAGCATAGGAGTGATGGTGGGCAGTGCAATTCCCAGATTCAGTGTTATATGTTCCTTAATTAAATATGGCATAGAAAGAGTTTTGTGTTCAGCTAGCAAAGCTTTGTGAAAAGGACTAACAAATTCTGCAGTGTTGCACCTAAAGCTGAATGCAGTGCTTCTCGGAGTCTTAGGGGAATGTGCATTGTGGACTTTTGGGCACTGCTGGTACTGTCCTAATTGGATGGCAGGGGAAGGTTCCTCTTCTGGAACCCATGTTTTGCTAGTGGTTTTCTCAGTTATTTGCTGACATGCAAAGTATATTGATATCACCAAACTTGCGTATAACTTCAGGTGTTGGAGGGAATTTGCTTTAGAAACCACAAGTTTTTCCTGTATTGGTAGCTAGATTTTCAAGCTGCTGATAGAGGAGAAAAGGGGTAAAGCAGTATTTCTCTGTTTCACGAATGAACTATTTTTTCCCTTTTTATCTTTCCTTTACCTCCCTTTACCTCCCCCTTTGCCTCTCGGGAGGGGGAGAAGAGGGGAGAGAGAACAGACCAGATGGCAAGTTTGGCTAAAAAAAATAAACAGCAAAGAGTAGGGTCTTACAATAACAAGTGTTAGGTGACATTAAGAAAAGGCAAAGCTACCAGACTGACTTGTAACTAAACTACTGATGGCTTCTGGGCCAAAAATGTCACTCAGAGGTGGCTAAGGATGACTGATAATACAGCTGCTGCTTCAATCAACATGTCAGTCTAGGGAGAAGATTCTCATTAATAATCAAACAAATTAATTTTAACTATTTGATATTTCTGTTACTGAAACCAACTCGGTGTAGTGCACCATTCATTTCCCCCCGCCACCCCACCCCTTTATTTTTAGGTCAGTAGTTACTCAGTGGGATAATTTCCAACATTTAGTTGAAAAGCTATGCAAGAAAAGCTTTAGCAATAGCATACACATTTGAGCTATTTTTCTAAGTCTACTTTCAAGACCATGTTAAGCTGTTTGGATATCTTTTCAAAAGAGGGTAATTGCCAAGGACTTCTTGTGGAGTTATACCATGTGTGACTGCCAGTACCTCCAGCAGGCAATTTATTGCAGGAAAAACACCATGTTAAAACGTAAGTACCTCAGTTGCCAAACATTAGATGATGGACTATGGTGTTGGTATTTGCAGCTCTACGTGGCCATTGTGTACATTGTGTACTATTTCAGAAGTTCGTTAAGGTGGACCTTGTTTACTACCTTTCATTTCTTTATTGCTTCCCCACTGTTATAATCACAACCTGAAGTAATGTACAGGTCTATTTCTTCTCTGTATTGATACACAAAAATGGCACTCAAAATCTTCTATGGTTTAATTAAAATTAAATAAAAAAATGTTCTCTGCTGTACAGCAAATCAGCCAGGTGTGGAGATAGGGTATATTTAAAATAACATCTGTTTGTTTCTTCATGCCCTTTTCTAGAGATGGCTAAAACTATGGGGAGGGTAAGAGGCTTTATTGTTACTTGAAATAAAATGAGTGAAATTTTGTGTGTAATTATGAAGTTAAATGTAAATAGCTGATGTTGCTAAGAATTCTGCAATCTAAATTTGACCTAGTTATATTACTTTAAATTTTATTTTTTTAGGTAATTTTATTCAGTTATTTATAGCTCATTAATTGTTTAAGTATCTGATTCTTCAGAAAAAAAGTATCTGTTCAGCTTTTCCCTCCTTTTTAGGAGATGTACACAGCAGTGTGCACATCCATTCTCCTTTTACTTCAATGTAGATATGTTATGGAGCCTTGCAAAGAACTGGTTTCTGCAGAAGACTTTTATAAATAAGTGTCTGGGAAAAATGCAAAACATTGCATTGCAATCCAATGGTTGCAGGCATTACGAGGCCCATTTATTACTGCAAAGTTTGATTTTTCACTGTTAAGGCCAACTTGTTAGGGCTGTCCTGCTGTTCCTGCATTCTGCAGGCCCTCTTCAGGCAGACTCCTTGCTTCTGCCATAGGCTGCATTTCTGTGGAAAGTTCTCTGGAAGAGCAAATGTGCTCTAGGGGCTCGAGTGAGTAAAGATTTTAAAGAGCTGGGCTGGAGCTTTGAAAAATTACTGTGACCAGACTGGCAACCTGTGGGTGGTTGCTAAACGGCATTTGTAAGTGATTGACACATAGTGTGTGAGCTGCTGTGTGCTGAGCTATCGCTGACTTACTTCTCTTTGGATGAGTACATACCTCAGAGGCAGAGTGTTTTGCATCATGCTATTAAGTGTCTTTTTGGACCACCTTGACAGCACAGGGACATGTACAGTCAGCCTGGCTGGCACACAAGTTTCTGCTGTTGCCTTCAAGTAGTTTTCGTTCCTTGCCATGTTATTTCTGTCTTAACAACTTAAAGAAAAACAAATAACAAACTAACTTTGCAGGACAGGGTATCCCCAAGCTCTATTTATAAAGCTGCCTACTCGACATTATGCTGAGGCAACTGCATAACGAAGCTGTTATGCTGCATACCGTACATTTCCATTATGCTATTGTAATTTCAGCTCCTTTGGCTGTAGGATGCAATGGTTGTTGTGGATCATGGTTTGGGAAGCGGGTAGAAAATAAAAAGTCATTGAAGTAGCATTTTTGTTTATCCACCTACAGGAAAGGTTGTGATATCTAAAAAATGATCACCTGTTCATGTGGGTTTGCGTACACACATAGCATACACAGTTGTGTGTACATCCATGTTCAGCAGTATGAGGTTGTTTAGCCTTATGGCAATTGTTGTACTACTCTTTGCAGAAGGGGGAAACAATGAAAGAAGTCAACAAGTGAGGATGTCTATTAAATCTCAGTATTTGAAAGAAGAGAGGCCTTGCCTCCTTTTTCTTTGTAATTTTCTAGAAGCTGGGGGTGTTTGAGCTGTTTTTCTTGAGCTGAGCAACCAAAGCTCCTTTGGAGGTCCTTCTAGAAGAAATAAGGCAGCAGCAGTATTGCTGTTTGGTGTCACTGTTTTGGTTTTGTTTAAAAAAGGGGGGGGGAGGGGAAGCTTAATGCATATAAATTTCAAAAGCATTTTTTAGTGTAAAAGAACCTGATAGCTAAAAGTAAGGAGTCAGTAACATGTTTCAACTCTGATTATCTCGTACATTATTTTTTTGTGAAATTTGTTGGTTTGTTTGTGTCACAGTTTTGACGAACTTCGTGATGGGTCATTAGATCCTTATGCTAGGTGAAGATTTGTCTCCATTTTTTGAAATAATTAATTTTTTTTTAAATAGACCAGAAAGCTTGTTGTTTCTTCAGAATCCATGAGCTTCTGAATTTGGAGTGACTATATACTGGTATACCACAGCAGTGCAAAACCTGTAAAAATTCAACAGGTAAATTTTCTAAAGCATTGCATAATTTTTTTTTTTTTTTTGTCAATGCCACAAATCAGGTATCTTGATTACCTGCTAATTACATTACTGATGCAAGGGAGTACTGTTACAGCTGGATTGCTTTCTCCCTTACTAGCATTTCAGAAGACTAGTGAAATATATCCTGGATTAGAGTGAACAGAAATAAATAGTCAAATTAATACAACATTTTGGCCTTTGAACCCCTTTTGCTTTCCTATGGTTTGGATAGCACATGTTGGTAATCAGATTTGGTTCCTTGCTGAAGAATTTAGCTGGGTACTAGTGGGCTGATCTGTCAGTCAAAGGAAATCAAATGAAAGGAAATCAAATCTCTCCTCTTATCTAAGTAGAAACACGTTAAGATGGAGGAAAGAGCAATTACAGTTTAAGTCAGATGCAGCACTGATGTTGTCTTATATGTTCTTTTATAACAGGTTTGTTCTTTGTGTCTGCTCACAAGGTTACAAGTAGAAGAGGTGCCATAAGGGTTAACAGGTTGTACAGGTGGTCTGCCTACAAAAGGGAGTTGTTTGCTTCCTTGGTATTAACAGTCACTGAAACCTGACAGGTACAGCTTTTCTCAAAGTTTGAAAGGACACAGGAGTGATAAGAGAGCTTGTACTTAGCAATTTTATCTAAAGGGATCAGGTAAAAGATAGAACAAAGTTTTAAAAAACAGCAACAACATTTTTTCCTCGCCTCCCTGAGCTGAAGTCAAGGTAGCCCTTTGGTGTCCCACTGCCTAAAATTCAGTTTTGAATGTCAGGGCTTCTTTCAGGGCAGAGATCTGCAGGTGCCAATGATGGTCAAAACCAGAATATGCAGTGGCTGAGACTGCATATAGGCTATTGAAAATTGTGGGGGCAGGCTGTCCCCTAAATCTCAGCCTGTCCTGTGGGCTCAGGCACTCCACGTGCACAGGATGCACGGGCTGAAATCTGTCCGTGCTGGTGAAGTGGGGTCAGCAGGTCTGGAAGGCTTTTTCCAGGTACAAAGCAGGGTCAAGTCATCTCTTCTGATGTGCAGTTGGGTAGTGACAGAGGAAGGACCTGCTCCTGGTGGGCTGGCAAGAGCTTGCCTACCAGCACCTTCTGACTAACCACAGGAGGGATACATAGGCAGCTCTCAACAACAGGAGTTTCCTACGTAGGTTTTTTGGGTTTGCCTCTGTCCTTTGGTAGCTATTTTCCCTATTGAAATTTTGAGAATATTTCCAGTATAGCGCAAGTATTACACTTAACTACATTACTTATTCCATATATTTAATTTCTTGTCTTTACATTAGTAAGTAGAAAGCATAGCTTCCTTGTGTGTATATATATTTACCATGTTTGTATGTGAAACATTCTTTGTGTTTGTGAATCTCTTGAGATTCCATTTCTCTCAAGGGAAGGGGAACATCTAAATCCCAAGTTGTTACTGTCTTTACATGTGCCATATCACATACTTCAAGAAATAGTTCCCTTGTCACACTGCAGCTATAACCTCATGGCCAGGCCAGGCGTTGAGGGGGCAAAACAGCATCTTGAATAGAACTGAGAGGAAAAACAGTAGTATGAAGCATTGCTAGTAACATGCGAGCCAGTTACATACCAGTTATGTAACGCTTTCTAGAGCTACCTTAAGGAAAAGAGCAGAGCAATGGCTGTCCCTCCATTCATCTTTGCTGAATGGAGGCTAACAGAGTTCTATTTAATTGGATTTAGATTGTTTTAGCTTGAAAGTTAGGTTCACGTTTCTCTTCTGCACTGGAGTAACGTATACATCAAAGAAATGGTAGTGTCACTTGCTTGTCTCATCTGAGCATTTCTAGTTAGTAAATGTTTGCTTTGCTGCTGGCATGGAAAGGAATCTTCAAATGACTGATGAAATGAAAATTACTCATGGTAAAGAGCTTCCTATCATTTGGTCTGAAGTAAATTCTTTCTGCATTTTTTTTGCTGCTTCAAGACTGTGTTCTGCTAGGCTGGCACAGCCCAGCATGGGGCAAAGACAGATGCTAGTGGTAGAGTTAGGGTTTTCAGAAGCTTTATGTACCTTTGTGTGTGTTCTAAAATAAACAACGTAAAATCAGTATCTCCCTTGGAAAACAGGTGGTGGATTGTATGAGAAAGCAACTGTGGTGGTAGTATCTAGCCTTTTCTCAATAGAATCTCAGCCAGAAGCTACCCTTAAATTTGCAGGATTTTCACATTTAACATTTTCACTTTTAGAAGTGGATAGTTTCTGTTCCGAGAGAGCTATGTATCGAGTGGGATGAGATGACAGTGTGTCTGTCATGGTACATGTTTCAGGTGTGGGTGGCCGTCCTCATGTACTGCCATGGGTGTTCCTTGGGGACTTTTTAGTAAGGTGAGTCTACCGGTAGAGTGTTTGCAAGCATGAGACTTGGTCAAGAGTTTCTAGTGTTTCTTACACAGTTTTGTTCAGAAAAAGGGGTTGAGGTTGGTTTGTTGTTTGTTTGTTTGGTTTTTTTTTTCTTCTTTAGGTTTAAGAATCGGTGGGATCTGGGCATATGTTTTTACACTTGGGATACATAAGTACAGTTTTTCCCGAAGGGATTCCAACGTGACACTGGGAAACTGTAGGAACTGTAGAATTTGCTTTAAAAGTGTGGGGATTGATTTGGCTGATGGAGGAATCATTACTTTTGAGTGGGGGACAAATATTATGGGTTGAGTATTTTTTGATTTTTCCCTGCTGAATACAACTAGTAGACAAAGTAGACAAAGACAGTAGCGTTCCTAGAGGAATTTACAGAGATAAATAAGATAATGATTTAGACTAAAAATTGTACAATTTTTTTTCTTTTCAATTGGCCATCCCATTGCCCTGACTTACATGGCATCACATCAGTTTTTGCTAGGAATATAAAGGTAGCAGGAGATCAGATTTTTTACTTAAGATTGTTGCAGCTGGTGCAAAACTCCTTTGGCTTGAAAAGTGCTGAGAATTTGTTCCCTCTCACAGAATCAGTTGCATGATTTTTATGCATTGTTAAATCTAGTGGATTTTACTAGGCTTTACTACCACATTTGATTGAGTTTTTTAACTGATATAAGTGGCAACTCCTGTGCTCACATTCAGGCTACCCATCTTCATCCTGTGCAGTCGTATGCTTGATGATGCCTCCTCCTATATAGGGATTTTAATTAATGTCCTTTACTTCATTTATTACTCAGCTGGCAGCTGAAAGCAGCCTAGTGAGGGGCTGAAGCGCACACTGCCAAGTATTTGATTTCTAGAATACAAAAGAAAACAATGAAAGCGATTAAGTATCTTGCTTACTGCAAGGAACAGGTTATGTGTAATTAGAAGCAGAGCCTGGTATCTTTAAAATCTCTGTAGTACTGACAGTGAGGTGAAGTTATACACACTGATAGCTGTTCTTCCAGCACATCGTTTCTGGAGGTGGACAAATTCCATGAAAGTTGCTGCTTCTATAAAATTGCAACAAATGCATGTGGTTTTGCACAATAATGTGGGAAGAGGGAAGCCTTGGAGCGTGACCCTCATTCTTTGTTCCTGTGGTCAGCACTGCAAGATTGTTAGTGGGGTCCTGAGTGAGCAGATACTTAGATTTTAAGCCATCACTGGACGCTACAGTTTTGTCAGAGGGGTAGCATTGGCTTTACTGCTCTCAGTAGCATACAGGACAAAATTGGCCTAGCTGAGATGTGTCCCCTGTGTTGCAGAAACTCTGATCTCACTTGGATTGAGTCTTCTCAGGTTATACTGCTGAAAATGAGAGCAGGTGTAGTGTTCTGTGGTGGGGGAAGTATGTAGTTTGTGCCACCTTTGTTCATGGTGCTGGCAAGGTTTTGGGAAAACCCCCAAAGGTAAAGGTTCTCTGTAGTGCAACTTTGTAATCTTTTGTTGTTTAGAGATTAGTGAGTTAGTGCTTAAATACAGGCATTTCTGTCATATGTAGAATATACTCTCCCTGACCATTGCTGTAATGATTGTTTCATCAATTGCTAATTTTATGATTTCAGAAACTGTCATATTCATAGTAAAGTTTGGATATTGGATTATTTTTTCAATATACTGTGGGGGAAATTAGGTTTTACTTGCCATGTAACTGGTATCAGAGTAGTTTCCTTGATTGTTTCTGATTGTATGAGTAATTTATTAGATTTATTTAAAATGTAAGGTCATGAGCCTCTAAACTTCGGGGCAAACTTAAGCAAAGCTTGGCCTGTTGTATTCTGAGATCTATCAATAAATTTTGTCAAGTATCTGGGCAGTAGGTTTTGTTCATAGTATGCATATGACATACCTTAAGAAGTCCTATCTAAAAGGCAGGAATTTTTTAGTCCTGACTCCTAATTGATCACATGCAGATCTCTAGAATCCAGGATCTAGTTATGTGCAAATTAATGAGTAATTTGGTGCAATATAATCAAATCTGGACCCTGATATGATTGATATTGAGGTCTCTAAATCTATACTACATACAATTTGAAGACTCCATGATGCTTTTAGTTGGTCCCCTGGGCTCTCTAACCCTAGCATGTGTCACTCACAGCTGTATAAGAGAACAGTCATTAATTTGTACTTTTACTTTGTTCTTAGGAGTTGGAACATAGTTGATATGTGGCTGGAGCAGAGCTTCTAGTTTAATATATTTCCAAAAGGAGAATATGTTAGCATGCTCTAAAACTGCTCTGTAAACCAAACCAATGAATAGTTAGTGGGAATGAGTGGGGGATTTATTTTTTTTTTTTTCCAGAACAACTGCAGCTGCTATAAAAGGCTAATTTTGCTGTCAAGAGAGGTTCCA
This sequence comes from Microhierax caerulescens, assembly GCA_035590215.1. NCBI lineage: Eukaryota > Metazoa > Chordata > Aves > Falconiformes > Falconidae > Microhierax > Microhierax caerulescens. The sequence continues at coordinate 76,670,625 of JAVJGJ010000037.1, read as the reverse complement.
GAAATTCAACTGATGGAAATGGTCTGCTGTAGTCTTCCATCTTACCTGTTATGTCTTGCACCATCACTTCTGCAACAAATTAAAAATAAATGCTGTTAAACAAAGTACTGCCCTTGATGTCTTTCCTTCTGGGGCTGGGGTAATGATTTGCTATTGGCCAGAAAATATTCTGTTGCTGTCTTAAAACTGGCACCATTAGCTGAGTGAAATAGAGAAGTGCTGCTTATTTACATTTCTGGCTACAGCTGTTGTCAGACTCCAGGCCAAACAGAGTTCCTGTACCTTTCAGTGCCAGGCTGTTATTTTTAGTGACTTGTGGCAGTGGGGTTCTGTTTGCTGGTTAGGCAACATGACTGGAAATGCAAGTACATGAGCTGGAGTGTTATTTCAGAACTGGTGTTTCCCGCATGCTTAGCACATTATGTAAAAGCAACCTGGGTGTATATCAGCACCCACCCTCTACGAGCACATTAGCATCAGCCAGCAGGCATTAGGGAATCCAATAAACCTGAGATCAGTTGTATTGCTTAGCCGAGGGAGCCATAAATGCCAGATTACAATACCAGTAAGAAGAATAACACTGCAGTTATATCGACTAGGGTCTTGGGGGAGTTAATGTGTTGGCAAAATAATTTTGCGCTTCTCAGGAGAGAAGTATTGCTTTGTAGCATTTGCAAATGCCTAAACCTGAATGGTATGTAGCATGCTTCTTAATAATGAAGAATACAGTCCTCATATTTCCCAGTTTCTTCCTTGTTAGTAATTTGTGTGCATTTATTGAAAAAATGTTTCCAATATGCATTAAAATGCTTACTGTACTAGCCTTTATACTACTTCTCCTCCTCTTTATGTGTGTGCCTTTTTCTACGCTTCAATGTACTGTGGCTTTTTGTCTTCAGAACCTTGAGAAGATAAAGAATTTGTACTCGGTTCCCCAGGCTTCAACTTCAGCATGAAATACAAAACCCAATACAAGCAGAGGTTTTGATCTTTATTACATTAAGCACTCCTGTAATTTCAAATGGATGTGTATAATATGGAGTGAGAGTCTGTCCTAGAGGAACAAAATATACCAGGTATTTTGCAACTGCTGTGTCTCTTGTTCTGAATAATAACACTATTGCATCTCTTTCAGTGTCTTAATTCTTAGGCTGTGCAGTTTGCACTGTGTATAAGCGTGCAACTGTAAATTGTACTAAAATGAGGTAGAAGTTGTGACTAAAAGGACTGGACCCCTGAATTCTGGACCTGCTTTGTTCTTGCACACTTCCAATTATTTATTGTGGGGGGAAGTGTGTTTTCTTTTGTGGGGGTGTGTGTTGTTTTTGTTTGGTTCATTTTTTGGGGACTGTAAATCTAGAGTGAATTCAGACTTGTGTAGATTAATGTTCCCTTTCAGGGATATACACTCATATGAACTGTGATGCCTAGGCAGAATGTCAAGGTCTTTTGGATTTCTCATCTTTACTTGTAGGTCTAAAATGTTATTTTAATGCATTGCTTTGAGAGGGCTAATATGGTGGTCAGGTCCAGGAATCCTGAAGCTTGTGGAAAGCTGGAGGCTGAAATGTGAATGCAAAAAAAGGCAAACAGAAAACCCTTACACGACCTACATTTGCTGCATCCAAGTTGAATAAAGCATACATGTTCCATAATGGTCTTTGCAAAGTCATGGTTGAGGAGACTGTATACGTAGTCCATGACCACACCAAAATTCAGGGCGAGTGAAAAATAAAAATTGTTTGTGACTAGCTTCTGAATTTTACATGAATCCATTCTGTGCTCTCCCTACATTAATACCTTTTATTACTCTCTGTAACTGCCAACTGAATTGCAAAAACTGCATTGGGAGGATACCACCATTCACCAGATCACTACAAATCTTTTCTTCAAATTGAAAGAAGTCTTGGAGAATGCAGACACAGAGTGTGGTTTGTAAGGGGGTAGGTCTCTTATCCCAGATAACAAGCGACAGGACAAGAGGAAATGGCATCAAGTTCATTCAGGGAGAGGTCTAGATTGGATATTAGGCAAAATTTCTTCACCAAAAGGGTGGTCAAGCATTGGAACAGGCTGCCCAGTGAGGTTGTGGAATCACCATTCCTAGACGTGTTTAAAAAACACTTAGATGTGGTGCTTAGGGACATGGTTTAGTGGTGGACTTGGCAGCCCTTGGTTAACAGTTGGGCTTGATAATCTAAAAGGTCTTTTCCAACCTAAATGTTTCTATGTTTCTAAGATTAGGTAGTAAGGGGGACTCAGGGAAGCCATCTGTTTGCCCTTTTCATTAGTGTTGTAAAGTAAAAATGTTGGACTTTTTTCTTTGGCTAATGTATTTTTTTCAATGAGATCAGAAGCCACTGGATCAAGTCTGTGGTGAGGTTTTATTGGTCATTTCATATCTGGTCCTGTATATTTCTCTACTGTGTTCATATTCCCCATAGTCCTCTATATGTTCCTACCAGCAGCACTCTGAGATGAAGACAGCAATTTTTCTCTGAAAAGTAGGGGTTATTTTCTGTCCTTCCAAGCTATTAGCGTGGAGGTTTTAACCATGTATTGTGCAGTAGCAAAACCAAACAATCAAAAAAACCACCCCTTCTTGTGTGATACTGTGTAACTTTGGATATGTGTGCAGAGTTAATCAGAGAAACAAACTACTAATGTAAATTAAGTATAGCAGTCTCACTTATATAATTTATCCTGTTAGTGCCTAATTGTGAAGCGTAGACTGCCATAAACAACAGGGAAAAAAAGAAACCTCTTAAATAATCTGTTCTTTTGCTCTGCCAGTCTAGGCTAGTTTTAATACTTCTCTTTTCATTAAGTTTCCGGTCCTGTAAATATCCAGATTTCCACAAATAAAGATTCTACCTCTTCCCTTGTGATAGTGATCCATGTTTTAATACACTTAGTTCTTAATTACTTCCTGGTATTTTTCTATGTCCTCTCATTATTATTACTGCAGTATTTTACTGCATTTAAATAACTTGTATTTTACTAAAACTTTATTTTCATAATCTTCAGAAATATGGAAACTTTTCATCATATTGTTATTTGGATATTAATTTTACTTTTCTTGGTACTTTGGTGCTATTTCTCAAAACACTAATCTTGAATACGTTAATTCATATACTGTTTCCATAGCTGAGCTCTTGGTTTCAAGACTGGAGATGGAAAGAAATTTCACTTGTGGTGAAAATTCACTTTTTTTTTTCTCTTTTCCTCCTCCTACACAGGATACTTGTGCTCCAACCACCTTTTTTATTTATTTTTTTTTAAATCCATCAGGTGTTTTAAGCAAAATCTGTTTTTTCACTAATAAAATATAAAGCTGTATCACCCATCTGAATAAAACCTATTGTAACCTAGCTGTGGGAGTGAGGACTGTTAACTTCTTAATTCAATAGTTTTGTTCCACTTGTTTCAGATTTTGTATTGTAAGTATGTTAATGCTGCTAATCTAACACATAATTTCACCATATTTTAGCAGGGTCTCCGTTTTTTTTGTGAATGCACTAACCTGTTTTAAACTACCAGCTTTCATGTTTACCACTAATAAATAATTCATTATTAAAGAACTGGGCTAAACAAGCCAGCCTTTATAATATGTTCATGTAATATGCTGACTTATGTAGCAGCTCAAGTGTCCCGTTTGCAGAGACTGTCACAGCTAACACCAGAAAGCTTTGTATTTCTGGTGCCTGTGTTTGGTGTTTTGGTTTGGTTTTTTTTGGTTTTGTTTGTTCGTTGGGTTGTTTGTTGTTTTTAAAAATGATGAAATATTTTATATTCAATAACATAAATATAAAAGTATTAAATATTATCCTAATACCAATTAGAAATTAATTTTCCTCTTTCTTGTGATGAAGACACCTGTTTCAGTCTGCTGTGGTTCAGCTGGTATGAGATACGCATGTGATTCACAGGTGCTAGATGCTTCCTTGCTTACTGTGTGCATGATCTGGCATAGTTATGCTCACTTAACGTTACTGCTTTGGTTTGCTCGGTGATCATGGGAGGCTTCCTAAGACTGTGGTTACTATGCTGTCTAAGTTTTAGGAAAAAACAGTCCTTACTCATTAACATTTAACATACATGGTGCTAAAATTCTGTACATAAAACTATGTTTAGGATTTCTTTAGCATACTTAACTTGCTACTGAGTGAGCGTTTGGCAATTACGAATCTTATCCTCTGTAGCAAATTATGAAGTTGTTTGTGCTATCGTATATCCACTTGCATCATGCTGGAAAGCTGTAATTATGTGTACATACAAAGAGTTATACATCTCACAATGGAGCTATGTAGGAGAAACAAGGAGACTTCTCCAAATACTTGGATAAATGCTTTTCTGTAACTTCTGCTTTTGAACACAAGAAATAAGAAAATGGGAAGTGCTTTGTGGGGGCGTCCTGCTTGTTCAGAAAATTCTAGTGAACACTTTCCACTTGAATCTGTGGAAAAACATGGATTTGTTGATACCAGGTCTCCAGCATGCATGCATCAGGACATGTTCTTTGAAGACAGTGAAGCTGTGCTGGTTAAATCCTGTTTAGAATTGAGTCCATAGAAGATGTGTCAACTGTCCTCATTTGACTCCCTCCCATGCACCTGCCTGATGTGCTTCTAGTGAAGTTCTGTGTTATCGTTTATCCTTGCTCCCAGACTGCTGCATGTCTCTTGTCCAGTCTGAAGGACCTGTACGGAAAGGAGCCCTCCTGGAAGGAGCATCTTCCAGTTGTGCTGTTGTTTTGTGGCTCATACCAAGGTGTGCACAGAAGCCATCAGCACAAGGAGCCAGAATAAAATTTAGAGGCTTCTTGTAGTTTGCCTGGGACCTTCTACATTTTTGTAGTATTTTCAATAATACTACAAAATATACTATACTATAATATACTACTACTATAATAATTCTGGGAGCAGACTGACTGACTTGAGCTGTCAGATTCAAGGCGTGGGATGGCAAAAAGTTTGAATGTAGGGCTAAAACAAAAGGGAAAATCTTATTCTAAGTGTAATTGTTCAACAGTTTATTTTATTAGCAGATATATAGGTACTGCCTTTGAGAGGCAAAAATGGGGTAGCTTGTTTACTAGTGTGGAGATGAAGGATGTTGCCCTGGAAAGGTGACACACTTGTCCTGCATAGAGACGCTTGAGTGTGCTTGCCTGTTCTTGTAAACATGGCAATACTTGTGAACTCCTCAATACTGTATTTGATACGTACATCCAAAATGCTGTCATTTTTAGTGAGCAAGAGGTGTAGTCTGCTATGTGCTTTTTGAATGCAAAATTAACAGTTCAGTTACGTTAGGTTTTAGCCTCTGAACCATAGCCATTTGCACTCTCAGCACCCTGCCTTTTGGAGGAAAGTCATGCTATAGATGCTTGCTGGATGGTGACCCCATATGCCCAGAAGTTCAGGTGACTCCTTAGAGTGAAGTCCTCATCCCAATCAAGTCAATGAGAAAATTATAATTAACTTCAGTTGAGGTTTCTACTAGAGGGAAGTTGTTTGTAGGCTAGTTACTCATGCCAGAAGGGAAAGAGTTGTCTGATTATGCTAAGAATAATTTAAAAGTCACGTGAAAATAAGCTAGCATATGTTGAAACAGAAGGCACTAGAAATTTTCATATTTAGTTATCAGTGCTTGATTTCACAGTATCAATGTCTACAGTAGACTACTGTGACTAGTTCACTGCTGTGGTTTAATTTAGGTGTTAGACCTTCAAATCCATCTGCAAAACATCAAATATTCATGGTTGCATGCATGTGAATAATGAGAAAGGTTTTGTGCATTAATTCAGTAGTTGCTATAAAGGCTTTCCTGTTAAGATGTGATTTTTAATGTCTTCAGAAAGATCCCTCTGATGTATCAATATCACTAATGTACACTTGACTTTCAACATAATTGCTTGACCCTTCATGCAGAGTCTGTGGATGGGCCTGTTTGTTATTAGCTGGTTTTATCTCCTTAATTTGCCATCATTACATTTTATGTTCTACCTTAAGCAACTTGGCACAGGCAGAGAAAGGTACATACTTGTAAGGTGATGGAGTGTCAGGCAAAGTGTTTGGTTTGAGCTAGTGAATAACTACCGGTGGCCCTGACTTCTGGGGAAAGTACCCATTTTTCTCCATGCTGAAGTTACACCGCCACTGAAAACATATAAAATTGATTGCAAGTAGGTAGTATAAAAGTTTCCTTGAAGTTTATATGCTTTATTAATGGCAACTTAAAAACCAATTTCTGTTTGCAAATGGACTACTGCTCTTTTATAGTTCTGCCTGTAGAAATTTTAGAGATCAGCCTCTTAATACTTCAGTTATGGTGAATTTGAAACAGTAAAACAGGAAGTGAACATCATTTCATAAGTCTTAAAAAAAATTAGGAAACTTGTTGTATTTTGTACATTGAAACATTTTAAAATCCTGGTATCTTTGTATAATGTATTTGATTTATAAAATTTGATAACATAACTGTGATATAGGTAAGTTTATGTGTCTGGACAGCTGCTTAATCCACTAGAAAACAGTTCTGGTATTGCTTCTGTACTCATCTGGTGTTACTGGTTAGATTGAAGAAATGTGGGTTGATTGTAGTTTGCAGTAGGAGCTGTTCCTGTGAAAAATATTGTCCATGCTTCTCAAGTCTAACCTTTCTGCAGTGCACTTGTAGTCTAGACTTCCTTAAGGAAGTCATTCTGCCTGCCCTACAGATTAGAAATAGTTTTTCGAAAGTTGCAGTTAGGTCTCAGAAAGTTTGGGGTTTTTTTTAGCTATTGAAACCTGTTGAATACGTTGTGATACAATTGAAATATTTCTGGATTCAAGGCTAAGAGTGATTCAGTTGTTGTGGGGATGTTCTTTGTGAAGAATATTCTCCACAAATTTAGTTTTGGTCATGAAAGCTTGAACAGCATTGCTTTCCACCTTGATTTTATTTCTGGGATTAGAAAAATGTAATTTATTCCACATTTTTCAAGAAGTACTCTCCTATAAGGAGAAAAACAAGTTGTTCTTTCCTAAGACAACTTGCCACTGGAGTCAAATTGCGTTTGGCCATTTGACATGCTGAAGTGTCTCCACTGAATTTGGACAAGTGAAAGGGTGGGAAACATCTTGTCTCTTAAATTCTTTTTTTGGATCGTTTTGTAATTCTTAAGCTTGAGTCCTCTGCTTCAGTTTTTAGAGAATTAATTTTCTAGTCAATCATCTTAAAAGCCCGTTTGTTTATGTTAGTTACGGTACATAGTATTGCCTATGCTAGGGTGAAGCACTTGTCTAGTAAGAATTCTTTTTTCAGTGCTTTTGGGTTATCACTGAGGAATAACGAATGAAGAGGGAACAAGTACTCACAGCTCATTCTGACAAAAGCTGAAGTAAGAAGGTGTTTCTTGAGACTACATTTTCTGGTGGTGGTCTCTTTGATTATTTTTGTATAAAATTTTCATGTGAAGGAAGGTTATCAGTGGTGCCATATTTACAGCTGTATGTGTTGGGTCTAAATATTGCTTCTCTTGAGCATGTTTTTAAAGACTTTTTCTTGGTCTGCAGGTGGAAAAACCCTTAAGAGGAGTATTTCAGTAGGCTGTAGCAACTTCAATGAGATCTTGGCACTGATGCTGTCTTGTAATAATACATTTCTAACAGGTTGCTTTTGACTATTTGATGTTTGGGTGGATTAAATTTAACTTTATCAGTGGATTCAAATATTGCGCTCTCTGCATTTTAGGACCTCACCCTGCCTTCAATGAATTTGAGTTTTGGAAAGTACAGAACTCGTTTCTTCGTAGCTCTTAAGATAATTTACATTAATATTTTGGGATTTGGTGGTTTTGGTTGTGGTATGTTTGAGGGGTTTTTTTTTGTTTGTTTTTGTTGTGGATTATGTTTTGTTGTTTGTTTTGGTGTGTGTGTGTGGTTTTGTGGTGTTTTTTTTTTTTTTTTTTTTTCTGTTGTTAAGAAGAAAGAGGCAAGGAGGTGCTTGCCAAGGAAGAGAAGGAAAAGAGTAAAGGAAAGAATATATTTTATGTTTTTGTATACTTTAAATCTCAGGAGAAGGAGGCAACTGAGTAGCAGTTTTGTCTTTAAGGTCATCTTAGATTGTGCCATTTTAATCAGTAAGATTATACATGCTGTCTTACGGGGTGTGTTGTATTTAATGGAACAACTAATGAGGAATATTCCTACAGGTGCAGAACCCAATCAAAAGGCTCTTGGTTGGAGACTTTCCACTTGCTTTGCTGAGCATTGGATCAGATGCTCCATTATCAGCTTTCAGAAAGGTTGAGAAAACTTACAAATGCAAGAAGCTGCATTTCTGGGTCCTCTTAAGAAATTGTCAATGAGACTGTGCTGTCAGAGGAGGAAGCGGTTTCTGAAACCTGTGTCAGCAGTGGCTCGGATTCAGCCTCGAGACTCCCAAGACCCCTCCTGGGACTGGAGTGCCCCTTGGCTACAAAGTTTAAGGCTTCAGAGTCTTGTTTATAAAATGTACTTAAGCATGCTTGGGCTTTTTCCACAGGATCTGGGTGACTGGTAGTTGCACCTTATCAGAAGTAGATAAAATACCTTTAGTCTCATGGGTTCAGTGACTGAGGTGGTTACTGTTTTTTTTCTTTTAAGCTAAAATTTGTCTTGTAAAAATGAAAGCCAATATTCATATGCAATTTCTGGGTTGCAGGAGCTGGATCTTCAAGGAAGAATATTCTCTCAAGTGAAATACTATGATTCAGTGGGTTGCAATGTTGTGCTGTTAGTTTCAGCTATGTTTTAATCTTGCCTAAAGCTACGGTTATTTGTATGGAGAGGCTTAGCTATCTTTGATTCCAAATTTTTGTTTGTAGTAAACCTGGCTTCCAAACATACTTGTTTTATGCCTATATATTATTTTATGCTAAATTGATAGGTTTATTTTCTTTAATAATTAGTGTATATATGTATAAGTTAAACTTAACAGGATCACCTGCAAAACTTATTACCTCATTAATGATGAGGAATCAGCCATGCCATAACTGTGTGCAGTGTTTGCCTCCAGAAGATGTTACAGAGCCTGGAGGGTAGTAATCTGCAAGGTGAATTTAAAGTTGACAGTAGCCTTGCTTTCCTTAACTATTGTTTGCCCACCCCTTTGAAATGGCCTGTGGCCAAAGCTTGAAAATTGGCAGTATAATGTGGAAAATGTTAAGCAAGCCTATATGGTGTAGCTCTTGCAGTAGGATGTAAATACAACGGCGTGTAGCGTAGCTGTGCCTGCGCTGGCTAGATCTGGGTGAGGTGTAGCCTGCATAGCAGCATAACACACAGACGTGCTTCAGATGCTTGCTGTGACGAAGTTTGGTTTCTATTTACAGCTGGCTATTGTATAGTCTGCATTCCTGCCCAAATCCCTCCGTTTCGCTGGAGTGCTGCTCTTGGGTTGAAGTCATTAGAGAACTGCTTGAAGAGCTTGCTTGTACATTCTCCATATAATTTTAGCAGCCTGCTCACAGGCTTCGTTATGCCAAGCATGATACTGAAAAGCATTTATTATCTTTGGAAACCGTTGACATGACAAAAACATATGGGCTAGAAATTGTTCTGTAAGCTAACGCTGTAAGCAGCTGAAGTCAGTCATAGATAAAAAAAGTCCTATCTGTTTTCTGAGTAGTCATTTCATTGATAAATACGGTGAAACTGTAGTAGATTCAGAGGGCAAAATGAAGGAAAATTAAATAATACATACCATTTTATTCTATCGTAATATTAATCTTATATTTTAAAAATAAATAAAATTTTTAAATAAATAAAAGTTTGTAGTTGTCAGCCCCAGAATATTACTTGCTGCTTTTAATTCCTAAATCTTTGTTGAGCCTCATTTTACAAAGATCTCCCTATTTACCCAAAAGTCCAGGAAGGATGAAAAATGGGTTTTGTGCTAAATGCTGGCCAGTAATGGTCACTTAAGTTGCCTGTGGAGCTGAAGTCATGGTGATGCTAAAGTTAGGACAATTTTGAGGTGTTTGTGCTAGTCAGAAAGGAGTTAAGTGGTTTTAGTTCCCAGAAAAAAGAAAATCTTAGGTGATTTCTAACAGAAATCATGACCTTTTTGGATGCCAGTGTAAAATTAGCATCGGTCAGATAAGGGTGGGGATTGAAATGTTAGGTCATGAGCATTATTTGATCAAGTAGCAGCAGGTTTTATTTCCCAGTTTAAGGGCTCTTGGAATTTCCAGCTTATTCTGGTGTTTAGTTCCATTTCTTTATTTGACAAACTGAAGTAGAATGTACAAAAAAAGGGAGGGGAGGGATGGATGTACTCATGTTAAATATATGTATAAATGTGTTAAAGCCAATGAAGAAGCCAGAGTCCTGGAAAGATTAAAAATGTACTTCAGTGTAGTGTTGAAAGAAGAAGCTATTGTTAGAAATACAACACCAAGTGGGATTTGAAAATGCTTTTCTTGCCAGAAACAAGAATGAATTCCATTTTATTTTCCTGGTCTTATTTCAGTAAGAAGGATTTCTTCTCATTCCAGTGGGAATGGTCACGCTTTTGAGCGGATTGGTCGCTGTTTAATTAAGATCTTGGATATATCACTAACCAAAGTTCCCATGTAACAAATCCTTCTTAGAGAAATGCAGATGCTGTTTATGTGGCTATGTCAGCATGAGCTTGTGAGAGAAGGTTACAGTGAAGAAACAAGGTCAATGATGAAGCATAGAACGCAGTTTGTGTTCATAAGAAAGAGGGAGGTAATGAAATAAGATAATTTTAGGCCTGTTTGTTTATTCTGGTTTGTGTTATGTTCTTCCTTTCATAAATGCCGGATCAAGCCCATGTCTTCAGATATTTTGGCTTTGCAAGTGGTTTTACGCAGAGGTTCAGAAGTCATATGAATGCGTCATGAAAAAAGCATCACTTTTCACAGATCAGTTAGCTGTGGAATATAGACTGTGTGCTGTGGAGTCACTTTTCGTGTACCATAAGGATCAATCCATCCTCTCATCCTGTATGTGTAGCCTTCATAGAATGTTCACATAAGTCGTTTTATCTTCCTCTTCTCATTTTTGCCCTATATTTGCTTAAAAAAAAGTAATATTCCAACAACAACAGAGGAAGCCAAGCTTGAGAAGTTTTGGTATACTAATGAGCAATAAGCATTGGTGGTAGGTGTATTGCTCGTGCCAAGGTGCACAAGGATGGGTTTTTGTTGCCATTGGCTTCCTTCAGTAATGTGTGCAGCAGTGCTACTGTTAAGAGTAAAGGAAGTGGTTTTGCCCTTCTTGTCTGCTGTGACAGTCATGGGTCTGAGTTTCAAGTTTGTCTATAGCTCATGGATATCTTATTTCATTTAGTCCTGCTTTGCACAGATTGGAGCCTGTTATGAAGTGCAGTTTTGGCTGTTGAGTCTTGCAAAATGAGGACTGGAGATTCCAAGCAGCCTTTCTCAGAAATTAATTGTCCTGAGGGGTACGGCACTCATAAGGCGCTTCCACTGTAAAGTCCCGCTTCAGAGTTGTTGTACCTCCACAATAAGCCGTGCTCAACAGCGTGAAACTCAATACTTAAAATCTCAATCTGACACAGAGGAAGCCTTTTTGAACAAACTGAAAAAGTCCTTCTCCCCATTTTTCTTAGTGTTGGATTAAGTCAGATGTCGCAGTGGCCCTTGGTTATATGTCTATGACATTCTAATAAATGTGGCTCATCCATAGTTTTCTTAGCTTTGAAGTGTACACATCTAGGATAACCTCCTCTGCATCCATACCTTTAATATTAAAGATAAATTTTAAGAAGGTACTAAGCATTTTGTCAGGATTTCTATTTGTGGTGTTTACACATCTTTGTAGTCCAGCCATTCTAGTCAGTTTGATGCCCTTGGAGCATTCACAAGAGGTGTCAGCTGTGATGCCTGTGAAGCTGTGTAGGCTTCTGCAATGCTCCCATCAGGTTCTATGAAGAGAAGTTCACAGGTGGTGGAAGTTGGTCTTGATTTGCAAGAAGCAGGCAGGCAGCTACAATGATGTGATGGCATCCTCTGGCATGTGCTATTTCCCGAGTGAGAATTATTATTGAGATTTTGCACAGAGTGGTGAACATAGGTCATCTTTCCTCACCACGGTGTTGGTTCAGAGCTCTAACCCATTTTTTTAGTTTGTTTTTTCAGAAACCATCTGTTACACCTTTCCCATTTCCTGTACCTGCCTGCACTGGGTCATCTCAAGAGCTGGGGCCTTAACCAGGTTATGAATGAGAAACTTTTTTCTATGATGGGTGGTTATTCTATGAGCCCAACCCACCTGCTTGAGCTTCTTATGTTAGGATGCTATGATAAACTGTTAATAATACTTTTTTTTTATTGTTTTGTTGTAATTAGTCCTTTTTTTGGTGGTCATAAAATGTTAAGAACATAAAGAATATTAAAATATAATAGAGTATTTCAGTTGAAAGGGTTGCACGTTATTAAGGGCACTGTCCAAATGCCTCTTAAACACTGACAGACCTGGGGCATCGACCACCTCTCTAGGAAGCCTGTTGTAGTGTTTGACCACCTTCTCAGTGAAGAGATGCATCCTAATGTCGAGTCTAAACCTCCATTGGCACAGCTCTGAATGG
>JAVJGJ010000037.1:76628772-76657277 GCA_035590215.1 Microhierax caerulescens | reverse complement strand
ACCTCATTCACTAATTATGAGCCCTGCCCTTCAGCCAGTTCTTCACCCAGTACACTGTAAACCCACTCATCCCACAGTTGGGCAACTGGTCCAGAAAGATGCTGTGAGGGACAGTATCAAAAGCCTTACTAAAGTCCAGAAAAACTACAACCACTGCATTTCCTTTCTCCATTAGGTGGGTGACCTTATCGTAGAAGGATATCAAATCAGTTAAACAGGACTTTCCCTTTGTGAACCCATGTTGGTTGTGCTTGATGATTGCATTGTTCTTTAAAAGCCTTCCAAGTATTTTCAAAATGCATTTGAAAATATTTGCATGAAGAAGCAGAAGTTATGCTAACTATCTTGAATCTCCAGGAAAATAACGTGACAATTTCGATAAAAGGTTTTGTCTCTCTGAGACAGTGTTAGATATATACCACCTCTCTTCCCAATTACATTAATTATAATTAATGTAAGGCTCTTCTTGTAACACTTAAAACCTCTTCTCCAAAAGGCAGTTTAAAATGTCCTGCAAGCTGGCAGAGGGTTTTTGCAGGGTGTGTGTGTAATTACACCACCTACAGGATGAGCAAAAAGTTTGGTAAGTGGTTGTTAAGCCTTTGAATGGGCTGTGTAACCTTTTAGTAAGATAACACATGGAACATTTAAGTGGCCATTTCTTTTCCTGGTCTGTTTACAGATAGCAGTGCTGCTTAAAGGACTTCTGAAATGTGGCACTCAGGCTTACTTGTGCAAAGTATTTTGGTAGAGTCTTTTGTTTGCTTGTTTGTTTTCAGAGTTCATTCTATTTTTTTTTTCTTTCTTTTTCTTTTTTTTAAGTGTGAATACCAGGAATAGGTAGTTCATTCATTTGTAAGAAGGCTTGTGGGAACAGAATTCGGAGTTGCTACTTCAGATGTCTTTTTAGTTCTCCTACTTTAGTTGAAGGAGAGAAAACCTTCACCAATTTGTTTTTTTTTTCTTTTGAAAGTGTTGTTAGCTGCTGGAAATTGTGGAAAGCACTGAAACTTCAAATTTGTTGGAAAAAAATCTTCTGTGCTCAGTTGTTCAGTGTTATCCTCTTTATTCTTATCGTACTCTCATTTTACTACCTAGTATTTATCAGGAGGACCCTTACGTTAGGCAAGATTTCCTGGGTGGTTGGAGGCGTGTACTAGTCAGTAGTGAACCTGCAGTGATTGCAGCCAACCTCCATTTGGCCTTAAGTGTGTGTTTTCCCACTTGACCTATCACATTTAGGCAACGCATTTTTGTAAAGAGGATGGGGTTTATGTTTTAATAGTAAATACTCAAGTACATTTGTTCATAGCAGTGACTGAGTTAAAGAAGCTTGGAATTCTTTGCTCCATTTATTTCTGTTGTGCCAGCAGCTGAGAATACCCACTTTGTTAGTTGATCATGGCATCCTTCTGCCTGCAGTACTTCCATGTGGGAATGGGAACAGTTTTAAGTGTGCCCATCCGACTGGACTTTTAAAAACTGCAGTGTCTGCTAGTCATACAGAATGAAAGATGAAAATATGAGGTAAGAAAACAATAGGAACAATAGGGTGGTTTTACAATTTCAAGCAGTTCTTGAAAGCAAAATATTACATGCCAAGATCTGACACATAACTTTGTTACTGTTGCTCTTCCTATGTGGCAAGAACAAATAAAATGGGGCACCGTGAATGAATGCCTGTATCTCTCTCTCACTAGAGAGAAAGGGGTAGTGAGAAGTCCTGCTTACCTTGTATCTGCCACTGCTTAAGGGGAACTGACCAGAAAAAAACTGCTCACTGAAAAACCTCTCACATAGTGGGAATTTACAATATGTGGTGGACTATCCACTCCTGATACTACATTTTCAAACTGCAACTCTGCTAAACTACAGTTTATAAACCCCAGTTTACCATCTGTTACAGTGTACTTAGGAAATTGGCTAATATTTTGTGCTTCCTATTTTTTCTCTAACTGCATAGGCTTACATTACAAGGACAAGGAAGGAGCTGCTGTATGTGTACCGGGTATTCACCCATATTCACATTTAGATGGGTTGGCGTAGCTCAGATCTAGACTTTGTGTGCAGGCTGACTTGTTGCCATGAAAAGTGTTTCAGGAATTACAGGCTGACATTGATTCAACTCTAACTGGATCTAAAGAGAGTTTACTGAGAAAGCCATAATGCTTTGAAGACTTTGCCTTTGGACAAGCTCACCTTTCTCATATGTGCATTTGAAGCAACCCTTTGCAGGGAAGCCTGTGATTTTTGCAAGGTTTGTTCTCTGCAGAATTTCTTTTCCAGGATCCTTTTTGTATTTCTTGAAAAACGCTGAACTGTTACACACCAGCCAACTTTGGTTGACTTTCTGTGGATTCAGCGTGCTCCCAATGCAGCTGGCTTTCCAGTGGTCTGGAGAACATCCTTGCCATCTGCTACAGATCCCTTTATTTTCCACATATTTTCCTTTTGGTGGGAAGTCACACTGCTGTTGGTTTTCTGTGAGTCTGTCTGAGGTTGGTGAAGGAGCCCTTTAATCCAGCCCTTATATTGGTATTGGAGCGACAGAGTGGGCCTACCAGGAGGTTTCCAGCGGTGCCAGCCTGGGAGGGATGCTGGGCCCACACACCCCTGCTGACTGCTTGTCCGTACCTTACATCTCAGATACTCATGTAGGGTCCCGGAGGAACATACATGCCATCCTTCCTGCTCTGCTCGTGTTTACGGGAACAGGCTTGGGGCCTAACCATGTATTTTGCTCTCATTCCTTGTTATTTGAAACACATGACTATAATTCAGTTAAAGACTTTGTGGTAGCACTTTCCATGCCTCTTACTCTAACATAAACATGCTGGTTTGCAACATGACTTTTTGATCTATATAAAACCAGGAAAGGGAAGGGGGGAGAGGTGTGGGACGGGATTGAAGGGGAGGAAATCTGGTATGAAGACAGCAGGTGGAATACATTTTTGCCTGCTTCATTAGATAACTTTAGAAAATAACATGGGTTTTGGGGGATTTATTGGCTGAGTGCCCGCTATGAATAGAGATGCATTTCTATAACCGGAAGGTGGGTTATATGCCTTGCCACAAAGCTGTTCCTGTTCTTAGGATCGGGCAAACATCTGTTTTCTCCTGTCTTGCCTTCCCTGATGATTGAACAAAGGTCATCTTACTAAGCCAGAACTTGCTTTGGTGGTTCATGGTTTACTGTTGCTGCAATATATCAGGGGTTATGGTTTTGTCTGGTGAGAGAGGTGTTTGGGTTTTTTACCCTCTCGAGACATGTATCATTTGTACCTGATCCTCACTCAAGTACCAAGACTTTATGGATTAAATATGAGACAGCATTTCTGCTAAAACAAAACAGTAATACAGTGTGTTAATGCTTTATCTGAGCTTTTTTGAAGCCTTTTTAAAATATAATTTTTATAGCCTTTTCCACTTCACTGGTGCTTTTGGTTATTTTTTAAGTTCCTTAAAATGATAAAACTGAGCCACAAAATTAGAAAAAAATGCAAAGCAACAAAACCTCTTTTATTTTCTTTGTTTTGTTGATGGCATAGTGTGGAATATGTTAGAGCTACTTGGCTACAACAGCATCTTGCACCACAAAGGGGAAGGTGGTGGGATTATTTACTGAGTGTCTAGTCTTCCTGTACAGATCTTGCTTTTAACATATGTACTGTGTTAGAAACTGAATTCTTCCTTGCTTGTCCCTGCTTTGATGGGTACTGGGTTCCATCACCATTTTAATTCCCTTCATTTTTCTCCTTTGTCAAAAAAACCCTATGATTTTGCTGAGGAATTTAGTTCCCCCCAAAGTAAGCATGAGACTTGCACTGCTGGTCCATAGCTACTGCCTGCAGAACAAAGAGGGCGAAAAAATCTAGACAAAACCCAGGCCACTGATATTTGTTTCATTATTGCATTGATGGTGTTAATTTAAAACAACAACAAAAAGAAAAAGCATGTTCATCTGTAACAGAAAAAAAAAAAAATGTTCTCTTCTGTTTCTCCTCCCTCCCTTTCAAAAGAAATGTTAGAGCAATTCTTAAAAAAAGCAGTACACAAATTACTTTTTTTCTTTGTAACTTCACCCAGCAAAACCAGGACAGTGTGTGTCCCTGACTCTGACATTTCCTCCTACACAGAGCAGGACATCTTGCGTAGCTGGAACCTGGCAGGGGTAAAGCATTTGGCATGGGGTGGCAACCTAAATCGGGTGCCTGCTTATGAACTGCCTTCACCATTGTTGCTTTCGGCTATAGGCAGTGAGAGATGTTTTTGTGATGGGTTAGTTTCAAAGTGCTGAATTCTTTCAAATCATACTTGTTGAAATTTGCCCTTTCATTGAATGCTTTTATGAAATCTTTGAGAGTTTTCATTGGGAGTGTGTGCAGTACTGATGGACCACTTTGAGGGAAACTGAAAAATAAATCCTAATCTTTTTGCCACAATTAAACTTTAGTAATATTTCTAGAAGGGACTTTTTGTTCAGTTTTGTGTTGTTTTTTTTTTAATTAAACCAGATCTCAGAAAAGAGTTGCAGAATGGACATCTAGACAGCTCTGTGACATTGCTAAATACACCTATCAGTTCATTGCTCTTGCCTATGAAGAAAAGGGAGTATTTTGTGTAGCTGGATTCTGAATTTTGCCTCAACTCTGCCTAGAAAGCAAACAGGCCATCAGTGACAGCTCTTCATCTGCAAGAATTATTAAATAGCAAGAAATGTCAGTATCAGCAGATGAACACCATTGAACAAAATATAGAGCGGATGTTTGTGAAATGCCTCTTGTGAAAATTCAACTGAATATTCAGAACATTTAAAGAAATTAAAAATAAAAGAAGCTAGTTGTGGCAATACTCTGGGTTTGTCAGTTTTCTCCACCGCCCCCTCAAGGTTTAAGCTATCCACTTTCTTGACTTTCAAAATGAGATGCCATTCTGTATTTTGAAGACTGCTGATTTTAGGTATAAACCAGTGAACTCTGAGCAGCCCTGGCATGTGCTGCAAATGGTGTGAGCAAGCGTTCAAAGGACTTTTGTTTGCTGCTTCCTGTGTGCTATTGTATTTGTTTGCTGCTCAGGGTAGCTTGACAGTAGGTAGGCATAGGAAAGAGTAAGCTAAAATAGTGAATAGTGGAGAAGTCCTAAAGAAATTGGTTAATGTATTAAGTAGCTGAATGGCTCAAAAACAATGCAGGCTTGCTATTGTCAGTTTTAATTTTCTCCGGGTGTGTTTCACATGTTACTTGCATCAGTCATCATACAGAATAGGGCACTGGGTGTGCCTTAATTCATTGTGACAGTGCATTTTTACTTATGTTTATTCCTTGTACTTTCACTTATTCAGTCTTCTGAGATCCAAGCAACAAAGATAGATGCCTGATGTCATCACAACTTAAGAAATTTCATCATTCACACCCCTTCGTACTTTCTTTGAAAAATATTATGAATCTTTTTGCATGATCCAGGTAATGAAGATTTTTGGCTCTTATTTGCAAAAATGCTCTGTGATGAGTTTTGGCTACTCTAATAAATATGTAGACAGAGATGGAAGGCTGCTGCTGCAATTTTTATTTTTTTTAGTAATATTTTAATAAATACAGCTGTTAATTATTTAAATATATATAAAAAATCAGTTAGCAGCTTTTTTGAACAGGTCTTTTTGCTTTCACAAAATATGGTCTAAAATTATGTCATTAGCAGATAGATACGTGAGCAGTGAGCATGCCCTCAAATCCTACTGCACTTTGTGCCAGCCCCTTTAGGCTGGGCTGTAGTTATTTGCATAACTAATGATGAATTTGACCATATATAATGAAACAGCATGCTCCTCTGCATTGTGTCCAAGTTCTGTTTCTGGGTGGGGTTACCAAAAAGCTGATGATTAATACCTCTCAAATGTAATGTATAGTTAGTTGGGATAATTTCAGATAGGCACAAACCCCAGAAAGTAATGGGTTCTCAAAAATATATCAAATATCTCAAAGGAAAAAAAAAAAATGGCACTTTGAGAAACTCCAAAGTCCTGGTATAAACGTTCACTTTCGGTGCTGTCAGTGGTGTCAGTGTGGATTTGGAATGGGCAGTGAGCTTTCCCAAGTTACTTTGTAACAAGTTATCACTGGGCAGCCCATCTGAGCTGCACCACAGCCAAGTTGTTTAATTTATAATGTTTTCTTTTTAATTTGGTGAATGGCTGTACGGTGTGTCAAGTTTTTGTCCGATCCAGGGCTGCAAGAAGCACGGATTCTTTAATTGCTGGTGAAGTTTAACATAAACTACAAAACTGACCTGGGGTTAACTGAGTTTTGACGTATTGAGAAAAAATATGCTGTAGAACACTGTGATTAAGAAAAGTGGGGATGTAACTATAGGAAATAAAATGTGTATTTAGAGGAACTTTTTGCAAGTCTTTACAACACAGAGTAGTTAAGTAGCTTAATGCCATTATGCCAGAGATGAAACATAGGCTGCAGTAACTTAATATGGAGAAAGGGAAGGTCGACTTCATAAGTATGCAGCAGTGGATACACAAGGCTTGAGTCTAAAAAATTCACTGTTTACAACACATGCAGAGCACTTTATTAAAATATACTGGCTTTAATGCAATTCATTATCTCTACAAAATCATTACTACATATTCTGCTGACCACAGTGTACCAATCACTGCTTTAGCAGCATATGAGATCTAAGATGGAATGTAAAGTATAATATTAGTGGCTCTTGCCTTGTTTTTCCTTCATCATTTACAGTCTTGAATAGCAGGAAGGTTCTCATGAGAGGCTCAGATTTTCTTTGTTTCCTTGTTTCCAGATATCTCCAATGCCATCATTATAAAGTCTTTTTGTAATGTTGTTTATTAAATTAAACTTGAAGTAGTTATTCTCAAACTGTTTATCTTGGAAGTTTGTTACTTCTATATTAAGCCTGAAGAAGCATTTGAATTTCCTTTACATTTCCTTGCATCTCCTAGTTGAGTCCATTGCTGTGCTATCATTCTCTACAAGCTCTGCTTTGAACATTATACTGCATTTAAAGGAAAACCAGTAAAATCACTAATAATTTGACGCATCAAAAATTTTTCAAGAAATCATAAATGTTTAATTATTAGAATGTTTAAATATTTTGCTTTCAAGAGCCTGATTCCGGTGAGGTTTGTCCCTAAAACTGATGTGTGTAAAATCTCACTTCATTTAGGTCTAGGCAAATTGAAACAAATTTTAAAATGTAAGATAAAATACTGAAACAAAATCTTTTGAGGCTGATGTCAATCTAACTTCAGACACCCAAGGTAAATGCTCTCAACTACCTTCTTGGAGGGTACCTGCCTTGCCCAGTACATATGTACATACATATGTAAAGACAAGTAAGTACCTGAGCCCTTCTCTAACCAATCTCTACTTTTCTGTCAGGAACTTGAAGATCCCTACAGCACACTCATGTAACGGCCTAAGTGTGGTAAAACTTTGCCAAACGTAGCTGCAGTTTTGGTACAGGATGACATTTCAATAGAGTTACTGCTTACTGAAAAGGAATGAACTAGACCAGCTTCAGTCTCCATGACAGTAATGTAACTGTGGCCGTGGTGAAGACTGTACTAAAAGAGCCTTTAGCAGATTTGGAGGAGGGAACCCACAAAAAACCCAAACTCAAAACAATTCTGGAATCTAGAAGCACTACCCATCCAAAAAGAAAATCTTAAGGGATATTCTGGACTTAAGAATTTGATTTTTGGACAAAAGGTTTCCAGTCTTATTGTAATCTGCTGAGTAAAGGTTGAGCTTTGGTTGCTTGAGTAACCAAATTTTCCAAAGCAGCCTGACAAATTCCTACTTGACATCTTATAGCTTGAATGCAAATTACTATCTTCATCACTAGCAGTTCATTTTTCATTTCCCTGTGCTAATGAGTCCACAAGTAACTTCTGAGTTTTCTCATTATTTTTTATCTTTTATTGGTGGTGGACATTCTTTTCCTATCTTACTACACTAATGAATCTCTGGAAAGATTTTATGCAGTGAAGAACAGTTCACGCTGCAAGTAATCTGCAGTTTTCTTAATTGCATAATTTTCAATTATTTACTGCAATTAAGGTTTGCATAATTCTTGCAGGTAGTCTTGTTCTCCAGCTTGTTTGTGAGAAATTCATTGCTAAGAGCAGTATTTCAAATCCCAAGCTGTGTTCTTGACCTCCAGTAAAACCTGTGGATTAGGTGGTACTCTGATCTGTTCCCCAAAGTAAGAGCTACTAGGTTAATGTGTATTTATAGTGTAAATATTTGTGTTTGCTCTGAAAATCCTCCTCTGCAGTAGTTCTCCAAATAATACTTAATATGCACTTTTTTCAGAAAATCCCATCAAAATCTTCACTAGTAGCTCTATGCAACGCAACTGATGCAAGCTCGTTTTTCTTGGACCTGTTTTAAAAAACCTCCTCCCCCATAATCACTTATTATTTTATATTGCAACTAAGTGTCCATGTTTTCAGTATTATTTTAAAAGTTTGATACTTCAAAAATTGTTGATTCTGGGTTTAATCACCATGTGAAGAAGAGCTTATATGAGAAACTTTTCAGATGTCTTCAACTGATGAAGTCAAATTGCCAAACTTCGGAAGATGGCTGAAATGTGAGGAAGTTTCCAGTGCAGTGTTTATGGAATAATTCAACAGAAACTCTGAGAAGCACCCAGTGCCACTCTGTCAGTGGCATCATCATTGTTATTTCAATTTCAGGCTCACCAAGATTTCATCAAAGATAGCTTCGCTTACACAGGATTTCCAGAATGTCAGTAGAATGAGGAAATCATTCATTCACTTTCCCTTAAACCATCTACAGGCTAAAGAGCAGGAGGAAACGGGCGCTTTGATCTGCAGTTGTCCTCTACCAGTAGAGGCGGTTGGCAGCCAAATGCTCTCTTTTTTTGAACTGTGCTTTTCTTTCCCAAACAGGATTCCTTGCTGTTAGGACAGATGAAAGCCTAGGCATCAAATTGAAGCAGGTACTTAAAGAAGAATAAGGAAATGCAGGATATCTAATCGAGCACGTGTGGATGAACAGCAGCCAGCATAGGTGTTTGACTAAGAGCAAGTAGCTTTTCATTTGGAGGGAGGGAAAGGGCAGTTTTTCAGCTGACACTCCTGTGCATGGTACTGTTGCCATTCACGTGTTAAGCGGAGATCACGGCAGCAGCATAGGCTGCAAAGCAGGCCCGCAACTGAAGTTGTGCAGTTTCTTTGAACATCTGTGCACAAGCACATGTGCATACCCTCAGCCTGTAGGAGCATTTGAAACCAGATGGAAGGTCTGCTTAATGTTCACAACACCTCATACCGTTTCACATGTGGCTTCTTCAAAGCAGGCAATAGTAGCAGCACAGCACAAGCAAATACTTAGCTCAGTCACAACTGTAGCTTTGCTTATTATCTGAACTGGGTGGTGCAGATGCCTTCTGACAGTAAATACACAACAGTGGTATGTTATGTAGGATTTGCTACATTTGCCACAGCAGTGCTACAGATCACTTGCATCCAACAGTTTAAAAAGACAAAGCAATGTGATGTCTGTTTCTGTATGTACAAATAGGACTTAATTAGTTACTACTTAAAGTAAGGCTTAATTAATATGATTTTGGAGGGGAAGGGTGGGGAATAGGGTGAAGCTAACTGAAGCACCCCTCGGAGCACCGTGACACAGAGCCTCATATGTCTACATCAGCAATTAAAGGGAATCTATCTTAACTAGTTGGCATGCATGGCTATACTTAAATCTGAATGAACCTCCTTATTCCCTTCCAGTGACAGAGAGTTGAGGAATCAGAGAGTAACTGCTTCAGGCCCACAATCAGTTGCTGTGAGAAAATTGCTAGCGTGGACTCAGTGTCAGCTGCAGGAGCCTTATGTGGAGTGAACTGTCTGAAACTTTATTTGTCCTACCCTGTGGGATGTACGTTTAGTGGTGTCAAATGGAGATGCTAGAAATCCCACCTGTTTTGAACCCACTGACTTCATGCACACGCATGCAGACCAAATGTAACTGAAAATGCACAACATCTGGGAGACGGCTGTAAATGCCATTGGCTTTTCCAAATGGTAAAAAGATTGGATAATGTTTTATGTGAGCTTCTGATAATATCACTTCTAAAGAATATTTTTTACATCTGAATCATCCATTTGTTTTCATGCTGTTTTCTGTCACTACAGCTACTTCGCGACTTTCTCACATGAGCTGCCAAAGATTAGTCACCGGCCCTGTGACGTTGTGTACAACCTCTTCTTCTCCCAAGGGTCAAGGATTTTATTTCAGTTGTATTGTGGTGGTGGTTTGGGTCAGTGCTTTTGTTGTGGCTCTCTAGAGATGGGTTCTCAGATTTTGGCTGCTGTTTGCTTTAGGAATTGAGAGGGTATAAAAAGATCGTTTTGTGGTAAGACAGCAGAAACATCTGCTGAGGAGTGGGAGGAGGAGGAGGTTGCTAGCCAAATGCAGCAGCAGGGAGCTTGCAGTTCTTCCTCCTCCACTCTCACTGCTAGATGCGAACCTGCTGTAATAAAAAGGCTGGCACCACAACACAAGCCCCAGAGGGAAACAGGTCTCAGGTCAGACAGCTAGAGAAACCTCAAAAGAACATACTAAAACTGAATAAGCATTGGAAATAGTTTTGGAAAATTAATTCATTCCTTTCTGTCCCTAATGCAGTTCAGAAGTTGTGTGCAAACTCTAGGGAAAGAGAAAGCGAGGCAAAATTGAGCAGTCTGCTACTTCTGAAAATAATGTCATCCCTTACACATCAAACTCTTGATTCTTTTATCAAAAAGAGAGACGCAGATGGAGATTAAAACCCATATAACTAGAGGTAGGTTTCACACCATACCCTGCAGTAACTGCCTGAAGCATATGAACTTCTTGTACGCTGCAATGGGGTGCGTGCTGGCAGTCTCCTCCTTAGCTGGCTTGAGGGATGAGAACAGGTTTCAGTTCTTTTATGTGCAGCACGTGGAATGTTTTATCATCTTCTCAAAAGCAAGCTGCTAATTAAATTAGTGATGATTTATTACTTTTATTAGGATCAGAAGGCAGAAAAATTCTGAGAAGGGATAGAGAAGGTGGGGAGGTAGGGTTTTTTTATTAAATGAGCCAGAATTCTGATCTCAGAAGTTGCAGAAGTGAGCTTCCTACAGGAACAAAACAAATATACACTAGAAATTTTGTAAGCAAGTATTAGATCATCTTACTGAGAAGATTTTTTAAAAAAATAGGTGAAAGTTTTAAGTTCTCACTGTCTAATGTAAAGGTCAAATTGTTGGCTTTCATAGCTTTACTGCATCCTTTCAACTTGCTGATTTAATTAGTGTTCACACTGTCAGAACAAGATGCCGAGCGAGCCATAGCAGAAACCAAGTAGCAGTGTGTGTGTTTAATCTCTGCTCTAAAAACCACATTTGCCATTAGATCTGGAGCTTTTTCTGCTGCAGATTCCTTCTTGTGGCAAATTCCTTCGTGGGATCGAAAGATGATGAGATGGGTGGGATTGAAACAGAGCAGTTGTCTTATCTGTCTTGCCTGGTACTGCCCTGTGTTGGGTGGCTGGGGAGTCTGGAGGAGCAGGGTGGTGTCAATGTGGTGGGTGCCACGTGCCATGTGGCAGCAGCCCCAGCTCTGCGGGATGTCTGGCTGAGAGGCAACATGAGCTGCCCTTGTCCCATGCTCCCCGGCCCAGGGGAGGAAGGGGCAGCACTCTCATGGGTTTTGAAGCCACTTTTTGATCCTCTCTGCTTTTTAACTGCCACTGTCCAGGCGCTGGGCAAGGAGGATGTTTGACCCTGCCACAGTGCTAAGCTTGGACATGCTCAGGAGAGGCTGCCTGCAGAGTCAACACACCAGCAGTTACAGTGTGGATGCATTTATACTCTAAATACTTACAAATGGATGAAGCTCAAGATTGCAAATACTAGCCTTTTGTGGAGGGCTCCACAGAATAAACCTGAGTGACTGCTTCCTGCCTTTCTTAAGAAAGCACAGCCTTTGCTTAGTTGTCTTCTGTAAATGCCATCAAGCATAGACGTGCTTGTGTCTCATTGGGAAAGGTCTTGTGAGGATCAGTGTCTGAAGTCTATGATTTGTAATAACATAAAGCATAGTGGGTACTTATACTTCATTAGTTACATTTAATAGCTGTGGCCTTGTAAGTTCTTATATGGTTGGGGTAATATGCGTTTTGGATCAAAACTGGCTTATAGTCTTGCAAGCTGGCTGTCAAAATAGCACACTGGATTGTTGCCATGTATCATAGATTGGACAAGTTTTATGTTTAAGCAGTACAGACAAGGTGCGGAGCTTATAATTGAAGTGCTACCAAGAACTGCAGTATCGCTCAGTAGTCAGGTCCATGTTTGCAGCGACGCAGAAGACAATATGGACTTAACAGCATCAGTATCTGTCATGCCTGGAGTTCTGTTGAGCGTTGCTGGGCCTCAGCTTTGACAGACAGAAGGAGAAGGGCCCCCCTTTACTTCTGGTGATTCATTTGCATACTAGAGGAGGCGGCAGGCACTGTGATGGGCATCTCAGTATTGCAGCCCTTTGTTTTTTAATGTATGAAAAGTAACAGGAAGAGGCTTTGCATGTGGAACTTCTTCTCTTGTCACTATCTGTATTTCTTTGTAAAAGGTCCTTGCCTCATACAAGAAAAGTGATTCAAGTCTGGATTGCAGAGGAGCCCAAAAGTCATCTAGTTTATCTTAGTTGTTTTTTTTTTTTTTTCTCCTTGCTTTTGGTGGTGGTGGGGAAGCCAACCTCGTTGTGGTTTAACTTCCCTTTTAAGACAGTTGAAATTACTGGTCATCTTTTGTTTGTGAAGGCATTGTTTAGTTGGAAAAAGAAAGAGCATTTAGGGGCAGTTATTTGTAACCCAGGTCAATCAAGCACTCTTGTATTTTGAAAGTTCAGTTCCTTTCATTTCTCATTTTTTATTCAGTTTTCCTTTATGCTTTTTTGTTTTGATGTCTTTTTAAAACTTTAAAAACTTCCCCTCTGCTTTTTCTCGTCATTCAGTCAAAAATGTTGAGGAACTGAAGTTCCTAAAACCCCAGCTCATGGAATCACAGCTTCTTACTGGAGATCTCAGCTTTGGGTGGGAACATAAGTTCATATATTGTTTTTTGTTTGCTTTATTTTAAATAAGAAACTGAGTTTTGGTCTGCCTAAACTGAGCAAAAACCTCAAAAAGGAACTAAAATAATCCAAAGAGTACTGCTTATATAGAGTGAAAACTGTTAGTAATTTTTAATCATCTGGCAAATTTTAGTTTGAGCTTTAATGCAACATTTTTTAATGCAACATTTTTTTAACGTGCAATTTTACTCTTTTTAGTGTTTAGTTTTGAGTTTTAGTCTTTACATGCAGATGTAGGTGCTGACTTACAACCTGTTTGCACCACACGCACCCCCCCCCCCCATCCCTGGTTTATAAAATACTCTCTAATACTTTCTGGAACCTAAGTCATACCTGTCTCATGTCATGAGGTGAAAGTCTATTTCCTCTTGGAGACTTCTGTGTGCCACCTGGGCCCAAACTACCAGTGATGAATATTCATCAGTGGTGAATATTCTCCTCAGAGCTTTCTACCAGCAGAAACTGAACTTCTTCAGATGACTAAAAAGTCTATGTAAAGTCTGGCTGGCTTAGAAAATGATGAGTTGTGAGCTAATGCTCTGGGATGGTTTTACTTGGTTGGAATCCATTTTTGGTTAAGTTTTATACTGAGTTGGCACTGCGGTGCGAGACCACTCTGTGTGCACAAGTAATGTGACATCTGGATACTTTTCAATGGTGGCTCAAAAGGGCAGTTCAGCCTGTAACTGATTCCTGGCCACTAAACCATGGCATAACATAAAGAATGACAGAGCACGTCGGTAAAACACTGTGCTTTTTTTTTTTTTTTTTCTTCCCTAGTTTTCCTAATTATTCATTTCTGAAAGCATATAAAATAAATGAATGAACTAATTCTCTGGAGCTGAGCAATGCTGGGTAAACTGGTTGTATTTAGTCATTGTGAATGTACCTGATGTTAAACAATGTTTTATCTCTGTGTCTGGTGGTCTTCTGCGAACACACGGTGCTTACAGAGTCACATCGCCCGGCGCCCGCCGCCAGGCCTGTCAGCGCTTTCATCTGAGCTGTCCTTACTCTTTCCTGCTGTGAGAAAGGATGACAGCTCATTTTATCTGCCTTGTGAACAAACACAAAAGCTGGATTTCCTGCATGGTGGTGTTTTTTTGTGTTTTTTTTTTTTTTTTTTTTCTTCCCCGCTGTGGGGATGAAGGCTTGTATATGCAGAGATGTTGATTAATTCCAGCTGTTTCATTTTCAGCTGAGGATGGGGTCCCAGCTGAAATGCTGGAGACATTCACCACTGAGAGAACCTGAGCCCAGTTCTGAGATCTGAAGCTGTTTCCCTTCAATAGACTTTTCCAAACCCAGAGTTTAAACACCTCAGACATAAGAGATGGTAAATCTAGACCGTAATCTTGAGACTCAGTCTTCTGCATTATGTGTTATCTAATCTGTGTTGTGTACCTAATCTGCATAAGCATCATTAAGCCATTATAACACTCAATACTAAACTGTTTGCTGCAGGTTTTGTAAAAATGAAGTGATACACCACTGGAGGTCAGAGAATGGTGATGGCTGCAGAACAAGTGACTGATATAAGGCTTTTGATACAAGAGTTGAATGGAAGATCTGATTGGGGAGTTTTGCGCTAGTGCTTTTCTTAACCTGCTTCCCCCCTTTTATTTCTGCCCCTTTTATTTTTACCCCATCTCATCCGTCTCCTTTTTAGAAGAAGCTGTGAATGGTTTTTAGAGAAAGAACAGATATTTTAAAAGTTATTATGAGAAAGGCATCTTTGTAGACAAACCTGACGTATTTTACATATCCTTTCCCAAAAGGGGAATGGACTCTGAAGAGCACACTAAAATTGGTTTGTAAACTTGATACTATGGGAAGGTCAGGGCAGAGGAGAAGAGGACAGATTAGGGGCACGGGAAAGAGGATTAAATGTCCAGCAAATATTTACATAATATAAAGCATATCAAATCTAATTTTAACCTAATGGGATGTATCTATGTGCTTTGCTTTGGTTTTTTGCATAATCTGTGTTCTAGAAACTTGTGTGGAGTACGTATGTTACTTGAAGCATAACATTCTTTTTCAAGTTTTGCTGACAGATAATTGTTGATACTTGCATGGGTTACTGCCATGTGCTGTAGGGCCAAAGCAGGAAACTGGCTCCGTTACTGAGGGCCAGTGAACCCTTTTGAACACCCTTCTGCAGGCCACATGTTAATGTGTATCTTTATGATATCTGATGATAGCATACGGAAAAGTTGCCATTAGTCATATGAAATTAAGCTGTAGACTGTCCATCCCAAGAAGTGGTGGCTGTTGACTCCCGTCGCTAATTTATATTGTCTTAATTTGATTTAAAAAATATAACTCCCTGCTGTATGATTCTCATGCAATATAGCGAAAATATACAATGCAGTGTTTGCCCTTTCAGCCTACTTCTGCACCATACACTTCCTAAAAAGTAAGTTAACCTTGTCATGTTTATATCTGTTTATATGATTCTGCTGTCATTTCAGATGCCTGATTGACATTTGTAGGAGAGGGAACTGTAGAGTTAATTGGTACAGTATAGGTCTGGTTCTCCACCCACAGGTGACTGCACATGGTGCTTTCTGGAGGCCTGTCCATGCTAAAAGCAGGTGGAGCATGTTCAGGATTGAATACCATCATTAGTTTTTGAATATAAGCTTGAAAATTGACTTTGGGTATTTTTGCATGTTTTCAGCATTGAAAGAAACAGTACAGTCCTGTATAATTTTTTGCTGTAACTTTTAACATCCATGTGGTATGTGTTTTGAATTCCCCAAGACAATACTTCTTTTCACAATGATACTTCTAACTTTCTTGAGGATCCCTTTCTGCTCTTTCTGCTTTCCAATAGTTATTTGGCAAACTTCATAAAAAAGTCAAGTATCTTTGAGCAATGTGTTTTGCAACGTGGCAATTATGGCTGGCATGGAAGTGGCTCAGAATTATTTGGTTTATGGATAGCCTGTTTGGTTTGACTTTTTTTCCTTTTTAAAGGGTCTTTGATTATTCCTTATTTTTACCCATGATGTTTACTGTGATCTATAATTTTCTTTCAATCAGATTCTAAGCCAGCTGGATTCATGTTTCAAAACAAATTGCCGCCTTTTCTTATTTAAAAACTTTTTTTCTTAATTTCCTTCTTTTTAGAAATCTTGTAACTTGGCAGGCATTTCTAATTTAATAAAACTCTTTGTTCTTTTGGGGGTGTTGTAGCCAAAGTCTTCATTGTTTTTTCTCTGTGGGAATAAAATCCTGGTTTAAATTTTATTTTTCATTGTGTATTCTATTAAACTGTAGATGGATTTTGTGGAGTTGTAGTTTCCTGGAATAATTTCTCAAAGATGATCCTGTCTTGCATGCAGCTGTATACTTTGTCCAGCTACCTGTTTCTGTGTTGCTCTTGCACATTGCTTGACTTTCTCTTGCATTGTCTTTGTGAATCTGTTGTGTGTCCTTTGCTCTTATTTTCTACTTTCTGTATAGCTCCCTGCAGCTACCGGCATTGCAGATGAAGGTTTTGCAGCTATGTTGTCTTCTTTCTGACATTACATAGAGCATTGCAGGTGATGGTGGTCTGTTTCTGTTACTTAGAGCTTTTTCACGGCACCCTCTACAGAATGAGGATAGAGGTTGGGACAGAGAAATGTAGACTTACTTATGAAGAGCTGTGAAATGTGCAATATAAATCAGTACAGTGGTTTAGAGTAATTTATAAAACTTGCAAATAAGGCAGCAAATATGTTCCTCCTTGAAAGCATAGGTGAGCCTCTAAATCACTGACATCACTAGATGCTGATTTTAAGGGCTTGAGGAAGCTTTAAATAAGGCTAAAAGATAAGGGTGGTGGGACAGCACCAAAAGTACCAAGGTGATATGAAGTGGATGAGGTGAAGCAAGAAACAGTACAACAGCTGCCAGAGCAGCCGTGTGGTGGTGGGGCTGCTCGTGGGAGGAGGCTGAGGCTCTGCGTGTGGTCGGCTGCAGACCTTGTGTGGAGCCTGCCCATCCACCTGCCTCCCCGGTGCTTCCCTTGCTGTCTGGGGAATGTCAGCAGCAGCAAACTGCGTGGCCAGGAGAGGGTCAGAAATAGAGAAAGCGAGGGAGAGGAAATCAGGGCTAGGAAAAGAAAAAGTGTTAGTAAATCCTGGAGTAATGCATTGTGTTGATGTTGCTGAATTGCTGTGTGTTTATGCATGTTGATGTTGGCTTTCTGTTGTGTTTGTTAGAAGGATCTGCTTAGTGTTTGTAAAGGCATTTGAAGATGAAAAATGAATTTCCTAAGATGTATTGATGTGGTCATTCTAGGGAAAGCTCAAGGCAGGAGCAAATGACACTTTAATCAAGTTGCTGCTTACATTTGTATAAACCAGCATCTCTAACCTATTTATAACTAAGAGGTCTTAATATAATTTTCTTAAAGACTGTTTTACCTGATGATTTTTTTTCTTTCAGTTGTACTCTATTGAAATAATGTGTTTATGTAAGTAACCTTCCCCAATAAGAGGCCAACAAGAAATATGTGATGAGTTCAAGTTCTGTGTAACCTGTGGCAATTAAATTGCAAGGCTAAGGATGAAAATAAAAAGCATTAACAGAGATCAGATCTGGGCTTGCAAACAATGCTAGACTGTCTCAATTGCTTATACAATTGTAGCAATAGAATAATTTTTAAGGTGCTGTGGCATCCAGAACTACTTTTTGCTTAGTTCATGGGGCTTCACAAGCTCCTTTGGAACAAGAAAGTACCATCTGGGATGTGGTACCAACTTGCAAAATATAGGTAGTTCAGGATTCTCTGGTCTGCTTGTCAAGGAAGGATAAGGTATCCAGCGTAGTTTTGAAAGAAAATAAACCCACCACCCCAAAATAGCTAGATATTTGCACTAAGCTATCCCAATTAATATTATGTATTATAGACGATTGTTTTGTTCCATGAAGCAGAAATAATTATTACTGTATTTGTAAGGTGAGGCCTAGAAAGAGGTTTGATGATTCCTCCCCACCTCCAAGATTTTTGTTTGAGAAAAAGCTTTGTAAAATTTCTGATTCAGGGAACTTTTCAGTTTCCATGATTGACGACTGAGCACTTGAAAAAATATGTATTATGGCATAGATGTTGTTTTGAGTCCCAGTCTCTGATCTTCGGTATCAGCTTTTACTGTCCCTTGTGGGTGGTAGCACAGCCAGCTCCCTGGGGCCCTTCCAGTTGCCTTACAGCTGATTTCTTTTGGAGAACATATTTTAGGGTAATTGCCTGTGAAAGAAAAGAATAGTCTTTGGTCTTCGCTGGTAAGCACAAATGTTGGCCTGACTTAGGATCCTTGAGAAAGAAACAGAACGGGAGTGCTGACTGGCATTGTAAAGTAGTGTCTTTTGTGTGAGAGGCCCTTGGCGTGTTACAAGCATCTTGTCTTTGGAGAAGCCTCTGCCCAATCAGTCAAACGTTGCTGCCAGCCCAAATAGCTCCAGCAAAGAGTCAATGAACACTCTGTTGCATTCCCTTTGTACAGCCACGTTTTAACAAAGCGCCTGTGTTTGCAGGGTGCTGGAAATGCCATTCCTTGCCACAGTAATATAAGTGGAGGCTAGATGAAAAGTTTCCATCTTTAGCTTTTCTTAAAATAATGAAAGGAATTGTTTGGGGCATTGTTGATATGAAATGAAACTTTGAACTATTGAGTAAATAAAGCCACTGAGTGTATGTGCTGTGAAGTTTTGAAGAAGCCACTGTGAAATGGTTGGGTTTCTTCTTGCCTCTACCTGGAGCTAGAGATGTTAGCTAAAAATTTAAAGAATAATAATAATAAAAAAAGAAACCACCACAAAACAACCAAACAGCAGAATCATTTTTATTCATGTCTTTAAGATAAAGTGACATTGCATCTGATGCTTAAGAATCAAAACCCATGTATGTGCAGATGAAAAGCTGCAGACTAAGTACTTGGGAAACACTGTGCCCTTCCAGGTGAGCAACAGGCCACTGGTGCTCTGGCTCCCTGGGCTGTTGGTGACCACTGTCCCAGCACATGGCTGCTGCCTCACGCCTCCTCCTCGCAGCTCTTCGAGGGGGAGGTGAGCTCGCCGTAGCCCCCAGCCCCACCGGTGCCAAGGTAGCACCTGTGGTCAGTCCTGTCCCCATGACGGGTTGTCCTCATGGCAGGAACCACCTGAGAGCTGGGGAATGAGGAAGAAGCCTGGCCCTCCTTTAGTTAGCCTCAATTATGTTTATTTTCTGGCAGATTTAGGCTGTTTATAGTAGCAATTTCCTAACATTACAAAATGTGGGAGCTTGGGAAATTTGCAGCTTGGAGAAGGCTCATAAATGCTTTATTTGGTATTTCCTTGCAAAAGCTTTTTTTTGATGCTTGGAGTGAAGGAAGCATGTGTGTCAGAATGCCGTTTAATGAAAATCCTTAGGAGTTTGGTGGTTGGTTTTTTTGGGGGTTGCTTTTGGTTTTGGTTGGCGTTTTTTTGTTGGTTGGTTTAGGATTTCTGTTTGTTTTTAATATATATATATATGTAAAGATATGAAATTGTATGAAAAGTTGATTTCCTAACAGACTTGACTTGCCATTTAAATCAATATAAAGCAGGTATTTCTTTGA
This sequence comes from Microhierax caerulescens, assembly GCA_035590215.1. Taxonomy (NCBI): domain Eukaryota; kingdom Metazoa; phylum Chordata; class Aves; order Falconiformes; family Falconidae; genus Microhierax; species Microhierax caerulescens. Next base: position 76,637,521 of record JAVJGJ010000037.1, on the reverse strand, counting down.
CTTTATTTATTTGGCTTTCTGGTAGAGAATAGATCAAAGCCATATAGGTTATAGAGACGTTACTGCATTTATGTCAGGTTAAGCTTAGTGGAATACACTGATGCCTCAGCCAAAGCAGACAGATCAGTGCTCAGTGTTTCTGTCACTTGTCCAGTATGGCAGGTATGCTTGTGGGAAAGGATGGGAACAAAAGAAGCAAAGAGAAAATGGTGTATGAAAGCCCAGGGAATATTGTTCTTCCACATAGGTCATGTAAATTTGGACTACATTTTTCTTAAAGATAAAATCACTGGCATTCATGGTACGTTGTTTTATTTTTTCAGTTTGTGACAAAGCTTACTTCTTTGTGCTTTCCTGAATATTTACTTGTAAGCAGTTTTTTATGGTGTTTATAGGCTTATTATTTTATGGTATTTATGAACTCCATGTCATGCAGCTCAGTGTTAATTTCCATATTCTTCCTCCTTTACTTGCAAACATCATCCCTGTCCTTCAACTTCCATAGCTGCTGTCTGGCAGCCTTCCTGTTGTACTTCTGTTTCATTTGAGCATATATGTTGTTTTCTTGTTATATGGAAAGATGTTTGAAGGAAAGCTGAACTACTGCTTCTGAGCAGTAGCTGGTAGAGCCAGTAGTCCGGTGGTAGCTGTCAATCAGGCTGTTAATACACTCAGGAAGATTTTCCTCACATACAGTAATTTTGCAGCTGTTGTGCATCAATATGTTGTGGTTTCAGTCCTGCGTCTGAGGCTTAGTTTTCTTTGTCATCTGCATGTATCTTCTTTGCATACATTGTTTTGATTTGTAATATGTGAAGCTTTTCTTTTGGCTGAGGGGTGCCTGTTTCCCACTTTCAAGGAAAAGTCTAGTGCAGGGGTCCTCAAACTGCGTCCCACGGGCTGGATACGCCCCCCCAGGGTCCTCAATCCAGCCCCCCGGTATTTACAGACACCCCCTCGCTGGGGGTTGGGGGGGGAACCAAGCAGCCGCAGATGACTGCCTGCCACGTAATCTGCGCACCGGCCTCTGGTTAAAAAGTTTGAGGACCCCTGGTCTAGTGGGTGAGCCTCTGCCTCGACCATCCACCAGCTGCTGATGTGTATTTTGGTGCTGATGTTTAAGACTGACTTTTTCCTTCAGAAACCTCCTATGTGTTTGGCGAAGTAGTCAATATGCCTAAAACAAGATTTGCTGCCATTTCTACTACAGTAACTAACCAGAATTTGCACAGGCTTTAATCATGCCAGACTTTCAAGGGTGTGAATAAAGTCTGAAACTATCTCGTCTTTTTCTAGGTTCTGACTCTTCTGGAAATTGCAGTAAACAGAATGAGTAAATTCACAGAGTTTATTGAGTCAAACTCTGCAAACTTGTGTCACGGATATCTGACTTGCTGTCAGGAACTGTTCCTAATTTACTGATGGGAAGGGAGGCAGGGTACGGGCCTTGCGCCTGGCCCAGGGGCTTTAGCGTGTAACTGGGATGTCTCCCGTTCAGCTGCAGCGTTCCAGGGACGAGTGATAGAAGTTTTTTGTTCTGGGGAAAAGAGGGAGCTGTGGTTGTACATGTACCACCTCCACCCTGAGTAGGCATTGCCATTCATTCCTTTGAATACAAGTAGCTTTATATAATGTAGACCGTGTAACACGGATAGAAAGTACTTTCTGCTACAGACAATTCCTTCGTATCTCAGCAGCTCGGAAATGTGCTGAACAGTACTTAGCATAATGCACGGAAAAGAATACATTTACCAGAAGCAGCCAACACACATCTGGCACTTTTTGCTCTTCTTCTCTTTTGCATTCTTTTTCTTTTATTATTTTCTACCCCCAGGCTGTGTTCTGAGGGATAAACTTGTTTCTAAGAAACAAAAATGGTGCTACAATATTAAGGAGCAGTGCAAAAACTCAGCACTAAAGCTGCACAACTAGTGGCAGAGTCTCCAGAAAGTTCATTACTTCACATTAAATAAGTTCTTTCACACTAGGTTGCAATGTCCTGCAGACTTGTTGCCCTTTCACTAGGGGAGGTATTTTTAATCATCAATAAAGGTATTAAACTCCACATTTGAGACCTAAACAACCTGTTGCTCATTCAGACTGAGAGGTCAAGGTGGTGGGGTAGAACCCCCGGTGTTGCACTGGTGTCACGGACCTTGGGGTCCTCCTGGAGCTTCTGCTGCCCCCAGCCTGAGAGAGGGTGTGTGAGACCAGGCATGCCCCAGGTCTGGCTCACATCCCAGTTCTCTTTTTCCTAGAAGATTCAAGAATAGTTGATTGATACTCATTGTTGGCAATATTTACAAGTGCTTTAATAAAACTCATTTCTTTTAATAAAACTGGTCTCAGGGGAGAGCAAGGTGTTTGGGTGAAAATCTGGGGTAAAATTTAATTAGAAGGAAATTTTTAAATGTCAAGGTCTTGGGTCATGAAAATGTTTCTGAATGTCTTGTAAGAATTGAAATGGGAAGTAAAATAATTTCTGATTTGCTAATTTTAAGATATTTTGATTAAAAAAACCAACAAAACAAAACAAAAAATCCCAACAAAAACACACCAAGATTTCTGAGCAGCAGAGTTTGACAGCATTGGGTAATGTCAAGCTTTGAAGATGTTGAATACCCTCACTAACATGTTTTGTACCCAAGACAAGAGTAAGAGGCTGCAGCCTATGGCTGGTCTTGGAGTTAGCATGCTTTCAGAGAGAAAGCAGGGGCTATAAATGTGGGAACATTCTTCTGACAGCTTGGTGTTGTGTGGCTGAGCTGCAGCAATGCCAGATTTAGCAGCGGCTTTATTAATCTATGATAAATCTTACACTCCCCTGAATCTAGACAGGCAGAAAGCTGTAGACTGCACAGTGTAGGCTTGGGGTGGCATTATTCTTCTGCTGAACTTAATCATTGACTGCTCCAGCTGTTGGCATTGCTCTGTATTTAATGCTCATGAAGACAAAGATGGAAGAGAGGAGTGTTCTTTGTCACAGTCAGACTTACATTATGATTTTGTCAGATGCTTTTAGACAAGCATAATTTTTTTTTCTGTTGCAGAAATCTAGGACTGACTTATAGTGAATCTGCTCCTTCTCATATTTCAAAGCTGAACAAGAAAATTTGATTCAACTTCCAGGGGATTTACCAATCCCTACTGTTTGTTTCTAACCACAATTTGGCATTGTCTTTTTTTCCCCTTCTTTTTTGTTGCACAACTGAGATGCATCCAAGGCAATCTCTTCTTCATTCCTGCTGTTCAACATGCCATTGAATTTTGACTGAAATGAAACTAAAATTTATCTCTGTGTTTGCCTTCAAACCTGTTTATTAGTTCAGTTTCATTTGTGTCCAGATAATTTCTTCTGAAACTAGTATACTTGAATTGCCAGAGTGGGAGAAATACAATTCAATGATGTATGTTTTCTCTTGGACTTGCTGCCTGTCAGGATTTAATGTGGTCTTACAAAACAAGGATGACAACCATATCAAAGGCTTATAGTGATAGCACTGTCAAAAATCCCGTATCTTTTTAGTATTGAAAGTGTGTTCATGCATAGGGAGCATTTTCTGTTTATTGGTGTGGGATGCTTAACATTTCCACCAAGCCTCCTGAGGCAAGAACAGTGGTGGGACTGGTGTTGCTTGGCTCGCAAAAGCTGTTTTTGAAATCCAACTGCATATAGAGGAAAAAATAGTTAAGAAATCAAAACAAAATGAACCAGTAAAGCTGTGTAAAATTAATAAATTATGATGGTCCGATGAAGGTACAAGTAACTGCTAGTTCCCTTAAGAAATTTTGTGCAATGCTACTTCTGAGTCAGAGGGGTAAGAAAAATGTAGTTCTTTAGAGCCAGAGGGGAGAAGTAGCTGGCTGAAAATATAAAATGGAAAAAAGAGCTTTTAAATTAAGGCTCAGTCTTTGAGAAGTGCACAGGAAGACCAGGTGAGCAGTCTGAGGCCTGAAAAGTCTGAGGATGTTGACCATGTGCCAGGTGGCCTTCAGGCATGTTGGAAGGGGCCAGGAGAGTGACAGGAGACTGAAGGAAATATTGGAGGTCTGGAGGTCTCTCAATCCAGGGAAACTTTAGAAGGGTCTCAGTTTTTTTTTTTTTGTTTTTTTTTTATCAGCCCGGGACTAAGTCCAAGTTTCTAGTTGAGTGTCAAATGTGCAGATAAAGACCTGTACAGAAACCTGGCTTGTAGTTGCTCTTTCCATTGACGCATATATAGGTGACATGTTTCAGCCATTTCATTAACCTCTTCTGGTCTAGTCTGGAAAAACCTAACACTGCAAATCTCTTAAATGTTACCACATACCTTAAAAGAGCAAAAGTAAAGCCAAATGCAGGTGTCCAGCTGGGTGGACTGGGCATGAAGCTCTGGACTTCCAACTCCCCAGCTGCAGCCATAGGGGCTGGGGAGGGAGCCCTTCATCCTGGGCATCGCTAATTTTTCTCTTGGTTAATGTAAGTGAAAAGAAATTTCAGTTGTCAGAGAATAAGTCTCAAATGTAGACCAACATTTGGTTAGTTGCATTCCAGCAGCCAAAAATGTTTTGATTCTCCATGCCTGTTGAGCTTGCAGGGTAGGAGAGTGCTATGGGGCTAACTGGAGTCACCTAGAAGTCACTGATGTCATTGAAGCCACAAGAAGATCAATCTCGATCATTGATTTTTCTCAGGCCGAGGGTTCTTCACAGCTTCAGTCTTGAACACAGAAGCTGAAGGAATTTCTTTTCTTGACCACGTGATGGGTGAGGTGACAGAGATATTTGTCCAGTGGTGTTAACAGAAGTTTACTTAATGCAACGTGGAATTCTGATCTGCAATTGCCTTAATCCACATGCCTCAGTTTTCACCCAATTGCAACCAACCACATACCAGTGAACCAATAACATGCACTGATTATGGCAGCACACCTGTGTTGGGTAGTTTTTCTGACCATCTTTTTCTTACTATTTTCCACCAATTTTATTTTCAGACTGTAATTATTTTGTTCTTTGTGAAGATTCTTATCAAGGTAATGGATTTCTTCATCCAGTTATGTGCAAAACGAATCCCTTTTTAAAATAACCTGCTGTTTATGCCCGTCCTAAGAAATTTAGTTAGGTACAGTGTCTGAAAACAGTTTCAAGTTTCATGGCAATAGTACTATATCATTAAGGAATAAAAAAGGAGACAAAACTGCTGAAACAATGAACAAGCTATCAAAATGAGTGCTAGTGTTCTGACCACAAATCAACAATTTTGCTGCTTGAATGCATTTTATGTTTTGGGGACTCTGAAATATGAGCAGCAAAAGCAAGCAAATTTTATTGAACTATATACACAAGGTCTGCTACAAATTAAGGCAGATCCTTACTGCTGGAATTCCAGTGGAGCTAGGATGTAATCTCTTGTTCCTTAATAAATGAATAACGTTAGTGTTGCTAAATAATGAGTATGAAATGAACTGTATTTTTCATTATGTTCCCTTTTGTGTTTGTGTGCTTTATTTCAGTATGTGGTTTATATCATAAATATACTTGCAGAAATTGGTGTTGGTTTTATTGATTTTGTTAATCATTACTGCTTTTTTGAGTGAACTCAGCTACCATCCCACTCAGTTCTTGAGTGGAGCTAAATTATTCTTATCATTTATTTTTAATGCATGGTGACTTAAGTGTCCCATAGCAGATGAATAGGCTTTTTAGGAGTAATCAAGAGTAAATGATTTGATACTCTGAGAGGTTTTACTATTTTGTTTTGACTTTTCATTTGGTTAGTAATGTATTTAATTTTCCTGCTGTTCTGTAAATAATTGTATTTCAACATAAAACCAAATTTAGGAATTGTTCAGCAATGAAAAAAATATATGAATTCCCATGTCCATTTGAGGAGTCCTGAAATGGAGCACGCAAATGTTTTTAGGTTAGAGTAGACAATATTTACACAGGTCTCACATGCCTACTATGTTTGCCATATGAAGGTTACTTTCTGACTTGTAATGTTATCTACCTTGCAGGAGTTCAAGCAAACACCACTCTTTTCCATACATAGTACAGTAGTTAGAAAATTCAGTGGCTTATTACATCTGTTACTTATGGGCAACCTGGTGGTGTTCGTTCACTTAGTTTTGGTCAGGTTTTCTATTTCAAATTTTGCGAGAGCGATTTTAGACTTACAGCCCAGGTATTAATGGAGTTTCATTTTTGTTGTTATAGAGTCTTCCCATGTTTCGCTTTTCTTCTCCCTTTCCCTGCACACTTTAAAATCATGGATATTATTTCTGTATGTAATGAATTTCACTGCCTAGATTAAGTTCCAAGTACCAAACAAATAGGAAAATCAGGTGAAAAAATTTTATTCCTGCCAACCAGGAGGTCCCACCTATGGAGGCAATGCTGATGATCAAGGAGTTAGCAGATTTGTTTAATGTTTTGATCTGGCCTTTTAGTCATGAAATCAGTTGTAGAAGCAGCTGTCAGGTTTATTAATTCGGGATCTGCATTTGATCATACCTTGAGTCATAGGAGCAGCAAATTCAACTTATTCCTTCAGCGATGGAGATGTGAACACCTCCAGCTGTGGCAGTTAAATTGAAAAGGAAACTGGGAAGTGTCTTCCAGCACATACTATAGGATACGCTCAGATCCCATGCAGAGAGAAGCAAGTAGATGAAGTACGGTGGCAGGGAAACAAAGGGAGGTGTTGAGAGGAACCCAGAGAGAAGTCATAGCAGGGGAGACTTCATAGAGAAATAGGAGTTACAGATGCACATTACAAATACAAAGTAAATATCTGTATTTTAGTGCATTTCAGTATGTTGTTTTATCACCAGTAGTAGTAGTCATCTTAGCAGTGGCTAAAACTGAGACAGCTGTCATCTGTTGTGCCACCCCACCCCCCAAAACCAAACTATCTCCACGATGAGAGACAGTGATTTTTAATGCCTGTGGAAATCTCCCAAAGGACAAGAAATGTAATTATTTACAGCCTGGATAATTATCCATGTATTGATATTTTTGTTGTAAGCAAGTGTAGTCACATGCTTAATCTTTATAAAAATCTGAAGCATGCTTACTACCCTAGGCATTAAAAAAAATCAAAACATGTTCTGCATTAGCTCCAGTCTATGGGGGAAAAAAGACTTTGTGGATAAAGGGCTAGAGAATAAGGTGCAGCTTAGACATAGGCCAGTGACTAAATAACAAAGATTTCTTTTGCAGAAAACCCAGAAATTATATATATTATTTCCCTTAGTAAGAAGCTGTCAAGACATGCTCTGAACCTGTATAGATGTACATGCTGGAGTGGAAAAGATGAGTAGCATCACTTACATCTTTGGGCCATCAGTAATTTTACGGAATGGAAAGAATTTTGCAGAGAGAGGATACTGAAAATGGTACCAAAATGGCACGTATTACAAGAACTGCAGAGTAAAGACTTCTTTAAAAACAGTATTTGAAATATTGTGATATATTTTCATCTTCCATTTCATGTTTGACCAGGTGATACAGTGCCTAGATATCTGAGATTTATTTCCCCTTTTGTAATAATCTTAGAAGATTATCCTCATCCTTCCTCTTCTTAGATGTACATAGGTGTTAATAGTACCAGGGCATCAGTATTCTGCTGCTTGAAGAATCCTAGTTCTTGCTTACAATTAAGAAAAAGAAGTGGTGAAATAATGAATAGCTGGCAAAGTCCAATAGAAACAACATTTGCATTTAAATACTTCAGCTGAGAAGGGAGAGTTTATGTCCCGTTGGAGAACTTAATTTTGTTTGCATGGTTTTCTTCAGCATATATTCTTCAGGGGTTTTGGAGACTACTTTTTGTATTAGGAAAGCATTAACTGGAATAGTGTTTTATGTAGTTTATTCTGTATGAGGTATTTCATTCCTGGATATTCCAGTTATGACTATGTGCAATATGCTGCCATCTCTTCTAAAAACTGGAAGCAACCAACCAACTCCCTTAAAAAAAACCCAACAACAAACCGAAACCCCAAACAAAATAACACCCCCACCACTTCATTTTGTTTTACTCTAAAATGTGTATGATTTATTCCTAGCTAAATGTTCATGCACATGCATATATACATACAAAGAGCACACCCTATGTAATTTCAGATTATATATATATGCACAGAAGCACATGCATTAATCAATCATGACACAATTGCACTCAGGTAAAGACTGTATATAAATTATCTTTCAGTAGCAGCCACTCTGTTTTTGCTGGATTTCTGGAACTGCGCATTAGGTATTACTGAAGAATGTATCACTTGGTAAGTGATACTATCGTTATTGTAACATAAACATACACCCCTACCTTTGCGGTCTTTTGACATATGTTACTTGAAAGATTGAACTCATGGGGAAGAGATTCCTCAGTAAAAGTATTTCCTTAACATTACGTCTCTCCCTCTAAATCTTAACCTTATGGAGTTCTCAGAGTTTGGTATAATTTCAATAAATCGCCTTTTGCTAATGGCTAGGAACTTAAAAAATTAGCATCTACTTATTTTAGGGCACTGTTCTGTATTTTGCAATGTAAAAATCTAATGCTTCTCTTGAAAGTTGGTATTAATCTCTCCAGAGCAGAGGACTGAAATGAGAGAAATGTATGTGTGAATCACATAGGATACAAGCTGTATTTCGTATTTCATTTTTTCCGTGTTTCCCCAGCTCCTCTCTCTCCTCCGGGGGGGGGGGGGGGGGGGGGGGGGGGGGGGGGGGGGGGGGGGGGGGGGGGGGGGGGGGGGGGGGGGGG
>JAVJGJ010000037.1:76603896-76622652 GCA_035590215.1 Microhierax caerulescens | reverse complement strand
CCCGCCCCCCCCCAATTGTGCAGATATATGTTACGAAGCAAGGGCAAGCATTTATGAATACAGGAGCAAATAATTTTTCACTTTTTCCACTCTAGCTCCCTCTCTTTCCCTTCTCCCCCTTTTTTCGGGAGAAGGTTGTTACTCAGTGGCCAAGTTGATGAGGCTGACATCTGTCTGCTGAGTGGCTGCTTTTGTAGAACCAGATCCAAAGTCTGGTCTATAAATTACTCCAATATTTAACGTGACAGTAATGGGGGACGTGGGTTGTCGAAGAGTAAGATAATACTTCGAAAAGCTGAAATACCCACTGTGTTGCAAGTTAAAAGTTGAAGTGTTTTTTTCTTTTTCATCATAAAAGAACATTTTAAAATATAGCAGACTGATACCTAAATATTATTTCTCGAAATACATGTTGTGTTACACTTGCTTGTGTTAAAGGATACTTTGGATTACAGTCCTGGTGCTATGTGAGTCTTCCCCTGAGAAGTCCACGTTTTCCCTTCAAGGAAGTATGCTCCATGTCTGACCAGCCATAGGTCTTCCAGGATGGTGAGCAATGGAATAGTTTTCCAGGTATTGGCTGAAGATGTTTGAGAGCGTAACTTCTCCTCTAACAAACAACCAAACAACAAATGAGCACAGGGAATCATGAGACGAAAGTCCACTCTGTAATTGAAAATTTATAGTAAAAATCTTTAAATGTTATTTCAATTATAAATTTGATTGCAATCTGTTTTTCCACCAGACTGTGGTAAGTGGATACTGGCTTTACAATTTTGTTTTTAGGTTGTTTTTTTTTTTTTTTATTAAATGTGGTATTGCAATGTATCATTAAAATAAAATGCGTAAGGTAGTGAAAAGGATGTGAAGATGAAAAAGTCAAATTTGTCAGGTCTCTTCTGGAACAAAATAGTCTAAGTTGTTTCAATTAGCAGATCCCTTTTTTTCTGTTTCTTTTTTCCTCCAAAATAAACTGTTTGGGCTTGATCATGAAATTCATTGATGTACATATATGGATAGGATTAAGACATGCTTTCACCTGTATGCTGCAGCACCGTGGCAAGTAAAAAATACAAATTGTTTTGTGAGTGTTGAAGGGACAAGGTGTTGTGATTAGGAGACAGTTAGTTGGAGGCCACTCACTGGGTCAGTGGCTTTCACACTGACAGAGTCTGAATTTCCTTGTGATTAAACTGTTCCTCAGCCTTTGAGGCCCCTGATGGAAGAAGCTTGGTGCCTTGCACGACACCAGCTAGAACACTGCGAACTGTCTTCTCTGTGGGAGACCCCTGTTCCTATGCCTGGAAATGGTCGATCTTCCAGCTTAGTGACTTAAAGCTATGGTTTTATTCGTACACCTGTGTCCTAGATTTTCGTTGTTTGATCTCCAACTTCATAGCATATGCAGTTTTCTTGATAAACTGGTGACAAAAATTTGTGATCACACTGAAGGATTTTGATAAACTGAAGCCATAACTGCTTCAGTCGTTTCTTTCAGCATTTATACCACATTGAAAAGGATAGTGGGTAGTTGATTCTTCCAAGTTTTGGAGTTCAGAAAATGTGTTCTTTAAAAAAACCCACACTTCTAGGATGTCTAAATAGTACAGCAGATGTTACTGGAAATAATATGAAATATATTGTTCTACCAGTCTATGTCGAAGTGAGAAGAATGGTATTTTTAAAAGCCTGTTAATTTTTCTGTGGTGTTTTGTTATGCTTCTGCAAGCTTAAGATAACTTAAATCATTCTCCCTTTTTGTTCAACAGATATTTTAGGTGTGAATCTGAAATAATTTATGCAGCTGTTTAATTTTTAACACAGAAGGGGATTACATATAGAATTGTAGAAAGGTTTGGGACGAAGAGGCCTTTAAAGATCAGCTAGTTCCAACCCCCCTGCCATGGGCAGGGGCACCTTCCACTAGACTAGGTTGCTCAAAGCCCCATCCAGCCTGGCCTGGAACACTGCCAGGGATGGGGCACCCACAGCTTCTCTGGGAAACATGTTCCACTGTCTCACCATCATCACAATAGAACATGTACATGAAGTTCACTATGCAAGTAGATCATGGAGCTTTGTGTAGGCTTAAGGTAAGCTTCTGCCATCTTCTGTGTGCAAGGGATCTCTTGTGTTTCCTCTGAAGGAGTCTCAGCAGAGTGGTCTCATATACAAGACCCGAATCCTTCACCTGCCAGCCCGATAACTTTGTCCCTAACATAGATGTATTGAAAGGACATTGCCAACCTGAAATTCATGAGAATTTGTTCTTGTTTCTAGAGTCAGTGAGCTCTGCGTCTTTTGATTTTTTTTAATGTTTGAATGAATCCCTGATGAAAACCAGGAGATTTGCATCTTCCTTCTGTGGATATTATGTAATTTTCAAAGCTCCTACCGTTCTGTGCCTGGCCTCTGAGCTTCCCCAGGGGAGGTTGAGCTCTCCCTAGGGATCTGGGCAGCTGGATGCCACTAGACCTCTCTTTGGGTTGAAGATTGTTTTGCTTGCCTGGGCCTTGTCGGTGGTGGCAGCAGTGCCTGCAAGGCTGCAGGGCTGCAAAAATGACAGGACATGTTTGTCTGGACTGTGTGAAGCCTCTAGAGCTTTGTCTGCCTTTGGTTTTCCTGTGGTTTGATTCTGTGTGGTTCCACGTTCAGTGCAGTGGACATTTGCCAAACCCCTCTCGAGTGAACCACATCAAGTGATTTTCGAGAGGTGCGTTGGGGCTTTGAAGGGATGATAATAAGAAATCCAGTCAAATTTTAATTTAGAATATTCATGTTTCAAGTTGTCCCCAATCCCTTTGCTGCTGTCAAGCTGAGTATGTTCTTGCTTCCAACAAAACTACAGTTTTGCTGACCATGGAAGAAAAGCAGAAATGACACAAGAAATGTTGGTTATGAAAGCATATATGCAAAATTCTCTCTGGGATACAAAATGAGTTTGGATCAAGTTGGGAAAAGTTGTGGAAAAATAGCTTTTAATTATAGCATAATCTTGTGAAGGTTTTTACTACCTGGAATGGTAAAGAAACATTTCAATAAGAAACAAGAACATGTTTATTTTTATATCGGGTTTATGTATATGACAGGAAATAGACATACTGAAAGGGAGGACTGTGGCCTGCCATGGTCTAATGTGGCAAATTTCCATCGGTGTTTGAAGACCTAAATGAACTTGAGTTTTCAGAAGCCAAATGTCAGTGAATGACATCTGAAGCAGAGTTGGGACCTGGGGTTCTATGGGCTCTAACAGAGCTGTCAAGAAATCTTCTGGCAGGCTTGTTTGCTGTGTTTCTGAGGAATTTATAGACAGTAATTGAGTACAGTAGTGCACTTTTATTAATGCTGCGTCTGGGTAGGTATGGAGTACGTTGGAAGTAGAGGACAACCACTAAAAGGTCTGATAAAATGCCTGCCGATTAGTTTTTCATGATGACGTTTCCATTTTCATGGCTGAAAAATGGCTCCTTGCAGTGCTGGCTCTCAGAGCTCATTCTTCCAGAACTGCTCAAAGCCTGGGCTAGATGGACCCCTTCTCAAAGGAGCTGAGCTGGCAGTGGGTCAGCGACTGCTGCCCGCTAGATTCTAAGTGCTTGAAAACACAGCCATCGTTGACTGCACCAGTACTTGCTGAGGTTTCAGCATGTCTCAGGGTCAAACATTTCTATACATGCCAAGGTGTAGGCTCTGCAGTCTTTGCTTTCCAGGTTGGAGCTGGTGTCCCCTCAGTCTCAGTCATACATAAACTATGCAGATGGTAGCATTCCTTACATTGTCTGAGGCATTGGTGCTCTCTCCCTTAGTGCTTTAGGATAAATACATACCCCAGATTCAAGTTGCAGCATGTATTAAAAAAAATAAAGAAGGGCCCTGGAATCATATTTATTAAGCACGTTTGCACATTGTCTTTTGAAGAGTGTATGGAAGTTGACTTAAAGGCTAATGTACTCAGGTTTTTGTTTATAAGAAAAAACCTTTTGGTTCACCTTTAGAGGGAAGTGAAAATGACAGTCTTCCACTGCTGTCTCTGAATTTAGTGCTCCTAGCATGCTTTATCAAGCCTTGTCAGGAAGTTACACCAAGTTGCTCATATTTTATTTTGCACACATGTTCTGCAGAAGTATTTTTTCATTTATATTTTATTAGACAAATAACGAAAGGAATTTGAATATTAAATAAATCGGCATAGATTAATACAACTTTCACCAGAGCAGTGTAACTGTGGAGAGAAAAAATCATTGTTGTTACCTAAGATAGATGGGCATGGAAGTGTAATTTAGTGGAACTGATGTATGCAAACCTATGGGTATTGGACTGAGCCTCAGTGGACCTGGATTAACATTCATGAAATGCTTTCCTCACTGGGGAAGCATTTCACATTGTACAGGGACAATGTCTTTCCCTGAGAAGCATTTAAATACATGCTCCCAATTATTATTATTTTTAGCAAGTCAGAATTTGACCTTCTTGAGAAAACAAAAGCAATTAAGATAATAACAACTGAATTAATTAATGAGTACATAGTTATCTGCAGAAGCCAAAGCTGGAGAAGGCCAGGGAGGTGCAGCCCATGTGTGTTCCCTGCCAGGGGACCATGTCAGTGTGTGTGAAACTCCATTTTCAGAACTGCAAGGTTAAATCCAGTTTACAAAACCTAATCTTATTTATAGATGACATCTTGATGCAAAAGCCGCTTGAAATGTGAAGTAATCCATTTTTTTTAAATAGTCCTTTGTTCATGAAACATTTAGAAATTTATTTAGTGGAGTGTTTTGTTCATATTCTGCTTTTTTGCTTTATATGGCTCTTCAATTGTATGCTAGATTGAAATCTTAAGACTATGATTTGGCTGTAACCAAAAAGGAATGGCTCCTTATCTTTTCTGGAACTGACATTCTGTTCTGTAGCTTACTATGTATTTTTTTGGAGAAACTATTAATCTTCTTTCTGTGCTCTTTTTATTTTCTCTCCACACTTGCACAGTGGCTTTCCCCTGGGCCCAGTCGCTCACATTCAGCTGCTGACGCGCAGTCCCTGCCTGCCTCACTGTGAGTTGTGAGAGGCCAAACAGGGTGCTGAACCTTAAACACTCTTCATTTCTTTGGGTTTCGCAGGGTCTTTATAGTCATTCTCTTACTGTAGAACTAAGCACCTTTTCATCGTAAAATATTTTCATGTATTTTAATAAATGTTTTGACTGGTCTGACTTAAACCAAAACTTTGAGGATCATGGCAAGAGATGTCTTTTCGGAGTGTAGGAGTTTCAAATCTATACTATAGCATAGTATACTCTATAATATATTATTATATTATACCATGGCATAGCACAGTATAACTCCTTCAGTTGCCAAAGCCTAATGCTAATGTGTAGTCAATGATATAGTAACACTTGTAACAAAACCAGGAGAAAACATGTTGAAGTAATCAGCTGATTTTGCAACATTGCACACTGGAATGACCAGTTTTTGTGTTCATGTATGATACTTGATGAAATTATCTTTCCTAAATAATCCCAGCTGGGTTGTTTAGGTCTTCTTTTGGTGATTTAGATACACACTGTAATTGGAGATGACATTTAAGATGCAACTAAAGCAACTAAATCTCATGACTTGTTTTTATAATTTTTTTTTCAAGTTGCTGTTAACCATTAGGTTTATCTACTGAAAGCTAAAATCTTGGGAGATTAATTTTCTGTCATTATGAGATAGTCTTGCACAACTTTAGCTTACCTGAATTGGAAAGAAGACACTTTCACGCCACCTCTGGTCCAAAATCAGATATAAACATTTATTTTCATGAATGTTAAGTGCAACTCATCCCTCCTAAAGAAAATATTTTTGTTCTTGTCTTATATTGCATGATTTTGTTATTTTGCTCCCCTCCCCTCTAGAAATGGTAATTTCTCCCGAGGGCTGTTGCTGCAGTAGTTTGGAGGCTACTTCATTCAAGGTGGGTTTTGTCCCTGCCAAAACTTTCTGACAAAAGTTGGTCTCCTACATTGTACAGTTTCTGATGCCCTTAAACACATTGTCAATATGTATTGGTCATCTTCCAAGGTCTTTTTCCACCATGCTCCAGGGCCTGGCCAAATTGGTCAGGTCTGTCCCTGTACTGAAAAAAATAAACAAGAAAACAAAATGTCCCCCTTTGGTCTAAATAAAGGTTAGAAAGACAGAAACAATCCCAGTGGCCTCCAGGGTGTTCCCATTTCAGTTGCCTTCGCTCTTCCCTATGCAGCGAGGGACAGACCTTCCCGCCTGCGGCCACCTCAAGCCCAAGCATGGAACAGAGCCTGGGGCAGAGCACCACACAAAGCAGGAGGAAAACTGTGGGCCAAGCAGATGGTCCAGCGCTGCCAACTGCACCTCAGTTTCTTTGCTGATCGTAGAAACGGCATGGGTACTGTCACTGTTACTTCACCCTTAGTTATACACATTTGTGTTGTAAGGTTATTCAGGGCCCATGCTAGGATCTGTATGGTGCCCATATAGGCCCGCTGGCTTGGGTTATCTCAAATCTGCCCCATAGTGAGGCGATCCATCAGATCGATGCCCAAGTGGGATCAGACGCTGAGTCACTGGACATGCCAGCTTCCCCTGACCTTGCCTCCCAGTAGCATGTGTTGCTGTGTCCATCTGTAGCTGTTTTTGTTTGGCTTTGGTTTTGTCTCAAGAGAAAAGATGTTGCTTACAAGAAAGGCTATCTAGAACTAGGATGGACAAAACCACTCAGCTCTCTTCATATGTTGGGCTGCAAAAAAGATTTTGGCTGTAGGAGTTTGAAGTATCCCTGAGCTTTCTGAAAGTGAGTGTTTTATAGGCGTTATACAGCCCCCCTTCATCCAGAAAATATTCACGTTGAGAGTTTGCTGAAGCTGACACGTTGGCCCTAATTAACTGGATTCAGTCCATGATGTTCACATCACTTGGCCTTATTAAACGTTTATGTGCATCTGTGAAAATTCCCCATACTCATTCCTCATTCTATCCCTTGTCTAAATATTTCAGACAGAACAAGTAATAAATGACGCTGAGGAGCCAGTACTGACTAACGAGATAAGGATTAGATT
The DNA here is from genome assembly GCA_035590215.1 of Microhierax caerulescens. Lineage (NCBI taxonomy): Eukaryota > Metazoa > Chordata > Aves > Falconiformes > Falconidae > Microhierax > Microhierax caerulescens. The sequence goes on along the minus strand of JAVJGJ010000037.1, from coordinate 76,615,583 downwards.
GCCTGTGCTTGGGTGATGAGTGAATTATGATTCACAGGGTGATAAGGCTGGCTTGCTGGTGCAAAATGAAGTTCTTGTTAAGTGAAGAAAAAACCTAAAATGATCTTGTTATAGAAAATCAGTGACCAAACACCTTTCATGTGTAAAGGTTTTCTTTTCTTAACATGCTGCAGAACAAGACCTGTGTAAATGTCTGTGTTTGGCCAAAAGCAGTTTAGAGAAGAACAACTCACTCAACAGGACAGAAAATGAGTAAAAAATGTTGTGGGCTCACTGGAAACAGTTGAGTAATTTGGTCTGGCAGAGCTGGTAGGCTGGCACAATGTTGCAAGAATATTCTGGAGAATAAAAATAATTTGTAGGTATGTTCACTTCCCTATTCTTTTCCTCTCTTATAACAGAAAAAACACTAGTTATTATAGAAATGTTGCAGTGTAATACATATCCATCTAGTACACATTTCACTGTAACAAATGACATGTTGCAGACAGTCTCTCTCTTAAAGAAGTAAATGATAATGATTTTCAAATTTAAATTCCATTTTCAAAGTTGAATTTGATTAAGGAGTAAATTTGGTAAAGATTGAACAAAAATAATATGTGCATATCTGGTGTCATACTGAAAATGGCTGATTTTTCAGAGGTTCTTGAGACCTTTTTTGGTTTGTAGCATTTCATATTCTGAGGGGTGCACCCAAGCTGTAGGTGCACAGCATTTGGTGACCTTCTACCTAACAGTTTATCTTTTCTGTTACCTTTCAGTGTTAACAGTTGATCCTCTCAAAACTGAATCCCATAGCCACCTCGATGTGTCTCACACCCAAATGTGTGCATTTTGAGCAGTGATTTAAATGGGCTAATTAAGTATATTGCCCTCTAGTCCTTATAAATTTCAGTAGTAGTCTGTTACATTTAAGACACATTAGTATTACACAAACCTTAAAGTTAGTAGATTATTTTTTTTTTCCACTTGGGCACATTCGTTACAAGATTTTGTATTCTTTTGTTGCCAGGGTTTGGAAGGTTTCTGAAAACAGAGATAAAAGCTGAAGCAGAATTTTGCCAGCTTCACAGAAGGTGAAATCTCCTCTGCATTTGCAAAAAAAAAAAAAGTGTATTTTTTTGTGGCCACAAACAGATATTACTTTGGTTTTACATTTTACTTCCAAGACCACAGAAAGACCTAGGTTGTGTGTCCGTTCTGCCTCGCAGGAAAGAGCAGTATTAGACTTTTCTCTCTTAAATGCCCCTTAGATGTCTCCCAGCCATGACTAAGCCAGGCATCCCAACTCATCCTTTTTTTGTTCTTATTTGGTTTTGGGGGGCTTTTTTGGTTGGTGTTTTTTCAGTACTGCTTCTTTATGGGAGACAGATGATCAGGAGGAGGAACTCAGCACAGGGATTTCTATTTTGAAAAATGGGACTAAGGTGAATATGAAAGGAAGATTAAAAAGATAACTGCAGGGCTCCAGATGTGCTCATTGTAATCTACATAACTTCAGCTTAGAGGGTCTCTTAAACCTAGGTACTTTCTTGAAAGTTTCCATATGTGGGGGTGGGAGAGAAATAAAACCATTCTTTGGAGGAAGGCATGTTAAATCCTGAGCAAAATGAGCATATAATTTCGTGGTGACTTCGTTTACACTTGCATGACTCTAGGTGTGAAAGTAGTGGCCAAAGTGCACTGCACAAAAATGATGACTCCAGTAAGGGTCTGAGTGCAGGCTTCTCCACGGCAAAGTGTGTGCAGAGTCAGGTCCAGAGCCTAACATCAGCCACCATGACATTTTCTCTCTCACTCTATGCCTTTCTTTAATTTCTTCTCTGTAGCAAGCAATTGGAAACTTCTTGCAAGATAAATGAACTGTGATGGCAAAGGGAAGCTGAATGCTTTCCAGGATTTAAAGAAGAGGTGTAGTATTTCAGATTTAAAGAAAACTCTCTCAGAGAGAACGAAGTGTGTGTTGTGAAAAGTTGTTGACTAAAATACTTCATGTGTGTTGCTGCTATGTGGCAGAAAATTCAGGTGCAAGGCTTTTGTTTAATTTGCAGAAGCAACCAGCAGTGTTTTACTGTGGAGCTTTACAGAGGCACAAATTTTGCAGTGTATAGCCTAGAGTGATAGGTCAACTGAGTTTATCTGAAGGATGGGAACAAACAGATAGATCAATTAAAATGTTTGCTAGTTCTATAATATTGAGTGACAGGATGGAAAAATCCCATTGGCCCTCATTTAGAAAGCAGCATTGAGTCTACCCATGATCTGGTTGTGATGGTAAAATCCGTGTCCTTGGAAATGCAGCTCTTGCTGTCCTAGGATTTTCTGTGTGATTTGTAACCGATGAACTCCTGACTATGGTGCATATACTTCTAATGCTTTGCCAGCTTGCAGAATTCTTTGCTACTCGTGATTTGCAAAGGAACCTGAGTTCTGGAATTGTGCTGATGCAGTGTTTTTTCTTAAAATTAATGCAAGAGCACAGCAAGCCAAACAGGACAGCATCCAGGTTACCTTGTGCTCCTTCCAAAGGCAATGCCATTAGAAAAGCTGAGAGAAGCAATCTCTGTAAAATGGAAAAGGACATTGGGAATGTGTAAAATATGATTAAACTAAAAAATAAGAGTGTATTGCAAAAATAATTGCTTATTTTATTTTTAGCACACACAGTGGTAAAAGTGCTTGTCATTTATGCTCAGAGCAGCAGCAGAATAGATGGCTGTCATTAGGCTGAATGACTTTTTTTTCTGACTTTCTTTGCCTTCTCTCTAGTTCAAAGCATCCAGTGAGAACACAGTGCCGGAATCGAGGCCAGACACCTGTTCCACTTACACCCTCATCTCCCTTGTTCAAATCTGCTCCCTGCCCTGTCCCACCTCCTTGACAGCTACTTGCTTGCATTTAAGTAGATGGTGCTGCATCTCATTTTTTTGGGGTGAAACATCGATAGACTCCATGGCATAGACACTGATTTAAGGCAATTATTTCTCATTGTTTTAACAGGAATAGCTTTAATTATCTGGCTAGCTTTCATTCAGAAAATCTTTAATTCAGTCAACATGGATTTTGCTGTCAGAAAAATCAAGTCTGGCTGACCATGCGAAGCAGCAGTCTGATTCTGCCAGACCTCACTGCGAAAGCAGAAGAGAGGACTGTGAGCACTGTTTGCCTCAGTGAATTGCCGATTCACTAGAAGGCTGAAGAGTGATGGACTGGATTCGTGCTTATTTTAAACTGGTGCAGAATTAGTTCTCTCTCCCTTACCTACTTTTTTGAAAAATATTGTTTAAAATTGTGAAATTCATTTTTAAAGAAAAGTGGTAGTATTACCATGTGTAGGTAAAAATGTGAAACCTGTATTAAACTATATTCTGGAATATACAGGGACCTGAGAGCATAAAAGTGAGGCCAGAAGAGCTGGATGATGATTACTTGAAATTTCACAAAGGCATCGTTTTGTTTCTACGTATTGATTTAATTATTTTATAATTTTGAATGTTTGAGGGTAATTTTTTTTTCAATTGGAAATTAATGAAGACAAGACAAAATAAATAAAACCACTGATGGTAATATTCGTTGTGTGACGGAGGTCCACTGATAAACCAGAATAAATGACTATGAATGCAAACAGATTGTTACCACAAAAAATAATATGCAACATATGTCTGTGGTTAAGAGCATGGCTTAGATGCCATGGGAAGCTGTGGTACATGTTTACTGTAAAGAAGGCAGTCACTGCTAGTATGAACACAAAATTTCTGACCATACCAGAAACTTTCTGGTCTGAAATGGGTAAGGATGATCTACTATTTCTGGAAATCTTCTAACATGATGAACCATCTCATGAAATTCTTTGATCATTTCAGGATTTGAGCTCCAAAATATAGCCATCCTTTGTTAGATTTTACTATGTATCACATATTTTTCAAGCAGAAGATCAAGGTGCATTCTAAAAACATGGTAAACTCTGTATGTGTGTGCAAGGCCATGAAAAACCATCTATAACTTCATTCCTGAGTATTTTCTGCTCCTACTATAGAGATAATGGGAGCTGAATTGGTCTATTTTAGGATCTATTCTCCAGTTATTCCAGGGAAATAGGAAATTATTTTGCTCATCAGAAGGTTTTGAGACATTTTTCATAAGCAGCTGCTGAACAGATGTTAGAATATTAAACAATATATTTCAACGTACAGGTATCTTCTGTGGGTTTTGTTGTTCAGCAGTTTTCAAGTACTTATGTTTAAAGGAATTTTATACTGACTTCTACTCTGACAACTTTCCCCATGCTGGTGTTTATTAAAAGATGATTCATTGATTGGTTTGTGCTAAGTCTTCTGTTGATGTGACTTACCCTGTATTTTTAAGAGAAATATCCTGGTTTTAATGCTTTAGGTGTAGTAAGCAGGAAGCTTCAAAAACATTTCACCAGCTCAGGATTTTGGGTTGTAGTATCCTAGAAAAAAAACAAATTTACTATGATTATCCCACTTCTTGGAAGATGCAGCCCTACATTCATAAAAATGATGCCCTCCTTGTGTCCTACTGACTTAGTGCACAGGCTTGAAGAGAGGATTATGAATGCTTTGTGAGCAGCTGTATCACCGCCACACGTGACAGCAGTTTTTCTATGTAGCAATTTTCTTAAGATAGTCGGAAAACTTCAAAGCCATTGCACCTCCAGTAGAATAACATCTGTATTTAACCATGCCTCTCTGTATAAGCCCAGTCTTGGACCATGTTGTCTGTCCATGGCTCAGAAAAGCTGTTTTGGGATCTCCATTACCATCTGAACTACATCTGGTTCCAAATAGTTTGACGTTTTTGCTGGAGAATGGAGAAATCGTGGTGGAAACCACAGAGCCGTTTGGGATACAAGAAGTAGGTTGTGTCAAGTTTTGGAATTTAGTTTCCTCTGAGTCAGTCTTTTGAGGTTAATAAGCACTCATGCTGCTTTCTGTGGGATAGCTTTCTAATCCTTTCTTCCATAGTCTTTGTTGACCGCAGGAAAACATTGCCTGGAAATAAGGGGAAAAAGAATTTTATTACTGGCTAATTGTAGAGTGAGGATACAGCTAAGGGTGCAGTAAGTGGTCGTGCTGATGTTATTTTCAAAATTTATAGGCTATTTTTTCATTATTGATTTATTGATCTAAGAATGATTCTAAGTAGTCTGTTTTTTTTTATGGCTAGACTGTGGTGTTATTTTCACAAATGTTTCAAATTTAGAGATTAGCACTTATATGGGCATGAAAAGTATAAATTCATAAAGATGAGTACAGGACATGCATATACTAGACAGGTAATTTAACAATCTAAATCCCTCCATCATCTATGTACCTCAGAAGGGCCTTTTCAAACAGTTTTCTAGGAGTGGCAATCCAGTAGCTGGAGAGGCCTATCTGTTTTACCTAAAAAAATGGCTTTAAAAGGCTTAACATTGCAGAAAACAAATTAAAGTCAAGGACAATTTAAACATCAAAACCAATTTACATCTCTTGGTAACTTGATATTGGCAGAACTGAAGATCTTCCACAAGGGATGGCAGCCCTTTTTGCCTCTGAAATTGCTTTCACTGTGAAATTCCCTGGTTTTGGCTTTGTGATGGATTTGCTGATCATCAGAGTCATTCACAGGACAACTGCCACACCAGTCATCTGATTTATGTTAATATATTGCATTAGGAAAAGGAGAAGCTCAAAGTGATTGCAGGGTCTTTCAAGGACATAACTGCAGGAAGGAAAGGCCAGTTTTGCACCTCAAACACACAAGAAGAAGAAAAGCTAATATAGACTAAGACTTCATAGAAGACTGGGCACTTTAGAAGCTGCAGAAGGCAACTAAGTCTGATGTACGGGCAGTAAGATTAGATTCATTGATCGCAAGGAAACAGTAATAGATGTTCATGTGTAAGTTGCAACTTGAGATTTTTCTGCTTATTTTTTTCGGGGTACTGGCAAAATAAGTATTTTACACAAATACTTGGCTCAAATTGTTTTACATGTTCTCCTGTGTGTCTCGGAGTAGGTCCTTGAGCCGAGCAAACTATTTGGCCCCTGAAGCTATTACATGACAGACCGATATAACTGATATAACATATCTGCTAATCTCAAATACAGTAAGCATATAACTGAAGTGTTTATTGCCATTACAATATGGTCTTGAATCTTTTTTTGAAATAATAACCTTTGAGTGATTGCAGCCTTTGTTTCCTTAAGTTTTTTTTTGCTATCCTTTTCCCTTCCCCCTCCCCTTAAGGTGCCTTAACAGTAAGGGCTGTACATGAATTCCCACTTTGGTAGTGACTTACCAGTTGTTCATCTTCACAGAATTGCATAGACACAGCAAGAAAACCATTCAGCTCCTACCAAGAGGGTTTGTAAGGAAACATTAGGTCCTTGGTTGCTTTTGAAACCCCTTGGGTGTTAGAGGAGAGGGCAGCACCTTCCCTTGCTCCATCTTCTACTGTGATCAGTGTCCTGGGTGGGGGTCTTGCTGCTCTGCAGCCATGGTCACATTGCTGTGTACAGCCTTTGGGAAAGCTTACCTGATACAGTGTGCGTAATAGGGGGGGGTAATTGAGAGAGCAGTATCTTCAGGTTCCAAAGATAACTGCTGTCATGGCTTGTTGGGACATTGTTTTTATGTCTGGCTTCTAGTCACCTTAGGGGATGAATCCTTCAGCTCTGCATTAATAGACAGTGGCTGTTCAGCTACAGAGCCCTGCAGGTCTGTGTAATTGCTTCAACAAGCCGCGCTTTGGCTCAATATTTCCTGTCCTGTGTTTCTTGGTTCTTGAAACAGAATTGCCTAACAAGCAGCTGCCTTTTAAAACACAAGACAATAGTTTGTGCACAAGGTTTTTGCCATAAGTGTACATTTATACAAGGTTTGTGGGGTGCTTTTAGTAAGTAAGACTTGTAAACTCAGACTTTGAGTTTCTTGTTACTCTGCTTATATCTCACCGCTCACTGACAGTTTTGCCCATCAGTCTCACATCAGCCAGTTTGTAGCTGGAATTCCCTTAGTCTAGATTGCAATGGCAATTTTTATACACTTCTGATCTTTTTTTTCTGCTTCACAAAGTCTGCCTTATATCCTTTTTCACATGAGAACAACAGTGGTCTATTACATTAATTTTTACATTGTAAGGGAATTATATTAACTCATGCTCTTTGGCCTGGGCCCCAGTCCAAGCTTGAGAAATGAAGCCTTATACCCAAGTATCAGTGCTTCTGTTGTTTTTCCATGTATTTGCAGTCTGGGTCTTAAATTGGATGATACCCAGTAACTGCATTTCTGCTGCTTAGTTCTTCACCTACCATTATTCTAATTTTTGCAGGAACCTAATTATCAACGTGTTTAGAAGGATATACATAGCATTTATTTAGGGAAATGCAAGTCACAGAATCACAGAATGGTTGAGATTGGAAGATCATCTGGTTCCACCCTGCTCCTTAGACAGGACCGCTTAGAGCTGGTTTATGGCTTTTGAGCATCTCCAGGGATGGAGACTCCATGAGCTCCCAGGGCAATCTGTGCTGGCATTTGGTCACCCTCACAGGTTCCTGAAAATTCAGGCGGAGCCTCCTATATTTCCATGTCTGCCCATTGCCTTTTATCCTGTTGCTGACACCATTGAAAAGAGCCTAGCTAATTGTATTCCATGAGTTTTATGCATTCATGTATTCCATGAGTTTCTTGAATCAGTTTCCATCATTGCTCCAAATGCTATGCAGGTTAGCAGCCTCTTCCTGATACAAAATGCTGATTCTAATCTTTACTGTCCTGGGCCATGCAAGGTTTTTTAATTTTCCTGTGTTGTATCAGTGCTGAATCCACCCTTAAACATGAGAAGTATCCATCTGATTTTCAGGATAGAGGTGTATCTGAAAAATGCTGGCATCAGCATGGCTATCCTCTGTCTTATTATGGTCAACCAAGCCATGGGTACGTAATACAATGTGTGGCATAGAAGGGGCGTCATGCTCTGCACCTCCTTTTGGTGGCTGAAATGGGTTCCAGCAGATGGAGGGTACAATGGCCAAGCTTGGTCTATGCAGTTCTCAGGTGCCTGCCAAATTACCATCATGAGCCTCTACTGCAATAAATCATCATAGTCTTGATTAAAATTTCACATAATTTTTATCATAGACACATAGTCAGCTGTTGAAATATAAAAGAAACGGTGATGTTATGTTTTTGTCCCATGGTTATAGTCTGTGAATCTGTGATTTTTCTCAAAGCAAATATAGCAACACTGCACAAAAGGGAAAAGAGATTTTTACCATGCCTTTTCCCTCACTAAAGAGAAGCATTTATTAAATTATGATCTTTCTGTTAATGTGAAGCATCAGTGGACAACAGGAGGAAAGGAAATAAACTCCCTGATCTTATTTTATTAGAAGATTTTATTGGATACTGTGAAAAAAAATTAAAAGGGGACAATACATCAAAACAAGACTTACCTGTCTAAGCTTAATTTTCTTTGCAAGTATTTCCCAATATGTAATGTAAAGAGCTGCGATGAGTTTGCTGAGTTAGAATCAACAGTTTTCGCCTTTTCTGTTCCTGCTCGCAAGTCTGTGTGTCCTGCAGCAGTACAAAAAAAAAAAAAAAATCTGATTCATAAACTGAGCAGCATTCCTTGGATAAGCTCAGTTCTTCATGCTTTTCTGCAAGTATTGTTTTCTTACTCAAAGATTCAAGAGCCGGAAAATTAGTTTACTAATAGCTGAAAGTCAACTAGAAAATACACAGACGTGATCTTCATGTTCTTCACCTCTTTTTTTTCCTTTTATGGTCTTTTTGCAGAACATTTGTGCTCAACTCAGTTGATATGGAAATAAAATGATTTTTTTTTTTTTTTTTATTAGCTGTAAGTCAGTGGGCTGAGACTTTCTAAGGAGTCTTGAAAACCAATGTTTTGTGAGAGCCAGAGGCAGAAAATACAGATATGTCCCATATTCTTTGTGGTTTTTTGTTGTTGCTCACATTTGCTTGGCAGAATACTGTTTTTCATGTAGTTTAGCTTTTTTTTCTTACTCCTTAACTCAAAATCTTCAGGTTCTTGTGTTTACTTGTATTCCAGTCCTGTCTGTATTTTCAGAGCAAGAGTTCTGTTCAGGTGTTAGTATTAGAAAATAATTTGCTAACAGGAATTAACTACGTGTGTAATCTACTCAATTTGGTGTTCACTGTGGGAACGCAGCAGCCCATTTCTCTACATCAAGCTAAGGTCTGAGAAGTCTTGACCCTTAGCTGAGGGACTGCTGCTTAGGCAACCTGGGGTGTGTTTGCAAAGTGATGGTGGAAAAGATGACTCAAGATGCATCAACCATTTAAAATTATTTTTATTAATTTCTTGATCTTGGAAGGATGACTTTTCTTGAATTCTGAAGTGCAGGAGTTTCAGGCACATTCCTTGCTTGTTTCAATGTTTGTTTAAAAACTACCTTGACTTAATTATCTAGAGACAAATAAGAAAAAGAAAATACCTGTAAATCTTGTTTCTGATTTGAGAATTATTTGTATTATTACTCTGTAGCCTTTGAGCCCATATGTTCACATAGTTTTAGTGAAACTGGATGGTAAGTGCAAAGCATAACTGAAACTATTTATGATTATTTTATTATATATTATATATATTTTATATATATAACATAACCACCCCCCAAATTAGAATGTTGTCTATTACATATTGGGAGGCTTTTCCTGTGTCATTCTCACTTCCCGTGTAATAGTAATCTGCATTTGTTTTTTGTATGGTATCTTGTGGTTTTTCCCCCCAATTGCAGTGTGATGATCTGTCTCCACCCTGAGTCCCCATGTGGACCTGTATAGCTTCTGGGGAGGGATGTGGAGAACCATGTCCCCTTCCTTACTAATCAAGGGTAAAGAAACTTGTTTATTGTTTTATATCAACCTGTGCTGTATAATCTCACGTGGTATGTAATGCAAACATATTTCAGAAACTCCTTGAAAAACTTACTATTGTTTGTTTCTACTGTCACTGAAGAAAGAAGCACTTTCTAAACCAGGAGTGCACAAAAGCATGAGTTTGGAAAGCGTGTGCTCAAGTTACCAGGCTTAATAACATTTCTGCAGCACAACACAATTGTACTGGAGGTCCCACATCCAGCAGGAGGGAGTGTGGGAGCTTATCCCAAGGGCTGGGTCCAGACCCTGGGGGTGCCTACTTTGAGCAAAGGAGATATTGAATGTACCTGCCTTTCTCTTGCCTCTGGCATGTCAATCAAAGCATCAATGAATTTGTGATGGTATTCCTTTCTGAAAGCAGTAGAGCTGCACGAGTGCAGGAGTCTCCGTTTCCTATTGCAGACATACCCAAAGCTGGGCGAGGGCAGCAGTGCATGTATAGAGGTTGCATGGCTCAGCAGATCCAGCTGCCGGGAGAGCTGAGGTAGGCAGCACCTGGAGAGAGAGCATCCAGTTTCACCCAGGAACTGACTCAGCTTCTGCTGAGTTCCTATCAGCATGCTCTATCACTGGATTGGAAAAGAAAAAGTATGTATTTGATACTGCTCTTTAAGCATTTATGATCCATATCCTAGATCACTTTTTCAAGATTTGACCGTGGCTGTTAAGTCACTTCACTGCTCTTGAAAGTTGTTCTGAAGCCTACAGCCAGCTTTTATTATACTGTTGAGCTTCAGTAAATCCTGGAAATTGCAGGTCAAATGTCAGTTTTGCTTTTAATACGTAACAGAAACAAGTAGGAGTTTGATAAGTACATGGTTAAGATGTTCATACCTGTTCGAACATTTTATGCATTTGCTGACAAAATTTGGTCGATGGAGGTGCACAGGAAAAAAAGTAGTTTATAAATGAAGATCTGTTTGAAAATTTGAGTAGCTTGTAATATTCCTGGACTTGGCTCGGGGTAATGAAGAGCTTGTCCCCAAAATATTGGATGCTGTGGATCGGAGGGAACTAGGATTCCACAGCTCGCTGGCAACGTGATTTGGCAGCCAGCTTTAAGCTCAAGAGGTGACTGCTGGCCCTTGGTGTAGGCATCTCGTGCTCCTTGGGTGCTTCATCTTCCTTGGCCCATATTCTGAGAGTACTAACCAGGTGGTTACTTCTTGTCAGTTGGAGTCGTGGTCCCTCCCTGTCTGTGCTGGAGTTGGCACAGATCCTTACCCGTGGCCTTATGGATAACACAAGTCCTTGTTCTTTTCTAGAAAGTTTAACACAATATATTACTAATCTCGGAGCTGGAAAAGACATGGGAAAGTGGAGTTGCAAATACTCGTATTTTTGTAAATCCTCCCCTTGGCTGTCTTCTCATTTCACGTTTTCATAGCACTGGAGAAAGCATTGCCAGTTTGAAGTGTTTTCCCAGGCTGTGCAAAATCTCTTTTCATAATTTATAGCCCTGAGGTAAAACTTTTCTCAGTGTATTCTCGTATTTTAGTTAACTAAAAGGAATGTCTGGTTTTTATTTCTATACCTGGAGAACACAGGAATATGATCATCATACGCATCTTAGGAAACCTTGCCACTTTACTGGTAGATGTATTACAGTGAATTTTTCTGGCTGATGCTTTTTTGGCCTATTTCAGCCGGGATGTTTGAAGGATGGCTACAGACAGGTTTCTCTGAGCAGTAATCCAGCTGCAGGAGGGGCTTTCCCTGGGCTGCTTCTGGGGGGGGGGGGGGGGGGGGGG
>JAVJGJ010000037.1:76583777-76603796 GCA_035590215.1 Microhierax caerulescens | reverse complement strand
CGCCCCCCCCGCCCCGCGCCCCCCCCCCCGCCCCCCCCCCCCCCCCCCCCCCCCCCCCCCCCCCCCCCCGCTGAACTGTGCCCGGGCTTTGTCCTGCTGCAGGCGGTGGGGAAGACAAAAGGCTGCCTGTGACTGAGGGCTGAAAAGTGCGGGTCAGGAATAAGAAGATTGATTACCTTCCAGTAATATTTTGTGCCTGGGTAGTTTCCCAGTATTTTCCTGTCAGTCTTTTGCATCTCGGGGGTGGGTGGGATTCAGACTATATTTCAAACCTAAGGCAGATTACAAATACACAGTGATTTTAGAGAAGACTATAACTAAAGATTGGATCTGGTGCTCTCAGACCTAAAAGGTGATGAGAATAAATTATAGCCTTGGCCCTGCCGTGGAATTTGTCTAAAGAATATAGAATAACCCAGGATTAAAGAAGTGACACCAAAATGTTTGGTGCAATTCTAGATCAAATTATATTAAAAAAAAAAAAAAAAAAAAGTGAAATTAAGTCTAGGGTATTTCCGCAGAAATGTGGTGTTATAGCCATAACATCTTTTGCCTGTTTGGACAGACTATTATGTACAGAAAAGCCTGTTTTGTGATCAGAAATAACTTTTAATGAAACATAGAAAGCACTACCGACTGCCAAGCTCTTTGTGGTACCATGTTATGGCTAGCACAGAGCAGGGCTGCAGTAAGGTTCTCATCAGTCCTAAATATATGTCATTAGAGATGTGCGTGGAATGCTGATCAGCCTTAGCAGCACTTCAAGCGTGGAAACTGCACGCAGTGTTGCTCACGTGCACGCACAGTTACTTAGATACCAGCAGAGATGCAAGGGCAGGTGCAAGACGTGTCTCACCGTTGTTGTCAAGAGCTAACTCACCTGAAATTTCTGGGTGACATTCGTAGCTTGCTAAGGAGGCACGCTTTAGCTCCCTGACCGAAGGATGCCTATGCTGCAGTAAGGTTGCTTTTGTTTTCGAGGGAGGTGTGGCAGAGAGGGAGTTTATACGTTTGTGAGAAAGTGCTTTTGGTTTGGGGGAACTTCACATTTCAACCTGCATTACAGCTTTTAGGGCTGGGGTATTTGAAAACATTTTACAAAATAGCTTCTGAATTCTGTGTATTAACTGTGTGTTAATGTGTCATTGCTGTAGAAGTATGAAAGGATCAAGGGGGAAAAAAATAAAGCCAAAAAAAGGTGAAATAGTTGAAAATTTACAGGATGAAGGGTTCAACTACAGGAAAATCCATATGCATCTGTAGTTATGTGATTTTCTGCAGGTATATGGTTTTCTGCAGGATTAGAAAATGAAGGAACAGCTTCAGCTGGTAATTGTCCACAAGCTATTTCAGAGTTGGTAAAGTTGTAATCCCAACTTGCATTGCCTTTATGGCAATAATATGGTAATAATTATAACTTTTAAGACTTAAAGAGATGGAATCAAATTGTTGTCACGGTATGTCATTGCAGGTTAATCTTGATTACCTGCTTACTGGAATACCTAGATATATACATCTAAATAAAAGAAATGTCCTTTGAAGAATTTCAGATTCTCATGAAACATGAGAATTTCACAGGCAACTTTTCATCAATGGAATTTTACTAGTTTGATCTGAAACTGGTATGTAGCGGAAATACATCAGATTGTCTTTGCAAGATCTTGATTATGGATAAGTTCTGATGCAAGCTGTTTATTTTATGGCATTAAATCTTAACTGCTGAAATTGAAAAGATGTCACAAACTGAACAGGTCATGGTATTTACAAGGTTCTAAACTCAAATGTTTTACTTCAACATGACTTCTGAGAAATTATTTTTTTTTTTACTGTTAATATGGATCCAGGTTATGCCTACCCAGATAGCTTCTCAGATAAAACAGACATTTTCTTCCCATGTTACTCTCATTTAAATGACATCCTTAGTTACTGAAAAGGAGAGCTATCAGCTCCGCAATGGTTATACATAAATATCCGAGTGCAGATAGTCATGTGTTTCTTCTTTTGTTTGTCCAAACTGCAGCCTCATTTTGAGACACTTGATCTCCTCTTATCATCATGCCCTGAGGAGACCTTTTAAAAGTGGGAGTTTTAAATACATGACATATTAAACAATAGCTAAATAGTAGCTTTCTGTTTTGGTACTTAATTATGGCTGAATATACTCTTTCACCAAAGGTGTTACTGCAGCATTTCTGGTGTCACTTCATGTGGTGGTGGTGCTTAGGATCCAACGTGGTGTGGTAACATTCACTATTTCGTGCTCTGCAGAACTCTTGGTTATTTTTGCTGCACTGGCAGCTGTTTGATGGGGCTAAATCTGAATGAGCAGAGGCTTATTTTCTGTAAGGAATTACACAATTGGCATTTTGGTTGTGTGTGTGAAATATTCCATCCTGCTGACTGGAGACTACAGAGTCCATAAGCAGAACAGGTGGACATGGGCTTTTTGTTTCAGTTACAGCCAGTGTCACCTCCTGCTTGGAAGCCACCCCTCAGGCCTTCGTGCCATTATGTATTCCCTGTGGCAGAGCAGCCCTTGGCTGAAGGTCGGTTGTTCTCATTAGAGCAGACCCTCAAATGGTGAGAGAAACATCAAGAAATGTCAGGGCAGTGGTAGTGGGAACCATATAGGTAGTGTAATTATATGGTTTATGTTAGGGATACCTTTAGGAAAGCATCTCTAGAAGGAAATCACAAAGTCTGGATGGTTTAATAAACAAGGAGTATAGATGATTTTATTCCCGTAAAGCTGTTTCCAAATGCGAAGAGATGTGCAGTTATCATAGTAATTGCCAATACAGTGATGAAGTAACTGCTGGGGTTCAGGCAGAATTCAGTTATTCTTACAGGACGCAGAGAAAGCAAATAAGTAGGCAGACCAGTAAAGCAAAACAGATATTCATGGCTGCATACAACCTTTTGGAGCAAACGTGAAGCTGTCCGTTGTTTTCAGTGAAAACAGGATTACATCGCTCATTCTGCCATTTGCCGAGACTTCGCATGCCTACAGAAGGCCTGTGTGGAACACTTCTAATGTGAATTGAGTAAACTTTGCAAGCTGCTGGAGCTACTCGCTTGACATAGCAATGTGAGCAAGTCCCTGAAGTCCCTACCTTTTATAGCATGGAGAAGCACTGCCATTTTAAAACTGAAACTTATGCAGTGAGAAAGACAAGAAGTACCTCTGTATTTTAGTATTTATTCAAATGCTTTCAAAGTGTAGAAACAAGTTCAATCATTAATGATTTCTTGCCCTTTTTCTGCCCCCCCCCCTTTTTTTTTTTACCCATAATTAGATCACTCCCTACATTTATCCTCTCATTGACAAAAATGTATTCCTGATTGATTTCTGGTCAGCACTCATTCTCGGCTCAAATGAGATGATTTGCTTTTTTTTTTTTCCCTCTCCTGTGTGTAGATTTGGGTTCCCCTTTAAGCACTCTCTGTAGCATCTGACCCTTTGCTTCTAAGCAATGTATTTCTGAGTAGTTAGACAGAGCTATTTCAGTGTAGAAGCCCAAGCAGTTTTAACAGCTGCAGATTCTTGGGTGTAGTGGATGTCTTTGGCTAGAAAAACAGCCCTTGAATGATAGGTCCCTTTAATTTGAGAGCCATTCACTGGAGGAAAGAGGATCTGATCATTTTCTTTAGGGCAATGGAGACTTCACAATTAGATGGATCCAGCTGTGGTCCCATTAAAGTGAATGCTGGAACTGGGTGTCTTGGCATTTTCTGGTTTTACTGCATACAGCGCAGCAGCTAGCTCGCATGTAGCTTTCCAGAGCCCTGCTCTGAGTTCAGGGGATTGGACCAGGTGTCCTTGACTTCCCTTCCAACCTAAATTATTTTTGATTCTATAACTTTATACAGGTGGGGTTTTTTTTGCTGACTTGGGTGTACAAGCTTGCATGCACCTTGATTGCTCATAGTAGGTATGAGAGATGGAAACCATGGCACTTTGTAATTAAGGTAGTTCAAGATTTGTTCCAGAGATGAGTGATGCAACGATGGTGATTAGAGGATCTCTTGGTTGACACAGCTGATCCGTTGTTACAAAAGAGGAGCCCACTTCTCTCTGCATGGAATAAATAGAGATCTGCTGCTCCCTTGTTTTCCTTCACTCTGCAGGAGCCGCCGCTGTTTTTGCAGAATAGAACCAAGCACAAGAGAGAGCACCTCTGTGAAGGACTGAGCTCTGGTTTCTTGGTTCTCAGTGCAGTTAACTCATCTTGTGATTTATTCAAACCCCAACTGATGTTGGAGACCTTTTAATCCCATGTTCATCATGTTGTGTGTTCATGGGCTAACATGAGAGTAGCTTGTGTGAACTAGGACCTGTAAGTATGCTGCACAGCAGTGTAACCAGTGTCGCTCTTACTTTAGTTTGCAACAGGGTTGCCTCAGTGATCAGGAATCCTGTTTTTATATACTAAGAACAGTGTTTTGCACCCCTTGTGTAGATGCTGTAAATTTTGGGACTGTGTAAGAAGCTGTTTGGGAGACACAACTGCAGCAGTGAAGCCTTGGGATTAGTTAGGGGCAGGGGGCAGATACCTTGAGTAACTGAAGAACTCAGGACATCTGAATTCTTCTGGTTCATTGATGGAAAAATTAATTCCTCTACAATTTCTCCTTTCTAGTGACTGCACCTTGTAGACACATTGTGGCTCATTTGAGGATTTGCTTATTATTTTTATGGGTTAGGCTTGCTGTATTTTTGTATGGGTACAGAGCAGAACACTTAAATGTATTTTACCCAAACAGGAGTGTACTACTACAAAAATTTGTAAGGTTAGTAAAAACTAACTTTTGGAGGGATTGACTCCTGTCACTACCAAAACAAGAAAAAGAAGCTATTAATGAATTCAAGTTGAGAAAAAAATTAATCAGAGAGGAAGTGGTTGAGTAGCACAGCAGATGCTCTCCAGAACTGGTCTAGAAAGCTGGTATTTCAATAATTTTATTATTTAATTAAAGTTAATTAAAAAGCAGTCTGTTTGATCCATCTCATAAGCGTCAAGACTGATGCTTTTTGGGAAGCTTCTCCACCTGTTTCCACAGAACTCAGCAATGAAAATTAAGCTATGAATCAGATGGATTTTCAAACAGAGTGGGAAAAAAGAGTTTGTGAAACCTTCCATCCGCTCGCAGCTTCCACTGCTATTAAACTTGTCCCATTTAGACTGATTGAGCAATATGGCCTATCCTCTGTTTAAATGCAGCAAAGTAGCCAGTGTTACTGGCTGCAAAGCTCTGGCACTGCTTTTTACTTGCAATACCTTTGTACTGTACTGAGCTACCTACCTCCTTCATTTGTCAAGGACGTAGGTCCCTCAGTATTTTGAAATTTCCTGGAGATGCTCTGAAGTCATTTGGGTATCTGAATACCTTTGAAAAGCTGACATCTGGCTATAAAATATTTATTGAGAAAAACATGTAAAATTACCTTGAGTTTGTTATCATAAGCAAACTAACCAGATTGCATTACCAGCTTGGAGATCGCTCGACCAGCTCCGTATGGGCTGGCTTCAGTCAAGTGGGGTGCAGTAGCTCAGGCATCAGACGTTGCTGTCTTTTCTTGTTAATTTGGCACTGAATGCAATGGCAAGTGCAGTACAAAGTCGTCTGAGCTTAATTCCCTGAGAATAAACTCGGAAAGCAGTAATGTTATCCATATTTGTTCTTTAAGAAGAAAATCATTGTCTTCCTCATTCCACAATAGGACAACTAGTGGAGAGTTGATTCCAGCAAAATATGCTACTTAAACACAAAATCCCAACTTCTGAGGTCTAACCCCCCAAAAAACCTTAAATACTAATAACATTTGTGTTTAGTGCATGTGATTTCCATGCGATTTGTACATAGATAATATTTTTGAATGGTGTCCCAAATTTTGCAAGCTATGGTTTTGAAAGGGGGATGTTTGGGATTAGGTTTGGGGAAAGAATCACTACAGGGCTGTGAAAATGTCTGGTTTTGATGAAAGACAGGGCTTGATAAAGTGGGGTAGTTGATCAGTCATCAGTAATTTTATTACGCGTCATGGGAGACATTTATCCAAGAGTTAATAAGAGACATTCCAAGGTATATGATATACTGAAGATCAGACAAAAACTTGCGATATCCTCCTGAGCATGTCTTCCTCTCTTAATGGTGTTCTGGTAGTGCCCACAGGAGAGTAGTGTTCTCTTCATTGGTATTTGTAACTCATCCAGGCTCAGAGTGGCTTATGCTCCAAGAAGATAAATGATGAGGGAAAGCTGAAAAGATTATTAAAAAAAACCCTTACTCAGTCAAAACATGTACAATGTAACCTCCAAACCTGGACAGTATTAGTGAACTAACTATTTTAGGCACCATAGCACAGTAGGGTTTTGGTGAGAGCGTCATTCCTTAGCAAGAAATATAATACAAATCTTTTAAAGAATTTCTGGTCTGAGTAACAAAATGAGATACATTTTCGTCACAGAGGGACACAAGGTGAAAAGTTCAGGTCTGGATCCACTTTGAGTTTGGTCTATTTATATGGATAAATCTGATAAAATGCAGCTGCAGGCTTCAGATTCATGTTTTTCTAATGTTTAGGAGAACTCAGAGTCAGTTGGGTTTTGCACCTTCTGCAGTTTCCAAGTGTCTGCTGCCAGGGAAGGAGCGGTGCCACTGAACAACAGAGCTCAACTTCTCATGCTGGACTTGAGTGGGAATCATGCTGTTTCAAAAGTAGATTGAAATCCTACATCATAGACTGTCAGAGCTAAAGCATCTTGACAACTCCCCCTGCACCCTCCCTTGCTACTCTAAAATTATTTTCAAGTCTGAAATTTGCTGAGTAATAAAGCAAGATGCCATTCAGGTCTCTGCTCTGTGTCTGAATAGCAGGAAAATTGCTGGCTGTGCAGCTAAGTTCCGAGTGGAATAAAATTTGTTAAGTCATTCATCTCCAATAACCAGCTGTTAGAAAATGCAGGTGAAAGTTGTGCATAGCAGCAAGTCACGTACCTTTCAGGCTGTAGATTGACATTTTGAATAATTGTGTAGGATGTGTCAGATTTGCCTCTGCTCCATTTAAATTAAAACTAGCCTGTTCTGAATGTAACAAATGTTTGGTGCCATCTTGCAGCCATTAAGGGATCTGTTTATGTTTGACTTGTTTTTATGAATCTATTATATAAGAACTTAAAGTAGCCTGCTCCAAAGGAATATCTGAATTTCTGTTAAATATGAAAACAATATTCTGCCCATTTTAAATATAAGAAACCAGCCAAGAAACAGCTAAGCTAAGATTCTGCTGGACTGATACTTAATCTTTGCACACAAATACAATTTTTGACTTTGGGGCTTCATTCACAATTAAAGAAGCATTGAGGAATTTATTAGGTCAGGGCATAGCCTGCTTGCAGGAGCAGGATTGTGTTGGGGTTGTCCAAGTGCAAACCAGTTGTTCTGCTCCCAGATCACTTTCTTGATTGTAATTTCTGGTCTGGGAGGCAGTAGTTCATATGTAAGGAGAAGTGTGTGCATGCAGCCAGATGTATCTCCTGCTTCTCCCACCTGAAAGCTTAAGCAAGTGCTTCCCCTGACAGGATGAGCTTGCAGCCGGCAGAAGCTGTCAGTTGGGATACTCAGTGAGAAGGTCTCGATCGAGCCTTGACAAGCACTTCAGTGTGAAATCAAAACTTAGCCAGAACGTATTGGCATGCTTGAGAGTTGTCTCAGCCACAGTTGCTGGCTTTTATGGGGTGCTGTTTTGTCACGTGAAGGACAAATTGCACCAGAATAAAGAAAATGTTCCTGGCTATAAATCCTCTATTCTCCCATCTTTCCTGCGCAGAGGGTCCTGTCTAGAGAGTTGTGGTTAAATTTAATGGCACTAACATGATAGTTGCTACTTCATGTGACACCGGCAAAAAAGTGGGTTTATCAGTTGAAAAGCAACATTGAATTTGTAGTCCCAACGGTTGCTTTGTGTGAAATGAAGAAAAGGGTGTAGTGAAGGAGGTAAACCTTTGAGGCTGCTATCAGTTTAAGGGCAGTGACAGTGAATTCAGCCTATCAAAAAGCTTGAATTGACCCTAAGAACATTCACAAATATGCTTATGATAAAGCTCAGATCTTCTGGGGAAGCCTGCTAAGAAAAAGCTATCACTACACATGTCTATTTGCAAAGTTGGCATGCTTTTTTTACCTATTTGGGCTGGGGAGGGCAAGGAAAGAAGGTGGATAGATTCCCCTGCATAGCTGCCACTACCTTTGCTAGGGGATTTTGAGGCTAAACAGAGGGGGTTTGGTCTCACCAGGTTCCCAGTGTGCTGCAGCGCCTTCCAGAGCCCCACCACCACGTGGGTCCTGAAAAGCTGAAGCCACGGTGTTGGCTGAGCAGGAACTGCCCTGTTTGTCTTCATGTTAGCTCCTGGATCCTGAGACAGATGGGAAGGAGAGCCAGCAGGCTGGGCATGCTGCAGTGCAGCAAATGGGCCGGGCTGTCTAGTATGTTACCTAGTATTTGATTAAAAAAAAACATGTTTTTTTACTTCATATTGTAACGCCTCAGTTACAATATTAAGAAGGGCCAGGGATATTATCTGATAATTTTATCTACATTTATTGTTCCTTGGTTGA
Organism: Microhierax caerulescens; assembly: GCA_035590215.1. Taxonomy (NCBI): domain Eukaryota; kingdom Metazoa; phylum Chordata; class Aves; order Falconiformes; family Falconidae; genus Microhierax; species Microhierax caerulescens. The sequence continues at coordinate 76,595,177 of JAVJGJ010000037.1, read as the reverse complement.
ATGTATTGTGGTAGGCCATGCTAAGTATGAAGTCAGCATTGTAAAGAAACAGCTTGTTCCCATCTTGACAGTAAATGAACATTGGAATCCCAGCATCCCCCAAAGTTATATTCATATAACAATAGTAATTTCCACATTTCTGTGGCATAGGAAAGGGGTAAGTGATTGGAGGGCAGGACCACAGAGCTTGTTTGATCCCTGCTACACCTTCCTCTGGACCTGAATTGCTGGCATCTGTATTGCAGTAATAGGTTATGTTTATGCAATATATTTTTCTTTGAAACCATCTCTTCAAGATTTTATTTTAACAATGCCAAATCCCAGACAGCATCACGTGCCAAGTCTTTATGAATTACTTCACCAGAGAAGTTTCAGGTTTTATACATCTTCATCTGATAGTTGAAATCTGTGCCTTCATCAGCATAGGATATTCAGATTCTGCCATGCATGGACATCTAATGCGATTTTCTTGTGGATGTCTTGGTCCCAGCTGATGAGTAATTCCGTTCTATTTAATGCACTGGTGTTTGTGTGAGTTACTAATTTAAAGCCATACTTGCAATTTCAGGGAAATGCTTAGTCTGTAAATTGTACCCTTGAATTTTCCAAGTGGCCTAGCAATTATACTAGCACTAACAGGCCTCAGCTGTAATTATGGAGCTGATAGAAGATTGGGATGCCCCAGTTCTGGGTTCAACACAGACGAAAACAAAAATGATGGTCAGAATGGAGGTGTTTGGTGTCAGATGGAAGGCAGTCGGTGATTCAGACCAATAAACTAATCCATGCGGAACTGGACGAGAAAAACCCCAAAATTAAGCAGATGGCAGGAAGCAATTCACAGATGAAATTTCCCGAGCCAGTGCCAGGTAGCAGTAATTTGAATATATCAGTGAGTCATTTTAAAGAGTTGTTTTGTTTTTTTCTTCCAGAAGCCCTTTTCTGCATATTTTAAAATGGAGAAAACTATCTAGGGTGTCAGTTGCGTTGAGTAACAGTTGTTTGCGCTGTCTCCAGAAATATACAAAATAGAAGACAAATCCTGCTTTCTAAAATACATCACAAAATACAGATTTTTTTAATAGATCCTGCCATCACATTAAATGCTAGGAAAACCTCATTTTTGTTTCTCAACAAGATATGCAACCAGCCACACACTTTTCAGTTGGGGGAACGAGGATCCTCAAGGAAACCAGTGTTTTAGAGAACCATTTTTATCATCACCAGATGGGGAAGGAGCCTACATTTTAATATTTGTGCACATCTAATCCCACCACTGTCAATGGGATTTAAAATGCCTACTAATCAATGTGATACATATGGTAGATGTCACGGAGTGACTAATGCAATGTAATGCAGTAGCCACTGTATACAGAGAAGCCTCCCATGTGGCTGTAAACATCTGCTTTTGTTATCAGTGACTCTGGAGTCATCATAGTTGGCCAAGGGGAAAAAAAACCTAAACAAAGGGAGGTTTGCAAAAGAGACTTAGAGCTTTCATCTACATGGGGGCCCCTGAAGTGAGATGCCCTGTTGGGAGCAAACAGAGCAATGCATGTCCTCTCTGTATAGGTATCAAGTAGCTCTCTCTGCCCCCACCAAATGGTTATTCTTTTTGAAGGGTCCCAGCTTCTACACACAAATCACTCTGATGAAGGTAGCAAACAGCAAGTTTTTGTGCATACATGTGTATGTGAGAGGAGAGATTTACGATGCAAAGATATCATGATTCCCTTTAAACTAATGGTTCTGTCCATGCTAATGATATTACTTGTTACTGGCCCCATGCATCTTCTGACCCCTAAAACACAGCTCAGGCTCTTGAGAGCGGTGGGTATGTGCAGTGTGGGCTCATCAAGCTCCCGGCTGCAAGGGAGAGGCTCCTTGCATCGCCTGGCAGGCTGCACCAGAGCCTGGAGTACCGTCTTTTCCAAGGGCGGGTGTTGGGGTACTGACTTCACGTATCTTGGGTGTATGCCTTTACAGGCCTCACTTCTCATCTCAAATCTGTAATGCCTGTGTCCAAAAGGTAAACCAGCTCACCTCTGAGATGCTGATGAAACGCCATTTTCAAGCAGTGTGGGGACTGTGGCATGTTGGTGGCCTTTCTGAAACAGCGGGTGAAATTTTCATCATCTTCCATCCGTAGAGTGGATCTTTCACGGGCGAGGTGGCTCAGTCCAGCTGTGTTGTGTTGTCCTGTGCAATCCCAGGAGGGAGGGATGGAAGTGAGCCTACACGGATTTACTGCCTGATAGCCTTTTTGCTTGGGTAGGTGTAGGAAGAGATCGCTGCTGTGTGTGAATACACATGCTGGCTTTGGCAGGCAGAACAGTAAACGGCGAGAAGCTAGGCTCTGCGAAGTTACAGCTCCCAGTCCCTGAAAGCCTGTCAAATGTTTTAAACTAACGCTGTAATCAAAATATTCACTTGTCGTTTGCAAACTCAGGCACAGGCACTGAGAATTGTGGCAATGTTTTGCCTGCATAATCTTCATCTGTTTCACTTCTGTTTATAGAATTAGGCTTTCTGGTATTTTCATAATACACGTTGACAAGAATTGTGTGGGTGTGATACTTTAGTATGTTTGCTGCTTCTCGTTGCTAATTTACATTACAGGAAAATCACCCTGAATCTGTCTCAGTGGAGTATACGGACAGAAAATTATCTAAACTTAAGCCACCTCATTGACATTTCGCTGTTGGTATGGTCCTTGTTATTCCATGTTAGTTTGTAGAAACATGGGATGTCTTATTTGAATGCTGAAATAGTTAAAGTGTCTCTCTTTTTGAGTGTTTTGCCGCATTACTAACACAAGTACCTATTCCCATTTTATATGGTATTGTTCAGTTACTGTAATGCAGTCAGAAAGCTCTTAAAAAATATTTTCCATGTAAATGGTTGCAGCTGGAATTGGATACAACATTCTTAAGTATCATACCCACCCACCCTCCCTGCATCATTAGTCTTCTCCCCCTCACTTTCCCTGAACACAAATGTGTGCATGTCCTCTTCCTCATCTTAATTTCTGTTGGATGTAATTCTTTCCGGGTAAATCCTGTCTGTTGTGAAGGTTTTTTTTTTTTATATATAGGCTCTTTTTTTAAGACAGCTGTAGTGTCAGGCCCACCCATGCTGTGCTGTCCCCATTGCTTTGAAGCCAGTATTTCAAACATAAAATAGCTGTCAAGTCTTTGCTTTGGTTCCGCTTGCAGGGGATGGCATGAAAACAAAAGTTTTTATGTTCTGGGCTTTCATCTAAGTGAGCCAAATAAGAACATTCATGGATTCCAATCAAGGACTTGCCATGAATACTACTTTGGACAAAATTTAGATGAAGAGGAGAGCGCAGTGTGCACATATACCCTATCTCTCTAGTTTTACTTAATTCACATTAGCTTTTCAGTGGGGTTTTGTGCTTGTTTTGTAGGTGAGAAAAAAAGTTCATTTTTGCCCTCACTTAGTCTCTTCAGATTTGGACAGAACTTTAGCTGTGGATTCTGCAGTTTTGGTGTGGAAGAGGAGGGAGAGCGGTTTGCCTGCAGGTGGTGTGAACTAGCATGATGCCAGTTTGCAGTGTGGGACGGGCGCTGTGCTGCCCCACTGGAGTGGTATGGAAACGTTGACATGTGAGGTCATTCCTGTGCCAAACCTCTTACACAAATCTATTAGCAATATCTTGCTTTGCACTTCAGAAAACAATCTGAGAGAAGACAAAAATTTGACCAGGGTACACGCAAACACATTCATCTAGGGCAAAACTTTTTTGCGGATAGGTAGTGCAGGAGGCCGTAGCCTGGGAAACAATTTCAATCTGCCTGCAAAAGATTTCTTTTACTTCAGATTCTCATAGGACAGCATCTCAAAAAGAAAAGGAAAAGGAAATACTTTTTGCAGTGTACTGATTTATTGTAGTTTAGTGCTAAAGGAGTAACACTGCCAGTGAAAACTGAAGCCCGGTATTAGGCAGCTAGGATTCCCCACTGATTTAACCTGCCTCCGACAGCACATGTAGCATGGCTGGAGCGCTCCAGCTTCAGGAATGTTGATTTCTTTAGGCAAATTCTGATCTAATGACAGAAAAATGGTGCTTGATTTTAATTGCTTAATAAAGTCTAATTTGTTTAGATAGTCTGTGGAAAGAGCATGTTTACCATGTCCAGGCTCATTTATCAATCCAGGGCTCAAGTTAATTGAACCTGAAATTCAGGTCCTGGGTTGCTTCTCACAGGAACTTTTGGGGTTTTTGTATTTTTTTTAATCATTGCTTTCTAGCTTTGAAGATTTTGGAGAGAGCTGAATTTCTGATTGTGTATTACTACCCAAGTTAAGTTATTTATCCAGGGTATTTTACTTACGATCTGTAAAGTGTAATTTCTCTGTTGTCACATCTGTTCATGCTGGGAAGAAGGCCAGCATGCCAAAGTAAAAGCAGTCGCAGTGGGTATTGACTTACATCTTTCAGGGCATTTAATTTTTCAATGAAATGACTCTTGATATTCAAGTCTTTAGTAAATTACCAGCTACGTTATTGGTAGAGGAAAACAACAGTGTATTTTGATCAGAAGTGTGACTAAAATGAAGACACCAGAAAGGTGTGAATGGCACAATATACTTTGATTATTTGTGTGTGTTTGTTAAGCATTCCACAAAAACTTCTTGTAAATTCATTATATGATTGTTCATTATTGACAATGGCCTTGATATCACATAGAACAGAAAACCAGGTAGTTCCTGCCTATCCATAGCATCTGATGTCCCGAGGACTTCTGTAAGTTGTGTTATACCCTTGAAAGAAATGGGATGTATGGAAGTATTTAAAAATCTCACAGTGTCTGGCAGTGTAAGCACTGTAACTAATCCAGTCCTACAGCAGCTAAAAGATCAATATAAAAACATACTGCTGGGCTATGGGAATTAACCTGGTACAAGTGTAATCTGTAATTATGCTTCTTGCCTTTGATTAATTTCTATCTGCTCTGTTATAATTGGAATGGGGTTTAGTTCTGATTTTGCTTTGCTGCCTGTCTTGTCACGAACAGGCTATGCTAAGGGTGGAAGAAGCACCCCAGAAACTGAAAGCAGGAATGATTGTAGCTAATAAATTAGGTAGCAAAGCTGGGGGTTTTGGTAGCACCTCAGAAGCTAGTCCCTTTCCCTCTGAATGCCTGTCTGGGTCAATGGCAAGTCAGGTATGATTCTCAGAAATAGGTGTTTTGGGAATTAAAGGTCATATATATGAAGTTCTGTGTTTCGGTATCGTTCTGCTTTTTAAAAATTGTTTTTTAATATGGTCATAACTGCAAGCCATGCCAGCAGAAAGGATGGCGTGCTGCAGGGTTTGTTTCTGGACTCCTCTCCTTCCTGTGCTCAACCAACAGGGCTGTCATGCTGCGTCTGCAGAAGTGGGTTGCAGGAGCCAGCGATGGGTGATTGCACCAAACCAGGCGTTACGTCTGCGCTCTGCCAAGGCCAGTGCTGGTGGCATAGAGCTGGCTTTGCCTTGCCCACGTGCAAGAGCGCGCTCCCAGAGCCATGCGTCCCGGCAGCCAGATCTTTTCCTCTGGCTCGTTCCCAGCCAAGTGTCCCAGGGGGACCTGGGCCCCGGCCAGTGGTGGTTGCTGGGTGGCTTGAAACATTACTGTGTGGGAAAACAAGTTAGTCTGGAAAACACGGGTATCACAGCCAGACAGCAATGGGCAGTGCTGGAAGAGGGCTTCTGTCGGCTGAGGGCGAGCTGGGCAGTCACTGCGGTGGGCACCGCATGGGAAACCGGGTGGGGAACAGCCGCCCAGAGCACATGGGAGTGGTGGTCCCTTTGGCACCGGCGGCCTCTCCCCGGCAAGAGCAGCACGCTGGCGCAGCAGGGCTGATGCTCTGGGGCAGGACCCAACCCCGGTGGTCCAGCGGAGCCGTTGGGGGGCTGGGGGAGCAGTGCCCTCGTCTCCACTGCAAGCTGCGACCTGGGACGCGGGGAGGGTGGCTCAGGGCTGCCGTTGAAGGCAGCGCGTGCTGGGTAGGGGCAAAGCTGCCGGCGTGTAAGCTCCCTTTTGACATGCACAGCACCCGTAGATGTTGGCTGTCCACTGCTGCCTTGGGAGCGCAAGGAGAGCAGATCCCCACAGCCCCTGCCGGGCAGTGGAACGTGTCTTGAGGTCTTGCTGGCCGGGAGAGTGAGCAAGTGTCTCGCACAAAATTATGTGCTCCCTGAAATGTCTGCCTGTTTGAAGAATGCTAATGTGCCTGTCCGTGGCTAATGCCTGTGCTTTGCAAACGGGGCTGAAAAAGCAAGTGACTTTTATGGGCCTCCATCTAGCTGATCTGTGGATGGGTTTGTTGTGACCAAAGTTAAAACTGCTGTGCCTTGCCTGTAAGATGGGGAGAGAGAGACCTGCTAAGACCCTTCTCAGTTGTTATTTCTCCTATAAAAAATGCCTGGATGTTGTTATGTCACAGGAAAAGGACGGGTTTCCCTGTATGATTTATTTAATTTGATTAGCTCTTGTCTCTGTTAATCAAAGTATGAAATACTCCAAGAGGGAGGCTAGTTGACCTTCCAAGGCTTGCATGAGGAAGTGGAAGGAAAAATAACCATCCCCTCTTGACTTACGGTGTCCAAAAGAATAGAGGAGAAGATGTAAATAACACATACATACTTTATAAAGACAGGAGTCAGAGTAAGCCAAAGTTGCCTCCCATATTTTTCTTTAATCGTGTTATAGGAAATGGTTTTGAATTGTTTTATTTCCTAATAGTCACATCCTTATTAGCCTCATGTTTTTCCTTCCCATACCCCTCCTGTGGGCTGTGTTCTATGTGGGAATTTCTAGCCTATAAAACCTAAAAATCATGTGATAGAAAAAGTTAATAATTTATAGAATTTAGTGTTCTTGCCTGCTCATCTACGTGCACATGCTGAAGTATCCCATGTTCTGTTGTTCATGAGGACAACGCTAGGATTATGAAGACTTTTTAACTGGGTTTTTATGATTTTATTGGTCTTCATAAATTAAACGTCATCTTTATTTTAGGAAGGATATGTCAAAATGCCAGAATGAAGAGACTGAGGGGAAGACTCCATTGTTCCCTTCAGATGCAAATTCTTTTCTTCTTCTTTCTCCTCTGCACTTTGTAGGGTGAGTGGTGTAGCACAGATTGCCTGAAGTTTGAGCTCCCTGTTGCAGGGAACCCTGTGTTGTTACCTTTGTAGTTAAATGTGCAGATTCCTTTTTTTCTTTTTGCTATTCTGAGAAACTAATGAAATCATAGCAGATTATTCTTACTTGAACCCTGTTTAAGTTTTGGAGAAAAGACCACTCCTTTTTTTTTTTTTTTTTTTTCTTTCTCCATAACTATATACATTTTCAGTAAAAGCCATCATCTGTGTGCATTGAGAGATTATTTGTATTAATTTTGTTTAACCATTTTATTGGTTTGATTCCTAAATGTTATCAGTGAGCTAGAGCTGAGCTCTTTTAATTCAAATGGCATAATGCCTAATCCTCTGAGATTAGCTGGCAAGTGATTCTGGGCATGGTGCCACCTGGCATTTCGCGGAAAGGGGCTGCTAATGAAACACCGGAAAAAAATAAGATTGTTCCAGACATGCAAAACCCTGAAGCTGTAGGGACCAAGGAGTGACAGAGCTTTCACAAACACACCCAATATTCTGTGGCACAGCTTAGAAACTGCTCAGGAAATACCATCTTAATACCTCTGCAGAAAAATTATATTGAAGTAAAGGTACTTTGGGTACAAATTAATTTTTCCTTCTTAAATTTTTAACTGAAATGCACATTTCGCATTTTGCAGCACTTTGGCTCCAGGTTGTGCTCTTTAGGATGCCAACAGTGCAGTTTGAATTCCAAGAGCTCTCAGCTTTTTAGGAACTGCAGTTTTGCCTCACCATGTGCAGCCCCACAGTTTCTCACAGCACTGTCTTAGGGCTGAAGACTCTTCCTGGCTGCAAGAGACTTTGAATGCATTTTTTTCTAACTTAGTGACCAATATTTTCTGATTATAACTTTTGTTTCATCCAAAAACCTCCCAAAAAGCTCAATTCCTGGATAAATAGGTCCCAAGACATTTAGGGCTTTATAGGTCTAGACTAACATCTTAAAACTAGCAGGTTGCCCATGCAGATTATGTATCACAGATTTAATTATAATTATAATTAAAGATTATAATAATGAATTAAAATGCCACTTAACAAGCAAGTTGCCAAATCCCGCACCAGCTGAAGTTTTCTGTACGCACTCGAGAGGTTATCTCCTATACAGCATGTGGCGGTAGGCTGTAAGGCATTGATTTGCATAAGAAGCCTAGCCAAGAGCAATAAAAAAGAAGTATACAGTAAGAAATAGTTCTTCAGTAAGAAATAGTTCTTCAGAAAAAAAAAAGGATTTTTTTTTTCTTCTTTCTTAGGGCATTTTGTCCCTTCAGCTTCAATGTCTGCTTTCTGTATGGAGGATTAGTACTGGTTGCAGGTCAAGAGTGCCACTAAGCCAACCTTGAACAACTGGTTATTTCTTCATGGTTTTCCTTCTGTAGGCAGTAGTAATAATATGTCCTGTGTTTTGTCTAAGAAACCACATTTTCCTGTTTTCTGAATGTAATAGAATATAATCAGATTTACAGAACCTATTGTTTTCTTGCTGGAGCTGCCTTCTGTAAACATCCCCCAACATCATCCTTATTTTCCAGTGCCTTTGTATAGACTTTAGAAATAATGACAGTGGGGGGGTGGAGAAAGGCAAAGGGATCAGATCCATACTAGCTGTCAGAACTCTCAAAGTACCAGTTGGCAAAGATCCAGTTGCTTTAAGGGAAGCGGAGATTTTTCATTCTCCGTTTACTGCCCCGCTTCTCTCTGGGCCTTGCTCTCCCAGAACACTTCTGTCCTTGTGAGGGTCCCTTAAATCATGTATAATTTGCTCTGTGTTTTTCAGCCAGCAAGTAACATCAACACAGCATAAACTTACAACTGTACATACCTAAATCTTTTATTTTTTTAAAAAAGAGAAGTGATCCAGCATTCCTTTCAGATTCAGTCTGACAACAACTATGTATAGGATTCCTGAAGTGGGAAGGGATAGGGTATTATTTATTTGCACTGAGGTCTGCACTAACCAACTTGTGCTGTCAAGTGAAAATGTGATGCAGTAGTTTGTAATGCTTTTTTACACAGTTCTTCAAGGGGGAAAAAAAAAAAAAAAAAAAAAGTAACACATGAGACAGCCAAGCCATGCAGCAGGCAGTTGTGGGTTTGTCAGGAACACTGAATGGATCTTGAATTCTTGTAGCATGTATGACAATTTTTGAACTACATTTTTTTAAAAAATCTGGAAAGTCTATTAGGGACCCTGAGGAGAGGGATCTCATCCTTTTAATGTTCTTGCAGATCCTAGCTGTTCACTTGCTTCTAGTTTTGTGGTTATAGACTTTTACCATTATGATTAATGAGCAATGTGAAGTATGCAAAAAAAGGAACAATGAAAGATCTTTCTTCTGCAAGAGACAAGTAAAAAGGCAATACAGTACTTGTTCTCAGTAATCACGGAAAGCAGAACAGATTTTACTTTCCAGCTGCAGGATCTGATTCAAACTACATGTGCACTAAGTGAACTTATGGGTTTGATGTTACTATGTTTTGCCATGGCTGGGAATTGAAAAAATTCACATTGAGTAGCAGAATATATGTAGCGTGTGTGCTGTAGTATGTGCAGGCATCAGCTCTGTCAACTGGATGAGAACTATGCAGAATGACTGCATAGACAGAGGACTGTTCACACACTCATTGAGGCTGGATGGCTCTGCTGGAAGTTGTCTTGTCTAACTCTCCTGCTCCAAGCAAGGTCAGGCAGAGCAGGTTACTTAAGACTGTCTAGTCAGGTATTAAATGCCTCTAAGGATAAAGACTCTAGAACTGGTTGATTAATCTAATTTATATGCAGTATATACCCTATGTTTGCTTTAGCTGAGCTGATAAGGAAACGGGAAAATTCCTTGCTACCTGAGGAAAAGAAATGATAACTTCATGCACACTGTTTTTATAAGTACATGTATATGAAAGTCCTATTGAATCGGCCACAGTATTTCCTCAGTGGAGTCATGAGGGCTACACAAATCCATGAGTGCTTGTCAAGGGTGAACCCTGAGGGACTGGCTGGTGTTCATGGCGCCAACTACTCCTGTATTTTGCCAGATCAGCTTTGTTGTTCTGTAATGGGTGTGTTCATATGTGATGATGATAAGTAGCTAAGGTTGTGTAATGTTGCAGCTGAAGTAGGACCTGTAGTTTCATGACCTTAAGATTTAGCAAGGGAACCGTACAGTTTTGTAGCTAAGACAGGGGTGCCTGTTCTGTGGGGTGGGACAGAGCTTGGAGGGCCTGACCAGCAGGGATCAGTCATGCTGAGAACCTCCACATCGTTTTGTGCTTGAGGGATGTTGGGTGGTGGCATAGGGATGCAAATAAAGAAATCTGAGTGAGTATTCATCCAGCTGACAGAGCGCGAGTGGTTAACTTTTTCGATGTAACCTCTTGCATCAAGACCTATTCCTGCTACGGTAAATGGTAACACATTGCAGGCCATCGAGTGTAAGCTTTTAGCTTACAGCAGGAAATTCAAAATTATTCATGCTTTAGCAGAGGGACTACAGCTGTGCTGGGAGTCTGGGTTTTGCTTCACAGTAAATTGCTGTTTCATGGGGTTGTCTCTAGAAAAAATATTTATCAGTATTGGCAGATGGAAGGGGTAGAGAAGAGAGTGTTGTCATAGGTGAATAATGCAGGATCATTAGTGAATGTTGAATCGCTTGATGCAGCACATCAGGGAAGACTGGGCAACACGCTAGCGATGAATAACTTTTGCATCAGTATCAGTGCTTGCCTATCTTTTTGTTAATGGACTTAAGAGCCAGCCCTAATCATCACATTGTGGTCCTGGTGCTACCACACGTTTTAGGCAATGGAAATTAAGGTAGCTGTGGCTGAGAAGCACGGTCAGTGGAAAGAGCAGGAAAACAAATTTTGGCATTTCTGAAGAGTTAGTTGTAGCTTTCACTTGCTTATAACCTGTGTAAGATCTTTTGGGAAACTGACGTAACCCAAGGTTAGGTTAGCAGAACAGAAGGAACAGAGCTGTGGCCTTAAGGGTCACTGTGCTCTTCCAGTTCTCCATAGACATGAGGGAAAGGGCAGCACCAGTGTGGAACGGCCTTACATTTCACACAGAGAAACACTTTGCACAGCAGCTGGCTGTATTTATGTTACAAATTACAATTTCAAATCCATGTGGCAATTAAGCTTTTCTTATCACATGGATCCTCCTAAAAAGAAACAATTTATATGTGTAGAATATGTATAACTAATATATTTATATATAATTAATGTGTCAA
>JAVJGJ010000037.1:76571149-76583677 GCA_035590215.1 Microhierax caerulescens | reverse complement strand
ACTAATATATTTATATATAATTAATGTGTCTATGTAATATGTATGTGTATATATAGTATCTGTGTGTATATAGTTGATGTTCTCCCAATTAATTAGGTAAGTAGAGCTAGAGGTTTTTACAGCCAGTGACTGAATGAATAACAAACGGAGAAAGATTTAGTACAGCTGAATGCTTTTGTGTGGCTTTGGTCAAATTACTTAAGAGGTGGAAATAATCAGTGGTTGAATTAAGCAAGAGGCCTGATACATACTCGAAAACCTCCATCATTTATCAGATGTTTTACAACTGTGATGAATGAGTTTGAATAAATAACACGAACATGTGTTAAGCAAGTTCAGGCCAAGTGCCACATGGTATGGTAAACAGAAATTGCACTTGAGGAATGTTTGAAAATATAAATGGGTGGTAGGCGGTATGTGGCAAGAGCTGTGAGGGTAGCCTTTCCTCTGGGGGGGGTAAAAGGAAAACTCTTCTTAGGTGCTTCAGAAATAGCTTTTTATTGTTGTTACTGTTTTTAACAAATACAGATGTAGAGGTTGGCTGGTACTAAAAAGCATTTGATTGGGTTATGCAGCTGTCAAGCTGCAAGCATGGTATTCTGTGCCCGTTGCAAACTTGCCTCGAAACTGCCCTGAGCCAGTGTAGGACTGAGCCATATAGAAAGGAACCCAATAGCTTGAGTGACTTTTCATTTAAAATTATTTGTGAAAAAAACCCACCCTATTGATATGCAGGGGTTGAAAGGGAAACATAAGTGGGAAATCAGTCTAAGTGAGACTAGATGTGCTCCAAGGTCTGTCTTGCCTTCATCTCTGCACACAGCGAGAGAGGTGAAAAGCTAGTGCTCCAACGGACAGTGCTCTGTTGCTTGAGGAGGCATCAGCCACTTTTTGTTTCAGAAGGGAGAATCTGTTGCCAGAGCAGCGGATGGTTTTGTGTATAAGTTTCTGTCATGCTGCTAATGTAGGGCCTGTGTGGCTAATGCACTTAAACAAACTCGTTGATTTCCAACAGCAACTGGGAGAAGCATTTAACACAGTGGGGTTTGTTTGCTGTATTTTTTAATGGGGGTGAAATGATTGCTTAGATACTGGCTTTTTATTTCTGTCACTCTGACATCCAGCCATACTGTTGTGGAGCCTTCCAGCATCACGCATCTCGTTCCTGGCAAATCTTGGATATTTCTCACCTGTGAAAATGGGGTAGTATTTCCAAAAGTGATGAACATGGTCTTTTATCAGTAATTTCCTGATTTTAATATGTGTGGCTTTGGGTACCTTCCTTTGTACTAACTATGGTACTTGGAAAGTGGAGCAGTACCCTGATTTTACCTCATTTTTATAAGGATGTGAATACCTAGGTGCTTCCACCGCTAAATCTTTGCATTCTGATGTACAGGTCCTTGAGAGAACACGAGTCTGTGTCCCCTCTGCCGCAAACCCTTCGTATTCACAACTATATGGGCAGTAATAAAAAATACCAATTGATTGAAAAATAAATTGCACAGGAGTAAAGGATAGCAACTTCAGCACTTTCTTGCAGGGCTCTTGGGTGTTCCGTGCAAAATTTGAGACTGTTGACTCCCCCGTGGTGTTACCTCCTTTCCGTGAGTTAAGCTTATCGCGGTGCCTGTGCCAAGTTCTTGGTATGCCAGTTTATGTCCCTCTTGCTGTAATGCACAGTATGGCAGATGTAGCATGGATGTGCCAGCCACCTGCACCCAACACATGCCAGTGTGACCCAGGAGGTGGTGGGGCACCTGGTGCAGCAGAGGTAGAAATGCTGGGAGGTAAGTTGTGCAGCAGATAGTGGGGATGTCCGAACCTCCCCAGGCTACTGGCCACGAGTAGAGAATGCAAGAACAAGAAGGACTGTCAGAGATTTAGGAAAGACGAGCTACAAGTTAAGTTGTTTAATGTAAGGAAAAGGCTGTTATATGGAGCCATAACAAGACTTTTCAGACTGGAAAGGTCTGAAAGTTAAATTAAAAAAAATGTTTTAGAAATCAGTATTGTCATCAGTAAATGTAGTAAAATATTGAAATAAATGTCCTGGAGATGCTCTGGCACTTCCATTGGAATTATTTGCTTATTCTGTTTTTTTAAATAATTTTGGGGAAAAAAAATCCTATAGGTGAAGCTCCACTGCATTTGGGTGGCTCCTCTATAAGCTTTCAAGGAGGGATCTTAAGGACTGTGTGGCTGATGCTTCTGCATGGTGCTGAAGTACAAATAAATATTAACCCTTAATATATATCATGTGTCTCAGTCACAAGTGCATCTATTGGTTTTGGTATTTGAGGATTTTGTGTGGATGCTTGGTCTGGGCTACTCCAAATGGTAAAAACAACCCCAACATTGATTTGGAACCTGTTGCCCCCAGCAGTGTGGCTGTGAGACTGGAGGCTCAGGTATTTGAAGCTGCGCACACCATTGCAATCACTAGCAGCAGTCGGAAGGAAAAGTAGCTTTATCAGATTTTAACCATCAATTGATGGTGATGCTCTTTTGCCTGTTGCCTTGCTATCAGACGATTGTTCCATACTTGCTGTCTAAATTTTTTAACAACCTCTGATGAGGTCAAACTCATGCAGTTAATTTGGAGGCTGCATCCTCTGAGGACTGAGGCAGGTTAAATCATGTTGCACTTCCTAAGGATGGAATAGGATCACTGGAACAACCTAGTCTTGGAGAAAGCCTCTGACATATTTTGGCATGTCTTACACAACAGTAAAACTTGGTCTGAACTTGAAGCTCAGGAGCTCATTCACGTTCTTGGCACAAACTTGTGATGTGTTTGCACTCAGATGTTTTGCCTTTTGCCAAGCTGTCAGCACGGATAAGACATCCGTAATTCCAGGGATAGCAAGTGTGTGCCTAAATGTTTTGTCTTTTCTTTTTTTTTTTGGTGATAGATTACTATAATTTGCTAGTTGCTTTTTGTTTACTAATATTGATTGACAATTCAGGGCAGCATGTTGGCACTGTGTTTAAAACTGAATAAAACCAGAAAACTCAAATAATGACAAGCATGTGGTTATTAAGTACTTGTTATCCGAGAGGCACTGATGTGCTTGTTCAGGCACAAACATACAAGTCAACAATTTGGAGATCTCGCTGTAAACTAAAACAAACGTTAAAGATTGGCCTCAATGTAGATTTTTTTTAATGTTTATTTTTTAGCTTCAGATTGGTTACAGTAATCTCTAAAGAAAGCAGTAAGTTGTTATGTATTATTTTCTTTTCTAGCAATTTTCCCTGGCCCCATTCTCTTGAATTATGTAACCTATATTTTAGTGTAACAACTACTTTCCTACTGTATTACTCTCTAGGGAACAATTTTGCATTTGTAGGGGGATGATCAAGATGACCTCTTAAGTCTTTTCCATCACCACTTGCTGTAATACGGTGCTGTAATATTTGACCTTGCTACACAGCCTTTTCCCTTCTGTAGCCCTTTGACTTTTACAGAAGAGCAGTCACAGCATTTTCTGGACATGCAGAAGTGCCCTCCTTTGAAGTTATCAACCCGAAGTACTGCTTCCTGCACTTCAGAACTAAAGAGCGTATTAGTGCCTTTTCCATTCAAGTGGAGAAGGCCTGTATAAATAAATCATAGCAGCAAAGTATGCTGCGGTGCTTGTTCCATGGCTGGAATGAGTAAGCTGAACAGGCAGAGGATCTTTATTTTTTTAATATAGTTGGCAAAGCTGTAACTTTTGAATATGCCTTTCTAATGTTGCCGTTTAATACACGGAAGTAAGGAAGACTGAGCATATATGAGCAATATATTCTAGATCTGCACTTACTTCACTGCTGTTGTTTGCAACAGCAGGCTTGCCTCATATGACCAAAGTTATCAGTAGGAATCACACTAAATGGGAAATGTAACTGTAAAGGGGAATTCTGTATTCTAGCTTGCAAAATCAGAAAGTATACATATAAGAGGAAGTAATTTGGAAACGGAAGAAAAGCTGCAATGATATTCCAGTGATAAGTGCATTCAAAGATGCCTTGCTGTTCTGGTTTGTTAATAACTTTCAGCTTAGAGAGCGCAGCAAATGCTTTTTGTGGCGTTGACCTGGTAAAAACTTCCATAGCTCCAGCCTGATCACGAAAGCCCGTTCTAAGAAACGTTTTTTTTTTCAATGAACATCCATTGCATTTTCCTTATATCTCCAGAGACAAATAATTTATAAAGCCTGGGGGTTTTGTAATCATTGAAATGTTCGAGCTGTTCAGGTGTCTTGGGGTTGTTGCTGCTCCTTCCTGCGCTGTTGATTCCTCATTGATTCTAGGTTTTAACGTCCCATTCCAAATTTTACTTCACAATTTAAACAAAATGTTCTGTTGTGCTCTCCTGCTGCTGGGCTTTTTTATTGCTTATGCCCTTTTTTCCACAGCAGCAGTAGGAGATAAGTGAGAGAGGTTTCTGCAGTGCAGAGTTGGAAAAACAGTAGCAAGCAGAGGTATAAAAAAAAAGTACTACCCCTTTCTGTCAGCCAGCTTCACTCTGCTCTCAGCCCACATCAGCCTACGTGTCCTTCCACTTCCTTATTAGTAAGTGGAGCCTTAATACACTAAGTTAGGAACACAAGTAGTGAAAGGAAGTTTTGACACCATCAGCTTTTAAGATCTTAGCATTATGCAGTGCAGCATAAAGTACCAGCTTCCACAGCTGTAACCCCCAGGATCCAGCAGATAAAAACTAAGGTTTCCTTTTGCACTTAACTACATAAACACTTGCTGTGTTTTAGCATCTCCCTTTAGCAGGAATCATTGCCATTTCTTTGCTATAGTGTGTACAGATAGTGTGAATATTTTATTTGTAGTTTCACAAGTGTGCAGATGGGTCTACACGAGCAAAGGGGTAATAATTTAGAGCTTTATGAAGGGGAAACTCTGGCTAATGGTTTATCCGTTACTCATGGTTTGCTCAAAGCCAAGCAAAATAAACAGAAGTTTGGTAAAAATGGTTTCAAAAAGAGAGATCAGTATAGACCTGTTAGGCTCCCAGAGTGGAGTATGGCAAGACTGGAAACTCCCCTCTACCAGCTGTATGTGTAAAAACCTATCCTTTTTAAATCTCACTGAATTACTTAGTTGTTGCTTTAGTTTATGTATGTTGGTAATGAATCTCAAACATTGACTAAAACCTGGAATTAAGGGCACGGGAGTGTCCAGGATATTCAGGAATGATGTGTCCAGAGAGAAAAGGATGATTTCTGTCTCTTTTACACAGATGATTCAGTTTCTCAGTCAGTCTTTCCCTGCTTCCTAGTTCTTTAGTTCTTTGTAGGTGATTGTTTAAGCATTACTGCTTTCTTTAATCATTATTGTTTTCATATTAGTGGCACTCCAGACCTTCACCTCCCATGCTGTCTTGTTCTCCTTCTTACTGACCGCCCTGTGCTCTTCTGTACTTCTCTCTGTATTGTGTCTCTTGTTGCACGTCTCTGATCCCTCATTCTCAGGGTCATCTTTTTTTCTCCTCAGTCCTGTGGAGTTTTCTTTTTGTTACTCCTTTTCCTGCAAATGGTTGAAACTCATTTCATATCTCTTAGAAATATAGGAGCAAGAATCAGGGCACACTTCAAGGGGAGGACACCTGCACCCGGAAGAATGGATAAATGTATTTCACTGAATTTAAATGTGTAATTGTTCTTGTGCTGACAGTTTTATGTTAATTCCCTTATGGCAGAATGTTGTGACATTTGGCACTTCAGAAAGATGTTCAAAAAAGTTTAGCACCAGACCTTCTTCCCAAAGTGGGATTTCTGCCCTGTGTACTCTCCCCATGGAATTCCATGGGAATTTCTTCTGGTTGCTTCTTGCAGTGCTGGGAAAGCAGACTGGTGCTCTCAAAGAGGCAGAAAAGTCCTTCAGAGCAATTCTGTACATTTGCATTAAGTGCTGGTCATAATGAGTATTTCTCATTCCCAGAGGAGATCGCGCTCTGGAACTCTCCCTGCTTGCCTGTCCACAATCACAGGCTCCCTGGGGTTTGCGGTGGCTCTTGGCACCCTCTGCTCTAAGCCTCTGCCCTCGTGGCTTTAGGTGCGGGGTAGGAAAGGATGCCCGAGGCTGGATCGTGGCTTCCCCTCCTCCCACTCCCCACCTGCGGGTCTTTTCCCGAGAAAGGGAATAAGGACGCAGGCTTTGAAGGGGAGCTCTTCTCGTATGCAGGCCTAACGGGAGCCTCTTCCCACAAAGGATCTCCTTCTCCCAGTGGGGGCCAAGGACCCCGCTCGCTGAGGGGACCCACTCAATTAGTCCCAGTTAATTAGCTAAGCAGCTGCTGTGTGTTTGAATGGAAAGGAGGGGAGGGAGGTTTTGCGGGGCAGCATTCCTTAGAGGCAGCCTGCACATTCCTCTGAAGCAGGCTGCGGGGAGGGTGACATGGGCTCGGTGTGGCACCACCGGGCTTCCCGAAATTTGTAGGCAGCCAGTTGCCTGGCCTCGGGTCCTTTATGTGGGAAAAGTCCTTTTCCTCACTAAGTCCTCGTCGTTTATCCCTGGATCAGTGGGAAAATATATAGCTTGAGTTCACTTGTCATGTATTGCACTAATTAAAGAGTAACGGTTCACGGAGACAAAATATCATCAGATTCAGAGAAAAAAAGCAAAGATTTGTAATATGCAAAACAATGTAATCTCAGCAGAAGCAGCAGTTTTGGTAATGCAGTAGTGGGCAGTGTGCCTGTGAACGAATCCCCTCTCCATACATTTTTTAGGGGGTCCAGGAGGAAAAAGAGAGCGCCTTGTCTGGCTTGTGCATTTATGACTAGCTTTGGTGGACAAAAGCAAAACTAAAAGGAAAGTCTATTCTTGGCATAGGACCAGGTCTTTTCTTAGAGGACTGCTTTAACTTGTTTGACATACAGTCAAAGACTGGCACGCTGCACTAATTAGTTTTATATACAGTTGTTTTATAAATCTGCAGGACTATATATACCCATGGGCTCACTCGAGTAACCCAGTGAAGTCTACCAGGCTGCTTCCTGAAAGCTGTTTACAGGACTGGACCCATATGCCTGACTTTTTGCCGTGCTGTTCATATTTTTTTACTTAGCTTTATAATTCTGTAAATTCATTCAGATAGAATAACACCCATTTAAGACTGAAATATTCTAGTAATAAATTTGGAAGCGTGGTACTTGGCATTTGCAGAAAGAGGTTTTTTGTCATTGTTACAAACATTTTTTTCTTCTTTAACACATTGACACCTCGCCACACACCCCATCAGTACTGGTGGAAACCTAGGCAGTTCATTTACATTCTGAAAGACTTTTACAGTTAACTCTATGACTAATATTTCTTCCTCGTGACCACTTAAAATAATGTTTCATTCATTGGTGCAGGGACAAGAATTAAATTTTTAGTTTCTAAGTACTAGACAGTTTGCAAGTGGCTACTGGAAGCCAGAGAATATTGCTACTTCTGTCCCATGCAAGGACTTTAGAACTGAATGGCAGGAAATGTTTCAAATGTTGTTTAATTAGATCTGCACCAGGTACCCTGCTAATGTAATCAAATGTGGAATTAATCTCCCTTTTATGTTTTTGTAAGGAAAGGAGCTTCATCTTGAAATTATAGTTTAAAGAAAAGAGGCATGGATGGGAGATGTGGAGGTCATTCAGGCAGCAGCAACTGAAGCAGAGCAACTCCCATTGGTGCTCAGCCAGATGTTCACAAGCCTTTGCCAACAGCTCAAAAGGCTGATGCTACATAAATTACTATATCCCAGGGACGAATTCAATGGGTGTGATGGAAGAGGAAGGGAGGATGATGGTACCTTGTCGGTCAGAGGTCAGGTGTGACACATGGGACTGAACATAGCAATACTCAGCCAGTTCTGTGTTTTCTTTTATTGTTGTGGATTGAAAACACTCATTTTCCTATAGAGAGCAGAAGTCAGTACCTTCACTAAGAATATAAAGACCAATTATTATTTTCTTTAAAATGTTCCTTTTCCCATGTACTCAAAAGAGTTGAATACCCAAAGACACTTAAGTCTGTGATGGCAATCTTTGAAAATATAGACTCACCCTTGAAAGCTACCAGTGCAGTGGCCTGATCTAGTAAAGATCTTTAAAGGCTTCTCTTGCTTTCTGAAAAGATGCTGATGGCAAACCAAACTGCCTCCCTTCCACTGCTGTATTTGTACCAAACTCACCTTGAGAAATCCCTTTTCACCTAACGTGATTTCTTTTCCTTTCCTCTCTAGAAGAGTTATTTTTACAAAAAGTAAAAGCAAACAAAACCCCAGAGTAATAAATAATGTGTTTATTTTAGAACATGAAGCCTTCTCTTGACCCAAGTGCTGCTGTTGCAGGGAAGTAGGCACTTGGAAGTCGCCATCTCTCACGCGTGTCTGTCTGTATCACAAGCCGGGTTATCTTTGATGCTCTGCCCGTAGAAAGAAGTGGTGAGCTAAGGGAATCTTTTCACCTTTCAAGAATATATACCTGTCTGTTGTGATGTGCAGGGTGTTTTAACAAATGTTACTCTTGCTTCTTAACAGAAAGGTAAATAAAACTCAAGCCCATACCAGTACCTGGTTTTCTGTTTCGTTTCAAAATAGTTGATTCTGATTTTGAATGTTAGAGGTGGGCAGTGCTGATACTTTTTAGTTTCTCGGGGTGACCTGCAGTCTACAGATAAAAAACAGGGTTTCAAAGCTGGTGAAGTACCGTCTTACCATCCCAAACTGTATTGCTTAACCGGTGGGAAGCCCACGGAGGGACAGTGCCATTCCTTTCATAAAATACAGAAATAAGCAGTGCCCTCTGGTGTTAGTTAGCACCAGAGGGAACCACCAGGAGCACTGCATCTCGTCTAGGTATCTGCGCCCAAACCTGTTCCGCAGCCGCAGAAGGAGCTCTGTATTTCTTGAAGAAAAGTAGTAAAAAAAGCACTGCAATAGCATAGCTTATCAGGACATAACTGTCAGACACGCAGTCATTAATAGGTAGATACAGTCAGATATCTCAAACTCTGACCTGTTTCGTCTTCTCTAATCTTGAAGTGTTTGAGTGTAGTATGTCTCCAACTTGTACCTGGGAAAGGATGGGAGGTGTGTTTTACCAAAGGGCCAGAGACTCGCGAAGTCTCAGGGAGAGGTGTAGCAGCGAGTGCTCCTGCTTGAAGTTCAGAGATTCAATTTCTGGCATAAAGCCATCCTGGTGTCCATATTCAAGCTTATCTACAACACGTAACAAGGCAGTGAGCAGGTAGGGCAAGCTAAAAAATTTGGGCTGTCCTAGGAGCCCCTCAGCAGGTTTTGATTCTGGTAATAGTAGCAGGTTGGACTCCTGTCTCAAAGTTGTAGGTATCACTTGTTAAAGACAACTCCGTCAGGGATGCACTGTGGGAATAACAGTCAACTGTTTGCTTTAGTGTGGAAGGCTATTTCTCAGTCTGCTTAAAAGAGGGCAACACTGTAAGTTGCTAATGTAAACCAGCAAACATTAAAAAGCATTTGCTATCTGGTTTCTGAATCGTCTTCACTGTGAAAACATTGCAAGCAAATGTGCCCTTCCCTCTCTGTTTGTTTGTTGTTTTTTTTTTTTTTTAATTTGATTTTCTACTGTAGGAAAAGAGCTTATGACTGACTATTGTCTTTCAGTTTCTGCTGATGTATTTTCGTGGCCTTGGTTGCAGTCTGGGGCTTTTAGGAATGAGCCCCAAGGTCTCTGTGCCGTTAAAAGTTACTGTTGACAAACGGGTATTGTGTAAGGCCTTGAGAGCATCTTGCCGAGTGTCCCTGAGCTGTAATCTGGTGTATACGTTTATCACTTTCTGAAAACAGCAACACAGAAACACCACAAAAGTGCCAGTGCAGTACCTTGGCTTAAGCAGGCTTTCGTGCACTGGGTGAGATTCACCCTGGACTACGGTTCCCTAAACCAAAACATTTTCTGATGTGATGTGACTCCAAGGAGTGACCATCTCACTTTCCTCCTCGGGTTAAGCTCCGTGAATGTTTCTGATGGCTACCAGCACTGTAAGAAGTGGGTGCCAAGACTTATGCAGATGGTCAGTATGTTGCCCATGTGTAAGAGTATCAGGTGAAGAGGTTAGGAACTTGTGTTTCTGAGCTGATGCAACAAGAACAGCTGCCCATGAGGAGGGATCTGCAAATGCACATTGTCTCTGTGGAGCTTGCTTCACCCTGGTAGTAGATGTTAGAAACGAGGTGACTTACCTGGGCTGTTGCTTCTCACAAGGGGTGTCAGACAAGCTGAAACGTTTGTGATACACACTGCTGTCTTGCTACCACTGCTGTTTCCAAACTGGATAGTTCCAGTAGTTGTTGATTCTTCCCCTCTAATGATAGACCCCTTTTTGAGCTGCAGTTAATAACTTCTGTCCGTCCTCTGCTACACGCGAGCAGGAAGAGCATTGCTTGTGCTGATTGCCAAGGATGCCATCACACCCTGTGACACGACCAAGAATAAAAACGTTCAGCATCGTTCCCCTGAGATGTACCAAAAATCTGCATGCACCAATGAAAGCAACCAGTGTTACGGTATCGTAACAGTGGTTCATTAGGACTTTACCATGGGCTGGGATGATGATTGTTCCTATTTAAGACCCAGACCAACAGATGGCATTTGTTAGGACACTGATATTTATGTACAAAGTTGCCAGCATTTTAAGAAATGGTGCCTCTCTTGATTAAGATGATAATGTACTGCCTTGTTTGGAGACGTTCTGCTTGTAATGATGCTGGTGAATTATGAATAGAGGGAAATTAGTAATAACAAATGCCAGATGAGGGTATCTTTCAGAGAGGAGTGTTTTGTGTAATATGGCATGTAAAGTTGACAGACTGGGTCTTAAAAGACCTTTATTATTCTTTAAGCTTTCCTGACAAAATTACTCTATCCTGCCAAGAAATGTAGTTTCACATGCCAGTGTGTTTTTAAGCGAGAGTAATTAAAGAATGCCTCTAAGTTTATGGCTTGAAGTGAAATTCGTTCCTCCAGTGTTTTGTCAGGAATCTGTAAACAGTGCAAGGAAGGAGACAACTTATAACAACAATAGTTTTGCCAAATCTACACATTCTGCCTTTGAAATCAGAGGCAATTAGGGATGAATAAAACTACTTTCAAAGTTTTTTTTTTAAAAAAAAGTGTAAGGTTTGCTGAAGTTTTATTTCACATTTTTCCTTTGGTTGAAGATGACTGTTGGGAATAAGAAATGTTTTTTTTAAAATTAAAACATGCTGCCTTTGAAGTAAAAAATGATTACTGGGTTGTAAATACATTGAAGCTTCAAATACTAGGCCCTTTTTTGTAACTTCCTGAGAGAGGGAAATAAAATTTAATTTTATTTTGTAGTGTAAAGTAGTAATTAAAAGAGAACTAGTCAGGAGGAAGTAAGAAATAAAAATGTGGAGTTTGAAATTTCATTTTCTCATGAGAATACTCCATCTCCATGAGCATTCCATCTCACGAGCTGCTAGCTGCTGTCCATTGCAGAGAATGTCCTTTCATGATGATCTGTGGGTGACACAAAGTGCGTCATGGGAGGTGGCTGTGAAGATTTGATTTTCCTTTCTAATTGTCCTCAGATTGCATTAGTGTAAGAAAATTCAGTTTAGGACCGTAGAAATGTTGCATAGAGTCTCTGTCAGGTACACCAAATGTAGTAGACCAGGAAGACTGGAAGAGCATACCTTCTGCTCCATCCATCCATAGTTACAAGTCACTTTCAAATACACAATAGTAAACTTAAAATGTACTGTCCAAAACTTCTTCCAAAGGCACAAATGTTGTGGCAGGGTTCAGAAAGATAGAAGAGTTATTATTATGTCAACTTTAAATTATTTCTATGAGTGTGTATTAGTAGGGGAATAAATGAAGTAATATGTTTCAGTATTGGATGATGAAAAGAAGCCTTTTCTGCTGCATTTAGAAAAAGATCAAGATCAGTTTTCATGAGAATAAAACACTGTTTTGAATTATGCTTAGAACAGACTGTCCGACTATTTCTGGTATTAATGTTGATTGCCATTGCAGAAAGGATTTAACAATAGAAAGATGAGAACATGAGAAAAGAATGTCTAGAGGGAAGGCAGTCAAGGATGGGATTCAGTGGCTCTAGCTTTGATAAAAAAAGCAAAGGGTGCTCTCAGTTGAGACTTTTGAGACTATCTGGTACTTTCAGTAAACCTCAAATTTATCTTAATGCAGAAAGAGCAGTTTTTCTAGGCATTCTCAAAAACTCCTCAGAACATTGTTTCTCAGTGATCCTGTTAAAGCCATTGTAAATTTACCTGGGAGATCCCATCCAAAATTATGTAAACCCTAATTTTACTTGCACTTTTTAAATGAACAAGTATATCTATATCTATATCTGTATAAAATAAAGCTTTCTGTAACAGCAGTCTACGTAATTGGAAATGGACACTGTGACTTTTCCACTCTAACTCTTTTGAAATCAGTATTGTATTTTTCCATGTTTTCAGCTTTATTTATATTGAACTTTTTTTCTGTTGTCTTTGGGGGGGGGGGGGGGGGG
>JAVJGJ010000037.1:76553267-76568362 GCA_035590215.1 Microhierax caerulescens | reverse complement strand
ATATAGTTTTCAACATAAATACTCATTTGATTTTGTATCTCATTATATTTAGTATTTTAAATTCCTTACGAGTATAATATTTCGGAAGAAAAATGTTGAGTTCAAAACCAGTCTTTATTTTAATTCTAACAAATTTTCAGAGTGTTATGGAGACTTCATCATGTCTTTAAGTGCCAAGACAGTTCATACCATTGTGTTTTTATAATCATTTCATCATAGCTGAGTTAATTTGGCACAATTCTGAGTCACTATCAGTTTTTAATTTAAGGAGCTTCAAGGTAACGTGCAGTCTGTTATTTGCATTAAGTGGGAACACGCCCAAGTTTTACATCAAATAGAAATTCCAAATAGTCAGAGCTCTTGGTTTTTCACACAAGGCCTCAGAAAAGCTTAGCAATGTTTGGCAAAAGCAATCCCTTTGTTTCAGATTTTAAGTGAAAGATTCATTTGGCAAGTTCAAGCTTGGAATTTCTCTTCGGTTTCTTCTAGTGGGCTGTTTCTGGCAATATGATAAAGGTTATGTGGAGTATTTTTCTTTAATGGTAATGTTATTCTGTTCCTGTCATTCATTCTGAAGGGTTAAGATAGCCACACTCATCATCTTTTGCTGGACTGTGCTGCAGTATTCTTCTGATTTACCAGTATGCTTTTTGATGAACAAATTTACGGAGTAAGGAGAATAACATTCAGACTAGAAGTATATGAAGTACTTGACCTTAAAAGTACTGAAAGAAGATACACAGATGTAACTGACAACATGTTGGAGTACAGTTCAGCTCCCTTTGAATGTATTTTCTGACAAACTTCTGAGCTGCCTAGTTGTTGTATTTATCAGAGATTCACAAATTTTGTGCAGAGTCCTAAAACTCCCAAAGGCATCTAGGGCAGAATCCAGCTGAACATGGTGCTTATAAAGTCAGGGCTGAAAAACATTCTTGCATTTCCTGATTGTGATGTTGTAAGACATACAAAAATACAGCTGCTTAAAACATTTAATTCGGTATCAATCTTAAAAACAGAAAATTTGGGTACAAGCACTATAATATATATAAATAGTATTGTGCAATTTATGTGATATTAAAAAAATATTTATCAAGACCTCTGATAAAACTAGATGTAATATAAAGCAGGCATGTTTTAGAACCTATAAACAGAAGTGTGCCTTGTAGTTGCAAATCATTACAAACCATAGTTTCAAGTCGTGCTGATTGCATCATTTCAAAATATGAAACAACTGGATAAGAATATGGTGGTGTAAGAAAATAAGGAAGCTATAAAGCATGTTGCAAGTCTGTTGAATTCTATAATCATGTAAATCTGGTTTTTAAAGTTTTGGAAAATATTTTTAATCAATCAATGCATTAGGTTTTTTGGAAAGCAGACCTAAAGGATATATTTTAAAGTGTGGAGGAAAAAAGCCAGTTTTCATTTAGGACTGTTTTCCCCACTGTCATTCTGCATCACAAATGCAGGGCATCTCCCATTATTTTTCCTGAGGAGCCTATATTCCCATTTTGTGTTCTGATCAGAATATCAAGGGACACAGCTGCAAAATTCTCTTACAGAATTTTCTTCTATTGTTAAGGAATTCATTAATCATTGAACAATTGAGCTTTGTGTAAAACATCACAGAGACCAGCTATGTAGGGGCCCTGGAAACATTAACTAGAAGGTGTTTGGATAGACACAGCCTTATCAGTGACTGAAATCAAATGTCACACACTTCAGTGTCTAAGGAGTCATCAATCATCCTTAGGAGAGCAGAAGGAGTATTCTGTGTTTGCCTCATTGATCTCAAGGAAGGAGGCTGCTCCTTCCCCTCTTGCAAGCATGACTGATGACTCCTGAGGGTTTGAAGCTGTGACGCTTGATTTAGGGGCTACTGTCATCACTTGTGAGGCAGGCTGCCACCTCTCCCCTTTAAGAGCCCTCTTGGAAGGGTTCTCGAGTCACGAAAAAGAGAAACCTTCATTTCTTTCCAAAATCAAATTCACCATAGTTCTGCATAGCGGCTTGCATGATCTGTTCAACACTTTTACAAAGAATATGTCTCATTACTGTTTAGAGATTATAGATAAAATACATATGACATGTTAAATATCCAAATCAGCTTCGCAATTTCATTGGCAAAAAGACTGTCGTATTCATGCCTAGACAATGTTACAGGTTGAGGTCTAAACAGTTCTTAATGAGACTTTAAAAAGTGAACTACTTCCACCACAAAGGTAACCTAAAAACCTGGGAAGCCACCGTTATTCCTCCTCTGTCTTTGAACAGGAAACCTTCTTTTGTATGGAGCCTATCTGCTTTAGCTTCCTCAGGTATGTAACACAGTGCAAGCGTTTGATCTGTTGCTTAGCTGCCATGAAGAATACTCCTGGTAGGCTCTGGTCAAGGCAGCTTTTCTAGTAATTTTTAATTCTGCCATTAACTGACAGGAAAAATCATTGTATTGATGCACCTGCTGTCTACTGAAGGTGCAAAGGATGAAATTCTGTCCCAGCAAGTCAATGGCATAAAAAGTCTTTAGTCTTAGCGTTATTTTTACCTGGTGGCTGAGTGTATACAGGTAAAACGATTGTGGTAAACAGGCAGAGCCAGTGACAGTAAATCTTTTTATGTTTGTTTCCTGCTAAATAAAGGTTTTGTCTTCATAGAGGGAGGCAACCAAAGCTTTTCTGGCTAATAATTTGTATAGATGAATCTGATCTTGAGGTGTGACTTATTTTTGTTTACTTGCTTCTTGCACTTAAGGTGAAAAAAGTTATCTGGGGGAAAAGGTCCTGTAATTATCTGTGCCTTCATTAACTTTGAAATAATAAAATACTCAAAACAGAAAGTTATTTCCAGGTGGTTCAACTTGCTGAAATAGTAGCAGAGTTTCTTTTTCATGTCCTTTTTACCTGAAAGACGGAACGCATTGGTTTATCGCTCTGTACAACCCAAACAGGTAGTCCACCATTGTCAGTGGTAGAGCTTGATGGTAACTCTGGGACCTTTCTCATGTGAACGTGGCATCGTGGAACTGCAAGTTAGGTGCAGTGAGAGCATAGAAGCAAGCATTATAGTGTCACAATGAGGTAGCTTTCTACCTGCAGGTCCCTCATCTGATATAGGAGTTAGGCAGGTTAGTTAAAGTAGTGATGTTAATGACCAATGTCACTGAAGAAGCAAAACACCATGTTCAGAGTAAAGAGGAAACAGAGCTTTGTTGGAAAAGATGGTGGTGAAGATCAGGCAGGATCACGTTGATTTGACCTTGGTAACTGAAGCAAGCAGACTTAAAATAAGAACTCAAGTGTGGCATGGGAGCAACTTTGCTGTGCAGGCTAAGAACCCTTCCCTCTCTGTATTTTGTCTTTAACCGACTTTAAACTATGAGTGATTCTTTGGGGGTCTTCGTTACATGCACTGAAGATACTTTTGTTTTCGTCTTAGAGGTGCAGACTTCTGTTTCCTTCGTTACGTGTAAGTGCCAATTAAACGTATGTTTTACAGACTGATTATCTATCAGAAAACATGATAAACACATGATAAACATGATAGACACGTAGGCTGATTTTTCTCCTTGGTCTTCTAAGAATTTGGTGTATATATCCAAAAGGAAGAAAACTTTATGAAGGGAAATGCAAAATCTTAAAGGACCAGTTCTTCATTCATATACAAATAAGTTGCATCTACTAAGGAAGAAAAAGTAATAAATGAATGGGAAATGGGTGGTAATAAATGATGTATTGGACCTTGATGAAATAATAAAATTATGAGTTAAAAGTTTTCAGGTTTAAATTTATCCTTTTCTTATGGATGCTCAATAGGAAAGAGCAATTATTCAAAGAAGTTACTTTAATTTCACTAGACAAGATAACTTTTTTTTTTTTTTTAAAGGGAAAAAATAAGAGATTGCTAAGAAAATTTAAATATTTAAATCCTTTTATAAATGTATGCAATATTTGTTATCTATCTTCTACCATAGTTTTTCTTCTGTTTTTTTTTTTGGGGGGGGGTTGGTTGGGGTTGTTTTTTTTTTTTTGTTTTTGTTTTTTTTTTTCCCCTGGAACTTATTGCTCTAAACATATGTTAACTGTGTCTAATAAACACCGATTTGACTCTGAGGAAACTCAACAAATCTAATCAAACAGGATTTGATACTTGTCTACTACTTATTTCCTCAGGATTTTTTTATTTCATATACTGCAGGACAGCTACTGGGATAGCCACATGGTTAGTGCTGGGTATATTGGGTATCTGCACACCTGTGATTTGAGGAATTTGAGAAAGACTTTAAGAAGTCTTCACATTAATGAAAAAATATTTATATGAATGTCTTGTTTCAAGTTTTATATATTTGTAAAAATGTGAATAGCTGAAAAAAAGATTTTTTAACATCTTATGGGTTAGAGTACTTCCCAGTATTCTCAAGCTTGAAGAAATCCTGTCTGTAAGAGAATTGCATATCTNNNATATGAAATACTGGATATGTTTTCACTTTTTTTTTTTTAATTTGCAAAGTTATGTTAACTATTAAAACATTTATTTTGCCCCCATGTATTCTTTCAACTATCCAAAAGAATCTGCAGAAAGGCTTGCAATTTAAAATGTGTCCCTATGTGAAGGAGGTGTGAAGTGATAACTGTTGCAGCTTCTCTGTTTTGCTGACAAGAAACACTGGCAAATGTTGTATTTGTTTTGCTGGTATTTTTAGCGCAGTATGAAATGTGTTCTTGAGAAACAGCATTTTTTTTTATTTATTTCCTGGACTTGAGGGTATTTCAGAGGGGAGACTATGGGGATTAATGGCTATAAAGCAAACACTTTGGGGTGAATTTCTGTATCTATTTATTGGTACCAAGGTGGAAATCCATAATAAGCAAGTGTGATCTGTATTTGAAATGTTTTCAACTTGGAAAGAAAAAAAATGTATTATTTTTTCTAATACTTTAGTTGTGTAGTGTTACCATTAGCTGGCATGGATGTGCTTAAAAGGCTGGCAAAAAAAAATGCTGGCATTTGGTGATTCCTGCTTAGGCAGCTTTTCTCATGGCAAGGATGTGCAGCAGAATTGATACTTAAGGGTGAATTGACATTGTAATCATCACTAGAAGCCCAACTTTGCATTGCAGGCTGCTTAAATGTGTTACCTGACTGAAAGTAAAAGGGGGATGGTCATTTCCATGTATGCTGTTGTAAAATGTTGCTCCACGTACATAGATGGGAGAATAGGAAAAAAAGAGAACAATGTAAAAATACTGATGTCTTTATATCATGTTATGGTCACGCTTCTACACAGATGTACGTGTGATGAGTTGGGAAGGTGTAAAGGCTGGGGGAAGGAAGCGAATAAGGAGTGTGGCGTCAGCATGGAGTGGGGCAGGGAAAACCTTGGAGGGCAGAGGAGCAGAAGCTGTGGCACAGCTGGTGAGGGCTGTAAAGCGACTGAAGCCTGTTTGCAATGGACAGAGAGAGCAAGGGAAGGAAGTTCCATTAAAGGACAAACTGGCTGCTCGGTCCCGGTCAAACCTGTCACCACTAAAATGCTTCTGTCACTGCCTCAGTTACCTCTAGCAGCTGACTGCAGTTTTAGGACATCCCAGTCCAGGGCACACAGGTTCTAGATGTGCTGGTGGGATCGTGGGGGAAGGAAAACAGCAACTGAACTTGCCTAGCACCCGTATCTTGGGATAGTTTCTGAGTTGCCAAGTGTCAGGGAATGAAAATACTTGTTTGAAGAGATGGACTCTTTGTCACAGCAGAAGACTCTCTTCTGCTATCCCAGAGAGCTGTATTTGGTTCATCTTCTAAAAGTAGTGTCCTGGCTCAAAGTCGAGCTGAGATTGCATGGCTTAATGCAAGATTTGCCTGCTTAACCACTGGCTCATCCAGTCCATACGTAGAATTGTGTTGTAGCTGCTTAAATAATTTAGGTTGAAATGGCAATACTGTCCTGAGGGACTCATAGGGCTTAAGTTTATGTGTTTGTGTGTGTGTGTGTGTGTTTATGTGCGTCTGTGTGTTTTTGGAATGATTTCTTTGCAGATTTGCTTGCAATAGATGACTTGGCTTTTAAAATGGACTGAAATAAACAGTGACAATTGAATTAGATAGTATCAGGCACTTCTGGATTGGCAATCTAATATTTTAATTATATGAATAATTTTGGAGTCCAAAGAACAGAACTATAGTTTAAAGTGTGGGAAAGTAACTATAAATTATACTTTGGCAGTCTATGCTCTTTCAATCACTTCCTGACTATGTTTACTCAGTTTTCAAGCCAAAATGAGCTTTTCTAACTGCAAACATTGCAAGCCAATCTTGATCTATAAAATGCAACCTGTTGCTTAAGCCAGTAAAAAAGCTGGACTCCAGAAATGATCTGGGATTTCTGTTTCTAATAGAGCCACAGCATAACTCTTTTATTACTACATCATTGTAGTCTTGTCAATGGGAGTAATTATTTTGCTGGTAACTGTAGCAGATGTGGTGCATACTGAAGGCAGGTAGCAATAGTTAAAAATACTCTTCTGGAGGGAGACTTTATTGTATTGTATTTCTAATGTAGGCTCGGATCACAGACCTAGGCAGCTGAAAGGAGGGCTGAGAGGAATTGACTGTTAGTTTTCCATTGCTACAGGGACAAAGCATCATATAAGCATTTGGAATCATATGGGGAACCTGTGGACATGAAGGATGCCAGGTAATGAAAGTGCATTCTGGTCATAACCCTGCACTGCCACATTGCTACTGCTACCCAGGGCAGTCAGGTTAGGAGCAAGCTATGGGGTTGGTTTGGGGTTTTTTTGTATACAAGAGGGTTTGCCAGAGCCAGACCAGAGGATGCTTGGGAAAGAAGATCAGTAGAATTCTATTTTCTGTGTACTTTTAGGAGTAGGAAGAGTGGAACAAGCACCTACCCATCATTGATGCTGTTGCTAACAGAAACCTGGATTTTATCATTCTGCCTTTCTTCACTTAGTAATAGAGGAGACTTTTCAAGCATTTTACTGTCTTGCAGTGGAGTGCCAGATTTCTTGTCATTTGAGATTTATGCCAGTAAAAGTCTGCAGTCACACATGGTTTGCTCTTTGACCTGCTTCCTCCTTCCTCCCTTTCCTCAGCAGTCAGCTGCTGTCCCTCTGCCACTAATTTACATCCCCAAATGAGTGAAGCTTAATCCTCCTAAAGCCAGCTGAACTTTGTGATCCTATCTAGACTTTGCAGGAGATCTAAAAGAAAAAAGGAGGGAAAAAAAGTCTTTTCCCTTCTAAAGAAAAAGAAGGACTTTTTTTCCCTTCTAAAGAGGATGGTCATCATTTATATTTGGGGGAGGACTTTCTGCAAGTGCACTGGCATTTTGGTGATCATGTATTTTTCCTTGGTTTATTTATTTTTTTTTTCACATTGAGCATAATCATCTGGGATTTCTGTTTCAGTTCTGCCTCCTTGCTGTGTAGCGTCTACTTTTGGCAAGGGAATCTGAGGAAGAGGAGTTTCCAAGGAGACCCTGCTGTGATGTATTAATGTGGAGTGGGGGCAGCACATTTTCCCAGTATACTATTTTGCAGATGAACATAGCAATGAGTGAAAATTTCTGTAGCTCTCCCTTTTATGAAAGTAGTGATTGTTACTTCAGGAGCCAGGCAGTGTCTGAACGAGCTGTGCTCTGTCTGCCTATAGGACTCTACTGGTGTGCTGCCAGCATCTTGTCCCACAAGAATTCAGGCAGCAGGGGAGGATGCTCCTTCTCTTTGAATCTGGTAGGGTTTTCATTTCTCCTTTTATGCTACATTGCACAGTGAATTGGCAATGTTAATCTTGTCTTTTGCCTAGGTGAATTATCACAGTGTTAAAATATGAATGCAGTATATCTTTGCAAAGTTACCATTTTTGGTCTACAGGCAAAATCAGAGCTGGCCTGAGAATCAGAGCTTAAATCTCTCTTTACAGGAATGTTGCAGAGCAACAGAGCAGAGAGGGAAGCTCTTCCTCAGACAGAGGGTGAGGTGCATCAACCACTGGAGCTCAGTGTGAGTGCAGTCCCCTCCTGTAAGCCCAATGGCAAAACTTAGCCGGAAGATTCTCAGGGCTGTGGCTGGTACGCCAGCTGCCTGTGCTGCTCTCAGTTCTAGGCTGGATTGCAGCAACCTTTACATTTTGGAAAGCTTGGTCAGTACTGAATGGGATTGCTGGCTCACTCAGAAACATGTCATGTAGAGAGCACAGGCTGGGGAACCCCATGGTTCTTTATTTAAAGAAATGAACATTATAAACTATGTGCTGGATTTAACTTTGTTACAAAAACAGGAGAGGGTTGTACAGTGCAGGATTAAATATGGGAATGCTCAAGCAACCAGAAACAATGGGATATCTTATGAAAGGAAAGAAAAAAAAAAAACCAAACATTAAAATGAGGTTCTCTTTGGTGGAAATCTCATGGACGAGCATCTTGTTATGATTCCTCGGAAAGACAGCACTCTGCACAGCTGTTAGCCACGTAAGAGAGAAATATGTATTCACATATCCAAATGTGAATATTCAGTTACTAATCCAGTTTCCTCAAATACTTGGAAAGGAGCTTTCACCAGTACTTGTTAGCTTAAAAAAAAAAAAAAAATCATAAAAATCTCCCCTTGAGAAACTGTGTTCCAAGACCTTGATTCTTATTAGGAAGCAAAGCAACTTTTTTTTTTGTGGCGTAAGAATAATCATGCTTTGTGTAAAATTTTTCAAACATATGGCCTGCAGAAATAGCAGGCTTGAGAGATTTATTTTTAACAGTATGTAAACAATTTATCTTTGCACGTGGAAGCTGCACATCAGATAAGATGCATTCTTGCAAAGTGCCATTTCTTGAAAAAAAGTCTGGTCTCCCCCTTCAGATAAGACCCCACAAAACTGTATTAGAGAATATATCAGGTGGCACAGAGACAGGAGAGTGGGTAGGAAAGAAGGGAATCCCACCTACACTTCTGCTATGGCACATGGGCGTTGTGTGTAGGCTGCTTGATCACAGGGTTGTGAGGTCTTGTTAATAGCTAGGATGAGTTGTGGAGATGGAAGTATGATTTATGCATTTTGTCAACTATATAAGCAAGCTTTAAACTCACCAGTTTGAATATAATTAATGTCTTTTTCATTATACATTGGACAAAAATAGAACTTTACTACAAAGCAACATACATTATCTTGTTTTTAATTCCTCTAAGATGCCTAAAGTAGTGAAGAGACATGATCTATACCAAGTCTGTGAGTGAACATGTAAAATAGAGTTATCTGACAAGGCTAACAGTATCTTTTCATAAAGACTTTTAAGTAGCCAGCCTTTGTGTCACAGCACAATCTTTATGGTTGCAGGAGCTTAGCAGGAAGCTTAGAGAGCTTTGCCTGTGTTTTCCTGCTTTTCTCTTCAGTGCCTTAATGCCTGCTGATTAAGGGGTCATAAATCTTTGCAATATTAGCAGAGGAGTCCATTTCCATAGCAAATGACAACCTTTCCCTGCCTCCTTTTAACTGTTATCACACACATGCGGCAGCTACTTGTACATATCATTGTCGCACACACCCCATATATTCCATGCAATGAATGCTCTCTTCCTGGAAACCTGAACCTCTTACCACTGCTAGAGAGTAGCCTTTACTCTTGAGGTCATCTAACTTGGCAAGTCAGTGAGTTAATGGGTCTGAAAAGATTATCCTAGACCAAAATCGATGTAAACATTATCCTTTCAACGTGGAACGTATGGGCTTGAACGCCTTTCATCTTTCTCTGCACATTCCAGATGTTTGCTTCTTTCCTCTCGTCATGTATACATGATGGCATAGATAACATACTGAGTTCAGATTTATGTCTAGAACATGATGTGTTTGTACTCTGCTTCATTACACCTTCTTTTTCCCTTTTATTTGGGAAAGAAGAAGTACCTTAAAAGCTTTTGCTTTTTTTTTTTTTTTTTTTTAATTCAGGTTTGATTTGTTTATTCAGTGCTTTCCAAAAGCAGTCTGGTTAGACTCCCTCATCCCCTTCATTTCCTCTGCTGTTCCCCTGCAATATATCTCCTTTCAGTCAAGGGTGACTCTGTGCTGTAGTGGTTTACTCCTTCAGCTTCTTTGAAAAAGTTCCAGAAGGGAGATCTCACAATTTGCTTTGGGAAGGTCCTTGGTTGTTTTGTTGGGTTGTTTTTTTGTTTGTTTGTTTTTTAAAAAAGTCACCAACATTAAACAGATCTTTAGCATGAGGTATTTTGAGAATTAAATGCTATTTTTTCCCCAGGTGATACTCTTAATATGCATTCACTATTTAAGACTATAAGAAACATCTTAAAGTTATAATGGATATTTCAGGTTTTGTCTTTCACTAAATGGCAGCAGCCTTCAATGGCTATGTGCTGTTAAAATTTTTGTTTTGTTTTTGTGTTCAACTTGAAGGTCTTTGAAGCTGAATTACTGTTAATTTCTCTAGCATAGGGACAAATATTTTTTGTATTATCTGATGTCTTTTATTTTTCCAAAACAGGCGTGTTAGGTCTAGTAACAAACATCAGACTCCACAGACCAGTTTTTCCTCCTTTTTTTCTGTTTTTCCAGTCTTTTGGTTATTTGACTGTGGTTCAGTCCAGAATAGATTTTTCTTTTTCCCCTAATGGCTAGGACGCCATTACCGTCTGAAAAAATAATTTTGATTATTTCACTCAGTAGTTTATGTTGTTATGTATCACGTTTCTCTTAAACTAGGCA
Organism: Microhierax caerulescens; assembly: GCA_035590215.1. Classification (NCBI taxonomy): domain Eukaryota; kingdom Metazoa; phylum Chordata; class Aves; order Falconiformes; family Falconidae; genus Microhierax; species Microhierax caerulescens. The sequence goes on along the minus strand of JAVJGJ010000037.1, from coordinate 76,557,634 downwards.
ATGTTGTTGTAAATTACAAGGTGCATCTATTTGTCATCAGATATGTAGAAAAATATTTTGGAGGATGTTTTCCCCACAGCTTTCTCATTTCTGCACTATGCTACCAATATCTTTTTAGGTTTTTTTTTCTGAATTCTGTGTACTCTTGTCCTTTCTGCCCCAGGCCCTTGCTTCCACCACTGCCCACTCTAGGTAGGGGAAATGGGCAACCTTCTCTCTTTAGTAGCAGGGAATTTTTAACGATTGACCTTGTCATACAGAATAACTTACTTTCTAGGCATGCCAAGTCCTTGTGAATTACCATGGCATGTAGCCTTAGTTTACCTGAACCCTGAAGATACTGCTTAGTTAACAAATTCCAGGGATATGTTCCTCTCTCTTTGAGTTTTACGAGAAACAAGATGCAAAATTCTTGAAGAAGAAGAGATTACTCAAATTTCTTGGAGTTAAAGACACCATATGCAAAGGGATGTATGGGAGGGGGCAGGTGCTTGGCAGGCAGGGAGGAGACTTCTCTGAACTCCCCGTTCTGCCTCCCTTCACTGCTGGAGGTGGCTCTCCATCATGCAAGATGATCGGGAATGCTGCTAGCTATCCAGTGTGTTTTGGATCTGTATATTGCATACATGAATATTTATTTATTTATTTATTTATTTTTAATTGCTTGATTTTAAATCAAGTACCCCAAGTTCAGGGGGAATGAGCCTGAGAGATGCCTTTGATCATGCAAAAGCATTTTGTCTTGGGTCCTTTTCTTACCTTTCCAGGACTCCAGTTGTTGTAAAACATTATTCTGGAAGTTCACCATGTGAATTTTGGCATCACTGCACAAATTAACTTTAGATAAATTGTTTGAGAATTAAGAGTTCAGTCCTCTGGTGGCATTTGGGAAGGGCTTTGTTGGAGGCCACTGGTGAGGATGGGAGAGGCAGAGATCCACATACCCTGGCTGGCTGTGCCCTTTCCTAAGCTCCTGGCCCATGCATCGGGATGTGCTCTTTGGGTTGGCAGCTTGGCCAAAGAGACAGCAGCCTCGGTGCCAGCCAAAGGTCCCCTGCTGTAAAGATGTCCTTTAGCTGCTCAGTGTCAACAGCCACCTTAATTCTTCAGTTCTCTTCTGGAATGGCAAAGGGAATTCCGTGTTGGGCTGCAGTAGAGGGGGATCTGTGTATGCACCTTTAAAACAGTTACATGAGACAGAGGAAATTAGGATGTAATTAGTGCTGTGCTTATTAGCAGGTGGACTGTCCGTGTACTCTACTAGTAATCCCACCATCTTTTGAGAATGGCAAATGGATAGAGGAAATTTGCTGTCTTCATGAAACTGTCTTTGCGCCTGTCATGCCCTGGTCTGACATGGGAGTTTGTAAACTTCCTAGCTCTTCAGAAAGTGTTATCAAGGTGTTTATCTATCGACAGAAAAAAATAGCACCCTCAAAAAAATAAAACAGTGAGACTTGAGATTGAGAAATAAATAAAATTTTTAGCTCAAGTGTGCACAGCAGTGGATTTTATCTTCATATTTTGGGGGTTTGCAATACACTTTTGCAAAGATATGAGGAATGATTATACTTCCTCTTTATACTTTTGGGGGATAAATCAACTCTTATCATGATAATTTAGTTTCTCTATACGTTACTATAATACATCTTGAAATTATTCTAATAAATTTGACCTTCTAAAACATTCAACAGATTCTGTTGGTCATAATGTCTACATTTCTCATGAATTGCTAAATCACCTTACAATTTTAAGTATCACATTTGATCAAGCCTTTATGATTCATGTAACTTAGCTCTGGTGAAGGAAGGAAATTCAAAAGAAATAAACTGTCAGGATGAAAGAAATTTGCAGTAAGTGAATTGTCACACTAAAAGGAGCTTGATTGTTTTATTTCCATTGGCAGTTTTCTAAGTACTTGCAGTGAATTCAGAAAGCAGTCTTGACAAAACTGTCTACTGCCTGGATCTTGGCTTCTCAGGGCTGTGTTTTTGGAAAGCTGAAATTTATAACTAATATGCTGTTGTCTATGAAAACATATGTTAAAAATACTTAGAAGAAAGGATTTGGCAACTGTGATTGTCCACGGAAAAATTATCTTCCATTAATATTTTAAATTGGTTTTGTGCCTAATTTGTATGGCTAATTCAGTAACTGTTTTTTAATTAAGTTTTTAGCAGCCTCCTGTTTGTGTACACGAGCTTTCTCTAAGAGGAGAAGGCAAGCTTTAGATAACAGTGGTTTATAGTCCCTTGGTATAGTGTCATGATGTAGTGCTCAGCAAAGCGCTCCTTTCCCTGCTGTCACATGTGGCTGTGATAGGGGGTCATTCTGCTGCACTCTGCTGAGTAAAGGACTGATGGCTGAGAACAAATGAGTCTTGTTAACAAGTATAAACTCCATGAAATACTAAAAAGTGTTTTATCTGCCCTGTTCTTCATCACAATGTGGAATATTATCTACTAGTGTTCTTATATCAACACTACACTTTCCCACTCTAAATATATAATGAATTGATATTAAGATAAGAAATATAATATTACGTTGCAAGAAACACCAGCTTTAAAGTTTTGCACTTAAAATACTTAAACTGGACTTATGATAAGGCATAGAGATGGCCTTCTTCTGTTGATCCTGACACTTCAAGGCTTTCAGGATGTCTGTTTGTGACATGATGAGACTATAGTATTGGGGAGAATGCCTGCAAGCCTTTAATGAAAAAATCAAAAGTCCTTTTACCAATTTTAATCTTCCATAATTGAAGGTAAAAGCTTGTTCTTTCTTGCTTTGCATTGATGTATATAATTCTGATTTTAAAATTCAGATTTCTGCTTTTGGTCTTCTACAAAACAACTTTCATACCAACTTGCTTACATCATCTGAAACATAAAGTCAGTGTTGCAGGAATGTATTTAGTTTTACATTATGATATATCCTGTTTCTTTGTCATTCAGAATTCTAACAAAGCTTTTGCTTTCTCCTGTGGCAGGATGACAAGGACTTGGTTCATGAGTTTGTTGTTGCTGAAGGTCTGACTTGCTTAATCAAAGTGGGAGCAGAGGCTGACCAGAATTATCAGAACTACATCCTGAGAGGTAAAGGAAGTGTATCAAAAAGTTGTTTTAATTTGCTCTAAAACTCTCACAGGTCTGCTGCAAGTTACCATGTTAATTGTCTCAGAACATGTTTCTCAGTTTGGTACCAATTCTTGCATTATGCAGGAAAATTAAAGGGAGGTTAATGCTCACTGCTGAGCAGGATGAATGGTAAAATGCAAATATTGATAGTCCCTCCATTGTCCAGATTTTCATGTAGATTGTACTGAAAATCTATAATTTTAAGCAAAGGCATTTAAAGCTTTCACTGTATAATTTTAAGTGTCAAAGGGCACAGAGCAAAATAACTTCTTAGAGTGTGATTAGTAGCTATTGAATAAACAGTGAGACGGTCATATCTTAAGATCGGTTGGCTGGAAGCAGTTTTTAGCTATCTGATATTTTGGATTTTTACAGGTAATCAGAGGTTTACAGTCTGTTCTTGGCACTTAAAAGATAACTTGCAAAGGTGGGGTTTGGAGAGTGATGTGGAAAAGGTGTTTTACTGGATTAGAAAGCTGTTTTACTGTATTGTGGCCCAAATGAATGTCTGTGATTTTTTATCTAACCTGAAAACCCAGGTTGCAAATTCAGAGAGTTCCTTCGGTATTTCAAGGGGTTATGAACAAGGGGAGAACTGTCATGCCAAGGGATCTTTGCTGCTGGATGATCTCACAGGAAATAGAGAGCACTAATGAGTGCATAGTTGTGGTGGATTGCTCATTTGAATTTTCTTAGACTGACATATATAGCTGTCTTTAAAAATGTCACTTTGATGTATTTAGCTGCCAAGCTGAAACAGAAAATTGAGGAGTAAAAATATAAAAGGAGAAAGATTTTGTAAGATCCAGAAATGCTGCCTTATAGAAAGCAAGGATGGAAATAGTAAGTGTTGGCTATATGCAAAGAACTTGAAAACCAGACTGCAAAAACACCAGCTTTTGGGGGTATAAAAGAGACAAAGCCAGAAATTAAGTTCTATGTCATGAGTTGTGCAGTGAAATAAATGTACTTGAATAGTAGCTTGTATGTACTCAAAAGTTAAAGACTATCAACCACAATGAAACTAGACAAGGTGCAGAAACATGTGAAAGAGAAAAGACTGTCTTTACAGATGAAAAAGATTTTGGAGAAAACTGGCCCGAAGAGGGTTCCCCGATGGAGGGTCGGCCAAGTCACTACAATCACACCAATATGGCTACATGCCGTGCTCCCTTTATTTAGCAACTTTGTCATATTTATACTTGTAATACACTGTTCACGCGGCAACTG
>JAVJGJ010000037.1:76530274-76553167 GCA_035590215.1 Microhierax caerulescens | reverse complement strand
AGATCTTCAAAGTAACTTTGTAACCTGCAGGCCAGGGTTGTCCAACACCTGCAGGGGTACAGCAGGCCCTTGTTCTGTAAGAAATTCCTCTACACTGGCCATAGCCGCTCTCAGAAAATTCATATTGGAAGCAAAATATAGATGCCGTACAGGACAGTCTGGCCTGTAGCCTAGGAACTTACTCCTTTTTCAGCTCAGCATTGACCTAGTGTGTCTGGATGATGTCTTCATTCACCCTTCAGCTGAGTTTTGCAGCAAGATATTAAAAAATCAAAACAAGGAGGCCAGATAGGTGTTTACCCTACCTGAGCAGTGTAGTGTAAGTGGCCTCATAATCCAAACACTGGACAACCCTGAAGCGCCTCTGCTCCAGTGTCAGGTAAGGTCCAGGGCACTGACCCTCACAGGTGACAGAATGATCTGCTGATACCAGACAAATCAGTCACATTTGAGTGATCTCAGCACAGTATTGCATGTACCTTCATCTTACTGATATCTCATTTTGACATTATCTATGTATGCACTGAGAAGAATTAAAACTCCCTTCCACATTGATTGTTTTTTTCTTTTATTTCTTTCCCTTTACTTTTTTTTTTTTTTTAATAAGAATAAAATATTATCTCTGTTACTAGGATGTACCCTAGTGCATCCAGAATTCAGGGAGATCACAGTGGTGTCTTTCCTGCTGTGGCTTCTCTAGCTTTCAAGAGCTTGGTGTCCATGGTCTGGTTAGATATTTTCCACTGAATTCAGTAAGTGATAAAACAGAGCCATAGTGACAATGTCCACGGTGTCATATTAAGGAAACTGCAAACTCTTCTTGTTCCATTGTTATGGATAAGTGATCATAGCTTGTTCAAAATAAATAAAAACCAACCAAACCAACCAACCAACAACAAAAAGTAACCATGCAATATTTATGGCATCAAGTAAGCCATAAAGCTAAAAACCTTACTTTAAGAAGATGCTTTTAGGGATTGGTACCTTCTGAAATCAGGTCTTTTTTTCCCCCCTGTTTTGCTGACATGTGAAGCTGAAGTCTCTGTCTGGGTAGCGTATCCTAGTATCTCTTAGAATAATATGATTTTTCTGTGTGATGTGGGTTTTATTTCTGAAACTAAATTAGTCTTGATTGTCTTTCAAAGTTCAAAGCTTGTTACAACTCCAAGATTATGCCAGCTGGTTTGCAGTACCAGGAGCCAGCATGCACTTTCTGAACAGGTCTGCATACGCAATGAGATAAATACAGGTTTGGAAGTACAGCGTAGCCAGACAATCTTATCCAGATACATTGAGGAGTGTGCTGAAAAGAAACGTTAAATACGTCATGTAAGAGTGTTTCTGGTATATTATTTTTGGAAGACCATAGCAACTGGCTGGATTCTTTTGTGACAGTCATGTGTATTATTGCAGTGCAGCATTTTACTAAACCTGGAACTGGTGAATAGGTGAATGAATTTTACTGAAGATACATCATACTTAGCACTGAGGTGGTCCCATAAGCTTTAAACTCAGTGTTAAGTTACGGAGATTTTTTTTTTTTTTTTTTTAAGTAATCTTTGTCTAGAATTCTTGTACCTTACTGCTGTGGTGTCCTTATTCTGCAGATCCTTTTGAAGGGAATATACCCTCCTTATTTTTGCTGCGTGTACCCTGAATCATAAAGGGATGGGGGATTTCTCCTCAGTTTCATGTTCTGGCTGTGTTACTCCCAGCACATTTGGTGTAATTCACTGTTTCCTCTTGTGATCCTAACCCGCTCTGCAGGGCTTGTGACATTAAGTGGTGGCCTTAGACATGGCATCGCCTCCTCCACCTCCGGGGCAAGCCCATGCCAGGCTGCCTGTCATCTTGATTGTGTGATTTCCCAGCTTCCTGTGAATTTGTTCGCCTGCACTCTTCAAGAAATAGCTTTGGACCTAGGAGGGAAAATAGTGGAAACATATGTATAGGTAAAGGTTGTAGGTGGTTTGATGAGTTCCCAGGTACAAGTTATTTCTTGAGGACATTGCTTTCCTTTTCCCAAAGGTCTGCATTGTTTCACTCTAGTATTTCCTGGTTATGAATTTCTGCTTAGCGGTTTAACTTGATTCAGGCCAGACTGAGCTGCCAAAAAATGACTAAATATGAGTCATAAAAAATTTAGTTTCTTTAATGGCTAGAGTGAAGAGAAGGTAAGTGTATCTTTCCCGTACAATACTGAGCAATCCGGAGAGTTTATTTTTGAGTGCTGAGGAGTGACGGTTTATGTCTGCTCAGGTCTCCTGAACTGGGGCTGTTTGACAGTGCCTTTCCCAAAGTGTTCCCTTTTCTCAGTGTACAGCCTATAGGCCCTAAAGCAACAGTCAGCAGGGCTTCTTTAGAGAGTTAATCTGCGGAAAGACTAGTTCAGAAAGCAGCTTTTTTTTCCTCATTACTTCTTCAGCCTAAATTTATTCTTCACTATTCCTTTCAATTATTAGAAATCTAAAGGAACTGTGTTTTGAGGTCCCGTCCGTACCCCCCTGAAACAGGCTTGCTTTCCTTCTCTGCCCCCTGCCCCTTCTTTTTTTTTTTTTTTTCCATTGATGACAGTGATCCATAAGGATGATGAACTTTACTCATAGCATTGAAGTTAAAAGTTTCTTCCCTGGTTACAATATTGCAGGATGGTGGACATCGCCTAAATATTCAAAAATAAATGGAAATGGGTGAAAGATAGGTGAAAATGACAACTCATGAGGATTAATATAAATCTTATTGTAATTTTGAAGATATTTGAGATCATCTGTTTTTGCACAGAATGAGAAAGCAACACATGCAATGCCATGGCTGAGTGCAGACTAATTAAATAATTGGTAGAATTATGGTAGTTTTCACGTTTTCTGTTAATTTAGCCAGTGCTGTTGGGAAGGTGCAAAAGAAAAGCAGATTGTGTAGACCAAAGCTTAACTGTTTCAAAAATATACTGACTTAGTGAGAGACGAGGATTCAGGGATGAGTCTGCTGACACCATGGTGTGGGAAGCTATGCCTGGTGGGGTCCTGTCCTGTCTGTACATCACATCCAATGAGGACGTTGTCAAAAGGTCATCCAACCTTCTTTGCAGAGTGTATTTGTGTACTTGGATCCCTAATTGCTTGCTTATGGATTCAGATCAGTACTTAGAGGTGTGCATAATTAGAGGAAAGCTAGTGTTTGTTCTTGTGGCCTGAAAGCACAAGCCAAGCATCTAGTCCAAGCAGTAAGAGGCCTTGACTTTGCTATGGTGCAAAATTTCAAAGAATTGAGGCTGAGGAAAAAAATAGGACGTCTGTCTGTGCTCATACTAAACAGTGTTTGAATGAAATTCAGCTTTTGGATGCAGCACTGGTTTAGTGGGAGCTGTGTGCTTATATGGGGAATAAGAATTTGGATTTAAAGCCTGGATGAAAGGTGGTTTTAATTTTGTTTGGCGATTTTTGATTTTCAATTTTGGTTGTTTGTTTTTTTGTTGTTTTTTTTTAAAAGAAGAAATGAAGGAAAACAAGTGCTTGAAAGGAGTCTAAGAGTTATAATATGAAGCAATATTTGTGCTTTAAGTTAACTGCTTTCTCCCAAAATCATTACTCTAAAATTAAAGATACATAGAATCGTAGAATCGTTTAGGTTGGAAAAGACCCTTAAGATCATTGAATCCAACTGTTAACCTAACACTGCCAAGTCTACCACTAAACCATGTCCCTAAGTGTCATGTCTACATATATTTTAAATGCCTCTAGGGGTGGTATAGCCAAAACTTAATTAATCTATACTTAATTCAATAATTTGGGCAGAAGACTAGGTTGTAATAGAACCAGTTGTGGGTTTTCCCATCACAGGCTCACTGCACTTCTGATAAAGCGAAAAAGTCCTGTTGGTCTCAACAGATACTGGTGCAAGCACAGCAGATGAAGATGGTCCTGAGTGAGGGATATGACATAGTTTGAGGGATCGTGCCATATCTTTTAAGAGGATTAAAGGTTCACACACAGCATCAGCATCTTCAGTCTAATAGAACAGCAGCTTTATTACTACACCCTGCATTTTTTTTTTCCTTATAAATATTAATGGTGGTTTGTTTTGGAATTGCATTTGTACAAACGTGCCTTTATCTTTGTGCAGATAGAATGAATAAGTAGCAGCACTATTATTTTAGCTCTTTGTTTTGCAAGGCCTTTCAGGACTTGTAAGTAATTTTATGGGGGACTTTTACCAGAAAAGTCCTATGTGAGTCCTAAAATGTAAATAAGAAAGAATTAAGTATCTCAAAATGCTGAAATCACGTGTGAAAAGTAACTCCAAGGTACATTCTGATCTTTGCAACATGTTTAAATTACGCAGGGATTCATTAAAATTATGTCCCTCAAGCCTGATATCTGCAGTTTGCACAGTTGTGAACTGCAAGTAATGGAGGAGTTCCCAAGAGGAGTAGTGACTTCCCAAAGCACAGGAGTGGGAACTGAGGACCCTGAAACTTCCCAATCCCCCACTGGGATGTGAGGATGGGGGAACCTTTTGATTCCTCTCCTTTCTAGTCAGTAAACGAGGGGCAATCTTTGCAGAGGGATGGATGGAGGGAAATATGAAGTCATATCTGGGTAGTTAACCTTTCAGTAACCTCTACTTCCTACTGCAGCAAGGTATTTTTACATTTGTATTTTACATGTGTTTTTAATTAATCAGATAGTGTAGCTGACAACAAAATGTGGAAAGAAATTGTTGTAAGAGCTACTGTACTGGGTACAAAGCAGAAAGTCATTTTGCTGTTGGAATTAGGAGATGCTGACCGGTTTGACAGGGTGGTCAAACAGGCATAGGAGCCACCAGAATCAGAATCACCAGTGAATGTCCAGGCAGGGAGTCAAGTAACAGGCAAACAGCTCAACTGCAGATGTGTACCAAAGCCACAAACTGTTAAGCCTATTTATAAAGCCCGTGCTATAAAGAGGCATGCAATCCCACCTGCACGCCAACTTTAGAATGAAGAGCTGTGCTGCATATTCTGGGAAATCAGATTAAATTCCTGAAGTGACTCAGTGCTGGATGGTAAAAGACCATCTGGTTATTGTCTGTCATCAGGACACTGTGGGCCTGAAGATCTCAAGGAGCTAGAGGAAGTCGAAGGTGAGGGTGAGGTTTTGCAAGCAGGCAGTAGAAGCTGCTACTGATAAACCTCTCATTCTGAAAGCCAGACATGAATTTATCTGGGAGCCGGTGGCATTTCTGCATCAAGCCAACTGCTACTAGGAATGCTTGGGGTTCATAAGTGTGCTCTCTGTAATGAGGGGATGGTCCATTTCCAGGAACTGGAAAGCTGTTTTTATCCAAAGGCCCCTCATTGTTACAAGGGCATGGATGCTTCCAGTGCTCTTGAATTTTCCTCCCTCACCCTGATAATTTTGTGGCTTTGGCCTCTTGCATTAGTTAGGTATTACAAAGCATTTAGCACGGGGAAACACATTCTTCTTTAGTAAATGCACGTGAAGCATTGTATCATTAACAAGGTTTGTGTAAATATCAAAAGACTAGAAATAAGGTCTATGTCTATCCTAAATAGATGTGTCTTTCTGAGTGTGTACCACAGCAGTAAAACAGATGACAGTAATGTAAGTTTAGTTTGTGAAAATTGAGCTAATACTGTGTATCATGCATACCTTTGCATTATTCCTATTTCAGTGTGAACTGGAGAACTGTTTTAAAGTTTTCCAGCTGTAGGAAAGTATCCCAGCCCCAAGTAAATAGAAACAGACAGCACACAATTAGGCTGACTTTTGCATTTCTTTTTTTTCCTGAAGTGAAGCGTGAAAACTTTACTTCCTTCTTTTCTTAACCTTCAATGTGCAGGTATCCATATGTGACTGTGAAGTTCTTGCACACATCTCACCATATTCAAGTTGATTTCTTATGCACCGTCCTTTTAAATTATGTAAACTTCTCAGCTATCTCAAAGTAGCTGTAGTAACAGCCTCTGCTATAAAGAGAAACCAAGTGCCTAAAGCACCATTACTTAGGAGTGTTGCTTCTGAGAGGGTCTTGCTGGCTCAGTCTCCCTGTAAATTCAGTTCTTTGATCTTTCAGCTGAGTCCTTAAGAAAGCATATCAGAGTTGGATGCTTGTCCTGTGGGGATTTGAACTTTTATTTTATGCTGGATATTGTATTGCAGTCCCATGAAACCATCCCAATAGATGGCATCTCTGCCTGGAAGCTGTTATGCCCACATAGCATGGGGCAGCTCCACATGGAGATAGAGCATAGGTTCCCCCCCACCACTACCAAAAAAAAGTCAAACCGAAACACATCAAACCAAACAAACCACAGCTGTGTTAGAAAATCAGTAACAAATTAGCGTACCTGTGCTTATAAGACTTGTTAATGAGCAGCACTGCTGAGCTTAAATATGGCATTGCTGTCATGCAGCCATGCCATGTCCCTTTGTGAAATGGGCTACGCTGCAGCTTTCCATCAGTGAGCTTTGTGGGTGCCATTTGTTGTAGTGCATATGAAAAGTAAGTCACAGAAAAATCAGACCTATACCTGATGGCTCAGAACCTCTTCTTGCTACATGTATGTGGAAAGCTCAACATGTGCCTTTTTTTGTGTCTTGAAAAGACATGGTATGAAAAAATACAAATGGGTTTGGCAACGTGATTTATGAACTCTTTAGATTAGAAATAATGAGATTACAGTGCTCCGCACTGTACCAGAAAAAAGGGCACATTATACTATCTCCATGATTAATATTATAAATATTAAACCTCCTTGGCTCAGTAGCTAAATCCTCTTTCACTTCTGCAGATACCTCTTTAAGAATAAATGTTTTTGTTTACTTGTACAAGGGCAGTTGGGAGAGCTTGTCCTTGGAAACTGCAGTTTAAAAAAGAGGGAAAATATCTTCTTTGCTTTCCTCTTTATGCTTTTAGTGTTTCCTTTCTCTATTTCTCATGTACCCATTTTAGAATGATATTTACTAGACTCGATCTGTGTATGCATTTGCCTGAGTTTCCTCCCAAACACAACATTAAGCATTCCCTTAGCCTGAGCACTGCCCTCTCTTTCCTCCTCCTCCTCCTTCCCTCCCTGCTCCCTGAATGAGATCCTGATCCATGATCCATCAGGAAGCAGAGCCAGATGGTCCTCACACACAGCATACAGTAAGAGTTCTCCCATTCTGGGATGGGAATTGGCACTGAAGCAAATTTGAGTTCAAAAGTTTAACCACCCTTTAGTAATTTACACATCTACAAATAAACTGAGCTGTTCCTTGCACTGTACATTATATGGAATGACCTTTCTCGTTGGGACTGCTCGTGAGGAGGATATAGGGTTCTCATGGTCTACATGGAATTCAGCAATAACATCACCATAAAATTATGGATTTCCCTTGTTTTTAAAGCTGACAGAAGCTGGGAGGCTTTGGGTTGGTTTCTGTCTCCCTGAAAATGAATCTTCAGGGTTTTTTGTAATTTTTTTTTAATGCTTTGTGAAATTCCCATGAAATGTGATACCTCAGGCTATGCATACCCTGTGTAAAATGAGGAACTGAACCATGAAAAATGCACATCCTTAACTACTAAGCAAAGAATAAGTATTTGGGAAGTAATCCCAGGGGCCTTTAAAGGCATGGTGGACCTTATATGATTTAAATACTCAAACTTCATGAGCAAGCTTTGAAAACAATGTACCGATTCCAGCTGGTAGAAGCATATTACAAAGTACTTCTGCCTTTTTGTAGCAATATTGTAGCCTGAATGTATCCAAAAACTTGATTCATTAGAGAAGGAGAAAATGTACATAAAATAAAAACATTCATAATCCAGCACAGACATTGATGCTTGCACAAAATGCGCAGCTGCTGGAAACGTAACTATTAATTACTTATACTGAACTATATGCACATAAAACATGGTAAAATATGGTTGGGAAATAGTGTTTGATTTTTCCCATTTCAATATTAGATGCTTCCACAGGTATCTGGTGATTGCCAGGATGTCACACAGAGTGCTGCTCTGTCCTGATACAGAAGCAGGGGAAATTAAGAGCTTTAAAGGAGGGGAGGGTCAAATATGTAGGATAATTAGGAAGTGCTGACTGTTATTCCATGAAAGTGATTATTATGTGACATAAGGATGCATCAAAAATTAGATTCTTCAAATGTCTTCAGAGTTAATTTCCATATCCAAATATATTTGAATTTTTTTGTTACATCTTAGACCTGTCTGTCTGGATTTTTTGCAGATGTGCATGCATATGCATTTCTGTTGATCATGTTCTCATAGGTGCAATCAGAAAACTGGAGCAGTAGACTCTTAAACTCTTAAAATACCTATTTTCATTACCATGAGACAGTGACCTTCATTAAGCCTCTGATTGCTACTGCATCAAAATTTAAAAAAAAAAACATAGACAATTCAAGAATCTTAAAGCTAAACCACAGGAGTTGCTTGTATTAGCACAATATTAATCACTAACCTATCTTAAGTGCTGTGTTCATACATGTGTCTAAGAAAAACTGTACAGTTTTCATAGGCTGATGACAGTGAAAGGATAGTCTTAGCATATGGGGATATTAACATCCCTGCTGTTGTGGAGGGGTTCTGCTCACCTGTTCTGCGCAGCCATGAGGAGCACAGAAGGAGTAGCACATGCCCCTTGGGAAGGTGGAAGTAGCTGACAGCTGTGTGGGTACATAAGTTGAATGAGGAAAGACGGAAAGTCTTTTTGCTGCTTTGTAATGAAGTATAATGACCAGCTTACTGTCTGTCAGTGCTACTTACAGCCCTCCTCCTCTTCCACCTCCCCCACCTCTCATACCCATGACTGGAGCCACTGATGCTGGCATTGGAGTGAAGAGAGACCGTGGGCTGGCATCCTCCCACTCCTCATGTGTATGTGAAGGTTGTCAGTGGATGCTCAGGCAGGGGCTGAGCAGACCTGGTAAGGCAGCAAAGCCGAGGTGTTTTTAACACACGTTACTGTGTCTTCCCTCTGCAAGCCAGAGGGAGAAGAGTTGTGGTTGTAGGTCCCTGCCTGCTAGTGGGGGAGAAGCACAGGTCTGTCCTGTTCCTCCAAAGTTTTTTTTTAAAAGTGGGGATTCATAAACTATGAATTTATTAATTGTAACACAACTTCTTTCTCTCTGTATTTCCAGGCATGAAGGAATTTTTCCTGTTTTCACTGTGTGACACATTTCCAGCTTTTTCTGTTTAAGTTTCTGACACTAAAGCCTGTGGTGTTAAGCCAGGAGAGGAGACTGTGCCCACCCCCTGCTCACTAATGATGTGGGAGCACCAGCTTGCACTAGCTGCTAAAAACAGTACCTCTGTTATTTAGGATTGTTTTTTCAATAATTTATCACTTTCTTTGAAGTTTCTTCCCAGAGATTTTAGTTAAGAGAGTTTACTGATGTGTAGGTGCCATGCAAAATAAGTATTTTTTTTTTTCTTTCCCTCTAGTAATACGTTGACAGCAGGAAAGCAAATAAATAATCTTCCCTTTTCCAACTTTACTTTGGTTCCTGCGCACCCCACTTGTGACCCCACCCCACCCCCCCAAGATGACAGAAGTGATCACAGAAGAAAGGGAGGGGACATTCAGGGTGTGTGGAAGCAGGGAGGACCACAGGGCCATGGACTCAAGGCCCAGGCTGGAATGTTTCAGTCCCACAGGCTGGTGTTCCCAAAAAGCAATGAGTAAGTTACAGGAGTGAGGTTGTGTGTTGATGCTGAACTCGGTAATCTAAAGATCTCTGAATGAAAGGAAATACAGCAAGGAGAAGTTTAAGGTTTGCACCTTGAGTTTTTAGCATTGTATCAGGCACGAGAGAACACATTAAAGGAAGAAAAATAGTGTGTGAGCTACTGGGAGGGTCTCCATGAAGAAAGATCTCCCTGCTGCCAGGAAGCCAAGGAGCATGAGCAACCCACAGCAAAGACTGCTGTTCAAGGGCAGATCCTAAGGGGTGCCTTTAACAAAACGCTCAGGTGGACAGACTTTCTTTTGGAGTCTACAACTTTTTCTTTTGACATTTCACAGTTCCTTGAGGTGGAGAAACTTCAAAAATACTGGTTTGCTGGGAGAAGTGCCATCAGATGGCTCTGCTGTTACAGCGCATTCACTGGAGTGCTCTTCAGGATTTAGTGTATCTATACCGTGGTTTAAGTGGGTTTATTTAAATGACAGGTGGCATCTTAAAGACTTCTGCCAATACTGGGCAATATCCTGTTTCCTCCTACTTAACCTCTCTCCTACTATACATTACCACATGCCCAGACATGGATCTCAGCTTCCTCCATCCCTGTCTTTCCTGTCTCTGCCCCTGCCCTCCACCCCACCCCCACCCCCGACTTCCTAATTTTGTACTCCAAATCTTTGCTTCAGAAAGACCTCTTTATTTTTGAAGTTGTGCCCCAAATTGGCTTTGGGTACAATAGGGTTGCACAGCCCTCACTCCTGACAAGCTTTGAGTATGTGGAGCAGCAAGGGTCCCTGTCACCAGGCTGTCACCCGGGGTGCTCCACATCTCGGCACCCTGCCCCTGTGCGCAGGGGGCAGTCTCAAGGAGCAGACACTGTTTTCTTACCCAGGCACTATGGTGGGCAGCAGTTTTGCTTTTAAAGCAGCAACTTTGAGACGTGGTTTCCAACTTCCCCAAAATCAGTAGTGGGTCACCATAAGATTGCTTTTAGTATTTAGGTTAGTATCAGTGACGGAAACATTGATCGTAGTATTTATTAACCAGATGTATTGGTTGCTAAGAATATTCTTTTACGTGTGCGTTTGATAAAGGTTTCTGATATTCTTCAAGGTGATTACGGATGAACACACCAAGTATACTGTTAAGGTTGGTAAATAAAACTCTTGTAAATTAAGAAATACCTGTGTGCCCTTACTTTGGAGAGATGCATCCCCCCCTTTGCATGGAAGCCGATCCAGCCTTTGATCACATAGTGGTGTGGCTTATCCTACAGCTGCTCTGCTTCACCTAGCGGGCACCACTGCACCTGTGCACTTAACAAACACCTTCTGAATAGCTCATCTTATCGTCAGTGCTTCCCAAGGCTTTGGGATTTATTTCGTGCTATGCAGACTTATTTTTTTTTAATTTTATTTTTAATTTTATAATTTATAATTTATTTGTATTTATATATTTAATATATTTATATATAATTAATAATATATATATTTATATAATGTTTATTTATAATATAAATTAAAAATAATTTAATTTTAAATTATAAAACATTTGTTTTCCTTGTGGATTTTTCTGTGGTTTGCCAGTAAAAGTTATCTAAGAGCTGAAAGGGCAGCATTATCTTTGTGTTGCAGATAAGGAAATGAGGCACTTGAAAACAGACATATTCTGAATTCAGAAAGATCAGGAAGCCTAAATGTTGGTTTGGGGCTTGTCCTTGGGTTGGTTTTTCAAACTCTATATGGTACATTCTGTTTGCCTTTTTAATCTTTACTCTCAGGGCTTCTTTTCCCATTTAGACTCTTGCCCAGCATGTTCTAGTTTTCTTTCTCTGATCTGTATGTATTTTTCCCTTTCCACTCCAACTTCCTTTAACCTACATCACTTTGTCAGTTCATTTACATCATTGATCCATTCATCAATATTCATAAAATAATTCACATTAATTTATTTACCAGTTTAAGCTGACTTAAACACCTTTGCTCCCATCACCTCTTCCCACCTTTGCACTGTCTGTCCTGGGTTCTGTCACCACAGCTGTGTTTGTGTAATGATGTAATGATCTTGACAGAGGAGTGTGTTCATCTTAAAAAAATGGTATGAAAAGGTGGATATTTTGCTGTTCTGGATATTTTTTTTTTTTTTTAGTGCTGTTGAGTTACCCACTCTGGTTCTCAGTGGTGGAACACTAAAAGAAAACCGAGTTTGACCCGAGACAAACAAATAAGGGACAGCATTGCAGTACTGCTATCAAGTATGTAGTCACAGCTTTGGTCTCCGATGTCTTGTCCGCTGCTTTCTTCAGCATTGCTCACAACAGTCCTAATCCCTATGTCCCCCCCAGCCAAATAGCGTTTAGTCTTTCCCATTATTTCCCTCATTTATCCCAGTCACTTCATCTCTTTTCATAACTCTCTGATGCTCATGAGGCTTTTTGTCAGTGTGCCTCCCTTAACTCTTTCATTTCTTTGAACCTCTCGGGGTTTAAATTTTGTTTTCTTCAGTGTTCAGATCAGGATTCACCTCCCCACCATCTAGGTAACAACACAGCTCCTTTAAAACAAAACCAAAGAGCCCGCACAAGCTGCCTGCTCTTAGAGTGCCCTGTCCTTCCTTGGTGGGCAGCAGCTGGGAGCATTTTTTGAGCTCCAGGGACAGAGTATTGAGAGGTTTCAGCTGATTGCATATGTTCAGCAGAGCCTGTTGTAAGTGTCAATGGTTATTTCAAAACCTTATAAGTACACAAACTTTGGACGCATTTTAATGTGGTCTGTATGAGTTTTTTTCACTGACATGAGATTACAATTTTTCTGAGTTTTCCAAAGACCTCAAAATCAAAAAATATTCCAATTTCTAAAAATATTTTCAACAGTATTTTTAATTCCACTGAGATCTTCTTTCCCTCCTTCCTCCTCCTGCCTTCCACAAACCCACCCCAAATGTAGCGTTAGAAATTTTCCATGAAAAAAGAAAGTGTTTTGTTTCAAACACCACAAAGAGAGTTTCAGTCCAAACTCAAAACTTGAGGAAATTATGGATCACTAAACTTAGAAAAGTTTTCATGGGAACTCTCAGGCAATTTTAGTAACAAGCAACAATACCTGTCCCATATGTAATGAGCCTTCAGTTTTATTTTCATGAGGCTGATGGCTTACTTTAAATACTGAAAATACACAGGGAACCAGTGCTTTATGTGAAATTACTTGTGTTGCTTTATTCTGGTCTTTAGCTGTAGTAATTTGATTTGATGGGGTGACCTGCTAAACCAGTTACACTCAGAATATACTTGTTTGATTTTTACATACAAGGAACTGACCTAAGGATCTTTTGAATGTAAAGAGGTGTTCTAATGTTGAGCTTTTGTGTAATTTCATCATTGAGAATTGGCAGAGCAGGACCTGACTGAGAAGTGTTTGTCAGAAATGTCTGTTGGAATCTTGCCTTTATATCAGTTCTCTGGAGTATGTAAGGACAGTTCAACATGTAATATGTATCATTTAAAATAATCCCTTTTGGGTGGATTACCGGGCAGAATTTGTCTCTCCTAATTCCAGTTACCTTGTCTCAGGTAGTTAGCTAGACTCCTTGAGCAAAAAATAATACAGCATGCCTTTGTGATTGAAGTGGATTTGCTCCCTGATTAGCAGTTTGCTTCCTGTCTGCTGTTATCTTTTTTCCTCTGTTTTCTATGTGAGGTCATAAGTGTGTGTCTGCACTTACACTTTAACATAAGAGGGCCTTGAGTAATTTACTTCGTTTTAATCTGAACTAGTTTCTCAAGAAGAGTAGAGGGAACTCAGCAGAAACTACTTCAGACCCATATGCTTTCCCAGTTACGACAAGAAAGTTATTGGTGATAGAGTCTCAGTTTGAAGATCCATGGTCATTTCCCTCAAACAATGAGTCTAGTCTGTCTGTCTTTGAAGAGGTTGAATAAGCTGGGTTACAATTAGCTTTATGAAAAGCATTTACCCTTCAGTAACTTTTCATTACATTGTGTGTGTCTGTGTGTGGAGGGGGATAAGATGAGGAAGGAGACAGAACACCCCCCCTGTCAACCTACTCCTGAACTCAAGAATTGTAGAGCGTAAATGTCTAGCACGTGTTCAGGCTGTGGGAATCCTGGTGATGTGACATGCTTATTGCTGTAGTTTATAGGCAAAGTCAATGCTTACTATAAAAAGCCATGGCACCATTACGTGTTTAGTGCGTATAATGTTTCATTGAATTGTCTAGTAAAAGAGGAGGGCTTTCCCTTTGTTTTTAAGAGCATGTCAGGAAGAGTAAACTCCTGTATTTGGTGTCCAAAGTTATGTACTGTGTACGTCACCTTTCCCTATTTCTCTATAGACAAGTAGGAAACGGAATGCATAAAAGAACACAAGGTTAGGAACCAGCTTTTTATACTCATTGGACATGTACTATAGAAAGAACCACCCTTGTGTAATACGTACCTTTTGACCATGCTGATTCTAACGGAACAAGACGGAAAGGACATTTGGATCACTTGTAGACTCAGAGACTGGTTCTCCTATGAGTACACAGAAGTGTCCTGGCATGCTTGGGACTGCCAGACAGGAGTCTGCCTGCCCCACAGGACTCATTCAGAAGAAGACTCATGTTCTGTACTTGATTCCACTGGAACTGAATGACACGCAAGGGCCCTGTATTTTTGAAGGCTGTACTTAGTTGCTTGCCATGACTGGCGTTAAATGGATGGCAGAGTCATAATTTCAAAGGGTTTTAGCCTTGTTGCCTCGGTGGAACAAAGACCTGAGTAGATCTTTCAGAAAAGAAAGCCTGAATCGTATTTATTAATCCACACCAGCAAAGCCAGCGTTTGGCCAACAAAACTCTAGTAAGTGTGCTTCCAAAGCTCCTGGAAGAGCCGTGTGGTGGGATGTGCCACTTACAGCCGGTCCTTGCAGGCGGTGGCCTGTGTCAGCCCGGAGCTGGCTGGCCGGGGAGCAGGGACAGGGGCAACTCAACCACAGCTTGTACAGGGCTTGGAGCCCGACAGCGTTGCTGGAGAAGATGTGGTGAGTCGGCACAAACTTGGTGCCAAACCAGTCATTATTAATTGCACGTAAACTAGGTAAACCCTCCTGAGCTTTTTCTCACGGGCATTCCAAATGTCAGTCCTCCTGTGCAATTGTGTTAGGCCCAGAGCTGTTCAAGGCCCTTAAAATGCTGTCTGACAGATAAAGAAAACTACTCCTGCCTGAAAGCGCCGCAGGTGCAGGCTCCGCTCTCTGTGCCAGAAAACCCTTTCAAATGCCTTTTTGTGTCAAATGAATTTTGAGAAGTCATGACCTGCATTCTTTATGTGATACTTCATTTGACCACAGTGACGTTGTGATCTCAAGCAGCCTTGTCCCCAAGTGGTATTAGAACTTCACGTGAGCTAACCTGTAGCTGAAGCATTAACATGCTTCTTTCAGATGTGTGCCAAAATATATTACTTGGTTAAAACCAGAATATTCAGACTGTTGTTTGGCTGTGGGTTACCCGTAGATAGTTGTTCTTAGAAACGTGTCCTTGCAAAGGTTGTGGCAAAAAAAAATAAGTTGGATTTTTTGGTTTTGGGTTGCTTTTTAGCTCGTTTTCTTTTTCCTATTCTAAAATATTTCACTAATGACAGTTGACATCACCTGCTTCCTTCAGACAAGACCAGGTACAAAGAAAAGAAAAAGATCAGATATTTGGATCAGAAAAACAATGTTAACTTGAGAGATTGAGGCTTCTTATTTCTGCTGTGCTATAAGGATGCTGAAATGTAAAACGCCACCCATGCTGAAGGTACTTGAAGAGCTAATGGTTACTGTAAAGGATCTGTAATTTCTTGGTATGTGGTCAGTGTGAGTAAGGCAACACATGTTGTGTCCTTGATTTGGGAGTTCTTCCCCCATTCTGCATGTCTAATTGTCAGGGAATTAGAGGAGTGTTATGGCTGCTCTGTCCTTTTGTGCATGGTGTAGGGAAGAGCCGTGCACCAGGTCATAGCAGGTCCGGGGGGAATGATCCATACTTGAGCACAGCTTCAGCACTGTAATCACTGCACAGGCTCTGGTACGGTGCCTGAAGATGTTACTTTTCCCCAAGCCTGTGGAGGGGCATGACAATGATGATGTTGGCCTTTGTATTAAATATATGCTTGGATTAGAGTTGAAGTAAGCTCCTGGGAAACTTATTTATAGTTAGGTTGCTAGTTTTCCCTTCATTCTTGTATCATATTATTTTGCAATTACTGGCATAATTCAATTTACAGTTTAAAATCTATAAATAAAGTTAATTTTTTTAACTTTCTTATCTATATATCAATGCATTGCCCAGATGTTCAGGAATACATTGGTTAAGCACGTGTTCTCAGCAGCAGCTTTTTGCCAGCAAAACTGAGGGAGAACATAGCGAATACCAATGCTCTGAAGTTGTAAGACATGCTTAAATAACACTGAGTTATTAGAAATAAAACATGCTGGATTCTTTGCATTTGCAGACTGATTTCTGCACATAAAAGGTCTAATATTTTTAAGTTCTACCCTGCTGCCAAAAGACCAAGAAGCTTGGCGGAGATTCTCAGCTAATGACATCACTCAAGACCTGAGGTTGTAGTTAAACATAAACAGATAGCTGTGGAGTTACAGGAACTTCTCTTCAGGTGATGGTGATAGAAATACTGTTCCTTCTGAATGCAAATTTCCCTTGAAACTGCTGCTGCTGCATACAGGCACAATGTGTGTGCATCGTGACAAATGGACACAGTTCTGTCTTTAAATATGGTAAACCAGGATGGTGCTTACCAGCAGGAATTTGCAAAATTTCATTTCAAACTAGGTTAAGACCTGATGGGCTTGTTTGCACTTTTGTTTATCTGACACAAATAGGAGTTAACAAGTGTGTGAAATACACAGATTGGTTCTGGAACTCTTAAATAATTAAAAACTTAGCAGTCTCTTTCATAGTTAATTGCCTGTCACTTGTAACATTCAAGCAAACAAATACGCAGAAATCCAGAAAATTATGTTAATATTGAAAAAGTAATCTTTATTTTTTCTGTACGGTTGTATTGACATTTACTGGCCATTTTTCATGTCAAAGGCACCATGATAATTCCCTTCAAACACAAGAGCTCTTTTTTTTTATGTAAATGCTCTGAAATCTTTTGAAAATGTCATTAAAAATAACCAGGGTAATACAGTGCAGCTTTAGCTAAAGAGCTCATTTTTTCAATAATGTTGTTTCATGTCAAAGTTAGGAGAAAAAAAAAAAAAAGTATTAAGATTAAAACATCTGATTGATGGATTACCCAGTAAGAACCACAAACACATTACTGTACATCATGAAATGCCAGTAGATATCTTACTATATACTTCATATAGAATACATAGGACTGTGGTTTCTGTAAATACAGGGATCCTTTTTGGCACTTCCACTCTTTCCCCAACTGTTGTGTTCCCATCAAGAGCCACATTGCATTTGAGGGCTTTTTTAATATGCTCTAATAACGTGAAAGAATTTTAAATCTGTGTTATTCTTGCTGCTAATGAAGAACATTGCATGCTACGTCTTTGGAATAATTTCTTTTTTTTCTTTTTTTTTTTTTTGTTGTTCTTTTTCCAGTCAAATGGAATTTAGAGAGCTTTCAGTCAAAGAAAAGACAATTTACATTTTTAATTTCTTCTTGAGAATTCACATCTTTTTTATACCACCATTAATGTCAGCAGATAAGATCCAGCAAATCAAAATTGTAAAGACAGCTTTGCTTTTACAAAGCAATATTCCCACTGTAACAGGCATTAAGCTTTCCTTTGGCATCCCTTTGCAATATTGTAGGCATTGTGTCTGTCTGTCAGTGAAAAGGTAGCTTCTGCTGCCTCTGCTGTAGCTGGAAACAGAATAAAATATCAGTCCCTCTGTGTCCTCCTGCTCTCTTGGTGTTTGTTCCCATACCCCACACCATCCACTACGTTGGTCTGGAATGTGGAGCTGGTCTGGGTTAAATTCACTGGTTTGCTAGTTTGGGTGAGTCAGTTGGACTTCTTTCAGTTCTTGAACCAGTTATTCATGGGCATGTATAAACAGGTGCAGCAACACAAGGGTAAGCAGCTCCCTTGAGCAGGAGAGGGCCATCATCTTCCGGTGATGGTATTGTTTTTTTCAAAGTGTGAGTTAAGTTCTTGCTCCAGTGTCTGGATTGAAACTTCTTTTCCTCTCACTGTTACTGGTGTGTGTGTGGTGGTCTTAAGCAAGGCAGTTTTGATTCCAGCTGTTTCAATTTGACCACCTGTAAAATCTTGTGCTATTAACTGTTTTGAAATACTTTTCTTTTCTCCCCTAAGTTTGTGGGCAAAATTATATGTTCACAGTGTTTTCTCGGACATGCATGAAGAAGACTTCAGGCTTCTCCCCGTTGTGATCAGAACTGGATTATGCTGCTTGAGGGCAGAGGCATCAGGGCCCTTTCTGTTGTGGGAGGAGGAGGAGGCAGCAGTGGCTTGAATGGGAAGGACTGAGTTGAAGAGAGCTGGGAAGTGACCAGAAGAGCTTTATTTGCCGCTGCTCCAAAAGAGATGGAGGGGAGCAGCAGGTGGTTGCTACTGCTTGAACACATTTCCAGTAATAACTGCCACCCTTTCAGCCTTGCCTCTTCATTTTATTGCAACAGTCTGAACTACCCTGGATTTTTTACCACAGGGAAGCAATGAGCTGTGGCTGTTTGGCTCCTCTACTAGTCTGCGGCCTTAGGAAAGGACTTGTACTATTTGGTGTATCGCATTATCACTGTTTCTGGAGTTATTTCTCAGAAGATGCTGTTTGTTTTGTTAGAGACTGTGTAGAGAAAGGAAACAGGAGAATATCTAAGTTAATGTTTTTATTCTCTCCTTAGAAAAATAACAGTAGAGAAGTATTCGTGCTATCCAACATCACACACCTAACTTGGCCAAGTGAAGAAGCTACCTTCCCTAGAGCCACTGGGTGATTGATGGAGGGAGACTTCTCAAGAGAGCCCTGCAGAGCAAAGCCCATCTTTGATTCATTTACTTTAGGAGACTAGGCAGATAATCACTTAGATACCTAAAGCAAGCTGATACCTAAAGAGACAAGTGCTGGGAACAGAGTGTGGAATTCCTCCAAAGCATGCCAAAGAACTTGTAAATGCTTTCAAAGTAATGGCACAACACATAATAGGCATATTTGTATTAAGAGTGTGTCAGAGAGTCTGTGGTGTGGATATCCACAGGAATTCATGTACCTTTCTCTGAGTACTGTCATATATGAAGCAGGGTTAAGATTGTTACAGGATTGATTTCCTGTATCAGACTGAAGTGTAACAGTCCAAAAGTTATTGGTGTGCGTTACGAGACACAGAGGGTTTCCATTTTACTTGCCATTTAACTCTTTTTCTGTGTGATTTATTCAGGAGCAGTGCTATTTGAATGGAATCTCATTGCTGAAGATAAAGGAAAATTGACACCCTTTCTCTGAATTCAGTTTTACTCAGGTGTTTGAGATGCAAAATACAAGGAGAGTGAAGCTCTCTAACGCATTACAGATGTTGGCTGGGAAAGAAGGCAAAACTCCCTTCCTGCCATCCTGATTGCCGTGCTTAACCCGTCCTGTCCCTTCAGACAGGTTCCACCTGTGCTCGGTTTGCCTGCTATGAAGCAGATGGGGTTTTGTCTTGTGGGAATTCCTAATCCAGGGGAGGGTCCATCGGGTTCCTGCCTTTTTGCAGTGAGGTTTTGTTTCAGAGCATGGTGCAGCTAGCACTGTACTGGCTGGCGAGCTGTGGGATACTTCTCCCAGGTTATGTGTATGATTGCGGTTCTCGGTGTCAGAAATACTGTATTTTAGGTCTCAAAATAAAGCTCCTACTTTAGCGATCTTTTTTTATCCCTTAAGCAAAAGGTGACATAAAAATGGCAGTAGACTCTCTACTTCAGATTTTTCTTTTGTATTGCACTCATAAACAAACCCCTCAGATTAAATTACCTTGAAATGAAAATTGTGTTTATTAATGCTGTATTCAGCACTATCTATTCTGCCAGGCCTCCTGCTTCCATTGAAACAGGCCACATAACATGAAATCCTGCTTTCCAGGACTGACTGCTAATAAGTCACCTAGACTGCAACAAGCAACCATCACTTGATATCTCATGTTGTGAGATTAACAACAGATTAAAGTGGCGTTGGGAGTACATAAGTGAAAATCAGCCTTAATTAACTAGATTGTCTCTTTCATTAGTAAAACTAACAAGTAGAGGGCTGATCTTCGCAAAGCTGTTTTCTGAAATTAGTGTAGGTTTGGATTTTTCATTATAGTCTTCGCCTCAAAACACTGGGATATTCTTACCAGGCCTATGAAGGTGTGACAGTGCCCTTTTTTGGTCAGTGCTCAGTGAAATTTATTTGCACAGACTTCGGTGAGGTTTCCTGTAATGACTGCCTCTTCTGGTGTTCTGCTTACTTTGTGTCCTCAATCCGTGAAGCTTCTGTCTGATGGAACGGAGAAGATAATTCAGGACCCTGGCTGTGACTTTCAATGGAAGAAATTGGCTTCCTTGACGTGTGTGAATGTCAGGAGGGCAAAAGTGTCCATAAACTAATAACTGCTGGAATTTATCCAAAGGAAAGGCCTGTCCCTCTTCACCAGGAAATCTGTTTTCTGCTATACTAACTTAGACTGCCACGTAGGTAAATTAAGTTGTCTATACAGCTCTGCTTACTGTAATTCTCTCTCCTGAAAATAAAACTTAATGAGAAGGTACTTCAACTTATTAGGAAGCAGTAGAGTCATATTGTTTACACTTTCGACATTGCCTTTATGGCTTTTCTGTCACTATTCTGCAAGTCATTCAGAAAAAGTCAGGAACAGGGAGATAATGTGCATTACTTCAGTTTTCTACTCACTATCATTTTTATAGAATTTAGTCCATCAATCAGATGTTTACTTTAGCCAATAGAATCAATCATTCTTCTAAACTGATATAATCTATAGAGTCTCTCCTCTGTATGCTATTATCAGTGCAAATGCTCAGATTTCCATTATCTCTTTCATTCTTCAGTTTTCCTGCTCTTCAATTATGCCTATCATACCTTCCGTTTCTTTTGAGATCATTGCAAACATTGTTCTTCCTGCTTACAAAAAGAGTTGTGTGGTAAAATGCATCATTTAGGACACTTCAAAGTGAGAAATCACAGGTGTTGCTCACGTGTTTTCATATTCCTTCATTTGGCTTCAGAAACTTCTTGTGGCAGTTCCTCTTTATTTTCCAAGAGTGAAAACATCAGTTGTGTCTTTGGATTGACTTTTTGCTCTTCAAAATTCAAGCTATAAAGACGCCTTGCATTGAAGCACTGAAAATGAAAGCAGCAGAACCATTGTTCTTTCACTAAATACTATTAAGTTCTCATAAACAGTGATTTAAAATTTACCTTTGATAAAATTCATCAAAATAGAAAGAAAAAACCTGACAAAATTTCTAGACCGGTGGGGAAAGGCTAGGTTTAGAAATCAAATTTTTTTTTAAGCTGAGATTTCCCTCTACAGCCACTGAAATGACATTGTAGTAGGACTCGATGAAAGTAGTGTGAAACATCAAGTTTTCTCTCCCCATATATCATTATATTAGACTCTAAAGAAGGCAATGGCATCTGTTTGTAGCATGCATTTTGTCATAAAAATAGAATTCTGAATACACTGTGAAGGTCTGAGCTTTGAAAATGTTTGAGAGTTCTCGTACACATAAACAGCAATCCTTTTTTGAAACTAATTATACACACATAAGTGCATTTACCATGAAGTGACCATAGCTGTGGTTTGGGTTTTTTTTTATGGTATGCTAAGACTTGAATTTTGACTGAGGGATGTGTAAATGCAGATACATATAGTTAGGTATGTTTATCTGCAGATAAACATCTGTATACATGATGTATATTTGTAAGCAATAATATGTGCACAAACATAGCCAAAACCAAGTATGTATTACTGCAAGATGCAGAAACAAAAAACAACAACAACAACAACAAAACCAAAACAACCAAATCCCCACACATTGCTGGACTGTAGAAATTACCTGGAAGAAGTAATTTGCACTGCAATAATGCATTTTATCTGCATATGGAGATTTTCTAATCATCAAGATCTCTGAAATGTATTTGTTTAATCATAACTGTAGGTGCTAACGTAGATGGATTTGGAAAACTAAAGGGAAAATATTATCCTGTTTCGAAAGCACAATTCTTTGCATAGGTCTTGACTGGCCTTACTAGGTCCAGAGTGTTTGTGACTGGTTGTGCAAGGAAACATGCAGAAGAAAAAGTGCAAGGGAAAGGTAGCATGACAGCCCATCACACTGAGAATGAAGTATAGCTAGCTTTTGAGTTCCCTGTGCTATAAACTGTATTCTTCACGTGAGTTAGATCAGGAATGTGTATGGTGTATGCTGTATACAGAAGGCTTTTTAAATTTGACCATCTAGATTTAAGGTGATGAGAGAAGACACAGGAGGTAGATGCAGCAATATCTGATTTCAGCTTTATAGTTGTTGAGGCTCCGAGGGCAGATGTTGTCAGTATGAGCCTTGAAAACCAACTGGAACTCTGGTACCTTACTATGTCTGTTTTACATTTAACTCTCCAGCTTTATGAAATGTCATATAATTAAACCCTTCAATGTAGTGAAAGGTGACTGTTGAATCTCAGGAGTTTAAACATGTCAATTTTTTTCCTCTTTTCCTTGAATTTCACTGTTTCGTGGTCAGAAGATGAAAAGCCATACAGGATCTACAACTTTTCCACGTGCATTTATGAATAAGGATTTTTAAGGAGATGGTAAACACACCTCAGGTTGAACACTTAGCTCTGCAGGTGCTGTTTCCATGAAGTGGTGGCCACTTTTCATGGAGCGTGTGAAGTGCATGGAAAGGTTTTGCTTGTTTTGTTAGTTGGATCATTTCCTTCAAGCATGTTCTTAAAGCCCTTTGACTAATGAGAAAACTATAAAGTGTTTCTTTTGGCAACAGATTAATAAAATATCTTGCTGGAAATCATAAAAAAAAAAGTCATTTGCAATGTTCAAGAAAATCCCATCTCTTGCCTTATTAAAATTTTTTTTTAGAGAACAAGTGAAAACTCCTCCTTGTGTTTCCTTCTACAAGTTGAGGGAAGGGAGGGAGGGAAGTAAAGCGAAAGGGCAGTA
>JAVJGJ010000037.1:76513930-76530174 GCA_035590215.1 Microhierax caerulescens | reverse complement strand
ATAAAAAAAAAAGTCATTTGCAATGTTCAAGAAAATCCCATCTCTTGCCTTCTGAAAATTTTTGTTTAGAGAACAAGTGAAAACTCCTCCTTGTGTTTCCTTCTACAAGGTGAGGGAAGGGAGGGAGGGAAGTAAAGCGAAAGGGCAGTACACATGTGGTCAACCCAAAATTAATTGCTTTGCTAATGGTGCTATTCCGCTGAGTAACCTTCCCAAGGTGTTATCGTGTTTACGTTATAAACTGGACCAGCTGCCTGAAATAGGTTGCATGGTGGTAAATGGAGTTCCCTCCCTCTGACCCCACTCAGGAATTCAGGAAGGGAATAAGGGAATTACTTGGGTCTTTCTCAGAGGCATCCACAGCAGCGGTGTGGGGTACCTTGTTGCTGAAGGGTTTATTATGGGTTTGGGGGCTGTTTTCCATTCCCATTTCATTTAATAAACACATGTAAGGAAGGAGATTCATTCTTCTAAGGAAAGAAGCTGTGGGAAAAGACTGGTTGAAGATTTGGTGGGGCAAGATAGCTCTCTACTAGCCTTTCCTGCTAAAAAGCAGCATTAGGAAGAATTGGAAGGTTTTATGGGGACAGGGCCATATAGTCTGGAGAGTTTGTCTAGAGATTTATATAGTTTGGATAAGCATTTTGGCTCTGAGCCTTTCTGTATGTTAAACTTCATATGAGGTTAAGGAAGTTGGGAAAGAATAGACTTTATTTTTTTAATACTTGTACTAGAATGTTGATTCTTTCTCTCACCACTTTGTATTTTACTTCTCTTTGTAAGGTCACTTGAATTTGATGCATTATAGGCAACTTTTTTATGTAACCAAGTTAGAAGCTCTCTCATAAGTTGTCATGCAAAAATAGAGATCCCAGGTGTTCACACAGAGCAGTGTGTGTGTGAACACTTCCTTGGGAAGATGTAAAACAGTTGAGTAACATTCATTATGCAATAGCTGTGAAAGTTTTTTACAGGTTTAAATCAGCTATATTAGTACAGTGTTGATTTTGTAAAGCTCTTTGAGATTTTCTTACACAGTAGCAAGCAGCTATCCTTATTTAACTGATAACTGCTGTTTACATTTATTTTTTCTGCTATTTGACTGTAAAATATGAGTTACTGGCTTTCACACTTTTCTGTTGCTTTTGCACTTTGTGCTAACATCCATTTGTTTGGATCAAGCAGTGTATCAAAATGAGTATATTTTACTTCCACTTTATTCTCTTCACCAATAAAGCAACTCAGATAACTTTTCCATTATTTGTAGTGTCTGAAAAGTGAAAGACTACCTTCTGCCTTGAGCAATCAGAAGGGATGAGATTAGTGAAAACTACTTCCCAGTTAGAACTATGGAACAAATTTAACAGCCCTAGAGATAGTAGTGATCATTTTGTAAAGAGCAAGAACTCTCCCAGCTGAAGACAGCATACGCCCATGTCATCGTTTATTTTTATGTGGACACAAGAAAATAATTTGCCCCATTTTGTTTGAAACCTTCTGTTTCACAAGCAGAGGTAGTTCTGGATGCTAGCGATTATCTAAGTGTTAGCACTTGCTCTTTGCAGCGTTCTCCCAGATGTAAGGATGCCAACCCC
The DNA here is from genome assembly GCA_035590215.1 of Microhierax caerulescens. Taxonomy (NCBI): domain Eukaryota; kingdom Metazoa; phylum Chordata; class Aves; order Falconiformes; family Falconidae; genus Microhierax; species Microhierax caerulescens. Next base: position 76,528,579 of record JAVJGJ010000037.1, on the reverse strand, counting down.
AAAACAAGGTGAGATGTTTGTTGAACAGATGCTCAGAGCTAAAGATGCTCTTCCAGGAGAGGTGGGAGGCGATAGGAGCAGCAGCCTGGAGGAGCGGTGGCCTGAAGTAGATCAGAGGTCTGTTGTCTCTCCCCATCTCATAATCGTCACTTGCCAGAGTTTGGTGTAAAGAGCAGCAGGATGCTCATTGTTCTCTAAGAATTCGATAGGGTGACGAAAAAGTTTTGGAGTTTGGTGATGTTTTATCAGTGCTGTTATTGAGGAAGCAGGGATAAAGAGAAGAGTTGTCCCAAAAATGGAGAATAGGTTGGAGAATAGCCAAGCTGCTCATGGTGGATGGTGGGTGGTGTTTTGTGGAACATGGGAAGTAGCTTGGTGATATTAAAACTCTGATCTGCAAAATACCTCTGGATGTATCAACCTGAAATATTGTCCATCTGAAATAACTCTTGCTTCTTCAAACTCCAAGTGTCGTGCAATGATGGCCTGAACTTTTTAAATCATGTCTGATGAACTAATTTCTGACAATGTGACATCTATTATAAACCAGAGATGGTTTGTAGATTTCTTTGCTGTTTTACTTTAGGGTATGTAAACAGTTAAAAGAAAATATTTATTTTGGGGATGATGTCAGATATTTATTTTTTTTATTTATTTACCTTTTTTTTAAAATGAAACAAAGACACCAGTTAAAATCTACCCCCACTCCTTCTCCCAAAAAAATCCCCAAAACCAAACCAAACAAACAAAAAAAACCCAACCCAAAAGATAAATGAATGTAATGTTTGTAAACCCAGGTTTTCCAGACACTGCAAATAAGGCTGCCAGTCCTTAAAGTTTCTGGTGGAAAAAGGAGGGTGGTGTTACTCATTTTAAGGTTCCTGACATGGAAGGGGAGTGATTTTAACTGAGCCTCTGCCATAGTATTAATATATAATGTAATTGTTAGGCAAGTAATTTCAGTTCAGCTTGTAAGAAAGTATCATTATGTTCCCTATTCATATTTGTTCTTTTTTTTCTGTGGGGACTAATCTGAGACCATACTGCACAGAGCTGAACCTCAACTTGGTTGCAGGTCTTCTGTGGATACTTGAAGTGCTATTATATCAAAAGGTATTCTCAAAAATCAAGATTATCAGGTGTCTCAGATGTGACATCCAGAGTTAGTGAAAGCTCCAGCTTCTCTGCAGAACAGAACAGAATTGTTTCTTTACCTCATTGGTGTGCTATGCAGAAAATGTATTCAGACCTGTGAAGCACTCGCTATATTGATTAACATTGTAGAAAACCCTGCAGGAAATTAAATATTCTGTCTTCACAGGAGGTTTGCACTAAAAAGTGTCTAGGACCACACACCAAGAGAGTGCTTTTTAGACAGTATTTTCCAGTACTTGCTTTGAATGAGGTTGTACTCCAAAGCTTAGAAATACTGTGTCTTAAAATTGATTTAGACATGGTGAATTTTGTGCAGTGAGTAGACCGATAGAAGTTTTCTGCAGGATTCTTAATTCTGTCATTTCTTAAATGTCATGTGCTTGAATTTTGTGTGCCTAATGTTCTTTAACTTCTAAGTACCCAGAAACTGTTAATTACCCATCGTGGACTTATCTGGGCTGTGAACTAACTAGATGCATGTAGTCTTCTATGCCAGTGGTGGTTTGGGTTCAGTCTGCATCACTTACTGGAGGAGTGTTGCACAGAAGTGTCTGTGGTACTTACAGGACTGGTTTGGGTCTGGGAGTAATTTAGCTGCTTCCATGCAGAGCCCGAGGTTATTGCTTACAGAGTAGACATCAGCAACCTTACTCCAAACTATCTAAATGAGGAACTGTTAAACTTCCCGGTCTCCAAATTGCCTCTGCACTGTCTTCTTCGGTGTCAGTGTTACCCTGGGATCACAGGCTTGCTAATAAGGTGCTGACCAATAATACAGTCATGGAAACACGCTTGCATTTGTACTGAGGGTTTCCAATTATGCTGTGGTCACTGAATTGTAAAAACATCAACAAAATGGAATAAAATCACCCAGCGATGGTTTGGGAAATAAAAAGTGATTGTTCAGCTGCATTTCTCATTTTCATAGTTACTGGTATATAAGAAATGTAGACTGATACACTTGAACAAGTCCACCGCCTTCATCGTCATGTTCAGCCAGCAGGTGATTGTCTCTCCCTGCTCACACAGGTGACCAGTCACCAATGACAGACCTTACATTTTTAGGTCAAATGAAGCTTTCACCTGCAAATATTTTTCTTTTGTTCTGAATCTATTTTATTCACTTTTTTATATGGTAAGGGAATGAACTGAAAAGCGGAGATTCTGTAATTGTCTTTCTATCGATCAGAAATTAGGATTTAATACATTTTTTGTGGTTTTGCCTGACAGTTTTGGGAAGGGGGGAAAAATGGGATTAGCACACACTCTGCTTAGCTATTGACCTATCTAAATTCAGTCAGAGAGGGGAAAAGTCTGAGCATGACACTGATGAAGATGATTTCACTATGTTTTCCTTTAAGAATTGCTGTAATAAGATGGGATTCAGTATTCAAACGAGTTCTCGCTGTCACCGTGCTGACAGGGAAAAAAAAATAATAAAGGGATTAGAAGAGAATTACTCTTAATTTGGAAGGAATCTTTGCTCATTATCTGAGGTGAATGAGCAGAGACGCAAAACAGCATTTTCAATCAATATTTTGGAAGAGTGTGAGCTCTGTACTTAAAGGGATTTGTAATGGTGTCCCTTCCTTGCACCTTTTTCTCATGGGAAGTCTACTTCAAATGGGAGATATGAACTTGTAACTTGAGCACATTCTTTACTGTGAGATTTGAAAGGAGACTGTATAACCCTAAATGTCACATAGCAGCAGACATTCTTGAAACAAAAAAGAAGAAAAACCACATTTAACAAAGTGTTGTATCTGTTTGCTTTCTAGTGCTGACTTTGACTTTGTTTATCCAGTACTTAGAGTACAGTCTTTCATTAATTTGCCCTAACAAGCATAAATTCAAGAGATGACAGTTAATTCTTTGGTGGCACACGCATTACTACAGGGTGGAGTCTAACCAAAATGTTAGAGACAGGCTGAGCATGATGAAGAGAAATAAATACCTGAAAAGTTCATCAGGAATTCAGTTTTGGCATCTGTCATGGTGTAATTATGATGAAGAAATTAGGAGGATAGGCTCAGTATTTTTTTTTTTAAGGTGGCTCAGTGAATAAAAAGTGACAGGTGCAATTTTTTTTTTATAAAAACATTTGATATTGGGATGCATTCCTCAATAGACAAAGGCACAAAGATCTTGATTCAGTCAGCTTTTATTTTCAGGCTGTTCAGTTTAAATCTTTTGTAGACAACACACTATGGTGAGAAGGCTGAGAGATGGTGAGAAAGCCTAACTTCCAGTCTTGGCTTTGCTTTAAATAGACATGCTTTCTTCTCCCACTTTGCTTAAGAACTATTTTAGTTTAGTTGCTGAACTTAAAGCATAGTGAATTCTTATTTATCCTACTGATTTCGGCTCTTGAGGCAGGCCTTCCTGAGCAGGGGAGGAAGCTTTTAATGTACTATTCATCAACATTTTTTAATAGTTTTGAATATAGTTAGGAAAAATGTGATTTTCCGTGCTCCTCTACAGTGCCCTTTAAATCAGTTAGCTTCAAGATGACAAAAGCATTGGAGAAATCTGAAATTTTTATTAAAAAGCATAATTTATATAAGCAAAGCTTTTTTATTTTTTTTGATATTTCGAACACCGCTCAAGTGTCCCATGATGATCTTAATACTTCTGTGCTATCTGTGCACTTGTTCCATTTCTGTCTGTTGAGATGAAGAAAGCCAATGCATCCCTTCGCAGGAACGTTTGGACCTGTCTAAAATCCTGTAGCTGTTGTCAGTTTAGCAACAAGTATTGAGAAACGTTAGAAGTGATGCCTACTTGAAACGTTTTGTAGTGCTTCTTAATGTTTCTTCTATTGCAAAACGTTTTCACATGCGGTCCCTTATTTGGGGAGAATAGGAAACACCACCTGGAATACATTGCCAGGTGAAGAAGCTATGTGAGAATTAAAAAAACATATAGAAACAATACAGCTGGAGAAATTTACTTGTATTTTTTATTCTCGGTGAAGCTCTTCCATGGTATTCCCCAAGTACACCTTATGCTACCAGCTATAATAAACAGTGTTTGAATTTTACTAAAAATTGGATGGCTAACAAAGTGTCCATTTTGGCAGCATGCTTTGTTTCCTGCAGCATCCCCCATGGGAAGTGATGTGAAACACCTGTGGTAGGATTGCCGTTTTCAGTGACTGTCGTTCTTCTTTCTTTTGTTGTTTTTCTGTTCTTCAGGAATATGGTGTGTATCATTTTTACAAGTCCATGCTTACTGAGTGGGTGCCACCATGTATGAATTTTGGGGACTGGTTTTCAGCTTTTCAGTAGCAAAAGTAACTTTACGTGCCCACTGAAATAATTTTGACTTTCTGTAAGCCTCCCTGACAAAGTCTACTTTAAGTGTATTTGGCTATTTTAACAATTGCAATGCTGTTATTTCAGGATGCTAAACTGAACCCGTGTTTACCTGCCCAGCATAGTGCCGTGGAGAAGGAAGTTTAGCTTAACAAACAAAGAACTGCAATTCTGGGGAATATTACTGCTCACAACAGCAACAACATGTTACTACATGACAACAAAAGAACATTGAACTATGTTTGTGCTTTGCAAAGACTATGCTGAAGTCTATGGGGTAGAGCAATGTTTGAATTTTCAACTGGCACAGAAATTTATCTGGGGTTTTTTTTTTTTTTCTTTTATTCTTCTTAATGTACAATAATGCTAGGAATTCTTGTGTTTCCTCTTTTTACTTCCTGAGAATCTTCTTTTTGTTTAGGAAAAATGTGATTATTAGGAAATGTTACTTTTTTTTGCAAGAGAAATGGGGTGGTGGAGGATGTGGTGAGTGAGAATCTATCATTTGTTCACTTCAAAACTGACAGGTTTCATCCTGGAAGGCTGAAATACTGTTGCTAACTAGAAATGCTCCATATGTGAACACTTTTACCCTACCGTATGTTCTTTATTTGCTCTAGTGTTAGTGCATTGGTAAAAGCCCAGCTGTGTTACCCTTTGATTCTTTTGATCTTCCAAATAGGACAGGAACCCCATGACAGTGTGATTTTTTTTTTCATAATCACTGCAGAAGTGCTTAACTGTAGTCAACAAAGATCCTATTGGCATATAATAAAGAAAAAATAACGAAAAGAAAAAAAAATTAAAAACATGTATTCCCTCAGATTTTTCTCTGCCCCAGGGGCAAAGGCACTAAGTCTGACAATCAAAATCAGCTTGATTTTGCTAAGACTGAATTTCAATTGCATTTTCTTCCGCACTTATGTGTGACTCTGCAGTGTTCCCCAGTCCGAATGCTGAGTTCATTCTCAAGGCTTAGCCTTTTGGCATGTAAAGGAGATGCTGGAATTCCAAACTGATGTGCTGTATGTAATTGATAATGATTGATAAAAGACAGCTAGCACCTGCAGGTCCTTTCTTTGTACAGGGTAAATAGGTGTCTGAGGAGTTCAAGAAAGGGAGCTGCAGAAATTATCTTTTCCATTCTGCAAAGGTTGGTTTGTGTTTCCCTCTTTGTACCTTCAAAGTCAGGATTAGTATTGTTTACACAGACAAAAGGCTTATGTTCATGATTAATGGAGAGGGAAAGGCCTTGAAATGCATCGCATCTAGCATGTTGCCAGACTAAATTACTCAACCAGCTCCCAAATAGAAGGGCTAAGGTGTCACTTCTAAACTTGGAAGTCTCACTAAGTTTCCGTACTTTTATCCTGAATTTAAGGTAAATTTTCTTTTGTGGCCTCTAGCTCAGTGTAGTTATTGTTTCTTGACTGTGGGTTAATATTCAATTTAAAGTCAGTTGAATTAAATTTAAATATTGTGGTAGGGACTAAATTTATGATTGGATGGAGTAAAGAAGACAGAGACAGACTTCAGTGGTGCATAGTGAAAGGACAAGAGGCAAGACATGGACATTGGCTGAAATATGGGTAATTTGATTTATACTTAAAAAAAAAAACACAAAAAAACCCCAAAAAAACCCCACCTGTGAGAGTGACCAAGCACTGGCACAGGTTGTCCAGAGAGGTTGTACAGTTTCCAGCCCAAGAGATGTATTCAGCACCCAGCTGAACAGAGTCCTAAACAACCTGCTTGGGATTTCCCTGGTTTGAGCAGGGAGTTGAACTCAGCAGCCTTCAGAGGTGCCATCCAACCTCATCCAGCCTGTGATCCTCTGACTCAGTTTAACTTCTGTTGTAAAGTGCTTGGATGCCTAAGCATGGTAAATCCATTATAAAAAGTTTAAAATACATTTTAAGGTGAGTCTTCTCTGAAATCAGTGTGTGAACTCTTTTATGAGAGATGAGAAGAGACACCTAATCCTTAAAGCAGATCTTAATTTCTGCCCCAAACCCAAACCTGTTGCTTTTTTAAAAAGAAAAAGCACTTCTCTTTTGCTGTAGCATCAGTACTTAGTACAAGAAGTCATAGCTGGGAGTTGCATGTAAGCCCATTGGAGTTAATTCTTTAGTATTTCCATGGGTAGTGTCCTGCACTGGTGTGATGCTTTTGCAAATACCTCACCTCACAAGAAAATCTCTCTGGTGATCTCAGTCTATTCTTCCTTTGTACTCAAGTAAATTGTAAGAAATATCACAAAAGAAATATTGGAAGAGGAGCAATTCTGATGTGCTCCTTTGGCTTTGGTGGAGCTTGTGCACTGCTGCAGGTGTTGTGTGCTATATGTAAAGGACCAGCTTTTGTTAAACACTTGAGCTGGTTAAAGCTGCTTTATGCCCTTTGAGCTTGCTGCACACTGTTTTTTAAAGCGAGAAACACCAGAGGAAAAGGGTGACAGAGGGAACATGAAGAGGAGAAAACTCTGTCAGAGGTTTCTGCAGCCCTGGACTTGCCATGCGTTGGCCATCCCTCGGGAAAGGGCTGCATTGCTCTTCACTTCAACCCTGGGGACACTGCGAAGTGGGCTGGCTGAGGCTGGAATAACAGCTAGAGCTCTTCTAGCTTAGGAGCCTCAGAACAGAGTTATGGAGGCACAGGTACCTTTCCCTGACAAAGAGAAGGGGAGGGGACTCACTACCCCGCTGCTTCCAACCACAGTCACTACCTGCTTTCAAAGTGAGTAATTAGACTTGTAAGTGCTCTGTGATCCCTGCGCCTGCTTTACTGTCGAGGTGTTACCACCAATCCATTTCTGAGGACCAAAACTCTTTGTCTGTGTTCTTTGTGGATGACTTCTGAGTACCTGCAGCACGAATGACCGTAAATGTCATCAAGGCTTCAAAACTTGGACATGTTTTCAAGACTCTGGGTTGATTGAAGCTCTGCTCCGAGTCCAGAGCTAGCAGCCTGTTCCCCTTTGCTTTCATGCAGTAATCAGCACTGAAAGAGGGTTTCTTTGCTAGTGGTCCCTGGGGTTCACCAAAACTAAGGTTATTGTTAAAGACGGACCATTAGAATGGAATAATAATAATAACACAGACCTAACAGATCTAAAGGTCTCTCCACTGTGTCAGGAATGTCAGAGTTAAAAATCTCCTCCAGTGTTTCCTGCGGGCTTTTGTGGATAGTGGAAACTACTGCTAGGCTGTGCCATTGAAGAACCCAGCGTTAAGCATGGAGTTTAAACAGGCAGATTAAAATAATGTGTCAAAATACACATGTGCTGTCTCTTTAGAATTAAAATAACAGCAAAGGCACATTTTTAGCTGCCAAGTAAAGGAAGGATTTTTGTTTCTTGCTAAGCTTGACCTTGATTTTTAAATAAGATGTGATTTTAAAGGCAAGTTACAGCATGCTGCCTGTCGTACCCACTTGGTTATAATCACAGCCAGCAACTTACATTGCAGGGCCTGAGCGTGCTGCAGGGAGCTGTGTTGGTTGCACAGCAGAGTGGTGTGGCCAACCTGCCTGGTTGGTTTGGCTTTGCCGAAGGATGGCCTCTGGACAGCAGCTTCCCTTGAGCCTGTAATCCAGGGGAAAATTCTGCTTGTCACTTTTGTCACTCATTTTTGGCATTGAAACCCACATGAGTTTTATCGTTTCTTCATTTGTTTTGCCATTAGATGGGGGAAAAAAAATAAAATTATTGTTTCACCTAGAAACCCTTTGTGTCTGCAAAGATCTGAACTTTGAATAACTCTAGGTCTAAAGCTAGCATGGAGAAGTGTCCAAAAACTTATGAGCTATGACCAAAAGGTAGACCTTAAATTGTGTCAGCTAACATAAGAACTTCTGATTTACTCTAGCAGTGTAATACATTTACATCTGTACAGAACTATCTTTGCAGTTTTAATTTATGACATTAGTTCTGTTAATGTGTTTTTTTTTGCAAGGAAGTTCAGTTCTTGGTTAATACAGTTAATACAAATTTAGTACATGGTTAATATGGGAGTTCTGAAAATTAATGTCTTAGTATGTTTCAACCATGACGTGTGATAATGGAAAGAACAAATTAACAGAGGGTAAAAAGACAAGATGAAGTAAAGAGTTGGGATTTAAAGAAATTTGGATGAGAAAGAAAATAGTCATGCATTTGTGGCCAGGAATAAGATTATTTTTACCGCCCTAGATGGCATTACAAATAAGTTCAACAGGAGTAGAGAAATGGGAATGGGTATATGAACTGCAGATTTTGTACTGAAGCTAAAACCAACCTGTACAAATAGTAAGAGAGGAAAACCCAAAACAAACAAAACCCCAAACATAAAAATTTTAGCTGGTTCTAGTCCTGTGGAATAAGTGCGAGTCATAAGATTTGGCACAGTGCTGCTTTGTATGATCATTTCAGAAGCAGTGGAGAGGCCAGGTCATCTATTTTATCAGATGTCACCTCTAAGAAGCAAGGAGCTCTGCTGCTACTCTGGCAATTTTCAAGTAGCTGGATAGTACAAAAGTTGTATTTAATAACAATTTCTCATCAGGAAAAACTATCCAGTATCCTTGGCTATTACAGAGAAAATAAGCTCTTCCCTGAGGGTGCATGTGCAAGCACTGTCAGTAGGAAAGTGCTATAAGCAAAAGCAGAAGCATCCAGCATGTCAGGCTGAGCTGAGCAGGAGGGCTTGTGTTCAGGGCAGTCCCCGTGGTAGCTGAGTTCTTGCCTCTCAGAGCAAACACAGAGAAGTAAGTTTGAGGTAGGTTCTTTTTCTTCAGAAGTAACATAATACTTAGATAACTGTATTATCTCCCTCCTGGGATCCCTCATGAAACAGATATTGAAATTTTGTTTGTGATCAGGATGTGTGCTTTAATGGAGTATGCCTTTTCAGTGCCCACGGTGCCATACGTAAGCTAGTAATCTGTTTTAAAGTGGAATTAAGGCACTCACACAGACCATTAATTTCTCAGTGGCGATGAGATTTCAAGTAGCAATGAGAAAGATGACTTTCAGCAGCTGGTTCCTCCCCATTAGTTTCATCACAGCTCTGCCTGTCATTCATGCTCGCCTGTTGTTGGGTGCAGCGTGTCGCGTGCACCGTGGCTGCTGGTTATGAAGGCGTAGGTGGACTTGGGCCAGAAGCTTCTGCAAGGAGCTGAAACCTGTGGCGACAGTGTCCAGCTTTGGCCTGCTTCACCCTGTACATGTGCTTATTCTGATGGAAACAAAGGCAGTCACAAAACCCATCCCTGCTGTAGTTTTTGGCACGATGAGTGGGGTTTGGACTTGTAGGAAAGGGTCAGGCAATAGTGTTTCTGCTCATTCCGCACTGTTACTTTCTCTAAGGTAGTCTTGTGGTAAAATACGGAGTGGACAGGGCAGATTACAGAAGCAGGTGTGTGGGCAAGAAACAGCTTTGAAACTTTTGACGCTCTGGGTGCGAAAAACAGACTTTTACTTCAAGCAATGTTCACGTGATGACGTTTTGTGCTACAGTTTTCCCCCTTTGGTCTAGTTAACTTCATACAGGAAAAATCCCAGGAAAGTATCAGCGCCAATACTGGCACATTTTTAGAGGCTTTCTTAAACCTCTTATTTTACAGAAATCTATGAAGTTTCTGGCTGGTCTGTCCTTCTCTAGCCTAAGCCTTGCCTAAGAAATCCAGCAATTTTCCACTTGAAAATAGCTATGGGTAAAGTCACACACTACTTTCACATAAGATTAAGGGTTTGACAAAGAAATTCCAAATTAAGTCTGCTCTGTATTTAAACCCCCCTTTCCTAGCCCCCTGTTGCACAATAGCAAGCCTTCCTAATGCAAGTAGGTTGTTGATATACTTCCAAAAAGAACTCCAGATAGCTGAGAGATGGGATTAAATGGATTAAATAGCCTCCTCAGTTTTCAGTGGAAAAAAAAGGAGCTCGGTTGAATACACGTATAATGCGAACTTAAATGATTTTGGACTAGATTAGCCTTCAGAGCAACAGGTTGCTTTGCAAATTAGTGTGCTTGCTCTTGGCAGGGCGCTGCATGTTGGTGGGGTGTGTGTGCATGCCAGCACACACGTGGGGTGGGGGGCACGTGGAGTTTGCACCGCATCCAGCCATTTCAGCAGACTAAGAGTGTGGGCCAGGAGGCAGGCCGTCCATGGGGCAGAAAAGCTGCAAAGAACATGAAGCAGTGCAGAGTGCTCTCTGGCCAGTCACTCTCCATGTAGTGCAAAACTGGTCTGCCCTACTCAGCCAGACCTGAGCCTGGGAGAGCCCAAGAACCACCAGTCCACCAGCCTGCTCCTACACTGGTGTTTCTGGTGGCCCGTTCCATTTTGCCACTGCGTTGTATGGTTGTTAGGTGTTAGCTTTGCTTCCTCAGCACAGATACTTGGCATGGTATGAAACCAGCATTCTCCCTCTTTTAGCTATTCTCATGGACTTCTTTTCCCAACATCTTAAAAGGCATCAGCTTTGTATGAAGTACGTACAGATTCTTCCTAACTTACTGTTCCTCATAATGGAAGCTGATTTCTCCTCAACCTAGCCTGCTATGTCTTGCTTTCATACTTCTGACCCCTGAAGACAGGAAACAGCAATTTAAGCTCCATGCCAATGTCTGTCAGCAGCAGGTAGCTTGATATGTGGCAGATAATTACCGGATTCATGGCTTGCATGTGGACAGCATGGCTCCATAGCAAGCCTTATCTTCACCTTCATCATTTTGTGGTGTTCTCTGTAATTATTTGACCTGTGAAACTTATTGGCGACTTGTTCAAGTGGCAGCAGTAGTGATTTTTTCATGTGTTACTAATTTTTCACCTATATCCAAAAGACCCATTCTGTCACTGGAAAGATATAGATACTACCATATACTTAAGGTACCACTGATAATGAAAAAAAAAAAATGTGATGGGAGGGGTTCAGAGTGCAAGATTAGTGGTAGCAAATTAAAATTGACAGGAATCCCTAAAACTTTTTTTTGGCTTCTTTCTAAGGTCAGCTAATTTGCCTTAACCTACTGCTGTTATGAAGAGTCATATCTAAAAGGCTGAGGACTAATGTATCCCAGATCTCACTTACACATCCACTCTAACTAGTCTTAAGTATAAGCAGTTGAATAATTTTGTATTGCGTGCATGTTTTCCCTTTAAAAGCAGACTTCTTGCTGTCTTTGATTTCGATATTAATTTGGAAAGCACGCATCAAGAGTAAAATTTGTTTCACTGTTGTTTTAAATTCAAATTAAATCCTTTCACCCTCTACCTAAGAATTTGGAAGCAAAAAAAAAAGCGGGGGGGGGGGGTGGGGTGGTGAAGGGGAGTTGGTGACCTTACCGTGACTGGATCTCATTCTGATCAAGGGCCAAATCTTTTAATCACTGAAAGGAAGTAAAAACAAGAATTAAGAACTTTCTCTGATTACTGATGGGATAGCAGTTCTCCTCTTTCCTCTACCTACAAGGAAATGCTTCGAAGCAGCCATTTATTCAGGCAGTGAAATCTTATCTCTTTTTGCTGACTGCCTTACATCTTTTATTTTACCTTAACACTTGGGCTTGTGTTCGTGTCCCTCCCACCTGATTCCATTTACCCAAGGCACGTGTCTTTGGAGGGTGCTGAATGATTGCTTCCTGGAGAGGAGGAGTGGAGAGAAAAGGGCATACCCCGGCGGCAGCGCAGCCCGCCTGAGAACACCAGTTGTCTCCTTGCCAGAACCCCCTGGCTCGCCTTTTCTGCGTCTTCATTGACTGTGTAGGGGTGACTTTGCTTCTAGCTTGGTGTTACAGGTCAGATAAGGAATATAAGTACCTGAAATTAGTACCTCAGGGTTTTTTAACTGTAAGTCAACCAACTAGAGCAAAGGAAAAAAGAATGTACACATGAAAGTTAGCTGCTTAGCTATAGGGTACTGAAGTGCTTGACTAACATTCGTGCCTTTGAAAGTCTGCCCTCAAGGAAAACGATGCTGCGCTGTGCACAACCTGTGCAAAAGTTAGCAAACATTCAGGATGACTTTGCAAGATTAATAACGTCATAATGTTCCTCACCCTGTGGTTTCCATTCTCTTCCCCTCCCCCAAGTGGTGTGCTAGGGGTTCATCAGGTTGTGCACTAGATGATTGAGTTGTTATGCCAACAGGCTGTGCTGAAAGGTGTTACATCAGTGATTTCTTTTTCATCCCACTGTGCTTTGATCTCCTGCTATAAAGCAGAAGATCTGACAGTGGAAACTTTTGAAGGTGATAGATGAATTTTGCTAATCCACTTCTCATAATCCTTACAAAAAAATGTCTGTCCTTATCAGTCAGAAAAGATTTAATAGCTGCTGTCTCTAGAAAGTCTCATATTATCAGGATTACAAACTATGGAATTACTGTTACAAAATATTTCACTGGGGTGTTTCGAAATGTTGTTGTAAATGTTTTAGAATAAGTGAATAAAGATGCTTCTTTCTTAATTATGCTTTGGTTGTTATATTCTCTCAATAAAATCCAAAACTCATTTGCAATGCAGCACTGTGAAATGGTGAATATTTGCTGTCCTTATTGGTGTTAAATGTCCTGCTTTAATTTCACATTATTGGAATTCACTGAAACTGTCAACTTAATCCAAATATACTAATTCCAAACATTACATGGTGCTGAAACAAATGTTAATAGTTTGGCTTACAAGATGTAAAGCATCATATGGAACCATTGTGACAGTAAGCAATGTGTAGAATACTGTTTGCAGATTCTGGGGTAATAAAATGTGGCATCTTCTAGGAAGGAGCAAGTGCCTGTTCGTGTCCCTGGATTAAATTCACAATGATACCATCCAGATGAAGTCAGTAAAGTTACTGTGGTTGCCCAGGACTTTTTCCAGCACAATCTTGCCCAATGTATCTTTTGTTAGTTGAGCTCTCCACATCTCTGGAAAACCGTGCTTATAGAAAATTGCCAGCAGTTCTTATGATTATAAAAAGTATTCACAATGTCTGATTATACTTTATCTCTTTTCTTTACAATAGCTTTGGGCCAGATAATGCTGTATGTCGATGGTATGAATGGAGTAATAAATCATAATGAAACCGTCCAATGGCTGTACACACTTATTGGATCAAAGGTAAGATGCTCTCCAAAATTCTCATTTTATATGTTTTTGGAGTTCTTCAAATGGATTTAATTTGTATTACATATGCATTTAGGGTATAAACAGACTGTGTGTTAGGTTCTAAATAAGAACATAACACTCTGCATGGAAACCAGGGCACACTGAGCTGTTACTTTTCTATTCCTCTATGCTGTTGGCACATACTCTGCTTTTAAAAGCAAAGATACCAAAGATGCCCTTGTTACTGTCTGTGCTGCCATTGCAGCTGACCATGGATAGGATATTTTTAGTCTTGCAGTTGCAGTTCCCAAGACGTTTTTTGGAATGACTTTTTGGGGTGTTACTTTTTCCCTTTCCATTCTGTGAATGTAAATCCTTTTCTAAAATTTCACTGCTCTCCACTGCTCAACTTTCCCGATCACTGGGGAGAACAATTCAGAGTGACTTCCTTCTTAGAACAGAATATGATAGTTCAGTTGGAAGGGACCTACAGCTATCATCTAGTCCACCTTTCTGACCACTTCAGGGCTGACCAAGTTAAAGTATATTATTAAGGGCACTGTCCAAATGCCTCGTAAACACTGACAGGCATGAAGTATGAACCACCTCTCTAGGAAGCTTGTTCCAGTGTTTGACCACCCTCTGTAAAAAACTGCTTCCCAATGTCACAGAATCACAAAATGGTTCAGGACCTCTGGAGGTCATCTAGTCCAACCCCTCTGTTAAAGTAGGTTCACCTAGAGCAGGCTGCACAGGATCACATCCGTATAGGTTTTGAATGTCTCCAGAGAAGGGGACTCCACAAACTCTCTGGGCAGCCTGTTGCAGTGCTCTGTCACTGACACAGAAGTTCTTCCTCATGCTCAGGTGGAACTCACTGTGTTTCCATTTGTGCCTGTTGCCCCTTTTCCTGTTGCTGGACGCCACTTAAAAGAGCCTGGCCCCATCCTCTTGGCACTCACCCTTAAGATACTTGTAGACTTTAATAAGATCCCTTTTCAGTCTTCTCCAGGCTACACAGGCCCAGCTCTCTCAGCCTTTCCTCACCAGGGAGATGCTCCAGCCCCCTCATCACCTGCATGCCCCTCCGCTGGACC
>JAVJGJ010000037.1:76485820-76513376 GCA_035590215.1 Microhierax caerulescens | reverse complement strand
GCCTCTGAGCTCTGCCATCGGCCAGGTCTCCATCCACCTCACTGCCCGCTCATCTAGTCCACACTTCCTGAGTTTACATGTGAGGATTTTATGGGAGACAGTGTCAAAAGCCTTGCTGAGGTCAAGGTAGACAGCATCCACTGCTCTCCCTTCATCTACCCAGCCAGTCATTCCATCACAGAAGGCCATAAGGTTGGTCAGGCGTGATTTCCTCTTGGGAAATCCATGTTGACTGCTCCTGATAACCTTCTTTTCCTCCACATGCTTCAAGATGACCTCTACAATGAGCTGTTCCATCACCTTGCCAGGATGGAGGTGAGGCTGACTGCCCTGTAGTTCCCTGGATCCTCCTTCTTGCTCTTTCTGAAGACTGGAGTGACGCTGGCTTTCCTCAAGTCCTCAGGCACCTCTCCTGTCCTCCAGGACCTTTCAAAGATGATGGAGAGTGGCTTGGCAATAACATCTGCCAGCTCCCTCAGTGCTCATGGGTGCATCTCATCAGGGCCCATGGATCTTTGAGTGTCAGGTTTGCCTAAATGATCTATGACCCGATTCTCCTCAACCAAGGGAAAATTCTTCAATTTCTCAGATTTTCTGTTTTGCCTCCAGGGTCTGGGATTCCTGAGGGTTGGCCTTAGCAATGAAGACTGAAGCCAAGAAGGCATTCAGTAACTCTGCCTTCTCTGTGTCCTTTGTCACCAGGGCACCTATCTCATGTAGTAGCAAGCTTGCATTTTTTGCTAGTTTTCCTTTTGCTACTGATGTACTTGAAAAAGCCCTTCTTGTTGTCCATGATGTGCCTTCACAGATTTAATTCCAAATGGACCTCAGCCTTCCTTGTCACCTCCCTTCATGATCTGACAGTGTTCCTATATTCCTCCCAAGTGGCCAGTCCCTTTTTTCACATTCCATAAACCTCCTTCTGTTGGAGTTTTGCCACAAGTTCCTGGCTCATCCATGCAGGTCTCCTGTCCCCTTTGCTTGATGTGTTACTCTCAGCAAAGCATGGATCTTGACTTTGAAGGAAGTGATGACTGAATATTAGCCAGCTCTCTTGGACCACCCTCCTACCTTCTGGAGCCCTAACCCATGGAATTCCTCCAAGTAGGTCCTTGAAACTCAACTGCATGATTTGTGGTAGTGGGGGACTGCGTTTGCACTCTCCCCTGGCACAGCCATCTCCACTGTTGCTGATCATTAAACTCAGTCTCATAATCTGAAGGTCCTCACACGTGGCACCAATTGTTGCAGCACTCTCAAAACTAGCCAGCTGCGTGTTATCAATGCTAATCAACCCACTACCTTCATTCCTCTACACTTGAAGAGGTCAGAGTTAGTTCTTCTGAATTCCAGGTGTAATACCTACTTAATATCTACTTACTGCCCTGCTTTGTCCACACAGGATCCTGAACTCCACCATCTTGTGGTCATTACAGCCCAGGCTGCCCCCAGTCTTCACATCCCCAGCCAGCCCTTCTCTGTTTGTTCATACAAGGTCCAGCAGCGCACCTCATCTCACTGGCTCCTCCAGACCTGTGTCAAAAATTTATCATCAGTGTTCTGCAGGAACCTCCTGGACTGTGTGTGCTTAGTTCCGTTGTCTTTCCAGCAGATATGAGGGTAGTTGAAGTCCCCCATGACAGCCAGGGCCTGTGATCATGAGGCTACTTCCAGCTGTCCATAGAAGCTTCATCTCCTTCCTTTTCCTCATCAGGTGGCCTGTAGTACACACCCACGACAGTGTCCCCCATGTTGGCCTGCCCCTTAATCTTTACCTAGAAGCTCTCCTCCACTCATTCTACAGCCACCTCTAGAAAGAGCCCAATACATTCCAGTTGCTTTGTCACATAAAAAGCAATTCCAGCATCTTGCATTGCTGGCCTGTCTTTCCTATAAAGTTCCTAGCCATCCATGACAGCATTCCAGTCATGCAAGCTATCCCACCATATCTCTGTGGTTGCAATGAGATCATGGCCCTGTGACCACACACAGATCTGTGATTCTTCCTGTTTATTCTCCATCATGCATGTGTTGGTGTACAGGCATTTCAGAGAGGTAATTGAGCATGCAGGTCAAGTTTCCCAGGAGGGGTGCAAGAGGATCCACCGTAGCCACCCTTGAGGTGGCTGGCCTTCTGCTACTCATCTTGAGAAGCGTCTAAGGAACATATGTCACAGCTGTGGTTAGCCTGAGTTATTCCCCAGTTGGATGTGATGGCATAAGCATTGCCACTTAGGACCATTCCATGAGTCCTTCAGTTTAAAGCCCCCTCATCAAGTTGGCCAACCTGCTGCCAAAGGTTCCCTTGCCTCTTCTAGACAGGTGGATCCTGCATCTGCCTAACAGGCTATAGTCAAAGAATGTCCCATTGTCACAGAAGCCAAAACTCTCACAACAGCACCAACCACAAAGCCAGAAGTTGATTTACATTATATATTTATTTCTGGCTGCACCCTTTCCACTTACTGGTAAAATGGAAGAAACAGTAACTTGGGCACCAAAAGTTTTCACTTGCACCCCCAGGGCTTTATAGTCTTCCTTGATTCTGTCCAGGTTCTCGCTTGTGGCATCGTTCATGCCCGTAGCATGAATGATGAAAGAGTAGCAGCCGGTAGTTCTCTGTGTTCTTGACAAGTTGTGGCACCCTCTCAGACCTTAGCTCCTGGCAGGCACCATACCTAAGGTGACTGCCTGTCAGGCCAGCAGGTGGGCACCTCAGTGCCCCTTAACAGTCACCCACTACAAACACCAGTCTTTTTTTTGCAGTAACCATGGTGTGCTGCTAGCGTGGTTTCCCCTTGCACACCTTGCTGGTGGGTGTCTATAGCTATTAAAGCTTCATAACTGGTTTTGATTGTGATGCTGGAGCATGGGGACTGGAGTCCTGCTTTTGTCGTTCACTAAGGTCCAAGGTACCTCATTCTCTGTGGCGTCTGTTACAGGAGCGTTGTTCTGTCTGTCTTTGTCTTGGCCCCTCTAACACTGCTAAAATGTCTTTTGACTGTTTGATTCAATTCAAGTTGCAGGAAACACTGCAAAAAATGTTAAGTGTTCTTGTGCCTGAAGAGCCCTAGAAAGTCTGTTACCAAAGTCTGGTACCTGCCTACAGGGGATTCTTGGTCCCTACATACAAGGAGACAAAAAACAAAATCCAGAATATATGTCACTGAGTTTGGTCTTCTCAGATGGAATAGTGATTTATATAGCGCGCAACCCACTTTTAAGGCCACCTTGCTGGAAGCTGAAGCAGAACACAGATTCTGCTGGCATGCCATCTTGAGGGGCCATAGGGTAGGTGAAACCACAAATACATTGTTCTCTAGTTTCTTGGCTGTCCAGCTTCAGGAAGTTTATTAAGGCCTGCAGCGACTGCTGCTGCTCTTGCCACATAGACCTGTTTAGGATAGACCTGTATGACACAGTTGCCAAAACAGGGTATGTTAGCTATCGCTCATACATATCATGTAGTTGGTGGAGTTGAATTCATAGTTAGAATTACGAAGAAATTTTCAGGAACATTTTTCTTCAAGTGGCTGAGTCACGGAAAGTTGCTGTTGGATGCTGTAATGACACAGAGATGCTGCTGCTCTCCCCCTTTCCCCTGACAGCTTTCATAACACAAGGAGAAAAAGAACTCAGTGTCCCAGGGGCCTTTTTCAACCACTACAGAATGCCAACGTGCAAACTTCACTGCTGCAGCAGATTATCAAGTCAAAGAACAGATTCTTCATTATTGAAAGAACTGATTTATCTTGTATACCTATATTGATAGATACATAAAAGTAAAATAATCTTGCTTATCAAATCTCAGACTTGAAGGGTGTGGTTTGGAATTGGGAGAAAATGAGAAAATCTTTCCCCATGTGAAATGTTCCACTGGTTTTTGGCATTACATTGGACAGTTTGCCATCTTGAAAGAGAATGTTAGCCACAGTTGGAAAGGCAGTGCAAGACAAGAGAGGAATGGTTTGCTTGATATAGATCCTCATTTTCTGTGGAACACGTTAAAGAGACAAGCAAAAAAGGGAACAAAAAATTGCCTGTGCTTTTAATTCTCTAATGCACCTATTGGCAGTGGAATGGGGGAGAAACATGACTGTATTGCTACCTCACAAATTAAATCCTGTCTAGATTTTCTTGACCAGAATACTGCAGCTCTCAGGTCCTTAAGCTCCTTTCTCCCTCCCCCATCACCAGCCCAAATGATTATCTCCATGTCTTGGCTTGGTGCCTGCAGCTGAGGAATGCAGTCAATGTGCTTTGCATAGTTGGGTTTCAGGTAGCATCAAAGTTGCTTTTTCATTATTCCTTGACTGTCTTGGAAGAGATCTAAGTCCCTGTTTGTGTGCCAAAAGCTAACTGAAGGTACGGCAGGCTCGCTGTCAAGAGTGTGGTGGGACAGCTGCTTTATGCACTTAAACATGGTTTTGACTTTCTGTGAAAAATGAACCCCTGGAATTTGCAACACACCTAGGGTCTAATTTGCAGCCCTGCTATGCTGGTGCCTTCTCAGCAAAGGCAGTGAACACTGCTGTACAAAAAAGGAATAGTGAAATTGCCAATTAAGTCTTGGGACAAATCCCTCTAATTGGATGCAGGAGGAATACGGTCATTCAGCTACCACAGCTGCGACACGCAGTTTCTTGCCTTCACAAAAGCTATGACAAGGTTTAATATACTCAGCAGTGGAGGATATTTAATCTTTTCCACTGATTATTTTTTTGTTGGTGGTGGTTAAATTCCGTAATGGTTTTGACCCTTCACTGTTACTTGCTCTGCTCTGTTTGTGCGGGGCTGCTGGCTCTGTCACCCTTGCTCACTTGGAGCAGTGTATTACTGCATGTGCTTATCCAGTGTAACACACGTGTTCGGCAGAGGATCTTCAGGTCTGACACACTGAGCACCACACCAGCTGTCATTTTGGTACCCAGCTCCACTATCACTTTATGCACCTAGCAGTACTTCTGTACAGGGACAGGAGAAGGGGGCGGGAAATAAAACTTGAAATTAGTGAGAAAGAAGGACTATAAACAATATACTGAAAGCGTGTCTAGATTGTTGCTATTGTAGTCCTTAATATTGTTAGTTCTGTGGCATTTTACCTCTGAGTATCAATAGATGCTTATATAGATGGATTATCAGAAGTTGCTGATAATTTTAGCGCTGTCGTCTGCATGTGCTCCGAATAAAGTTACTAGGGAGGTGGTTAAAATTCCAACAGTGTGACTGCACTGGTGCTGCTGCTTTTATCTGGGTGAGAGGCACCAGTGGTGTCAGGGTGAGGAACTGGAAAGCAGGAGGAAAGTTAACATTAGATGACTTGTTTGTTACTGGGCAGAAAGAGCCTTCTGTTTCAGATTGGTATCATATAGGTGCTAGATTGGTAATTTGAAGTATGGCAGTTCCTCTGCCATGTAATTTAAAGAGAAGAGCATTATCAGCATATCTCAGACTCTTAGGGCCATTGCTGGTCCTTTGAAAGACACATCCAACTATGTGTGACCACACTGTACGCTGCTTTCCAATCATCAATGGCTAGTGAATCCCTGGCATAAAACAAATACAGCATTATCCCAGTTTAAATGTACATAACTATTGTTTCATCATATATAGGCTGCAATTCATCAGTGTTTCCTGTTTAACAAAGCATTTAACTACATGCTCAATTATAGGTTACATGCTCTTGTCTTCCAGAGAACTTGAATACATAACTGAGGTCAGCAATGTACTGCTGTAGAAGTGCAGAAGAGGGCTATAGCAGGGCCAAGGCTATGACCATCTTATATAAGCCAGAAGTAACGTAAATAGGAAATATATATCTCAACTAAGTTTTCTTTTAGCACTTGTCGATAGCATGGAACATTCAGATAGTTTGATTTTTAAAAGACAAGTAGGAGTCAATGACTGTTAGTCAACCATGCCTTCAAAATGGCTTCTTAATTTTTACCTTTTTTTTTTCCTTCTCTTTTTTTAAAGTGGGTGAACTAACCTTTCAAGGATGTTGCCTTAACTGACCACATGCTGTAACACACGTTTCAACCTCACAGCATGTGGGAAATATTTCACCACTTTCGATGTTTCTGCCAGCTATACATTGCTGCTGCAGAAGTTGGATTTCAGTTTTTGCATTGTATTACAAGTTATATTTAGCCTGGTTGTAAAGGGGCCTGAGGCATTTGTTTATGCTGGCAGCTGGCACCCCAGAGCCATGTGGAGCTCTATGGTGGATCACCTTCAGGTAAAGCCTCAGTTTGATGGTGATGGCAGGAACTGCTGGAAAGTTTCTTTTACCTAAAGCAAGGGACACCAGGTTAAAGACATATATGCACTAAGCCATATTAAGTCCTTATAATGTATTTTTCATCTGTTAGCCTATATGAGCTAATATATATATAATCTTTCATATGCGTTGGTATTCCCTCTAACCTGGTAATAGAAAGTGTGCATATCAGTGCCTTACCCTCTCCAGGACTAGCTACCGAGTGTTTACAAAAAGTACATTTCTGAACCAAACATCTTGGAGAAAGCCCAGGTATTTATACTGTCCACTGGAGAAGCATATGTTCCTTTGCATCACAAACCCACAGGCTTTTGCCACTTCACCTCAATCTTCAAAGGCATGTCTAAGGCATTAAGTGGTCCAAAACCAGAGTCTGATTTCACCTTTTTTTTCCACTCATTTCTGACTGCTACTGATAATGATTTTTTTTTTCCCATTTGATGATCCAGGCTGTTCTAATTTCCCCCAGGGGAGTGAAAACCCCTTATTGGCATTGTTTTCAGTGGAAAGTAATCCATTTTCAAAGTGGTGCTGGGTAACCTCAGAAGAGAGGGTGGAATGCTGGGCCCAGGCTGATACAACGAGGTTGATTAAAGATTCCTATCTCACATCTTGTTTTAATTTTTGTTTTCTACTTTGCTTCTGTCTGGGTCCTAGATTGCAAGGCTAAATAATTTAACTAGCAAGCTGTTCCCGGTGCCTTCTGTGAATCTTTTGCTTTCTTTGGTATTGAAGTAATGACTTTTTGAATGTTTTAAAATGTAATTCAATCCAAAAGAAGAAGAAAACCTATTTCAAAGTAAAAGGAAAAAACCTCACAACATTCAAACAGAACAAAGTTGTAGCAGCTGAATTTGTTGATTATAAAAGGAAAGTCCAGTAGGGCTGCTTTTCCTGCACGATGCCAGTGACATGTTAAAACATGCATATGGTTGGTAAGTCATTTCATGAAAATTTTGAGAGAAATATTCTTAGCTACAGAAAGCACTAAAATTGTTTTTACCAGTGAATCGTTTAAGGCATGTAGAGGTAAATACTTTGTTTAAAAACATGATTAAATCAGTCTCCATTTCAGAAGTTATTCATGCATGTGCTCAACTGAAATCATAAGCAGAGCAGAGAATACCATGTAATGAATTTGTGCTTTTCCCAGGAAAGTTCTCATCAAATCTTATCCAAATCAATATTAAAGTAGGTATACAAATACATACCAAAAACTGGTTTGTAGTCATGGAGAAAGTTACAAATGTAAGGGGCTTACCAGATATGAATAGGACTAAAATAGTAGCATTAATAGTGCTAAAGCCTAATGCATGTTGAATTAAATCACCACCAAAACTTGGATGGTATACTCTCTTGTTGAGGGTCTTGGAAATGCAACGTATTTGCATCTCATTAATTTTTTCTGGGGATATATTTAAAAAATCATTGTATGTATGGGTGACCAACTCTGAGTTAACATTGCCTGGATGATGAGAATGAATATACATAGGAATATGCCTGATCTTCATGAGCAGGAAGCTGTGCTGTAAAACTGTCTTGTACTTTGTTCTTTATTTGTTTGGAAGGTGATTGAGAAAAGCTGGCCAGCTAAAAGAATTAAACATCCAGGAAAAATTACACAGCTTGGGGACCTACTGTGATTAATTTCACATGTTGTCTTCTTCCCAGTCTGCTGCCTTGATGGTTAACAAACTGTCTTGCAGACTCTGACAAATGAGACCCCACATACAGCTAACATACAAACTATATATGTTGCGTTGTCTCTCTCACTTCCAGACACAACTCTGATAAGCCTGTGGTTTTGTTCTGTTTTCACGTCTAGCCCAGGTAGGAATGTCAGTTAGGTGTCATCCCTAAAGGCTTTCAGGTTCCTTTGTTTTCTGGAAGGGTTCAGAGCAAAGCTGAGGT
Source organism: Microhierax caerulescens (assembly GCA_035590215.1). Taxonomy (NCBI): domain Eukaryota; kingdom Metazoa; phylum Chordata; class Aves; order Falconiformes; family Falconidae; genus Microhierax; species Microhierax caerulescens. The sequence goes on along the minus strand of JAVJGJ010000037.1, from coordinate 76,505,185 downwards.
CATCCCTCAAGTCCTAAACCCAGTGCGGTCTCACCCATGGGCTGCCCTGCGCTCGAGAGTGTGAGCCGTGGTGAACAGGCAGAACTGCTCTGAGTTCAGTGAAACTCTGAACGTTCCTGTCAGCTCAGGGGCTGGCCATTACGTTTATTCTGCTCTGCATTTGGCTATTGAACTGTCGTTATGAAAACGGGTGTGTCAGGGAGAGACAAAATCCTGGATTTATAGGAACTTTCCTGCTTCCTGCCTCTCAGGGGCTTGAGCCAACCAACGCTCATCCAGGTCGCCGGAGAGCTTCCCTCCCCTTGCACTCAGAAACTGTACCAGCACTGTTGCATGAACAGAGTTTATTTTGAATTGTATGTAATTAGTGCTTTGAAGATAAGGATCAGGATGTTGCAATAAACTTGGACTAGGATATGCCAGCCAGTGCAGACTCCTTTATGCCATCGCTTTGGTGCATCCAAACCAGCAGACAGACTGCTACGAGTTCTACTCTTCTTTATCAACCCTGTTTCTAAGTGGGCTTCAAAGTCATTGTATCAAACATGAGAGTTTGTAGTAGTCCTTTCCTGCAGCAATAACCATTCCTGTAGCTCTGTCATTGCACTCACTTCTGAGTACTTTGAAGATGCAGTTTTCTGTGTTCAAAATGAACTCGTGTAGATTAAGGTGAGACTAGTAAACTCACAGTTCCCCCCTATCATATCAGAGATCTGATTTCGACTCATTTAAAGTGTAGAATGAGAAAATGTAATGATTAACTGCCAACAACATGGCCAGTTTTCAGGCCCAACTTTTCACTCAGTCTCATCTGTTCAAATCCCCATGAGAAATGTTAGTGATGAGTGAAGTATGTTCTAATATTCCCAGGAAATGCCATGCATGTAGACAGATGTACAAATTTCTTGTTGTAAAGGAAAGGCGTGAAGAAGGAAAAAAGCAAGTGTTATACTAAAATTAGGTAGGGTGAAGAACTGAAAAACAACCTAAAAGTCAGTGCTAGCTTTTAGAATTACCTTGGTGCCTTTCACTACAGTAATTCAGTGTCGCAGGTCTGTTACCATTCAGCTGTGAGCAAACTATTATGCCGCAGGGCCTAGCTGTTAGTATTTTCTAGTAGCTACTAGTGTTTTCTAACAGGCATCACATCCAGCATTCCTGTGAAAGGAGAAGGTGCAGTTGGAAAGTTTGTCTGTATTGAAGGAGGAGATGTAAGAAAATGGAGCCTACTTTTTCCAGCATGCTCGAAGCCACCAGCATGAAAGGTCTTTTGGCTATAAAATCAATTGCCTGAAGAAGATAAGTAGAAAATTTGCAACCATAAGTTGTCAGATGGAAGAGTGAAGAAATATGAGAGTTGCTCCAAGGATAAAAAAGCAAGTGATTATAATCCAGGCTTATAGTACAGACCTGAGACTTTTATGCATATATAAACACAGAAATCAACTTGGCCAATATAAAAACCATTGTGATCATTATGGCAAACCTTTTGAGATAGCTAAGTTTTTATTTTGCAGAGTAGAAATATTATTAGTTCTAAGTCAGCGGTTCAGTAAGCTGCATTTCTAAGGAGTCTTTTAAAATTAAAATAAGCAGTTATGTCTGAATCTTTTCTGGAAGCACTGTTTTTATATGTGTATATATATATATATGCATATATATATAGATGCATAATGCTTCCGTTTGCAGTGTTGACTGTTTTCTGGTCTCTGTTGCTTTTAGGTGATCCAGGGGATATGTCTTTTCTGGCAATGGCTATGATACTTGATAGAGGGCATGTGGGCTGTTAGAAAGTTTTGCTGAAGAGTGAGGAAAGCTGCTCTGGTGCATAGTCAGTTATTGAAATACCACCAAACTGAAATCTGTTAGCTGAGACCTTTAAGTAAAGGTCAGATGATGTAGGTTTTTAATCTTTTTAATAGTTAAGTGTATACAAAAAAAGTCCAGGTAATCATAGAACTGTTTAGGTGCTTTACAATAAAGTGCATCCTTTCATTTTTCTCATGTTTTTTTTATTGTAATAATTTCCTTTTGGTCTGGTCCAATCAGCCATGTTGTTGTCCAATTGTGTGATGGTTTTAGCACTGCTACAGAAATCTTTTTTTAAGTGCCTCTTCATGCAGGCACCTACCTGTTGCCTTAAGTGTAGGCATCCTGGTGGGAAGCCACTTGGCAAACTTTCCTTGCTCCCCTAAGTCCTTTTCTGCAAGACTAATACTTTGTGCTGCCAAACTCGACAAGCTTTTGACATTGGAAGACTTTGGAAGTAATTTTTAGTCTGATACACCTGCATGTATTACCAAATATGTTTGTATGTTAAACTAGCTGTTGTGCCAGCCTGCTCAATGACTGATTCTGGTTTATATATTTATACTCATCAGAAAATGGGTATCAAAAATCAGAGTTGTAGGCTCACATCAGTAGTGAATGTCCTTTGTACTCTGTCCTTGTATCCCCATTTCATGAAGCCACTGGGAAAGCCCCTCCAGGTGCAATCAGCAGATGTGCTTTTATGCAGTGAGGCTTTGAGTCATGAGGAGTGGGGCCCATGTCTGTGCCATGTGTGGTACACGAGACAGATCGGTATGAAAAGTAAGAAAATACACCATAGGGAATGAGTATGTTACCAGAGAGTGCCAAGTACTGGTACCTCACCTGCACTTGTTACCAAATTGTTATATTGTTCCTCTTCCCTCTGCACAGCGAGACCAGGATAAGAAACAAACCTGGCATGCAAATCTCCTGAGGCTTAATTAAGTGTCCTGAGTTTTAGACAGAGCTGCTGGTTGTTCTGCCAGCAGAAAGCACAGGGCAGGGCGGAGGGATGGGGGTGTGCACTGAGATGACTCCTGCAGTTCTGTAGGAAGAAAGGAGGTGGTCAACCTTTTGCGTTCACTGGTGTGTGTTGTTGTTCTGGGGGATTATGACTGCTAAAGGGCATTATGGCTTATCTTCACTTATTCACTCAGATTTGAAGGATGTAGGCAGTTTTTCCTTATCTTAACAGAGCTTTGGGCTGACATTACATGATGATCACATGCTTATCTACGGTATTCATTCTGTGACAAGCATAGTTTAATTCATCTATAGGATATGGTTAGAATGCTTTTATTAATCACTTCATTTTTCTCACTGTTTGTAGTAAACTTTTGGAGGCTCGGACTTTGCTACCAAGTTACTTCTTTCTCTCACTTGTTACTAACAATTTTTGAGAACTGCACTCTTGGTTTAGATTACAAGATTTTGCAGAAATGCAAGCACAGTTTTTGAGGAAACAACAGTAGAAATTCCACACAAAGTCTGTACAAATTTTTGACTGTCCAAGGATCTGGTACTCCTCTAAAATAATGAATTGAATCCACTGTGTATTCTGTGTCTGCTTATGTAAGGCATATAGGATCCATCTTTTCCTGGAGAGATGTACTGTTTAATCTTCTCTCTCATTCTTTATTTTCTGAATGTTCTGTCTTTTTGGAGACTCCTTGAGACAGAAACTTTATTAATCAATACTGCATTGCCTTTATTTTTCTTCTTAAATTGATCTTCATTTTCTTCTTAAATTTGTCTGTTCTGCTGATGGCCATATATACACTGCAGTAGTGGAACCCTGCCTGCAGGAAAGAAAGTGGTATCCAACATTTTTCGCAGTGTCATGTAAACCAGATCCAGGACAGTTCAGCCAACACAGCAGTTAATATGCCAGTGTTTTGCTTGTAGCTTAGCCTGGAAGAATGGCCCAACTAGGGAGGGAGTCCATACATTGGGAGACGAAGGCTGAATCCAGTTTCCAGGCACATTCTTGAACCAGTTTCCGAATCCCTTTGTGACCCAGTCCCTCATCTGGAAAATTGGTATTTGGATTTTAGAGCCCAGGGGGAAGAACATGAGGGAGTGGAAGGACGGATTATACGTGTTGAAGACAGATACGTAGGTGAAAGTTGAACCTAATACTAATTGTTACCATATTTGTCCTTCTGGCATCACTCAAAAATGCTTGTCATTCCTTTATTTAGATATAGTTGTTCTTTAAAGCAACAGCTACTAGCTTAAAGGTATTTGGATAACAGTAAAAAAAAAAAGCTGTCTCAAAAAGGGAAACCACCAAAACATATATGATGGCTTTATATTCTGCATGTAGTGTACCCCAAGGAACCTCTGAGCTGCAGCCAGCTGGGTGCCTCACTAGGTTATTGCTTTAGGACTCATCGTGGTTACCTCATAGATTTTATGTTGGTCTTCTCAGTTACAGGACTAGTCCTTAGGAAGGAGGATGTCTCATAAAATGTGTGGACTTCTTATACATTTCATAAGATCAAGATGAAAAAAAAATGGTTCTTGGATATGTTTTGGGTTTAGTTTTTTGTTTTGTTTTGTTGCTTTGTTGTTTTGGGGTTTTTTTCTCTGCAGTCCTCTAGTGGTAGTTTATGAGTATTTTCAGAATAATTTCCAGTGTACCAGCAGGTTCCGTAACTGGCTGGCATGATACACTGAAATGACTCTCATCTGGATGTGTACTCTCTTTCCATATTCTGATCCTCTTTGATCACAGCAGTCAAACAAGGAGTTCAGGCGCTTTCTGGTTTGCCCTCCCACCTCCCCACCCACCCCCACCCCCATTTTCCTTTTTGAAGACCACATTAATGAAAACAAGCATGTGTTATTCAGTATAAAAAATACTGTTACTACCTCAGCCAGCATAGGATTTTTATAGATTGCCCCCCTTTATTTTTTAATTTCCTCTTATTAGAAAACAGTACTGTAACAAATGTATGCTTTGTCTTTTAAATTTCCAGCAGCGTGTAGCTGCTTCCTTCTTTAGTAATAAAATTCAAGCATCCTCTCAGAAGCTATTTTTTCTCCAATGTAGTTTTTAAATTTCACTGTGTCATTGACTAAGCATCTTACTGTTACAATTTTGGATGGAAATGCAACACTTTGTTAACTTGCAGTTTGAGTGCTTCCCCAGTCAAGTCTTGCATATGACAGCCTGTATTGCAGAATATAAATGGGAAAAGTAGTAATGGGACAAGAAACTCCCGCAGTTATTAATGTATGGAATTGTCTCAAAATCGTTAATCCCATGTGCGTTGAGTTTCTGTTCACCATGTTTTCCTTTAAATAGAGAGAATAGAATTCTACTTTGTATTTTGTTCTCTGCATCACAGCTTTTCTTGGTGGTTTCAGTGCTCTATGCTCAGGTCGCTGCTTTTTGTGTTCCCCATTGTAGTCTAACTTCCCCATATGCATGCTGGTTTCATATTTGATGCCTGTTGGGCCACTTTTCCACGCATGGGAACTGTAGAGGCCCCTGTAGTAAGGATTCTGCATAACTGTAGAGGAAAAGACATCTGAAGATAGGTTTGTTTCCAGATCTGCACTGCCTGGTGATTTGCGCTGATGGACATCTGTGCTAGCTGTGGATCTGATAGTGAGATTTGTGCCACGCTTACTTAGAATCATGATACACTTCAACCTTCCTCACTGGCCTGCGTGGTGTCCCTTCTCGTTTCCTTGTTGTCCCCTTCTGGTGTGGGTATGCAACACGAATGCCCAGGTTTGGTTTCTGACAGTGGAAGGTCTACATTCAGAGCGGCACATCAGACAGAAAATGTCAATTCACAAAGTAGAAATTGCAGTATATGTCAAACAAGGATAGCCTTGTCCTTTAGTAGGGTGGGTTTTGTACAACAACAGCAAGTGCTCAGAGGGCGTGCCAAGGCGTTGGGCCATGGGACAGGGTCTGAAAACTGAGCACAAGATTTTCCTGATGTCACCACCTGATATAGCATTACTGCAATTACTCATCTAGGGGGTTGTTTTGATTTTCTTCCCTTTTTGCTCAGAAGGGTGGGTTAGGATTATTTGTCATCTTTGGCTAAACAGACACGAAGTTATGTGGAACAGATGGACATCACCAGACTGCCTTTACTTACGGGTCATTAGCACAACATGTTTTGACAGGTCCAAATAGTTCAATCCCAGTCGGCAGCAGTTATGATACTATAGATGCTAAAGCACTGATAGCATCCTGATATTGCAGTTATTCTTTTGTTCCAGACAAAAGTGAAGCCTAAAGAAGAATACTTGTTACTACCCACTTCAGAGGGTTACCTTCTAAAGGTTTTGCCTTTCCAAATGGATGTAAGTTGCAGGTTGAGCGGAAAAAAAGGGAGGTATTTTACTCGTTGGAGCTTCAGGAGGTTTTAAACTTACCCTTTCCTTTGAAACCATGAAACATTAATTTATGTGTCTGATTTAATCTTAAGTCCTGCTTCGTCAGTAAAAATAGTTTGCTTAAATGTCCTGTATATTTAGAACCAAAGGAAAATGAAAATTTGAAAATTTTTATAGTAGATATGAATACCTCCTGCTTCCGTCTGAGGTTTCTGCTTTCCTGCATGGGTATCCTGACACACAGGCATTTTCTCTGCCTGCTCTGGAGAAGCAGCAGCATTAGTGGTGGCTGCCACATGCCTGCAGCAAGTAAAGAACAAGAAAGGAGACCAGCTAGGACACATCTTGTATGACGGAGACACAGAAAACACTGCAGCTGTTCTCTAGTAGAAGGAAAAAAAATGTCAAGTGAGGGGAACAAAAAGCAAGCTGCCTTTCTGCCTTGGAAAAGCCATCCCACAGCACCACCTAGCAGACAGACGTACATACATATGAATAAACAGGCCGTGCACAAGACGAGCAAAACCTCCTGGGAGAATCCATCGTTGAGCAGGACTGTGTGGCTTTAAAACAGCTGTTTCATCTAATACCTAGCACAGGTCATTGATGTGAGCTGAGTCGTGCTGGCCTCCGTTGTGCAGCTGTTACCCTTTAGCATCAGATATTTGTAGCCTGATGCAGCTATCGATCTCTCTGCACATCTGATGAAATCCATCTTCAGATTTGGAGGTTTTATGCACTCTGGAGTTATACCCTTTGAACCCGTATATGTTTTAATGCATCTAGCTTAATCGGAATGATGGCATTAATTGTCTTGTAGTTTATGTTCTGTTCTGCAGTAGTCCAAGGTGCCAAGGGGGGAAATTGCTCGGCAGCTTGCTGAGGAACACTTCCAGAGCACGGATTTCAAAGAGCTCAGTGAGCACAGCCTGGTCCCACACCTGTGCCTGGGGAAGATGCGTTAAAAAATAGTTAAGCCGCAGCTGCTGTCTGCCTCCATTTTTAAAAGCAGTTGTTTTGCACGTTTTCTTTTCTAGGGGGACCAGAACACTAACTTGTTTTGGGGCTGCAAATGTCAAGCCTTTGTGAAATTCTAGCAACCTATTGCCTTTACTTTGTTACTTGATTAATCTTGCTCATCTCTGGACTTTAGATTGCCTTTTAGCCTTTACCTTCCCATCCTAAACAGGTGGATACGAAAGGTTTTGGTAATAGCCAGAGGCTGTCTAAGAGCTCTAAGGAAATATTCAGGGCTGCAATTAAAGAGGCGATTTAAGAGCAGAAGTTATAGTTGGTTATGCTGAACTAGAGCAGCACTGGTCCTCCTATGAACTGTAGTGCAGATATATGGGTTAGAAAACAACATGACTCAGTAACAGGAAGAAATAGTAGGACTTTCAGCTTGCGAAGATTTTTAGTTTTATGCACGTAGGCAGATCTGCTTTATTACTCAGTGGCAGTACAGAGACATCTCTGGCAGCAAGAATGAAATCCAGTCTCTTCCAGATACTGTGATCTTATTTTCATAGTTAAAGCAGGCAACTGGCTATCAAGACTCTTAATTTGCTCTAACGCATTGAGAAAATTTATTGTTGTTATAATTATTCAGTCAAGAACTGTACAACTGAATCCATATATGGACACCTAAAATATTCTTTCAGCTATTGTGAGACATTTTACTTTCATGAAAGGAAATGTGCGTATGCAGTACCTTGAAAAATTTTTTAAAAACCCAACTTTTTTCCTATCATTCCCATGATCACTGTGATGCTACCTTTAATGCCCTTCACAGAGTTGCTCCATGATACTTTCATCTTCTTTATTCAGCTCTTGAGATGTTAAGTAAATGTTCCTTGGCAAGTGCTGTGAGAGCATACAATAAAACATTTCCTAGCGTATTTCTAAATTTCTAAACAGGAAAAATAACATCAAAAGTAAGAGTTCAGTGTGATTGTAGTTCTCTTAATAAAGTCACCTCTTCAAAAACTGTATCCAGAGTTGAAAGGGTCAAATCTCAGTTACATTTACTTTTGGCTAAAACCATAGGATCTATCCACGTCAGACATTACACAGCTACTGCAGTGCATTTCAGCTGAGCTTTCTGGGATACAAAGGATCATGTTTTGCAGCAGTTTATTTTACTGCTTTGGTGAACTGCTGCCCCTTGTTAGGGCGTCACTGTATTTACCGCTTTTGCTTGAAGTTACTCTTGACTTCAGAAGAAAGTGGAAGTAATCTGTTGTGGTTACTTCAGGAAAAAGAAAGACTTGGGTTTTGGTTTGTTTTGGTTTTCTTTTCTCTCTCCCTCTTTCCATCTGTACCGCTCCCACAGAACTGAAACAACAGCCCAGAATTGATCTATGATGCAAGTCAAATCACTGCTGATTATGATCTCATGCTTCTGTGGGTTAAGCTCTTTGAGCGACTGTGGCAATTACTTGGCTACAAACTATACAAGTCCCAGATGCTGAATAATTCTGAAATCCTGCATCTCAAATATGTTTCATTCTGATAGTAATGAAGCTGAAATGCATATTGAATAATAACGCAATAAAGGCACATCTAAGAGCAGTGGCTTGGTCACAGGTGTTTAGTCCTCAGGTTCAAAGTAGGGTACTGAGAAGAGTCAGATGAAGAGAAATCTGGACTCTGTTAGCTGCTGCCTTGTCCTCACCGTCACTGCTGCAAACCTACCTATAGCTTGGTAGCTACAGCCTCCTAGGAATGTGTAGGCATATATTTGATTTCGGTTATCTTATACATTGCTGTTTGATAATTTTAGACTCGTGGCAAGATTGATCACATTTCAGGTGACCTAGAAGGATACTCTGTGGTACTTCTGGGACTCCATTGTCTCACTTCGGAGATAAGGAACCTAATCCAGGCTTGTCTTTGAGCTTGCACACCCAGATTTCCAGGAAAGTAGGCTGTAGGGAGACTTTTGCACGCACAGACATGTGAGTTCAGAAGACCTGCTGGACGTATCAGTTTGAAAAATGAGCTTCCAAGCCTTGAATATTTTTCATAGCCACGATCAGATTCTGCTGTATAGAAAACATGTTTCTAACCCTTTTGATCTGCTGTCAAACTAGACCAAAACTAAGGATTGCTGTCACTGTGGCACTGCTGAGGAACTGAAACAAATTCTGTGAGTCACAGGAGGTTCATTAGCAAGCCATCCAGTATTCTCTGAAGTGCTTGGGAAAGTTAAGTCACTTAAACTACAATATCACAGTTGTTTACTGTAATCCCAGACCACCTGGACTGCAGAGAGCTACTAGAATCTCATTGCATAAAATGTCTTGTCTTCAGATGATTTGTGAACTGAAAAGTATGTTTGAAAAGCATCTGAATCTTAACTTACGTGGGATCATTCTGTTATACTGAAATTAGGTAATCACTGTGATCTGGTGAAAATAACAAGTGTTACAGATCTTTATGCACCCTCATATCCCTTTCAGTATATTTGTGTTTGGGGGGTGGTATGGGTTTCTGAAGGGGGAGACAGAAAAAAAGTTGCAGGTGACAAGCTTTCAAAATCAAAGAGGATCCAGGGGGTCTCCATTTTTTTTATTAACATTCTTGATGAGGCTGTTATTACTTAGTCACATTTAATCATTTAAACACAGTCCTGGACAACTAGCTGTAGGTTGCTTTGCAGGGAGTTGGGCAAGATGACCTCCAGAGAGGTCCCTTCCAACCTCAACCCTTTTGTGAATTACCCAAAGTTCCTCCTCCTTTTTCTGCTGTAGTGGTACCTATGCCTTATGCTTTGAAGAAAACTATAAAAGCCAGATCTTTTTCATTAATTGTAACAAAGAAATTTGCTTTTAGTCAAACTACAGTTGGGATCTGTACATGGTGATGAATCTGAATATTAGAGTTCTCTCAAGGATGTTGCAAAGCTGAAGTTTACATTATTTAGTCTGCAGACCTTTGGAATGCAAGTAGACATAGTGTGATTCGAGTTAACCCCAACTTGTGCTTGGGAAGCCTTTGCCACGTTACCGGGAGGAATGCTGTGTAGAAACACTTCCATCTTCATTATCCAAGCAGGAGTCTGAGGGGTCTCTTTGCACGTCTTTCTCCTTTCTGTGATTCAGAACCAAACATACATCTTTTCAGTTTGTATGTTTGTTTGATTTGCTTTGAAAGTGATGGTGGATGTGTCGAGTAAATAAATGGGTCTGGTTTTGCAGTCAAACCACCGCTTCTGAGTTCCTTTTTGTGTCTGATAATACTCAGGAGTTTGGGAATAGAAAAAAATCTTCAATCTGTGCATACAGTGAAATGCTAGTACTCCTACCTTTCTGGTTATAGGTGGAATACATATATATACACACATCTCCTTTCTCTAGTTTTACTGTATTAGTTATTCTTTCAAGAGGAGTTTGTTCCATGGTTTTATGTATGATACTTGTTCTTTCAACAGTTTTATTATTTCAGTAGTTCGAACCACTAGTATGTTGCTTTTTAGGGTGCCTAAAATGAACAACCTGTTAACAATTATTTCCTTAAGAAAGATGTTGCAGTAGGTAATATATCATAGTTTGGACTCTTTGTTAACGTGCTATGTTCAATTATTTCCACACATTTAATACATAGGTTGTTTTGACTGTGAGTTCTTGCTGTTGAAATGTTGTCTATGAGATTGTACAGTGTCAGGAAAGGACTGCCAACCATATGATTAAACTTACAGGGGTTTTCAGATGAAGTTATTTAAACCCAGCCATAGTTTTGGTATTTAATATGAGTACTTTTTAATGGAACTGTTGAAAGAACAAATTTCATGTGCATAAAACCACATAATAATAATAGAATAGTTTTCCACTGTACTTGCAGACTCAAATAGGGCTTTTTTCCCCCTAAGGCCCTTGAACTCAACCTTGATATTATTTAAACAGGACATTGCCAAGGCCACTAACTCTAGCAAGTTATTGCTATCATGAGCAGTACAACTAATGAAGCAATTTGTTATCATTGTTCTCCTTTTTCCTTGCTTTTTCCTTCCCATCCCACATCTCTTGGTACCATCAGTCCTGTTGTGTGTCCCACACCTGTCTTTGGTACAACTGGCACTCTGCAGTGTGACTGGTGGAAGGCTACATGAGGGCGAATTTTCTAGCTGGCTTCTTTTCAGAATGGCTGGAAATTTCCTTTTCTTTTATGGGAATGCTGACTTGGGTTCTTTTGTAATAGGGTTTTTAATTTGAGTAAGAACATAGCTCAATTACTGTCAAATGTGAGTGAATGCAGTGGCCAGATCCCATAGTTGCAGGGAAGAGTTAGTCTACAGGGTGGCAGTGGGAGGGACAGCACAGCTGTCAAAGGAAATGGGTGAAAATGGAGTGCTCCTCATGACTGTCGTGGGTTTAAATTTGTAAAGAGGTCCTGAGAGAAGGTACTCTGATAGTTACCTTATTTCTCTGGTTTCCTTTGGTTTTGACCATAATTCAGCAGAGCCACACATTTTATTGGTGTTGAATTCCACAGGCAGGGATGGGGTCACCTCTGAGCTCCACTTGAGCAGTTCTGTGCATTGGCCAGGAGGAAAACTAACTTCATGAAGATGCTGAAGTTTTGAGATGCTGCTTTGTACACAGTTCCTATATCAAACATACTACAGGTCTGAAATTTGTGAGCCTCTCTTTGTCAGTGTCATGAGGAAGTTCTTTTTTTGCATCACCTACAGGCAGCCTCTCTAAATCGGAGGTCCGGCTATGATAGGAGGTGGGTCTCAGAAGAAAGTGGTTTGGTATAGAAAATTGATGTGGAGTGAGTGGACTTCCTTCTATGGAGTTTCTAATCACTCATGGAAATTATATAGTAGTGATTTATCCTTACATTTAAAGCCTGTAGTTAGAATTTAAAATGTTTCTGAAAACACACGTTAGCCAAATTTTTGCTTGAAGGCTTAAAGAAAGGAAATAAGATGCAATGTGACATCTTCTATTTGCCTTTTAAGTTCACAGTACTTCAGCCTTCCCATATGTAAAATGTGATGAATCACAGCACGCTTCATAGGACTATTGCATGACTTGATTGATCCTTAAATGCTTTGTACGAAGTAAGACATCAGTAATTTACCTTGGTAACAGGTTATCTAATCCCTTCCTTCTTTAAAAATGATTGCCTTTCGTCTTGAGTACAGTGACATTGTGTTACATTAGGTGCCCTCATAAGCCAAGATGTCACTCAGCTGCATAACAAACGCTAAAATAGTGTGATATGAAGGGGATTTTGGAGAGGGGAGTGAAGATAAAGTCCTGTCTGCAATCAAGTTCACAAAACCTCTTTTCCTCTCCCAGTTTTCTGGAACTCAGCTGAGGAAATATCAGCTTGGCCCTGCCCAAAGAAAAGAAGTTGCTGAAACTGCCATTCTCTCAAACCTTTCCTGTTGCCAGAGGAAAGCATAATGACCATCTGTTGAAGACAGAATAGTTCAAGGCTAACATCATACATCAATGCAGAGGGCTGGTGGGAAGGATCAGCATACAACTCTTCTATCATTGTAAGAAGGAAAAAAAAAAAAAAGTGCCAAATGGCCTTAGTCTTATTTCTCCTATGTAGGCACGCACACACACCATTCTTGTAATCAAGTTTGGTTTGCAAATTCATCTATTATGTGGAATTCTAATTCCCCGTGGTTTCATATCTTGTTGCTTATTATCTACTTATCTTCCTATTACCAAAACATGAAATGCCACTGTTACAACTGTTGCTGAACAGATCATCAGGGTAGTGTTCAAGAGAGACAAGTTTACTTTTCATTCATTCTGCTCATCAGAAATACACATTTTATTTAATAGACATACGACGAGTTCCTAAAGACCGGTCTTGTTTAAACAGTGGGATAGATTTTTAAACTACTTTGACCTGTAGACCTTAGGGTCATACATTTGCAGTAGCTACCAAAAAATTGCCTAGTCAGACAGTTTCCAGATGCTAAGTTGCCTTAGAATGACACTGTGCACGTCATGGTATTTTGATTGTTTTTGTATAAGGCCAGTTTAGTATGTACCCAGCCAAGGTTCGTTATCTAATGAAAGGAAAGACTTTATGAGGCAATCTTGCTCTGTGATCCATTACATGAAAATGCTAGAAAACCCTTGCTATGTATAAAAAAATTCAAGGTGCGTGTTTGTAGGAGAAAAAAAGAGAAGACGGTATCTTCCTTATCAAAAAGCTAGGTTAATAGCACATTACATGCTAGCATGAGTTAGCAATTTCTTCTCATGTTACTGTAGTTTCTCTCAAACTGTTTTATATGTTATCTAAGATAACATAACCACAGTCTTTACCCAGTCCCAGGAGGCAGATCTGGATGTACTGATGGTGTTCGTTCGGCTGGAGTCCTAGAAGATACCTAGATATTTGGGACAGGTTAATAAAAGCATCAACAGGTTGAATACGATGAAATGGCACAATTTGAAGAGAGAAAAAAAAAAAAAATCTTAGTGTAAATATTTACAAGTGAAGCGTAATTCCTGTTCTGGACACAGGCTGATGGCAAATTTCCAGTGAAATATTTTTGTTCTGTGTTTTGCAATGGAAAAAACTAAACATTTAATTGAAACCAAACCATTCTGTTTCATCGATTTCTGAAAGAGCAAAAGAGAAAAGCAATCAAAACTGGAGAATACCTAATAGGTATGTGGTTGTGGCCCTTGACAAAGGTGCAATGACACAGTCTCAGGGGTCACCTGATTCTAAAGAAATTTGATCTTTTAATGTCCTATAATCTCCGGGTCCTTTGTGAATTAATAATTATATGTAATTTTCACACAATGAACAGTTCTCAAGGGAGAAGCCAAGGGGATTGGTCTGGTTGTAGGGGAGGAAAGCAAGACAAGACTGCTCTCACTTTGTGTTCTGTCCTGCAAAGCTGTGAGTGGTCTTCTATTCATCTTGTTGTAAAGCAAAGAAAAATGTGATTTTAGACTATTTCATGGGATAAGAAAGTCACCTCCCCACCTCACAAGAAGATTGTCATTGATATACCGAAAGGGAAAGAGGGGAAAGCCCAAAAACCCCTGTAACATCTCTTGTCTCATTCCAGACTGTGCATTGAAACAATGATTGATGTGGTGATTGCTGCATGAGAAATGCAGCTACATCATTAGTTCATTATAAATGGCTTAATACAGGGCTGATTTGTACCCCCAACATATTATTTTAAAGCTTCCACCAGAACTGCGTGTATTAATCTAAGAGCTGCTTTGGCCTATAATAGGCTTTTATTTGTTATATGAATTGCCTGCTTCTGTGTACAGATTTTTTTCATTTTTCCTCCTTCCGCTTCAGGACCATGACTGATGATGTAAATAATTATTTCCAGGCATGAGCCTTCTTTTTTTTCCTGTTGACCAGTCACTAATCACTACTTGCTTATCCCTGTGTTTTGTTGGTAAGCCAGATTAATTTCTTTTTAATGGCCTTCTTTCTCTTCATGTCAGAAATCTCACCACAGATAAATGACAGATACACACCACATATGTAACTGTATGCAGACTGTATAATCATTATCCAGTACATTTACAAAGTTCTGAGAAACTGCATTTTAAGAATAGCAAATGCATGCATTTCTCTGCTGTTCCTAGCATTGCATGCTTTGCAGAGAGAAAAGCTTAAAGGAACATTGAGAATTAAAAGGCTGTGGATTAACTGATAATTTTTTAGCATCTTGCATCTAAGCATATCAGGTTTTTAATCTCAATCTAACTCTTCTTTCTGCAATGTCCATGCCTTCAGTCCTGAGCCTGCACAAGCACTCGATAACATTTAAGTTACCTTATTTAAGCATCCCTATTTGAAGATTTGAGTAAAAATGGCTGAATATTAAAATGGAGTCTAGCATTATTTTAATGTAATCCAACTAATAAAAATCCCAGTGCTTAAAACATAGAGATGGCATCACACATGTTCTTAATTGTTCTACTGGTATACCAGCCCACAGAAACATAGCTTGTTTAATATTTACATCACTAATGATATAAAATGCCCAGGTGTACACAGTAGTACTGAGGGGTTATCCACATATTTTATGCATACTGTATTTAACTGTTGCTTTCCATGCATCTCAGCTTTGTGATACCTCCACGTGCCCTGTGCACTGTGCCTTGGGCAGTTGTTGCCTCTCTGAAAAGGAAGTGGAGGAACTGTTGAGTCTTCATTGCAGCCTAGAAAGCAGCTTTTAAGGCCCCAGTACATATAAACTCTTTCTCCCTTCTAGAGAACAGTGATTACAATCATTTGAGAGGCTTTTTGGTGTTCTCTAGGTTATTTAGACTTCTAAAATTTTCATCTTTCTCCTTGAAAGAGGCTGCCTTAAAGTTTAGATCAAAAATTAAGCTGACTAGAACATTTGGCTCGAGTGACACGGAAGAATCTCATTTTTCTGATCATTCTTGCATTCAGGAGCTATGAATAGAAAGGAACTAGATCTAAATAATTGTCACCCTTTTGTGGAATGAAGTAATTGACCTCAAATGTCAGTTTTGGAGAAGACAGCCAGAGAATAGAACAAACTTGGTTTGTTTCTATGTTCTGTAAAGCATTTGCAAATCCTAGTAATAGAGGTTTCCAGATGTTTTGCCCCCTAATGTCTTTCCCGTTGCTTTTTTGACACCCCCATGCTGGTATATTTTTGTCTGGGTTACGTAAACGCTCTGTGCAACACATTTACAAAGCTATTTGCTCTTGCTGTAGAAGTTATGGTTCTCTCCCATGTACAGACAGACCTGCATAGTTCTGAGATAGCTGGTCTTTAGTCGTCAGCTCAGAGGTGGGTCTCCCTTCTTGTACACCCAGTGCTGGATTCTTGTGTGGCTTTCTGCCGTGCAGATGTAGGAAGGGCACAGTAAGATGCTGGCTGCAGTAGAGAGATCCTTTTTACATAAATACAGATGAATAGCTTGTGAAATACTAAAATTGTTCCAGAGGTTCAAGAAAATAAGTATTTATCAGAAAATACTGGAATGTTTTATGTGTCAGTAAATTATGTTTCTAAAAGACTGGCTACAGATATGAATCCTTGGCAAAAGGCTTTTGTATTTCATGCATGCGCATACCTGGCACTAACTACCTGGCTGGGAAATAAGAAGAGCCTCCTTCTGCTTTGTCTACATACTGTTTTAGGGGCTGTAAATACCTTAATTTTTTTATGGCAGCTGCGCTATCCAAAGGAATGCCAACATAAGATTATCCAGTAGTCCTTCCTCATCATCATCTGTTTTCAATATTAGACTTCTGATTTCGATCTGATTTCAAGATAAGATATTTCTCTGAGAACAAGGGCAGACATGTTCCAGGTGCATTTTTATCTTCCAGGGGAAGAAAGGAAACAAAGAAATTGTCATGGTTCTGGAAACTGCCACAAATTACAGACACCTTATGCCAGAGCACTAGTAAGATAAGATTGTGTTGTGCAGTCATTAAGAGACAAACCTTCTTTCATACAGAACAGACAGCTCTCATTGCCCATATCCAATAATGCTCAAGTTGAAGCACAATCCTGAGGCTTCTAGTACCATGTAAACCAACAGTAAAACAGTAAGCTGGTATTAAACAAGTAGATAGAGAAAACAAATATATGTACTAGTCTCTGTATATTTGGAAGTGTGTGTAGCTTTACCAGGTGTTGAAGGAACTTTTGGAACTATTAGCAACAACAAATATAACAGGAAACCAAAGAGCTGGATACAAACTCTGCTTGAATCCCAAATTATAGGTTGGAAATGTTAGAAGATATTTTTCATCACGGCTCCTCCATACAGCTTTGGGGTTTGGGGTTTTTTCCCCCAACTTTATCCTTGCCCATCTTGTGAGATTCATCCAGACACATGTAAGCCAAAGCTGTGTTTTGGTCTGACTGCACTGTATGGACAAGAGAGACAGGGAACAAAAGATACAGAACTATATAGAACATGTAATGTTGTAAGAAATGCTAGAGGAATCTATAATGGTTTTTTGTTTATGCACATCTGACTTTGATAGGTAAAGTGAACAGGTCCTGTGCTTATTTGTTATGGCCTTGGCAGTAATGTTGCAAGTTCAAGGTGAATCTGTTAGGACTAAGTTTTCTCATGGCAGATTTTAACTGGCACTTTTTGTACTTGTTTCTTTTCTGCCTCTTCATTTGCCTGTGATTCTTCCTTGAAAGTTAACTTTTAAGTGTACCAAGTTCTGGTAACTCTGCTTAAAAATCAGTGAAAATTACAGATGTTTATTTTAGCATCACACCATTTAATTCTGTCCACTCATTCTGAATAAAAGAAGATGATTTTGAACACCAGTTAGTAGTGTGCCCTTGTGTGAAAGAAGGCCAGATCCATCCGGGGCTGGGTTGGCGAGACTGTAGCCACCGAGTTGGAGGAAATGTCTCTCCCCATTTGGTGCTGATAAGGCTGCATCAGGAGTTCAGGGGTCCTGTTTTGGGCTCCTTAGTGCGAGACAGGTATTTACATACTGGAGTGAGTCCAGCAGGGGCTCACCACTGTGGTTAGTAGTGATATATAGACACATGATATATGAGGAAGAGGGAACTGGGTTTCTTCACCTAAGGTAAGAAGGAAAGTGGTATTAGGTCCATTCCAACTTAAATTATTCTAACTTTCTCTCAAGCTCAATATTCATACTTTCTTTTCCTTGCTTACTACAAAAGAAAATAATGTAATACTTTTTAAATATTATAATATATAGTTGTATACTTTATATATTTGTTACATATTATAAATATTGTTATTAATTATATACAATATAGATTACATGTTTTATTTTAAAATATATATGTAGAAAAAAATCTTCCATTCCAGGAAGGTCTTTCCTCCTTTTGTGAAGAAGAGGTGGTTTAATCCCCTTGTGAAACATGAGACTGAGCTGCATTGTAAGTGCTGGCAGAATGCCAACAGGCTCTTCCTGGAGCATGAGGTCTGAAGTTTAGGGTTTATTTGCACCCCACAAGAAAGAAGGGGTTTGGCTTTCCTGTGCATCTCTCACCAGCAGGCTGGACACTGGTTGCACTGCGCGCTTCCTTAGCTGCAGCTCTGCCAGGCTGTGTACAACAGAGTGAATACATGGCCTGTGAGGATTCGGCCAAAGTGAATCTTCAGTTAAAAATCCAATACCTGTTTCTCCATTAAATTTGAATAGAGTAAATCCAAGGCAACTGCATTGCCCTGAGTGAAGTATTAGGCTTTTACTCAATTTTGGTTTGGTTTTCTTCCTTTAAAAAAAAAAAAAAAAAAAAGAAAAAGAAAAAGAAAAAAAAATCCTAAGTTTTTAAATCTGAACTTTGCAAATATTTCTTTGTCTTGAAGTTAATGAACTTTCTGACAGTGTGCCTTGTAAAGACTCAAGCCTTTCCTGGCAATTGTTTAACAACTGGGACAAGCTCTTCCATGAGGCATGAGTTTTGCAGCCTGTTGTGTGGTCTCCTTGGCTGAGTCTGTAACACATTTCCGATTTTCTAAGTATAAAGAGATAAAAAAGAAGGGGATTGCCAAACTCAACCGTACAACATTAAACAAGCCACAGGGAAAAGATTTGTAATTTTTCTTCGTCCTTTTACATTGTTGGATACATCTTATCTTTAGCCAAAAGATGCTAACATCATTTCCTCTCTATAAATTAGCTCACACGTGATACAAAAACACAATATGACTTTCTTTTCTGACTTAATAAACACTTTGATACTTCATTGTTTTGACGTTCAAGAATCCTGATTTAATCTCAGAACTGTTAAAACATCACTTTACCGAGCCAGTGAGATGTGTTTGTTGCCTCAATGGGCTTTCTTTTACCTGAGGGTACTGAGGGAGCTGGTGGAACAGCTCACCAAGCCATTCTCCATCATTTATCAACAGCTCTGGCAAATGGAGAGGTCCCAGAAGACTGGAGGTCACCCAATGTGACACCCATCTACAAGAAGGGCAGGAAGGAGGATCCAGGGAACTACAGGGCTGTCAGCCTGACCTCGGTGCGAGGGAAAGTTATGGAGCAGATCATCCTGAGCACAATCATGCAGCACATGCAGGACAATGAGGAGATCAGGCCCAGCCAGCATGGGGTTATAAAAGGCAGGTCATTCCTGACAAACATGATCTCCTTCAATGACAAGTGGAACTGCCTAGTGGATGAGGGAAAGGCTCAGTGGATGTTGTCTGCCTGTCCCTTAGTAAAGCCTTTGGCACT
>JAVJGJ010000037.1:76435752-76457732 GCA_035590215.1 Microhierax caerulescens | reverse complement strand
CTTTGCTCAAAACATCTTTCTTTACCATGATGGCATAGAGCACTAAAAAGCCTGGGGGAAACTTCAGTCCTGTTAACATGGCATTTTAAATGCTTTCCTGAGGGCACCTCCCAAGGTTTTCTGCCTTGGTCCAAACTGTGTGCTCGCAATCTGTGGTCTAGCATGCTGGTTTTTAAGCGGTAGACTTTTAAACAAATTCTTCCATGGATTTTTTTTTTTTTAAAGTAAAGCTAGCTTTTTCCAACCACACAATGGATAGATTTGAAGGAAAATGTAAGGAGTGGCATGGAACTTGCACTAAATTGATGTTGTTATTGTATGCAGTGATTGATGGCTATGTAAGCATTGAAAAACAAAAAGCGATCTGTCTGTCTTTCAGTCTTACTCCTGTGTGGCTTCGAGGGAGTAGAAGGCAGGTAGTTCAGAGGCTCTCAGGGCTGTATGGAGCGCTGAACAGGTGCTCTGCAGGAGCCCTATACATACAAACCAGAAACAAGTGCTTCTCCCAGTTTTTCAAATTAACATGTTTCACAATTTGCTGTGCATTTCCATTTCTTCATTTCTGCACATTGACCATCCCTGTCTCTCTCCCAGGATGTCCCTTCAGAGCTGTGTAAGCCAGACCTACCAAACATACTCAAGGCAGCTTTCACAAGATTTACACTGACACCTCTTACCAGCATTCAGGTGACTGGCTCTGTCAAAGCTTTGTGGAATTAGTTACAATCAAAAATGGAGGTTTATAAAGTTGTGAATAGTTAGGATTAGGTACTTATCTCACTTTACTAGACCCTGATTCTTTTTCATAGCTTTGATTTGGTTTATATCATCAACAATCACAAAAGAATTACTAAGACTGATCATATAACACCGTACATGTTCCTCTAGTGATAACCAGCCTTCATTAGGACTTACTTTTCAGTATTCCTGTGTTTGAAACCTAACGAGTGGAAGAGCTGACTATGATCTTAAGAACCCATCAGAGCAGAGCCTCCATCCTGGATCAGTGACCAAAGCTAGATTTAACAAGCTATCTTTTTTAGACCATGAGGCTAAAAAGGTATGAGGAAGACCAACCGTTCAGGTTCACCTGAGGCTTCCAGATTTTTCAATCTGAAGGAACTTGGCCTTCAGGAGAACTGTATAGATAAGGAAAAAAAAAATCAGAGGTCCAAACAGGGAATTATATACCTATGAACTATGCTTTTTTTAGGGTCCTGTCTGGAAGGCTGTTACAACTGTTCCTCTTAACAAAGAGTAGGAAAGGGAATACTGAAGTTTTCTGAAAATTCCTAGGCTAGCTGGACACAGCACCACTGCAAGGTGCACAGTGGGCTCAAGGGCATTCATGTCCTTTATAGTCCTAGAAAAAAAATGTTGGTTTTTTTTTTTTTGTCTAAATAAAGGAAAGCTGTGCTGAGAAGTCATAAGGGTCTCTTTGTTAGAAAATACATGGGTTTGATCCTTGAGGACTGCCCAGATGCAGGAAGAAGTCATGACGCTAATTTGCTTTTACCAGAAAACAATGAACACAGCTAAGCCTCTGATGCTAAGCATTTTTTCTGCTTAACTTTGGATTCCTGTCGAGTTTCTAACCAACAGCACAGACCTTAGTTTGGCTATTATGCCCCATTAACTGATTATTCAAATTGCTTCATGTAGAGCCAGGCCTTCAGGGATGGTTTGTCCAAAATACAGCTGAGACGTCTTTTTTTTTATTATGATTTTCCATGTTTTCAGACATCTTAAACCATAACTGATTGATTTTTCTCTAGCATTTACTATGGCAAAATTCTAGGTTTTGTCATGATGTTTCAAGTTATTGTGACTTTCCACTACACTATGTGAAATGTTGAAATGTTTGGATTACGTAAATATTTATGGCTATAAATCAAAATGCAGTGGTGAGTGGGACTTATTTTATTTTGAGTGGGTGCATTCCACATCCCTTAGAGTTGCTGTCTGTGACAAATATCATGAGTGGTATGATAGGTATGAAACAGCAAAGTGGGGAAACTCAACATCAGCATTTAATGCAGGGTTTGGGCTGTGATATGGATTATTAAATGCCCAGAAGAGAAGAGAAATAGATTTATTTTTATTGCTGTAATAGAAAGAAACAAATGTACTTTTTTCCTAGATAAATATATATATAGGTTCCTGGGTTTGGATATTTAAAAAAACTGAGGCATGAATCTAGACAAAGAAAACATCTCCCGAATAAACATACAGTCACATATTTGTGGACATGCTAAGGATCTCTTTAATGTATATACATATGAGCTGAACTACCTAGCATTTGGCCAGGGGGAGTGGAGGGAGGTGGGGTGGGGGCAGGCTTTGAAATAGAATGATGTATGATCATTTATGGGGGAGATACTAACTTTTTCCACAATTTGGTTGGTATGGGCAAAAATAAAAGCAGTCATTTTAAAAAGATTTTTATATGAAATTAAGAGGTTTGGTAAGGTCACAGCATCAGACCTTTATTAATCTTTGACAACAGTAACGTACAAAATCCGATCTGCTATTTTAGGTTTGGGGCAGGGAGGACACGTTTGTTTCTCTTATGTAGGTAGGGTTATTTGACTTGTGAAGTCAAGCAAATTAGAAGGGAGAGAGAATGAAAATGTGAAATTTGTTATCTTACTCTTTGTAAGAATATCTTGGAAGCTCCTGTAAGGAATGCAATAAAGGAAGAGATGGGTTAAGAAAAAATTTCTTTCAAAGCTATACCATAAGCAAAAGACTCCATTGATTTATAGATAGAAATTGACCTACTAATGCATGAGTAATAATAATTTAAAAATTTAGAAAATACAGCTTAATGTGTGTGTCAAGTACATGCCCTGTTACTGTTTCAGCACTTTTTACCTGAATTCAAATACCTGTGTAGAGTGTCAGGTTTTGTAGTAGGGGTACTGTTTGCTGGTTGTGGATCTTGCTGAAAGGAAATGTTTTATACTTGGTATATGAGCAGAATTCAGTTGACAGCACTGTACGTTGCTGTAAAGGCAATGGTGGATTTTCCCTGTTTGAATTTTAAGAGGATTGAAGAAAACACTGAAACTTAAACAAGGTTATAGCTACATGGCAAATGAAAGCACAGTGTGACTTAGGTTTTGGTTGGTTGGTTGGTTTTTGTTTGGGTTGGGTTGGGTTGGGTTTTGTGTGTTTTTTGTTTGTTTGGGGTTTTTTGAGGGGGTGTTCCACTGCCGTTTAGTTTTGGTGAACTACCTGAGGAAATGTAATGCCAGACCAGGATCTGAATATGTTTCTCCAGAAGTCTATAGTAGCATCTTATGCAGGCCTTGGAGAGTTCACTTCCACACCGTGTTCCCAGTATTTGTAAACATCAGCCCCCGAGGCAGGTGAGGTTTTTTTACACATGCAGTGCAATGGGAGGAAAAAGACAGCAGTTTGGCAGAATGCCATTCTCAGTTGACTCCCTTTGAAGTAAGGGGCAATAACAGTGACCTTCAAGTGTCAACCAATATGCAGTTCCAAGCTCTGAAAACACTGTTTCTTATCTCTTTCTGTATATGTTTCAGTATTTATTGCTCCTAAAGTCTCTTTACATCATGATTCTCTTTCTTCACCTCCCTGCTCATACAGATGTAAAAACAGCAATGCTGCTTAATGATCAGAGAGTTGGGACTCTTGAAGTCTTTGCAAACCATTTCCAGTATCTTAAGCAAGACTATGCTGTCTTGCTCTGGTTTGATGTGTCTTATTTAAACCAACTGCAGCAAGCTAGTGTCAAGTAGGTCTGAAAAGTTGTTACTGATCATATTTTAGGGATAAGAAAGCAACAGTAACCTAAAGATAAACACCATATGAAGACATAGTGAATACATGTACTCCAAATTATTTCTCGTTTCCTCAGCATTTTTTCTGAACAGTTTTCTTTATTTAGGATAGAAATACCATCATAATTTTCCTTTTATCCTCTCTAATTATGCATCTTAGTTTCCTTTCTGTGCAGAAGGCCAAACTTTGAGGCTGTGCAAGAAAGCTGTTATCCATATTGTTTCATGTCTTTTCATCTTCACATAACTGCACCAACTGCAGTGGTCCATTGCATACATAGCAGTGGGATGGGAATGGTTATGGGGGTTAATAGGTGGTTTCCTTGGTTTTATTTTGAGTGCAGGAGGAAAATATATTGCAGTATCTTTACACAGAGTAATACACAATAAATTTAGATTATTGCCACTTTCAGCTTTCACATAACAGACTACTTGAATCTGTTTTGCAGCTAGGACAGAAGAAAGGAGGAAGCAACAGAAGTGTACCAGAGGATTTATTTGTTTTACAAGGACTTAGGAATTTGTCTATGAATTGTCCTGTCTAACCTATGAAAGTGGAATTTCACTCATAAAATAGGGACAATGGCAAGTGATCACAAGAGAAAAAAAAAATATCCATTGTGACTTGTAAAGATCTCTCCTTGATGGGACATTTTTTATTTTCTGTTTGTTCACCTGTGAGGGGTTCAGGGAAGCAGCTTTCAAAGTTCTGTGAAAGAGATAGAACAGGCCAGAGACTTGAAGCAGAGGTGGGGGGGAACAACCACCTTGAAAGAAAAAACCTGTGAGATCAACTGCAGTATTTCATTTAGAATAATGTTGTGGAATGGCTAATGTTGGTCTTGCTTCACAGAATGTGGCCTGTAGTCCTAGTCAGGAGCTGCTCCTCTGAAAGGCAGTGAAAGTTTAAATCAAACTAATATGAAGAAGCTAAACTGAAAAGCACTTAATTACAAAAAAAAATAAAGGGAGAGAGAAAATTCCTCATCAGTAATTAACAACACATAGGGTGATTTTCAGAGTGTGGGAATGAATAATGGCCAATAGATTTACAGTT
Source organism: Microhierax caerulescens (assembly GCA_035590215.1). Classification (NCBI taxonomy): domain Eukaryota; kingdom Metazoa; phylum Chordata; class Aves; order Falconiformes; family Falconidae; genus Microhierax; species Microhierax caerulescens. The sequence goes on along the minus strand of JAVJGJ010000037.1, from coordinate 76,452,866 downwards.
CCCCAGTTCTTTCTTCTCTGAGTTGCTTCCATAACTCCAAGACCCGTTTTTTTCACTGAAGTCCAGTGTCTGCGTTTCTTGGGAGTTTCTATAAAATTATGTGGATGGTCACAGAAGTCTCAGAAGTACATGTAGGACCTTGTCTAATAGTCAGAAAAATTAAAAAGGAAATATTTTAGTAAGACTTTAGTAAAGGTCAAATGACCCCTATACAAATTGGAGTCATATACCAAAAGAGACATATTTTAATGCTCTGTTACCACATGAATTAACTTTTATGTGCAGACCAAAATGTTGGTAGCCTAATTATGGCAAGACCACCCTTTTTTCTATTGTTCTATAGTAAAATGTTAGTGGTCAAATTCTTCCTGAATTAAAAGGATTTTAGGCATATCTTATACTTAAAAAATTTCCCTTGATACCAAGCACAGCAGAATGTGCTTCCGTGTTAATGCTTATTTTCAGGCTTTGGTTGATTTTGGTTGTTGGGTTGGGGTTTTTTTGTTCCTTCAGCATAGCCTTCGATTTATCTATTAGCTGTGTCTTTGGGGTTTTTTTTTTTGGAGGTGGGGAGTGAGAAACTTGTGTTTCTGGGCTATAAGCTATAACAAAGAAAGCCTGAGTTTCTTCAGGCTGCCTTCATCAAAACTCTGCAAAGGGAAGAGGTTGCAGGGAGCCTGGAGGGGACAGAGACTACACAACCCTGTATGCATTGTTCAGCTCTAGGGACCATTAAGGCAAAGAGCATTTTTTTTGGTGCTTTGAGTTCTTGTGGAAAGTCGCTGTTTTCGAAGTGGTGTCTTTGTTTTAAAATCACCTAGCTGTGACTAGGTTAGGTGTGTGTTAGGTATCATGCCTAGTGTCTTACAGACTTTGTCCCTGCCTTCAGCAAAACTTGTGGATGGGTCCCTGGATTATCATTTCCTTCTTGTGTATTGGTGTTTGTGTCTCTGCATCTTAGAGTAGCTGTTTAATATCCACAGGACAAGTTTGGCTGGCACTCCTTATGTTTCTTTCTTTTTTTTTTTTTTTTTTAATTTATTTAAAAAAGAGAGGTTAATCCACTAGTTCTAAAACCTTTACCTAGATTTCATTTTGATGCCCTAGTAGTTCTCTATCTAGAAACTGCACATTCATAGTAGTTTTAAACAGGCACCCATTTTAAGGGGCTATAAATACTTTCATGTCATACTTTAGTTGAAGTAACTGAGCAAAACCTGTGCCCTAGTAGATGCTTGTTTGTTGCTGTGACTGGTGATATACTTTACAAAGATTTGGGTGGTGGTGGTGGTGTTATCTTTATTTGTTTGGTGGGTCTGTTACCCTGTAGTGGTAATCCACTTTAAAGATGAAAATAAACACGGAGATTGTTTTGAAATTTGTTTTGACTGCTATAAAGCATTTGTTTAAATACTTGTAATCTGGTACTGTTCTCATGGAACTGAAGTAACCCAGCAATAACCTTAAGGTTAGCTGAATACATCTGATCCTTCAGCATTAGCTGAAACCCTTCCTCCCTGCTGCAGGATAAATATTTGCCTTTCATTGAATGCAATAAGTTCTGTGCTACTAAAAAAACCACGCTGGCTTCTGCAACCTTGTTTATTTAAAAACCTCCCTATGAATCATTTTTCCTAATTTACTTGTACTATTGCATTGACACTAAATTTGCATGTGTATGTAGGAGGGAAAATGAGCTTTTCCACATCATCGCGTGTCCAGTTCACAGAAAAATGAACACCGAGCATTTCAGCATCTATCTGGCTGATGTTCTTAGCTTTACAAGAATGTCATCTGTGTGTAGCTGGTGTTTTCATCTTTTAATTAATGTTCTAGTAGAGCAGAAATTTTCCTTTTCTACCTTTTAGGAAAGATTTAGCTAGCAGGTGCTACCTGTTTTCAAGTACAGAATATATGTTCTCTAACAATACTGAGAAACAAGTGCCACTGTTGCTTTGGTTGAAAAAAGAGCACAAGTGATTCCTGCCTGTGAGCTTATCCCTCTCGTCTGATCTGAATCTGATCCACTTTCTGGGGATAGTCCAGGACTTTTCATGGATATGCCTTCAGCACATGTATGTATTGCTCATCTTACCAGAAAAGAGCATATACATAAAAAGCTAAGGTACTTTAAGCATAGCTATCTTCTATAATCATGTTTTTAAGTAAATGCTAGTGCTCATGAATAATATAACATTACTGGCTCTGGAAATTGAGGTATCACGATTCTGTTGCCTGGTTTATTTGTCAGCTGTTAAATTGACATTTCTGTTGTAATTCTAAAGCTGCTTGGTTTTCAGGTTTTTTTCTTTGCAGACAACTAGTCCTTCCAGGCTAAGGTGCAGTAAATTTTTTGTGAGGGAGTCATCGTGTATCCTAATTTTATGAAAGCTATTATATGCAGGCTTAATTTAGGGTGTTTTCATATTTATCATGAATCTAGTTGTATGGGGATCCATTTTTTCCAATAATGGATTAGAACAATACCTTGCACAGCAGTAAGAAATCCAGAGGACTGTATTTTAGTTTATTACTGCTCACCTGTAGTATTCAATATATGGTTCATTTGACAGTTCTACACTTTCTACACAGAAGCTCAGCATTTTCAAAAATAGGTGCCTAAAATTAGAATAGTAAGTCCCTGTTCAGTTCCAAACTTCAGCTGGCTCTAGAGAAATAGACTGTACAGTAAAAGTAGATTCAGGCCTTTAGTTACCAATTCAGTATCCTAGTCTGATAAATACAAAAATTCTGAATGGTAAGGAAGGAAACAGTGTTCACTGCTGAAGATTTGATATCAAGACTTCAGACTGTAGATTCAGAGTTATAAACACAAGATGTAAAAATAGGATGGTGAGATCTCAAGGAAAATATCCAGGATGTGTTGCTCACCTGACAAGTGTTAGTTTTAGGGGCCTGATGATCCTGTGTTATAAAGTGGTCCTTAAACATGAGTTAACCCTCTTGATTCTGGATGTTTTTTTCTTTTCAGCTTTTCTTTCTGTTCAGTGCAATTATAACTCACTGGTTCCCAGTTCAACCCATATTGATTAAACTCCTGTCCTTACCACCATGCTGTCATGTGAATGAATAAATTCTCAAAGAACTCTTTCAGATCTATGAGATCCACCATATTATATAAGTATTTCACTTACATTTTGGGGCATTTTGAGGCAGTTGAAGAGAGTGAGGAATTTGATGTCATCAATCTGGAAACCTGGTAGGAGCTTAAAACACAGTAATAATGGGGGCACTGGCGTCCATATAAGCAATACCCATGCTGTCAGCATTGTAGGATGCGTTGTGCTCTCCTTAGAGAACTGTGATCCCACAGAGCTTCATGCATTATTTCACAAATGTCATTGCTGTAGTACTGCCAGACACAGACGTTTGTCCTTCACAGGCGATATAGCAAAGCTAGACTTGAGCTGCTCACTAGTAAGGAGAAGGGATGATATGAATGCTCTCTAGTCAATTCTCTTTTTTGGGGTTTTTTTTTTTGGTATACCAATATATATATGTGTGTGTGGAAGCTGAGAGGTGTCTCTGTAGGGGAGGTATATTTTTATGGAGGGGACAGGGAGATGGAGAGATGACAACTGAGATAGTTATGTCACTATGATACCTTAGGAATGTTTGAAAGTGTTTACCTTGTAGATGTTTGCCAGCGTATTGGAAAAGTTCCAGGTGCTGCCATTCTCCTGATTATTCTCTAACTCCATTAAAAGCAACATATTTTGGTTTGACCCTTTGCATCTCACTTGATGAGTTCATGATCTCACATTGTAAATATTCATTATTCTTATGACATGGAAACAATTCTAAATAGAAAAAAATGCACAAAGCATCTCTTCAGAACTAGAGGAAAGAGAACCAGATTTCAGGAAAATGCAAGGAATATGAGTGCCTTACAAACTTTATTACTGTTTGTATGTTGTTTTTTTGAGGGTTTTTTTGTGTGGAGCATAACATAATGTCTACATCATTAAATCAAGTGGAGAACAGGATCAACTGCGCATACAAAAGAAATCCAAAGAAAGATTGTTTTCCAAGTCTTCCATGAGTCTGTTGGCTTGGGGAGGAACAAGCATAACTGGGAGGGAGAGGCAGCAGACATTGTAGCCTTTTGGTTTGTTTGTTTAATATCGTTGTTTGTTGTTGGTTTTTTTTTGCTTAAGTGGTTTGTAGGTTATGGAGGCTTTGTGTGTGACTTACAGCTCTCTGCCAGAATTACTGCTGAATCAAAGCCTGCTTTGAACATGAAATGGCTCTTTACTGAAATAATTCATGTACTGGTATCCAATAACTTAAGTATTACTATTTGCAGATAGTCCTGAACTGATTTGGTATTTCTGTTATTTCTAACTTAATGGTTCACCCTGTTCTGTTTTCCAGTTGAGCTATAGGTTGCTTAACAGGACTGGGTTTTTTGTGTTAATTTAGCAAGTGTGATGTCCAGTGCCAGCTGCCCCAAGCCAGCAGAGTATGTAGTGTCCTTTAAGCCAAATGAACAAAGCTTAATGACTAATGAGCTGAACATTGATATTACCATTAATGTCTCTGCAGGTAGGGCAGCAGCAAATGGAAAGTCAAGCTCAATAAAAAACAATGGTATCTCTGGGGTCTTAAAAATTAATAGTAAAAAATGTAAATAGGGGAGAGGATAAAATTTTTGTATTGGTAGTTACCTTTGCACAAACACATACTTAGCAGGAATTTTTAGGTGGCTTTTTGTCAAATCTAGGGGAGTCAAACCCCTGCCTCATTGTTTTCCTTCCATTTCTAACTTCATTGCACTTCTTTTTCTGGGGACTCATGTTGTTTTCTCTTCCACCTTCTCTCTTTCCATCCCACTGCATGCCTCTTTCCTTGGTCTGACCTCAGAGAGGAGGAAGAGTATGAAGAGGAGGAAGAAGAACAGCCAGTCACAGAGCCCAATACTGAGGATGAGGGGGAGGAAGAGGCCAGTAGGCAGGTCAAAGCCAGGTACTGGGATTCAGCATCGTTCCTCCACCTTTTCCTCAGGCTCTGGCACAAACTCACCAGCACAGTGTGCAGCGGCATTGACCTTTTCACTCACAATCCTAGATCACCTGTTAAAGCCATCCACCAAGAAAATCCTTTTGCATTTAAAACCTTTGTTGATATGTGTATGTGCGTTAATGGAAACGTGTTTAATTATATAAACTCAATGCACTAAAAACTGTCTGCACTCACTCCCTTTGTGAAAATGAGTAATGCTCACAAATCTTAAAAAATTTAGCAGAAAGCGTAACTTCTAACCATGACTTAAGTTTATATTTTTAGTTAAGGCAATGGTGAAACATTGCAGTGCTTTCCTTAGAATGTTGCTTGGTTTCTTAGGTTTTCATTCCTATTTTCATGATACCACCTTATTAGCAGTCTCTGTAACTATGAGGAAGATTGACATTTATTGAAAGCTGCCTGTGATTTCTATCAATTTTTTCATGTTTTAATAGAAAAGAACTACTTCAAGGCAAAGCTGATGGATATAGGTATATCATTCTATACATACCAGCCCATCTGTGTATACGTGGATGTAAACAAACCACCCATCAAAACACATTAACATGCAAACTTTATACTTATTTCTGAGGTACATATGGATATAGCATCTGCTAACTTCATCCTAATACATTGGAAGAAAGTATGTTTTTTCTTCCAGACAGCCATTTGATTTGGGTTAAATTGTTTGGCATTGCAACTCAGCAAATGAGATCAGATTATTTTTTTAAAATAAACCACATTCATGGAGACACTGTACAGCAGGGAAGGAAGAAAGGAAACTGTTTAATGTGCAAATTCCAAAGAAAATACTGTACTGTTGTTATTAATATATTCCAGTCTGCAGATCTTGCCAATGGCTGCCTGAAATTTCAAAATTAAGTGATTATTTCCTCAAATTCAATTCTTAAAAGTCAAAGCTAAGACACAAGTTATTAGTAAATTGCTTGAATATACTACAATACTGTCAAAAAAAAACAAGGAAGAGCCATGTAAAGGGTGTGATGTGCTTTTAGGTCATCGGTCTTTTAAAATAATAGTCACTTTGAGATAACTGGGAGATATTCCCATGGCTTTTCCAAATACTGCATTTCACTGTCACTGTAGCATAACAAAAATTATCTGCACTCTGGCCAATTGTGTTGGCTGCTCTCAGGACAGGTAAGAACAGCCTGGCTTCAGTGACTGCTGTCATGCACAGCTGGTGCCATAGATGAAGGTTTCCAAATTTCCTACTGTGCTTCTCTTGTGAGAACAATTACCTGGTATATGCCCGATGATTAACTTCATAATATCCTATCATATATAACATTTATTATATTTTTGTTGCATATGCTGTGCCAAACCTACCCTCTTCAGATAAGGGCCATGCTTTGCATGCCTGTAGATGGATTGCAGAGGTGGTCTTAGGAGAATGAAATCAGCCACCTGCTGAGTTATCCAGCCCAAAACCTGTGCAAAGTGTTTATGCTGGAGATACTAGTGAAAACAGATATCCCAGAGTGCAGGTTCCACGGCTTTTCACCTGCCTTGCTCCTTTTGTCACTCACTAACACCTGCCTCCACTAGAGCACAGCAGATGTGTTTTCTATTGCACTTGACACCACTCTGCAAGTCTCTAGGTAACACCAACATGGGATGATGACACTTCGTATGTGCCTTCAAATGTGGGCAAGCAATCTGTTAAGGTGTTACTTCTGAAATCATTCTATACTTTAATTTTGAGAGAACAATGCTGATTATTTTTTATGTTCATCTTTGGTAGATCAGCGTTTTTAGTAAAAAGATCAGATCACCAGGGAGGATGATAGGTGGCCTTCAAGAGGCCGTACATATGTCTGTCATACAGATTGTATCTTGAAGCATCTGTAGTCTGTGGACCATGTTAGCCAGCATGTTAAGACTGCTTTGTACTTCTCTGACAGTGCTTGCAACTTAACTTGAAATAATTTAAAATTGTTCATAAAATAGTTGTGAAAAGGTTCATGACAATTACTTCTGAAGCCTGTGGGTTAAATCCCTTTCTTTCCTTTAAAGGTGAGTTGCTTCCATTCCTCAGTATTCCCAATCCCAAGAAGAATCCCACTGAGATACAAAGATATGAGTTCTCTTGCTTTATTTTAATAAAGATTGTGATTGTCTGGATTTGGGAAGGTTTTGTTTGTCTGACTCTTCTTGACTTTATTTTTTTTTTCTTCCAAGCGGTACTGTCTGTTGATCTCTCTCTTCCCCATTTTTCTCTCCTTCCCTTCCCTTTTTCACAATGTTTTCCTCCTGCAGTGGGGTCCCAGGCATACGGGAGGCTGTGAATGAAAACCTCTTGTGGTGTTCTGATTCTTCAGCCACCTCCAGTGCCATTTCTCCAGCTGAAAGGCCTCTCTCCTGCTCTAGAGCAAAGAACTCTTCTAGCAGCTCCTCTTCTGTGCCTGATTCATCTGTCTGTCATCATAGTTCTGTCCTATCATCACCATCTTCACCTGCGGCAGCATTACTAAGCTCTTCCCAAAATTCATCAGCATCTATTACTCCAAAGGCATCTCCAACGGTGGAGAAATTACCTTATGTACCACATTCTCCTTTTCATCTCTTCTCATATGACTTTGAAGAGTCTCCAGCATCTGCAAAAGAAAAGGAAGCAGAAGTGATGAGGGAAAACAGGTAGATTTTATAAAGCTGACATTAATTTTTAGATAAATGAATAACATCTTTCAAGAGTTTTGTAAGTTTTGTAGTAGTAATAATGCACTCTCTGCGTTGTATTGTATCCAGAACCTAGAGTATTAGTTTTAGTCCTGTAAGCCTGTATTATGATTTGATTTATATTCTCCCCTTGCCTTTGTTGCCTTCAGTTCATCTTACTTTTCTTAAGGTCTCTAGTTAATAACTATCCTGGCCTCCTCTATACAGTAGTTAAATAACCTGTGATCTGGGAGATCAGAGAAAGGAGCACTGTTTTGCATTCATTTACAGCAGTGTAATTTGATGGCATGATTTCATGAAAATTAATGGAACTCTTCAGCTATAAAACAAGAGAAATCAGGTTAGCATTTGGAATTCAGGGGTGAAATCCTGGCTTCAAAGACTGAACTGATAAATCCTGAATTTGTTGTTAGATTACAGTACATATCCCTGTCGTGCAATTTCAACACGTGCTTGTAATAAGAGTAGATTAAACCCTACAAAGAGAATATAGCACTTAGAATAGACAGTTTTTCCTCCACAACATCTCCTAAGTTCGGTTGCCGCTTATGCATTTCTCTTAGGTTTTAATTTTCATTTTAAATTTCCCCATTGTACGCATATTTTTTTTAAAAGACATGTTTTGTCTCAATGTGTTTTCAATGACAATAGGTAGCACTAAAAACAATGCTAGAGAACCTGCTTGAAAAGAGGTTGGTGATTTTTAGCTGTCTTTTCCAGTCATCGGTGTTCGTTGAATTAGGTGCTGAAAATGTACACATATATTGTGAGCGTATTTATTTCTTCCTTTCTCCAGCAGTTCTTCTGAATGTCTTCATGTGAACAAATATTTTGATTCCTTTGATCCTTTTAATTTTCGATCTTTCTCTTCTAATAGGTGGGTGGTTTTCTTCGCTTTTGCATTTCGCTGAAAAGCCTGTAAATCCAAGTAGCTGTTGACAAGGAACTTAGTTCACATATCTTTCCTTACCTGCAGCTTGAACACTGAGATTCCTTTACATTTACATTTTCCCGCATAGGTGCAATTTTCCCTTAAGCCTCTCACACTTATTTATTGTGCTATCATTGCAGTTGCTGTTAGAGTTATACTTTTTAGAGAGTAGATTCCTGAATACCTCCTGTTCCTGCAATACTTAGTATTTCTGCAGTGATTTTTTTTCCTCTGACCATCCTTGTGCTTCTGGTTACCACATAGGATCAAGGGTGCGGTGTGGGGAGGGATTGTGCTGGGTTTGTTTGGAGAAAAAGGAGTGCAAAGCTTGCACGGCTTGGGCAATAATGTGTTCATAAAAGAGGTAAATGTCTGGGGTTTCTTCAGAGCAATGACTCCTGGGACAAGGCCACTGCATCTGCATTGGTATGTGGAACAAGAATGGATAATTGAAGTAACAGCCACTACAGAGGAAGGTTAGAAAGCTAAACATTGTGTTAAGGATACAGACCTACCCTGGTGTGCTGGTTTTGCCTTGCTACTCTTCCAGCATCAATGTCTCCCTCCAAATTTGATATGTAGGGATGCCATGTCCAGGCCAGTCCCTCTGAATTTGATTTTGTTAATACTTGTAGGTCTGAGTCCACTGAAGGTGTATTCTCTCCATTTTAGTGAGAGTTATTTTTGGACTAATTGAAATTCCTTGCTCTGAAAAAGGATTCTGTGCTTTTTCACTGCATAGAGGAGAAGAAAAGCAAGTGTAACGGTTGATGAGTATCTCCTTTCAGTTGATTGAAATGGAAATGCAGGTTTCTGTTACTGTCAGGACCATAATGAGGTCCCAGTTGTTCTCAGTACAACAGACTTTCCTGATCACTCACCCGGTATGGGCACAGGCAGAACATCGTCTGACATGAGCCTGCCAGAGAGAAGACCAGTGTGAGATCTGTGCTACCAGGGAACGTGGCACTCCACTGGGCTACTGTCTCCAGTTTCCAGGGCAAGAACGCCAGGAGGGCAGTTATTTCCTACAAAATTCCTTTTGTAGCTTAGAAATGTGTGTGTTGGCCTTTTTTTCCAAACTTGTTCCCCTGTTCTTGGGCAGGCACCATAGTGTCTGAAAAATAGATGGTGGTGTTGGGGTGTTTTCTAAAACATAAACCTGGAATTGTTGCCAAAGGGGCATGTTCTCTAAAGCATGATCCCTTCCATTATAACAACCCCTAACTGAAATCTGTTCTGATTTTAACACGGGCCTTGGCAGGCAGCAATGTTGTTGTACCCTAAGGAATGAAGCTTGACACTTTGAATGAAATTTTGCATGGCTAGATGAGTGCGCTAAATGGAGCTGAAGGAAACCAACCAGCCTTTTCAAATAAAATTGCTGAGTGAAACTACTGAGTGCTGATGTGTGTGAGAGAAGCAGCAGAGAAAAGATAGGGAGGGTATATTATATCTTATGAATTAAAACACGAAAAATTATGTTGCCCTATTTCCTGAAGTGAATTTTGTCGTTTCAATGAGCTGACCTTGCAGGGTACTTACCTACAGAATATCATATGATTTCCACGTGGGAAGGTGGTATTGTCATGAACAGAAATGTTAACATTTTCCCACATCAGGAATCTCTCCTCGATGTGCTGTTTAAGTACAATGGATAAAAGGCACAGCAAAGCAACACAAATGTCTTTTCTATTCAGTACCAGAGCCAGGATGAAAACGTTGCTACAAGGGACTCTGGGCAGGTGGCCATTCCAGAAGTCCTGGAAACAATTTCTCTTTGATCAGCAAGCTGACGCTGAAGTCAAGCAGGTTTTGTGTTTCTTTTAATGGTGGGAATGGCCAATAGAAATTTCTAAAGCCATGCTTCCAGAGACATGTCTTTTTAACCATTGTGAGGACTTTTTACAGGCATTGTATGAAATGGCTCATAAGCGACGACTTTGTTGGGGGAGGGGAAGGAAAATACTGTGTGCTTGAACTGAAAAGAATGTCGATGCTTTCCGTTTACACTGCAAACATTCATAAATCATGGATGTCCGTGTTCAGATCGTGTCTTGGGAACACTACTGTTTTCCTTAATTTCACTAGATATGAACACTGCTGACTTGGACTGGTTTGATTCTTTTCTAATGGCTAGGTATTGGCTTCCAAAACAGCTAATGCATTTGGGTAACTGAACAGTGATTTAAGTATTCCTGTTCTGAGTTGTCACTTGGGAGGACCATTCTAATCTTTCATTATTTACCATACCAATAGCTCACTGTTTGAATAAAGTATGGCCATAGCATGGTTGTTATTAAAATGAGAAGATAGGTTGCGTATTTTGAAGCTGGGATTACAACCATATATTTAGAAGGTGGATGTTTGAGAAGTTCTGTGTATGGGATCACTGCCACCCCCTAAATGAGGATTTACTGTTGCATGCTGGCTTGCTGATGGATTCTTTGTGTCTCTCCCTTTCTCCTACTTTCCTTCCCATTTCCTCAGATACAATAGCTATGGCAGCAGCTCTTACTCTTCTCCACGACCTTACTCTGGTGTGAGTGCCCCTACAACACCAACTTCTCGTTATGGGACAACTCTCTCACCACCTCAAGAAACCAAATCTGACAGGTTTGTAAATTAATCTGTGTTCTGACAACAGTTGCTTTATAGACAGGATGAAGGAGATAAGTGTAAGCTGTTCTGAATGGGTACTGGAAATATCCTATAGCCAGATCTTTTCTAATGTTGGAAAGAAAACAAACAAAAATCTAGACGTGTGCACTTCCCACTCATTCTCAAACCTTTTTCTAACTTGGTGTTAAATGCTGGATGTATTTCTGTCCCACTTCTGCTTCTTCCACTGAAATGGCTAAAACATTGTTGCTTCACAACTATGCTGTTCTAAGTATCAAAAGGTGATTAAAGCACATTTTATGTATTTCCTTTTTTTTTAATAAATTCAGACAGTTCTGTTTTCACTTCTGTCATCTTAAATCAACTATAAAATCTTGGAAATGTGCTCATCTTAGAATTTCCTAGGGCATAATTTTGTCCTTCCTTAAAAATACATGATGCATCTCATTGTATTTCATCAAAGGAAAAATGTTTCTTGCTGTAGGTAAAGCAAACTCATAAGAATCTACTAGTTATACCAGTTATCAGCTCACTTAAAAAAAAAAGGAAGGGCGGGGGCAGGGAATGGGGAACCCTACACCACCACCAAAGAACCAGTATTTTGAGCAATCTGAATACTCTCTTGAATTATGTAAGGTACTAGGGGAAGAAAAGATAGGAAAATGTTATGGCTATATGAAGGAAGTTCTTCCTGGCAAGAGATTTAGACCAGCAGAAGTTAACTGACTGTTACAACCTGAAAGTAAATGACAGCCTCAAAGGATGTCATGCTGAGTTTGAAGAGGAAAGGTGTCAGTTTTTAATTAATTTAATATAATAATAATATAATTACATGATTTCCAATTAGGCCAGACAGGCTTTGGGTTGTTTGTTGCCAAATTGGCCTCCTAATTCATAAAACTTCTATTGCCACCCTTTTTTTCAACTGAAGACTTTTTCAGGATAATTTGTCTGTATTCCAATTACTTTTTATCGCTTTCTTTTAATATTTCTATATGTGTATAGAAATACATGTATAAAAGTTTGTGTGTGCATTTATCTATGTTTGAAACTACCTAATGGCTCACATCCTTTCCAGTCTACTACTTGGAATTATTCAAGTTAGGTTCTTCCAGCATGCATCTATTTCTAGCCATGAGGTATTGATTTCATCCTTTTTTCAAAATGAGTAATTACATTATCTTTGGAGAAAGGCAATGTTTTTCATTTGCTCATCTTCCTAGAGTAACTTCCCTTGATTTGTCTTTCCTGATCTGAATTAAATTATTGCTGAGTGAAACCATAATAAAAAACTCTAAACCAGCATTTTCACCCCCTTTTACCTCAGCAAAACAGTTGCCAGATAAGCAAGAATTGAAAGTATCCCTCTGCTTTTGAAGTTTTACATTTCCAAGCCCCTGCTGTTCTGAGCTTCTGATTGCTACTGCAGCAAAGAAACCCCAAAATGGTCAAACACAGAGGTGGCTAAAGTTCGCTGGGTCTGTCCTGCGAAAAGTTGATTGCACTGGCCCAGCTCCAGTAAAGGAAGCAAGTTTTCACTGCAGCATGCGCGTAAGTGCGTTGCTGGTTTGGAGCCAAAATGCCTTGGCCCCACAGGATGAAGCTGTAAAATTCACAGATTCATGGCAAGTCAGGCCAAAGGGAAGCTCTGTAATAATCTGTTGTGACTTGTAACGGGTCTCACAGAAGCTAAATGAAAGACCCCTGTACATTCACATTTTCAAGTGGCAGTGCATGACTTCTCCTGGAAAACATTCCAGTATTTATCATCACTGCTAGGAAAATATTTTATATTTTGAAGCCAGTTTGTCTAACTGGAAAGTACTCTGCTTTCAACTATCAGATCTCCTTACAGATTCTAAGTGTCTGAATACAATGCCCAGAGTTCCATATCTCTCTTTCCTTCAGGTTACATTTACAGCTTTCCACCTCACATGATAAAAATCTTTCTACTCCTGTTTAAATTTGCAGCTTGCTACTCATGGTAGTTGAATTCACCGGGATTTCTGCATTTTTATATTTGAGGGATGTTACAGCCTGGTGATTTTTGTATGCTAGTCTCTGAGAAGTGTGAAAAACTGTGTATGCCACAGCTGCGTGTCACCTGCAGAATAGATGCAGTTGTTTCTGGAAGGATAATTAAATTTACAGGTTCAGATGCCATTTTGCGTCAAGTCTTGGGTTTTTTGAGTGCACTGCCATTGCAGATGTATAGTTCAACAAGCTATAATGGAGTGACTGCTCTAAAGAAGGGCAGAAGCCTGCTTTTATTTCATTGTCCTGAAAAACATGCATTACAGAAATGTGCATGCAGAGATCAATGAATAGAATTTGCTCATTGGAGAGTAGGCTGTTTAGTGCATGATGCAATGCTCCATGCTAATTAATAAGTGGAAAATATTGTGGAAGTTTTCATAGTCTTCTATCAATGGTGTTTGCCTTAGATTATGTAAACTTTATTTCCTACCTCCTGATGGTAAAAGTTTACACAGATTCAGACACCTAAAAAAAAGCTAAAAGATGAGGAGGGAGAGGAAGACACTTGATAAGAAGCAGATGCATATCTGTGGTTAGCTCCAAGGTGAGTTTTCTGCTTTCAGTTTAGGATTATAGTTATTCAAAGCCTCCACAGAAAGATTCCTGTCTTTTATCATGCAGGGAAGAGCTTCAAATGCAGTTCCTGGTACTGTTTATCTGACCTTCGACTATGAGGAGGAAGGAAGAAGCAGCGTTTAGAGCAGTGCCCAGCAAAATGATTCATGCTCCTTTCAGTTGCCCTGACAAGCCTTTCAAACCCTTGACTGCATTTTGCTTATGTAAACAAGAGCTACAACTTAGGTGGAAAGAGGCAGTGTGGCTGACATTTTGACATTCATACTTTTTAAACCCTCTTTGACAAAGATCAGCAGGGAATCCAAAAAGGCAGTATAATTCAGTGCAAAAGTAACTGGTTCTGTTCTTTGAAATCCACATAATGTATATATATTTCTGATTGTACAGCAGAAGAAAAGGCTTACTTGACTGTTTCTAGGTTTCTAAATTCAGCTGCAGCCTTTTGCCAACTTCTTGCAATACTGTTGTTCTCTCTCATTTCTCTGGATCCCCTGTGGAGAGCCGTATTTCTGTAGTGCGTATTGCAGCCATGGGAATCCTGCTGAAGGAGGGCAAATTGCAGGGCACTTTCTGTTCAGCCCTTCATTAGGAGAGAAGAAAGGGTATATTGGTTTGTTCAAATCTCTCTGCTTGTGAAAGTTGCTTCTAATGCCTAAGAAGTAAAACCTGGTGCTCTCTCCCACTCTTCACAACTTAAATCACCAATTAACTTTTTCACCCAGTTTCTAAAGGAAAAAAAACCCTGTCAATCTCGATTTCTTAACCTCATACATTTTGGTAGCAAAGGGGAAGAGCAAGACATAGCTGGAGCATACCAGGGAGAAAAATCATTTTTCTGTACCTCCAAGTTGCTGCCTTGCCTGGGGGAAGAAGGTGCTATAAGACTCTTCTGTGTTTCCATGACTTGTGCTCACACCTAGGATATTCCTGTTTGGCCAAAGACTGTCTGCTCAGACTCTGAATCTAAGACAGTCACTCAATTTGAAAGCTGCAACCTGGAATCTGTAGCTGAACAACAGACATTACTTGCAAAGCTTCACACCCCCTTATAGTGTGTTTTTGGTGGTGCAGTGTATGTGTTGTTGGTCGTGGCCATAGTTAGAGAAGACCCAGAAGGAGTCTAACTTCTAAGGCAAGAGCTTCTGAATTCAGCACCAACTTTAATTCATTTCATTGCCAGAAAAATATTCTGCTGGTGTGGTTGCCAAGGGCCAAGGTAGGTTTCTTCTAATGCATTTGCCACGAGACAGTTCCCACTGGGCTTGAGAGTTAAACAGCAGCACAGTTAGCCCAGCTCAGAAAACCTTCTCGGGGTACTGCGTGCCGAGGGAGCAGGAGTTCACGGTCCCCATTCTCTTGCCTCTGTTAAGTCAAATGCCAGAAAGTTCAGCTTGCAAAACCTCCAGTTCTGGATCCTCTTGGCCATGCACTGTGAACTTAGTCTCCAGCTCTGGCTGGTCCCTCTGAAGTTCTTCCAAATCTCCAAGACTGGTAAGGGCCTGCTATGGTGTCTGCAATTTATTCCTGTTTGATGCACTCTCTAACTTTTCCAGACCATTAGAAAATAGACTTAATAAAGATAAAATGTGTTTCACAACCCTTAATCTGTTTGCTGTCTTACTTGCTTTATGATCTGTGGCAGTATGTTGCCTTAGGCTCCAGCGATGCAGGGCCTTGAGTGTTGAGTGTTCATCTCCATGTTCTTATATGTCTTTTAAAGGAGATGTACCTTCAAGCATTTATTTCTACAACAGATGCACACAGACACTGAGATTAGCGTGACTAGATTATAGGTGATTCTTTCTACACTGATTTTAAAGACACTTTAAACACCATACCTGAAGCATAAACTTGAAGTACACAGTAAGTCTGAAGATAATCTTCTTTTGAGTTTTATTCCCTCTCTAGGTGCCTGGAACAGTGATTTTCTGGCAATCTGGTGCTTTTCTTTCAAACTTGTGTCTCTTAAAAGCAAAACAAAACAAAGAAAACCCACCTGCTTGAGAATTCTAAACAGCTTTTCAGTTAGACTTTCTACTAAAATTAAAGGTCCATTTAATTGACAACACCAGGGAGGTTCTGCTGGATGAAGCTTCTTGGCAGGTTCTCTTTTCTTCTTTTCTCTATTTTTCATTAGTCATCACTAATCTGCACTCTAGAGTTACCTTACTGCAGCTGTTAAGCACTAAGGGAAACCAAGAAACCTATGAAAGAAAACCCGCTATACAGCCTACGCAGTTGCTGCCCTCCCGAGAACAGCCTCTCTCTCCTTGGCTTTCTATTCCACTTCTCCATCTCCAGCGTGTCCTAATACACACTTCTGGCCTCTCAGACCAGAGACCTTGGCCATTTTTTAATGTAGTAAATGCCAGGCAGATCTTTCACTCTAAATAGCATAACGCGGAAGGGATAGCTTAGTAGTTGATAATAGCGGCCCAGGGCAAAAGCCTCAGCTTTATTGCTGAGATTTTCAGAAGAAAAGCGACCTTAGGAATTACTTAATGTTTTACAATTTGGGAAGCAATGGTGGCTTACACAGGCTTAGCTGCTTGCCAAACTACTGTGTAAGCAGTATTCTTGGTGTAGCTTTGGAGGCTTCACCGTAGGGCATATGTTTAAACAGAAAATTGTGAGCAGGGTTGCAGTTTCAGACTGCAACACGTGGCTGGCTGAGCGTGCAGCGCCAGGTGCTGGTGCTCAGGGGGGCGTATGTACCTCAGCCTGGATCTATGGGGCATGGGGGCTCTGCAAGCCATTCCCGGGCAATTTGTGACTCGCATGAGGGTGAGAAGCCACAGGTTGAAGAAAGGCAGAACCACAGTGTAAAACCTGTACACATCGAGCTGTGAGAGGAGTGCATATATAGAAAGTCCTTGTGCATCGCCCTGGCTCTGCACAGCGCTGCCCTGCTGCAGCTGTTTTTTGTGTAGCCCTTCAGGCCAGTTAAAAGTACAATGTTAATCAGTTTTTCTCTTCATCATTCTCAAGTTTCTTTCTCAAAGGAAGCATTAGTCAGTAGTTTTATCTCTCAATTCCGTGTTTATTTTTGAGAGAAGTTTTGTAAAGATTCCTCAAGTAATGTTTAGTCTGTTTGCAAAATCTTACATCAACATGCTTTTGAATTTGCCATGTCATGTAGGGAGACATAACACACGGAGAGTTTAACTGTGAAAAGCAATATGGCTTTTGGCAGCTTTGCCTCCTCTTTTGTTTCTTTCTAAGA
>JAVJGJ010000037.1:76403607-76435689 GCA_035590215.1 Microhierax caerulescens | reverse complement strand
AGCTGCTGACTTTTGTTCTCTCTCTGTAGCATTTCCATGACTACTGGAGCAGGAGCACTTTGGAAAACTGGGTAATTAGTGCTTCCTTATTAAGGTTATTAATGATTCTGACCCTTGTTATATTAAAGAAAATCCTGAGTATTAACCTTATGACCTAAAGGGATTTCCTCTCATAAGTCATCTGTTAATTTATTTATTTTTTTTAGTTCCTAAAAATATACATTTATATTTAGTATTCTTACTATAGATATAAATTCCCATATAGCAAATTTTAAAAATTCAACTAATGGAGGAAAGGACAGCCACAAAAGAAGAGTATTTCAGAGGTAACATGAATGAAGAACATTTGAAGTTGGTAGCTGCGAGTTTGCTAGAATAAAATGGCTTAGAGTAAACCAGAAATATTTTCTTTGATTTTCAACAAGATTTGAGTAATTCAGGTCGCCTATTTCCCTTTGCGCTATATAGTCTGTGGTGAAGTATTGTCAGAAAACTGAAAGTTCTTGCAAAAAAGTGTGAGATATCTTTTGTGTCTCTGAGCTTGTGTTTTTAATAGTGATTACTAATTCACTGTGTGTCAAATGCAGAAGGTCAGGTTAGCTGAATTTTTGTTCAGAAGAGTCTTGGCCTACAATCAATATTTTGATTTTGTGTCCTCTGCCCTGTATATATAGGGGTTTTTTTTCCTTCTTTTTCCTTCTTTTTTTCCTCTATTCTTTGCTTTTTCCTTCCAACAAAATTTGTTGACTTCTTCCAACAAAACAGGTACCTAATGACTTCTTTGGCCCCAAGTCCTGATGCTGTGGTGTGGAGGTATATTCTAAAATTCCCAGACTTAGACTTACTCTTGTTACATGTTTTCTTTCTGGAATGAAATATATGTAATATGTATGTATTGTATGAATGAAATATATATGTAATGTATAATGATACATAGTACATAATGAAAAATATGTAATAATATAGCTTATTTAGCTTTTGCTGGTTTTAACAGCAGGCAGAAGAAGGCTTTTCTTAATATTTTTATATTAACAGTCCGTTTTTAATAGCCTTGTGTTCTCTACAAGACTAAAAATAGTAATCAGAGTAAGCATCCTTCTGGATTGTATTTATGGAATTGAACAAATGGTTGATATTACCACCTGGTAATGTGTGACACCAGCGTTACAATGCTGGCATATATTAGCTGTGACCCGCTTTCATGAGTTATGCTTTCATAGAGTATTCACATGCTCTTTTCTGTTAAAATCTCTTACCACCTTTGATTCAATGCCAGAATCTTTTTTAGGCTTTTCCTTCCTTACCCATTTTTAAAAACGCAGACTGTGACAGTGAGACTTAAATACTCCTGAGGCCTGCAGGTACTGTCACCCTCTAAACAGCACCAAAGCACCAATGTTACCTGGCAGCTGAGCCCACGCCTGTCCCGCCACCTTGTCTGGCCGCTGCCATTTGCGGTTCAAGTATGAGTTCAGAAAAAGGGAATGTTTACTTTAAACATTTTTACCAGGGGAACACAAAGACAAAAAAACAGGTTTTGAGGCAAACCAAACATAGACAAATCTCTTTTCAAATTGTTTAGAATATTTGAGGAATACCTCTTACCACTTGCTTTTCCTTCTGGCTGCTTTACAGGTTTGTACACCCTGAAAGTAACACCTGCTTCCTCCAGGTTTTGTTTATGCTTATGTAGTAAATCGAGGATGGAGTTTACTAGCTACTAAAATCTGCTTATTTACAGTTGCAGTTAACGTTAAAAAGAGGGTTGATGCACCCAAATACCAGCTGTGTTACAGTGTTTGATAGCAACAGTGAAGCTGTGCGTTTATGAGGTTTCATAAGGGAAATGGTCTCAGCATATGATGTGAAGTGTGGTCTTCACCAAGGGGACGTGTCCAGTTGAGTGCACTGGATACCACAGCTTCTAACCACTAAGCGAGCATTAAGTCAGCAATATTAGTGCTGTTTCTTTGCCTGTCCTTCTCTAAATGTGACTGAAAACCCAAAACCCGACTATTTGTGTTTTAAGAAGCCAGTGCCGCACAAGGAGTCAGCTAGCCATATTCCTGTCTGTTTAATTATGACCTGTTTCAGCAGAACCTTCTTGTAGCTCTGACTGTTAGTTTTGACCATTTCATGCAATAAACTGTTGCATGTGATATGGCAGTCCAGAACTGACTGTGTTTGGGACAAATTGATTGAATCAGGTATCTGTGTGCAAGCTGAGCCATAGCTTGTAACTCAGCTGACATGCAGACTCATAAATTAACTGGTGGGAAATACCAAGTTTTGGCTAGTTATTATTGATTTGATTCATTTCCAGGAGGTGGCAAACTAATATGGCACATGGATACTCATTTTCAGTTTCTTAAACGTTGACCTTTTTTTCTGACTGTATGGCTGTAGATCTTTCATTTAGATTGTGAGGCAGCTGTTCAAACGTCACATATTTTAGCCAAGTGAGCAATGCTAGCCAAACTGTGCTAGATCAAACCTCCAAACAAGGTGTTTCAGCATTTGGAGACATTTTACTAGCAAGGTCAGGTTAAAATCCCATCTGCAGGACTGAGCTGCACATCTCCACGTGATTCCCCTGTAATCCCACGGATAAGAATGTGTATTTCTGTGGAGCCCCAAAGAGCTTAGAACTGAAGGTTTCCAACCTGCTAGATGCTGTGCAGACCTACAATCATTCTTCTGATCTCTCAGCATCACCCCATCCTTCCCCTTAATTTTCCTTCAGGTTCTATTAAGTCATAACTTCCTTTCATTCCAAATGGAGTTTGCAGACGTCAGGGCAGGCAGCTGGATGGGATGGAATGGGGTAGGATAGCAAGCACAGAACAGATAGAGCACAGACTTGATAGCAACAATTTTGCCATCTCTTCCAGTTTGTTTTCAGGTGTCCTCACATGGAGGCAATGTCCTGTTTTCCCCTTCCGAGAGCAATTTCTGATGACATATCCAACCTTACTGCCATAATACTAGCTTTTGGATCTTAGTGCAGTGGTGCTACTGTTTCTGCTGAGAGCTTTCTCTTGCAACATGCACTAAAAGGTCAAAAGGTAAAATAAATTTAAAATATGTTCAAGGAAAACATCACCACACGTACTTGACTGTCAGAGTCTGAGGATTATTTTTTTTATTTTCTTGGTGCTGAGGCATTTTTTTTTTCCCCACTTTTCTTGGTGCTGAGGCATATTAGAGATTTTTATGGTTTTGAACGTGATCCAGCATCGATACTGTAGCTCTGGAAGAATGCCAGCAGGGAGCCTTACAGAATATCAAGTTTTATACCATCTTATGTAATGTTTATGTGGGTGGGATAAGACATACTGAAATTCAGTTTATTGAAATTGTTGAAATTATATTCATACTGCCCTGATGCCAGTGAAACTGAAATGCCTATGTTTTGCGGCATTCCTACTGACACATAGACATAGACACTCGCGGAAGAAAGGTTTGTGTTAATGTTTTTGTCTTCTGTGCCTATTTGCACTGGTGAGCTGGTGCCATTACACTAAACGCCTACATTGTGCAGCTATCAGCATGTAAATAAATAAGGGAAAGGGTCGGAGTTCTTAAAAATATGAAGATTTATTCAGGCCTGCATTGCTGGTTTGAGAACCTTCCTTTAGACAGAGTTTAGTTTCTTTTCAGAAAAGGCAGTATCTATTTCTCTCATTAATCTTTTCACTGCAAAACTCATGTTACAACAATGCACAGAAACCACTCTACATAAGTTATGTCTTTTTGATTTTATCAGTATAATTCAATCATTGTGGATATATTTACATCTGTATAAAGCTACCCGGTACAATACAGATTTTTCCTGTCTTAGGAGACAGGGAGAAAGACATGTTTACTCTGAGGTTACTCTGTTACCATCTAGGAGTTTGGTGGTACCAATACCACCATGTTGGGGGAAAGATATGTGATAGGAGCCAGGCTCCTAGCCAATGTAGTACTTGCAGTAATAAAAATAAATAAAAATTCTGTGTCAAGACCAAACTGTAAGTGAATATAAATGTAGCTTTTTTAAAGTGTATTTGCTACTTGAAGCTGTTTAATCTCAAAAAATACCAAAGCAAAACAAAACATCATTTACAAATCTGAGAACTCTACTGTAGAGGTTGTCATTTCTGACAAAAAATGTCCCACATTTTTTGTCTGGGCATTTACTCACCTTATCTTATTCATTTTAACAGCCTCCTAAGCAACAACTAAAAGTGTGATAGGCATTGCTGGTGGGGACATTGAGCCTTCATTACAGTAACCTACCATGGAGTGTCCAGTTCATAGTTATTGTCAGAGGACTGCAGAGAAGGTCCCCTTTCGGACTAATTCTTGCTTAGCCATAAAGCAGGTTGTAGAAGACTGGGTTTGGAGTTTGGGGGCTTTTTTTGTTCACTGTGGACAGAACAAGAACGAATGGGTCTAAATGGCAAAAAAAGGAAATTTAGGCTAGACAGCAGAGAAGCCTTTCTTGCTGGCAGGGTAGTTAAGCACCAGATGGTTGTGGTGCATCCACCATTAAGGATTTGTAAGGCAGGTCAGGCAAACAGTTTTCAAGAATGGTTTGGGAAGACTAAAACCTGCTCTGGGCAAGGAGAGAGGAATGGGTATTCTGTTCTCCTTCAGCTCCATTTCCTCTGATTTTTGAATAATGATTTTGATGCTATTTAACAATTAATATAACTAGCTGTGCTGTCCCTGTGTGTTTTACTGATATTCCTATATTCCTGTTTGCTCTTGCAGCATGTGCAGTGAGGAAATCATGATAACAGAATTCGTTAATGTATAAAGGAAAGACTATGCCCCTGTCTGGCAGAGCATTCAAATTCTGAAGGGCAGCTGGGACATGTTTTAGCGGAAGACTTAGCAGACCTGGCTTAACAGTTGGACTTGATGGTCTTAAAGGTCTTTTCCAACCTAAATTATCCCATAATTATATGACATCTTTAACTTTTGTTTTTCTGTATACAGGATTCTCAGGTGTTTGTGACACGTCTTTTTATGACTTCATTGCATAACATATTTGGAAATTGCTGGGAAAATAGTCCAGCTTTTTTTTTTTTTCTTTAAATTTTCAAAATTCCTTTACAGGATTCATTTTTTTTCAGTTAACATGATTAACAGTAAAAAAAAAAATATTTAGACAATATTGCAGTTTAAATAGACTGCAGAATTCTTACACATACTTTATTTGTACTTCAGAAATTTGGCAACTTAAGAAGCCTACCCTATCTCTTGTTCTTCAGCTCGTCACAGCATCTAAAATCAATTTAGCAAGAAGATACTTAACCAGTGCTTTGAAGTATCCATACATAAATATTGCCTTGTCATTCTGTTGGTTGGGATTATGTTACTTACTGAATGATTGCTACTCATTTTTTTGCCAGTATAATCAATAAAAGTGACACTGAGAAATCTGATCTTCCCTCTCTGCAGGCCAGCTTTGGGTGGTCTCCTTACATCATCTTTTCGGCAGCACCAGGAGTCCTTGGCAGCAGAAAGAGAAAGACGACGTCAGGAGAGAGAAGAAAGGTTGCAAAGGATAGAACGTGAAGAAAGAAACAAATTCAAGTAGGAACCAAATTTGTTCTCAATCTGCTACTTTAATGCGTGATGGCTTTGTAAATCATTGAGGCATTCAGTTGCAAAATAATTGAACTGTTGAATAGTTTGTGCGTCTCTTTAGACACCTTTCTTGATCTAAGTATCTTAAGAATTGATAAATTAAACACATCATGATGAATTTTGGCATTTAATAAACCAGCAATCTTTTTAAAGACAGCTATATATTTGCCAATTATGTTGTTTGGGTATCTGCAGAGGCCAGGTTTTATTAGCTAATATACTTCCTAAAGTATAATCTCAGTGAGGCATAGGGTTTGAAAGTTAAACAGTGGGAGGAAGGGACAGCACCAAGACATCTTTTTGGTTTTATGTTCTGCAGAGTGAAAGTGGTTTGCTGTCTTGGGATGTATGGTAGTGTTTTAAAAGTATTTTTTCCTGCTTTTCTCAATATGTGTCTCTTCCTTCTGGAAACAACTGACAGAAAGTAATTAGTGAAATTATTGTTCAAACCATGGCCAGATGAAGGCCTCCCCTCAATATAGGAATCTCCCTGTTCACATCAGAAAACATGTTCTGTGTTGTGGGATCCCAGGGTGTGCTGCCTGAGGATAGCGAGGCAAGCCCTCTCCTTTTAAAAGCATGCCTGGAAATCCTAGCACGGGCATTAGCAAAGACTGCAGTGGGCTTAGGATAGGTAAGGAGACTGTACCTGGTTTCCCTACTGTCTGAAGAGTGTACACTAAGAAACCAATTTGTTTCCTCATAAACAGAAGTGAAAAATAAATACATTGTTTAGTAATTAGAAGTAATGTAGTAATTACATGTAGTAAACTAAAGAATGGTTGGATAAAAGTTTTGTAGCCTTAGAGTTGGTATTTATGGAGAAGATGGCACTGGGTTTCATGTGAGCTTGTTTATTAGCATGCAGGATTGTTTTCACTGTAATCATCTCTTTAGGAAGAAGAGGAAATGGTCTGTGTCAAGTGAATTTGGAAAGAGAAGTAACTTACTAGTGGGTGGTTGGGTGGTTGGTTGAAGGAGATATTCTCCTGGCTCCAGAAGACAGCTAGTTTTGAAGAAAATGAGAGGCAGAGGGAAGGTGGAAGAGCACCATAATAGGATCTTTGGCATCCAACAGCTGCCCAAGTTCTCCTGAAACAGAAACAATCAGGTCTCAGTCTTCAAGCCTCTTCCAAAAACTCTCCCTCTAAGTGGTATCATCAGGCTGCAGCAGGCTGCCGTGGACAGCCAACATGATCTTTCAGAAAGGAAACTCCCAGACCAAAAAAGCCACCAGGACGTTTGGCAGCTTGACCTGTTTGAATAACAGATCTGCACATTTCCATAGAGGTTGGCTACAGTAGTTGTTCTGTCACAAAAAGAGCTTCCTTAAAGTCAGAAAAACTATTTTTTAAAAAATGTACATTTTCATCCCATTATTTGAGATTCAGAAACTGGTTAACTAAATGTTGTGATTGTGTTGCATATTTAAGATGACAACTTTTCAGTGCCCAGTGCTTTCATCTTCTAAATTTGAGTTTCCTTGTCACCCAAAAGTTGTACCTTGATTTTGAGTTGAGAGTCTCCAAAGCCACCAGACTTCACAGACAGACAGCATCCCGCAGTTGACTAAACAGTCTGGCAGGAGGAGGACAAAGCCACAGCAAATAATCATGAAGTTTCATAAGAGTTCTTGGGATTACATTATCGTATCATCAGTCTGGCTAGAAACCCAGTCTCTGAAGATGTATTTTTGATTAAAAATAGCACTTGCAATTCACAGCCTTTAAACTCGTGAGCAGTACTGGATTTACCATCATGACTCATTTGTTATCTCATTCTTTCCAACTCTGCCTCAAGAACATTGTAGGTTCTGGCACCGTTATTGACAAATTGAGGATAATTTAAAGGAGAGCATCACAAGTTGTGAAAGAGTGGTTTTCGGAGAAGCATTAAAAAGCTTCATGAGCTACTGCTAGGAGAAGGAATGCTGTATATAATGAATATTTTTCTCAGTAAGAAGACTGTTGTACCCATTGCATACATCGAACAACATCACCTAAAATAAAGAAGGGAAGGGTGAAAGTTGTCAGAGGGGAAAGAGTTAAAGTTTGCCTGCTGAAAAATTCCTAGATTTTTTTTCCCCCCTGGAATTATTCCCATAGCTATTGTAATTCCAAAGAATACTCTGAAAATATGATAAAAGTATAGCCAGTTCAGCGATTCAAAGGTTGTGGAGACAGCCTGAAACAGTCATATGTGTTCCTTGGTAATAGACTGTTGAGGAGCACTTGGAAGCAAATGTTTGATAACTAATGGTATAGTAGATGATATGTAGTTCATTTGATGATACAATATAAAGGGAAAAAATAGGTTTTTATTCATAAATGGAGTAGCTCTAAAAATCTTTCTGGTACTCACAGGTTACGCTGTGGAGGAATCTAACAGATAAGGTGAAAGCCTCATGAGTTTTGTCCACCAGATTCAACAAAACATTAAAAATATATTGTAAGGAACTATCTTGCTGTGATATCGAGGCAGGCTGGACATCCACTGGGTTCTGCTGTGCTCTGAGTTAAATTTGCATCTTCATTTGTGGACGTGACAGTGCTGCCTGAAGTCAGTGCTCAGGTGTCCAGCAAAGTTGACTTGGCAAAAGCTAAGTTTGTGAGTTACTTGAGGAGCTGTGGGAAAGGCAGCTGAGACAGAAGGAGGTATCTAAAATGCAGGGTGAAAAACAAAGACGTGAAAGGCTGTAACCTGTCTGGTTATCCTGCATGCACCTTGTATGAACAAAGAATTGTCCTACTCGGTAATGACAGTCCACTGTCCTGTTTCCAGTTGTGGCAACTAAAACACACTGAGATAAGGTACATTAGAAGGAGAGGCAATACAGTATGCTCCCTGCCTTGGTCTCGCCTGCCGGGTGCCAAGGTCTCTGTTTTGGGGTATTCTAGATGAAGCAAATGAGGAATGGTTTAACAGCCACTAATGTGCCTGCTCATTATGATGGGACCAGTTCATTGTATCTGATTTTGGATACCAGGTTTCAAAAGGTGCTTCAAGGTCTTCACTTTTTGGTTGGTTTTTTTTTTTTTATAATTACTTGTAGTGGTCTTCCAAAGTACTTATTTGGTGTACACATGTGGTGTATGCATGGATGAGTAAGTGTACAGGCACCCATTTCAGCATTTCATTTTTTAAAAAAACTAATAATTTTTGTCAACAATAGCCTTCATTGTCTCTGATCAGCTTGTTTGTACTGCTCTTGGTTTCTCCTACTGTACTTCCACTTCTGTTACTTCTCTTACTCTTCTGGTTTCCTCTGCGATTTACTGCAATTCTCTTTTTAGCCGTGATTATTTAGACAAAAGAGAAGAACTAAGACAAGCAAGAGAAGAGAGGTTTGTATATAATGCATCCATCCTTCCCTTTGGTTGTTTGCACTTGCTATATTCTTTACCGTGGAACTGTCGTGTATTTACATTTTTAACTCTGCATGCACAGAACTCTTCTATTCCAAAAGATTTGTATAAGAAAGCAGTTGTTTCATTAAAGAGGAGAATGAAGTCCAGCTGTAAGCACAGCAGTAAATGAAGAGCAGTGGGACTGGAATGCATAAGAATGATTGATGATCTATCTTTTATCTATCTGTGTGGGAAATAAGCTTACTCCATTTGCCTCAGAAATTTGCCCAAATTTAGTATAGTTATAAATTGAATAAGTCTGTCTTTCTTGCCCAGTGGGTCCCAAGCTTTCTGAAGGGTCAGAAAAGGCAACTGAGGATAAAGGAAACTGGGGTCACAAACATTGCAAAACTGCAGTCACAGGCTGATGCAAATGGATCTGACCCACTCCCAGCATATTTTTATCTTTCAGGGCCAAGTTTTCTTTGCCGATCTCTCTAAAAAGCAGCAAGTAAAT
This sequence comes from Microhierax caerulescens, assembly GCA_035590215.1. Classification (NCBI taxonomy): domain Eukaryota; kingdom Metazoa; phylum Chordata; class Aves; order Falconiformes; family Falconidae; genus Microhierax; species Microhierax caerulescens. The sequence goes on along the minus strand of JAVJGJ010000037.1, from coordinate 76,426,185 downwards.
TACAAAGCTTAGCAGTGTTTATCATTGGGACACTGTTTTAGTTTTTGTCATGGTTTAACCCCGGCTGGCAACCAAGCCCCACGCAGCCGCTCAGTCACCCCCCCTCACCCAGAGGGATGGGGAGGGAAATCAGAAAGAACTGTAAAACTCGAGGGTTCAGATAAGAACAGTTTAACAGGGAAAGGAAAAGCCATACATGCAAGCAAAGCAAACCAAGGAATTCCTTCACCACTTCCCATGGGCAGGCAGGAGCTCAGCCACCCCCAGGACAGCCGGGCTCCATCACACATAATGGTTACTTGGGCAGACAAATGACATAATGCCAAATGTCCCCCCCTTCCTTCTTTTTCCCTCAGTTTATATACTCAGCATGGTGTCATATGGCATGGAATACCTCTTTGGCTAGTTCAAGTCACCTGTCCTGGCTGTGTCCCCTCCCAGTTTCCCGTGTCCCTCCAACTCTCTCGCCGGCAGGGCCCAAGAAATCAAAAAGTCCTTGATTTGGTATAAACATCACCCAGCAACAACCAAACCCATCCCTGTGCTATCAACATTGTTCTCACATCAGAGCCAAACCACAGCACTGCACCAGCTACTAATAAGAAAATTAACTCTATCCCAGCTGAAACCAGGACAGTTTTATTTAAATAGTGTATTTAAAGGGACTGAAGGTTTGGGATTGTTTTCCTTTTTTAAATTCAATTAAAGTTTAGAAACTCTAGGCTAAGCTGGGAGCTATGTGCTTAGGAAAGCACATTTTTCAAGGAATACTCAATTAGAGACCTTTGCCTTTCAGTAGCTTAATCTCTACCTCCACTAGTAATTACACCCTGGAGGGAGCTCTTGTTTTTACCTGGAAAATAAGCACATTTCTGAATAAATAGTACAAGAAAAATCATCCAGATTGATTCAGTTCTGCTTTTATGGTCCCTTAGAGATTACTTTCTAGCGATACTTTTGGATTGTCAAGAATTGGAACTACATTATCAAAGAGAGCAGCCATCTCAGAAATCGTGTTGCCTCATTTTTTTTTGGGGGTGGGGTGGGTTTGTGTTTGGTTAGATTTTTTTTTCCCCATTTAATTTCTGCAGCCTGAAGTCTGATCTATTGTGGCTGCAGCAGTAATACTGAAAAATTATTTTGACATCTCAAAGAGTAAGAAAAAGTGGATGGGCTTTCCTTTGTCCTTTCAACCAAAGCAATTGCAAATAGTTTAAAGTATTTTCTAAAATGAAACGTGTCTGAGCACATAAGCATCATGTACTGATCTTAGCTGAGTAAAACTTCTTACTGTTAATGTGCTCATCAGCAAAAATTGAAACAAATTAAAATCGAGCTCTCCAGCACTTTCAAGTTGCAAGGGAACGTACCAAGTAAACCAGAGTATTTTGGGGGAACTATTCACCAGCAGGAGGGCATCACTGCTGTGCAATGAGACAATTTCACTGGTCATTAGGCATATGTCTTTATCCTTAGGGCTCTTTTGAACTGAAATGTTAGACTATCATTTCTTCCTGATAAAGAGGAAAGATGTGTTTACTTCGATAGCACATAAATATTGGAGAAAACTTCTGCAAGGGAGTCTTACACAAGTAGTCCATTGCAGTGGCTTTCTGTAACTAATTTTTAACTAACACCTTTGCATAAATGAAGTTTCATTTCTTATAGCAAGTTTCATGTTGACTTGTTTTAAGAGAATGCATGGACTGTAAGAAAACGCTATAGTCAAGATGCTAAAATCCTAATTAAAATTTGGATTGTACATTTCCTCTGTGTCAGTTTGGAAAAGTAGTATATAATCTTGAGCACATAGGAAAAACTGTTAAAAGGACTGGTTTGTCTAAGTTCTGTCAACATTTTGGAGCATTCTGTGTACTGTGGCATCACCCTGGAGCTCCAGAATACAGGCACTCACTTTTCCACTGGCTCTGGGGTGGTCTTGGTACGAGGGAGAAAGATTCCTGCAGTTCCAAGGGGTCTGAGTGTAACTCAGCACCATTTCTTTAACATGTTCTTGCTTTTCAATTATTTGAGGCCTCTTTTACTTTGCTTGGTTGGGTATTTTCCAATGGTAGTTTAAAAATAAACCCCAAAAAGGTGAGCATCCAAGCCCTCTCTAGTGTGATTTATGGCTCAAATGCTTTCCACCCCATGGAAACATTTGACTTTGTTGGTACATAAACATTTTAAGTTGCCCTCAGAGCACTGTTGCCAGACCTAGAGAACTTGCAATCTTGTTTTCATCTACTTGAAGATAATAAGGGGAATGTCTTGTTTGTGAGGTATATCAAATGGATAACCCACAGACTTTTGCCTCTGTCTATAAAGAATAGTCAGCATAGATGTGTTGATGTCTGCGGGTTTCCATGGTGTAAAGGAATATGGCAGTATATACAAAGGCAACGTTCAGTGCTGTAGTGGAGGAACCAACTGCAGCAGAGGGATGGTAGTTTGTCCTTTCAACTCCTTAAGATTTTGGTCTTCATGAGACCTTGTGTGTTTGATGCTAGCATTCATTCATTGTTAAGACACTGGGCAGAAACAAAAAATAACCTAAATAAATGTAATTTTTCAACTGTTAAGTGTTAATAACTGATTCTTTAATGATTTTTATTTCTCTGTTAAATTGCTATATCTGCTCATTAGGCTTCCCATCTGATAACTTGTTATGCTGATATGCTGCCGTGGGAGTTGCTGTTCTGTTTCCCTTTTTTCTTTCAGTATAGTCAACAGACACATTTTGAGAAAGCATATCTTGATGATGTTCTCTGCCTTGCTGGTTGGCTGTGCAGCACACAGCTACAGAAGCTAAAACGTTAAAGCAGCTGAAAAAGAGCTGAGGACAATAAAACATTGTAGCTCCCCCCCGTTATAGAAGGATCCATCCAGATATTTGTTGTAGCCTGCTGGCAAACTGCACAACCCTCCTTGGTGGCAATCGGCTGGGCTGTACCTGTTTGAGCTGTGATCAGTCTGAATGGCTCTTTATGAGTCTGAAGTCCCATCTGCCCTCCTTGTGAGGAAGCAAAAGGCACAATACGTAAGTGCCCAATGTTGAGAGAGGACTGGCTTTGTGAACTGTAACAGAATGCTGTGCTAATGCCAGCGAAAGACTTTCTCCTCTATTGAAAGGGCAAAAATCATTCTCGAGAATTGGCTTCATGTTAGAACTGTAAACAGTTTCTATTTTATAACCATACAAGTATGTGGCTTGTTATATTTTCATCCAGAGTCTGTAGGGGTTCTTTTTCTCACAGAATTTGTTCAAAGCCTGCACTTACCTCTGGAGGAATAAAAGAAAATGGGTTTGTTCTTCACCATTGCTGTTCACAGTAAAGCAAATTGCCTCTGAAAATTCAAGGACTGTTCTTTAAAGACGTGTTTCTGTGCACTATATGGATGTTTGCAAATGTGCATGCATGTGTGGCTACCATATGTAGTAAGCATGTTTGTTACCACATATGTCTGACTTCTTTACCCTGCCTGCTTTTAATGCACCCTCGTACACTAATTTGGGCTGTCAGTGAGGCAGAAGGGGGGGAGGAGAGGTGTTCCCTTTTACAAAGTGTTTACAATGGTGGGAGGATGACCACAGTGTTTCAGGGACATAAGCAGTAGTCTTGATTAACCTGTTTAACACTTGACTTGTGGGTAAGATAAACAGTCTAAAGCCCCCTCCAGCTGTATTCATGAATTTATTCCTTAGCAAATAATGGTGGATAAAATTAGCAGACATCTGGAAGGGGCACATACTTCAAAGTTATTTTGGTCGAAATGTATAAAGCACACTATGAAGAATATGATTGGTAGCTGGTCTTAATAAACAGTGAGTTCTGCCTGCCTAAAATGCAAAACAGATGTATCTTTGTTCTTTTAAAGTGACTTTGATGAATAAACTACATGTGACGTCAGGTACAAGCTATTGGATGTCTGAGTCCGGCAGAGAAATTTTTTAGAATAAAAAAAAGAAAACTTTCCATTGTAGACTCTGGAGAGAACAAAGTGAATTCCAGTGCATTGCTCTCAGAGCAAATAGAAGCAGGTTCAGAGACTTTAGATAGTCAATCCAAACATTTATTGTTATTATTTTCAGGGAGATCTGGTTTTGTCTGCTGCACTGAACCGTTTTCTTCTCCTTGCAGCAAGTCTCAGCCTTTGGCTATTTGCATAAATATTAAGGGGATCTGGCTTCAGAGGCTTTTTTTTTCTTTAGTTTTTTTTCCCCTCCCATTTTAGTTTTGGAAGAGGGAGGGCTGGGAGGAGGAGAAGGAGGTGAAGGAGGAGGGTGAAAAGGAGGACACAAATGATTCCGAAAGGAGGAGTACTATGCAGACACAATGCTACATCTAAAGACTCTTTAACTCTTCTGGTATTTGCTTGTATTTTGTCATGAGCAATTTAACATTTTTCAGAGCAACAGTCTTTGCTTTGGTGTGTGTTTGGCAGCTTGAGCAGGCAGGCAGTTCTGTGCTCTATCCCTTGTCTCACAAAGTCAGCTCATACTCTGCAGGTGTTTCATCCATAAACAAGCGTCAGCCACAGACTTCTCTTTCTTTACGGAAACCCTCTGGAATTTAACTTTCAGATACAAATACTTGGAGAGGTTGGCAGCAGAGGAGTATGAGAAGGAGCTGAAGACTCGGAGTGTAAGCCGGGGCAGAAGTGAGCTGTCCTTGAACCTGAGATCTCCTTCAGCCCCATCCTCACCTTTACCCAAGTGCGTAAGCCCAGCATCCATAGAGTCCCAGGAAGAGCTGAAGACCCCTTCTAGCCCTTGTGGGACACCTCAGCCCTCAGAAGGTAAGTGAAAAGTAAAGAGTGATGTTCTTATCACAGTTGCTCTTGGGCTAGCAGTGGTTTTTGATGTACGAGTGCAAGAATACAACCTCTGAGATGCCAGAGTATAGAGTTGTATTATATTGCTTCATGCTGTCTTCCTAAATTTCCTGGGTTTGCATAGATTTGGATGTCTTCTAGCCTATTCAAGCGAAGAATATACTGCTAATTGTTGCTATGATTTATATTATCATTGTCTGTTGCTATTACAATGGAATGATTGGAAAATACAGCATACAGAGGGTCTTAATTTTAGCATCATGTTCCTTGTGTATTAGAAGTTACTGACTAGACCAACAATGTTCCTGCCAACAGATTTTGCTTATGTGGATTCTCTGAAAGAAATGCAACAGATGAATGCCAAGATTATAATAACCTTCCAGCAGAGCGCAGGCTGAATGGGACAAACAGAAAAGGTCTTGAATTAAAGGCAGGGAGGGTGTGTTGGTTATTTTTAACACCAGCAAAAACTCTTAAAATTGTAGCACAAGTAGTGAAGGACTTAAAAGAGACCACAGACAATTAGTAAAAAGGAAAGTATAATTAGTGTTTGCACGGTTGGTTTGCTGTCATATAATTTATTGGTGTACAGAGCAATATTTTTTGTGTGTGCACGTCATTCTGCTGCTTGCATCATGTACCCCTCCTTCAGTCCTCAAAAAAACACCCACCATGCAGATTCATATGTGCCACATGATGTTGCATTAACATGGGGAGCTAGAATGCATGTTGAGGGTGAATTATCTCCATCATTCATTTTTATTTTATTTGATTTCCTGCTTTGTGCTATTGGTGATTAATGCATTTGTAACATGCACTGCTTGGTTTTATTGAGTGTTATGGCTGGTAGCATGCTATAAAGCAAGGCAATTTAAGAAAAAAGTTACAAATACTGAACGTACCACGTGTTTGTCCTTGCCATAATAAGTAGGTGATGTTTATTTAATTTAGGTTTATGTATTTTCCCAATTCTGTTCCCAGTTTTCTTGTCTGGCACCTTAAAAGTCTCAGTGGAATAATTTGAACTTAAAAAACATGGATATTTTCCTGTAACACTGATATGCAGAAATATCCAAATGCCCATTTTTTTAAGTGCAGTATTGCTTTGAAAGCAAATAAGCTGCATTTTTCCACCATTTGGATTTCAGAGCTGGGTAGGGAGCAAGTATCTCTTTTATGATGATCATTTAACATACTTCTCCTGGAAGCATTAGAAAAAAAAAACGCAGTATGAAATGGAGCAGCACAATCCATTTGGAGAATAAATTTAGAGCAGGTGTACAGAGCAACTTTAGGCAGTTGCTAGAATATGGCAAAGCTATCAACACACGGGTAGGCAGGACATCTCTACGAAAATTTCTGGCAATATCACTAGGCATCAGAGGGCAGCACCTGGAAGTCTGGCAAATGGACTGCAATGAGACAACATATGAATGGGACAGGGTAAGCCTCCAGCCAAGGGCGGCTGAAGTCAGATGGCCAGGACAGCACCAGAACAGGGGCGTGAAATCTGTATACTTCAGTGGGAGCTGTGCACGAGGAAGGACTGCTGTTTCAAGCCTACCAAAAGCATTGGAAGGGCTATATGAAGTAACGAGCACGTGGGCAGGGCAGGCTCTCTCATCTGAAGGTAGCCAGACTATTGGAAATAAGCCAACAGCTGGCAAGCTTATTTGTAGATTTTGTGCCATGGCCTCTAGACTATTATAAGTTGCTTCTGCTCCATAATGAATTAAAATCTCAGCTTTTGCTGTCCTTAGGAAAGGTCATGAATCCCACTTAACAGATAAAGAAACTGAGGCATTAACTTGCATAAGCCAGTTGTAGGAAAGCTGAAATAGAGCCATGGACAGAAACCTGATTACTTGCACCCCAAGCAGTTGGCTTTGAACATGGGGGTGACCGTCTTCCCAAGCAAGGGTCAACTGCAGAAGGAAAACACTTCCTTGGTTCTGTGCATAGCACCATCCAAAGACTCTGCAAAATGCTGTTAACGGATGTATAATACTCATCTTCAGAATTTAGAACCTGAAGTTAAAAGGGAAGTGTGTTCCTATACTAGCAAAACAATAAGTGATTTTCAGAGTCAGCTTTATTATATGCCATTTGTACTTCAGCATCCTTTTGCCATCCAGTATCTACTGGGTTTAGGAAGGAAATGGATTTTGTCTGTGGAACTTTGTCCCATGCTGTGAAACATCTCAGTATCATTACCCAATATAAAAATCTGGATTTACTGAGCTGAAGTGTTTTCTCATATAAAACAATTGGTTCCACTAAAGTAATCAAGTCTTGTAAGACTTACTCTTGTAAAACTTGGGGTATGGCATTCAGAGGAAATGAAGGCAGTCTCATAACTGCGAAATGGAACTTAATATTTTTTTTCAGAGCAGCTACTTCCTCTTTTGTAATTTCATTGGAGAATATTTTATGAAGTGCACATGTGCAGTAAAGGAGAGCAACAAAAACAAAGACATCTCTGAAGTTAATCTACAAAGGACTTGGAGAAGAACCCTTCTCTGAGAGGAGCAGCTTTTTTAGCACTTGAGGAAGTAAGCAGGCCAACCCAAGTGCACATTGTGGACAGTAGGAAACCTTCTGAACACACCAGTAGCTGAGCAAACTCAGAGTTCAAATACTGCCTAAAGCATGACTGGTGAGAACATCTCGGCAGATAGAGAAGCACCAGAGCATGTGGGCACAGTGAGGACACTGCAGCCCCAGCTGTAGAGCTAGAGGAACCTTGGTACAGAAGGAGGAGGAACTGGGTGGGGCAGCAAAGAAAGGTGATTCTGGACATGATGGAGAAAGAGCAGAAAGAGCCAGTTCCCTACTGGTGGTCACCCTGTGCTAGTTTTCATCATCACAAGGGATGGGACGAAAAGATTGGGGTGGAGGTAGAGAAAGAGAGAGAGCCCCTGCTGAATTCACAGCAAGAGGAATCTTGTGCTGGAGGAGCTAAGGGGAGACAACAACCAAAACTTCAAGTGATGCCCAAACAATTGAACCAAGAGGGCTTGAGCAGGTGTAGCCATCTTCAGACTTAGTGTATGCATCCTCAAGAGAGCTTATGTATCTCCCAGCTCCAAGTAGAGAGCAGGGAAAATTGATGATGTGGTTTCCTAATCTATTACCCTGACAGGGGATTAGATGTGGGTCCAGAGGATGTTTTGTTCTCTGTGAGGGCTTATAGGACTGGGGGGTTGAGGTCTTATCAGCAGGTATTAAGTATACAACATCTAGTGTCTGCTTCAGAGTTCATTTATACTTAAATATCAAAAGAAAAGTAATTTCCCTCAATGTCCCTGTATAGCATTATGAATTCATAGGCATGTTTTTCAGAAGGGAACAGCTTGCTGTCCTCTCTAACCTCTCACTCAGAAGAGGGCTGTCACCGACATCTGGTCAGAACATAGTAGATCAGGTTGCTAGGGCTTTATGTGACCAAGTCTTGAAAATGTCAGAAGATGCAGATTACACCATCTCTCAAAATCACAATATCTTTACATATTTATTGAGCAACCCTGCTACTGTCTCTTTTAGTGATGAGGATACACAGCTTCTTTGGGAGATTTCATTCTTCTGAGAAGTCTTTGCGTTTTTTTCCAATAATACATTTTTAGAGAGTAAGTTCTGGCAGAAAAAGCAGTGGGCATATGACTCAAAAATTAGTCCTTAAAGCCACATTCACATTCAGTTTTTCTCCTCCTGATTAATCCCATTGCAAGTAAAACTTCTGCTCATTTAAAGACCTCAGCTCACTCATGTATTTTAATAGGGGCATCAGAGAAAAGCTAAGACTTGAGAGAAGTGTGAAAAATAGCATGTGCAAGTGAAAGAGATTACCTCTACTATTGAATCTGTCAATCCCAGCTTTGGTTTTAAGAACTATGTATGCGTAAGAACTGGATTTAAAAAAAATAAATTTGTTACTTATGATGGCATCACACTTCTTGATGTCTCAGGAACACCTTCTTTGCTGATGATGTCATATGTTCTGAGTGTCATATCTGCTTCCCTGAGTCTTTGCACTCTCCACCAGCAGAAGCCTGAAGACAAGGGACAGAGCCTGGTCTGTTATTTAAGTGTTGATACCTGCAAAGTTGCCACTTAGTGTTTTTTCTGGTGTGAAAAAGGATCCAGTAGATATGGGACTGAAAGTTCCAGCTCATTTCAAATAGGCCACCACCAAGTACTCACTGAGAGTTGTATTTAACATCTTTGGAAGTCCTCATCAATCTCAGCACAATGGATTACATGACTGAACTGCAAGCGATGAACACATGTCCAGCTTGCTGGCTTTATTCTGCTAGTGTTTGCTGACAAATCTGATTTTTTAACTTCTTTTTGAGGGGAGCACTGCTGGATTTAGCTCACTGTTTATAAGCTCTTCGGGTTATAGGGGATTGGTATTTCCCTAAAAAAAGAGAGACTGTCAAAATGAGTGTCAACATATCCTTTTCTTCTTCTAGAAGTGCCTAGATTTGGATCTTCCTTGAAATCAAAAGAGCAGCCTGTGTCAGTATATTGCTCTTTACTCTTTGTTACGTATTAGATTTTGCTAAGACACCGCATCTTTCTGGTATGTGTGAAATATTCCTTGTTTGAAGAGTATCCACAATTCTTTTGAACATTCTCATTTTCTCAAGCATTTCTTAGATCTCCCTTGGCTTTATCCTATTGAATCTTCAGTGTAGCTTCATGACCAAAGTGGCATAAGCATTAGCAGTCCTGGCGACATTTTAGTCAGCTTCTTTCTCCACCTGAGATGTTGCAGTTGACCTTTTTGGTTACTGCATGAGAGCTTTTCTTTTTGAAGAGAAACATCTAAAATTCGTATGAAACTATGATTATTCAAGGATTAATTGATGATGTGGACCATTGCATTATGGCATGCTCAGAGTCTTTCATGCTACAATACCACGTTAGTTCCAGGAACTCCTGAAGGATTCCTGACCTTCCATCTCAGTAGTATTCGAATCTTGGCTTGACTTTAAAATGCTCTTGTGCTATACCTACACACTGACAGCTGTGGTCAGAAACACACCACTGGACTTCAGAGTGTCTGCCAACTTCTTGCCAGCTGTCTGTAATTTTGATTCTTTTGCAGGTGGTGTCCAGGTTACAGTCATAGGTAAGGTACATTTAAAGAGACAAGGCATGTGCAGAGCTCTTCACATATCTCATATTAGACCTTCAGATGCTCTCTATGTAGAAGAGGGAGAAGGGTAGGCTTCTAATTGGGTGTGTTTTAAAACATCCTAGAGGGATTCCAATGAGCACGGACTATATATTAAACATTATGTGTACTTTTTTTTATATAGATGTATGATATATGCATGCCTGGTTATTTAACTAGCTAGACATTTAAAGTCAATAGTGAAAGTGTAGAAGCTTAGCTCCAATGAAATCAGTAGTAAAAAAAAAATCATTTGCAGTTTTGTATGCTTAAATTATATGAAATTAACATGGAATAGTGTGCTACTGAAGATGCATTACTGAAACCTGGTTTAAAAACTTATTGTAAAGATAGGCATAGGCATTGTTAGAAATCATTACTCTTTCTGTGGGTGTCTCAGAAAATAGGATAGGCACGCAACACAAAACGGTCTTAGGAAAATATTGTGACCGTCATTATCGTCTTTCTCAGGATACATCCATTTACCTGCTCCCTACAGGATTGAAATGTTTGGATTGCCTTCCAGTGTGATACTTTTTTTCCTAATTAATTTGGTTCTTGAAGAAAGTTTCATCATATATCATGTAATCCAAAGACTATGACAAGTCCAGAAGACTCCTTTGCATTATTGTAATAAAAAATAGTTAACAGGAGGAAAAAAACAAGTATGACTTTGTCATTGCAGTTCAGCCACCCAGCACAAGATTTAATACAAAGGGGATTTGGGAAGTACGCAGAACTAACGTGCATGCCCATTTTCATCACTTTTGCATGGCATTTCAGTTTTCAGAACATTGTGAGCTGCTTGATGTGAATAGGTTTGGATGCTCTTCAGTTTCTTCGCAGCATGCAGAGAATATTTGCATGTGAAAATCTGCTGTTACAGCTAAAAACCCTAAAGGTGAATAAATTAATTTCACTGTCAGTGATAAAGCAAGGAAGAAAAAAACCAAGCATTGTATCAACAGTGTTTGCTGTGTGCCAGCCGATAAAAAAGCTCATCTTATGCCATATGCTGACCAATTTGAAACTAAATTTGTGCCATATGCCAAGCAGTTGGAAACTGTTCAGTTTTGATGTGGCTATTCTGAAGTAAATGTGCATGAAAAAACATATGGGTTTTGTCAGCCAAATGTGTGACAGTGCAATTTCCAGACTGTGCCATTCAATTGTGTTAATAAAACTAATATTTGTATTTTTTCATTGAAGTGTACCTCATCAAGTGAAAAAAAGAACTCTTCCAGAACCCAAAGAAAATTCAGCCAAAAGCCACAATCTCCCTGCTTTTTCCTTTTTAAAACACCTCTTCCTTGATGGCTCTGTCTAGGCACTGAGCTGTCATTGTCATGCTCAGGTGGGATGCCCATTTTCTGCTGCTTCGTTCAAATCATTGTGCAAGTCTGACACTCCAGCTGTGGAAGTATGTATAAAAATAGTGGGCTGGCTCAAGACAGAAAGCAAAGGGTGTTGCCAAGCCACTCTCATGTGCAATGCTGTTGTCGCACAACATTCATCAGTCTCTTGCTCCTAATGTTCATTCAGCATGCCATGGACTTGCTTTTTATTTTCTTTCTCTAAGGCACTTTGCTCTCGTTTAGAGGGACGATCCTGAGATGACTCCATTGTTAAGTGAATCTCTTTCTCCCATTGTTCTCTCCACCAGTGAGTGCCAGTGAACCCGAACCAGAGACAGAGACAGAACCAGAACCAGAACCAGAGCAGGAGGCTGAGGCCAAGCAGGGAACGGAGACACCCAAGGAAATAGAGACTACAGAGGTGGGACCAGAGAGTGAGGTGGAGCAAGGACCAGAGAGAGAGCCAGAAGAAAGTGCAATACTCAGTGAAAAAGAGAGGCAGAATGAGGAAGTGAATGAAAAAGACAACTGCTCTGCATCCAGTATATCCTCAGCAAGCAGCACTTTAGAGAGGGAAGAGAGAGAGGACAAGTTAACCAGTGACAATGAAACTGGTAAAGTGAAGCTTTTTCAATAATGAAGGGTTTCTGGTGGAAAAAAAATGTTAAATTAGCAGCTGTGTTGTTGTGTTAATTAGCTAATAAACTCTTTGTACCTGTCTGAGAATTTCCTCACCATAGCCAAGTCTGGTCTTGGTCAAAATCTGGTCAAAATCCACAGATTTTGATGGTGTTTCTATGTTTGAGGGACAGTAAGGCCTTGATAAAATGAGGTTTCTTTTGATTCTAGACCATTTTCTTCCCTTAAAATTAATATATTAACTATTGAGTCATCATGTTGCAGCAACTTGCATCTCTAGCTCCCAAAGAATTTATTTGGACTTTCTACACATAAAATGAGATGAAGGGCCATGCTGACATGATTTGTCATGAGATTCCAGATACCTTTCTCATCCTTTTAGTGGAAGAGGAAGAGCAATGAGGGCTAGGATGTTTGTTCCTTTCCTCCAGTTCTCTCATCTTTGTTAGGCTTCAGAAAGCAGAGAGGGATACATAGGAACTGCTGAAGATAGGTCTGGGCTGTCCATCTTTAGCTCATGTGGAGGAGGCATATGAAATAGACCTTATCTGGAAAAGACCAGTTCTTCTGTGACCAGTGGTTCTGGCCAGTTATGCCACCAGGAACCTGTAAAGGCCCAGCCTTAAGAACCATTTTTCTGCCTGGAGATACAATGACAACCAGAGTTTGTTACGCAGCCCAAGCAGGGAGGGAGTAAAAGACAGATTTTGACCTTTGAAGATTAGTTACTCTTTTCCCCTTTTTTTAGGGAAGTACAGGAATGTAATGTACTTAGGGCATTTGGATCCCAAGTTTCCTTAGGGCTGAACAGTGGAGTTGTCTAAATTCATTGTCCTAAGTTTTCTGCATTCTAGGAAAGAAAAAAAAATTGCTTTACAATGTGAAATAGTCTTGCACTTTCCTGAAAGAAGAGGTATAACTGAATCCCAAGGATTCACTCTCAGAGATAAACTGTCAGATTGTACTCTTCATGTTTAAACCCTCTCACTATTTTTTCTGGGAAACAGTTAATTTTATTCTAAATTTAATAGCTAGCTTCTTTTAATCTCATTTTCATCAACAAGATTGAGTTACTTAAAATGCTATTGTACCCTTAAAGAATTTAGATGGATATATATATATGATACAGAGGGAAGATATGATGGATGAAGGATGTTGTTACACTGTGGCATAGTCCAAGTGCTAGTAAGTGAGAACAAGTTACAGGTTTTTTCCCCTCATCTTAGTCTGTTACCAACCTGTTAGCACTCTAATTAGGTGCGTATGTACTTTTTGTTAAAAGCTAAGAAATATACCCTCTTACTGAAAAACTGACATCTTAAAATTGACCTGCGTTACCAGTAGACCAAAGATTTATTAGATTTTGCTATGTAGGAGGTCTCATGTAGTGAGCTGTTTGCTCTCTAGCAGGTGAGGAGGTTCAGAAAGAAAATGAGAGTGCTTTCTCCATCAGTTCTCACATTCCCAACAAGCAATTTGCTATTCATAAGGTGACCCATTGGTTCTCCCCAGCTGCCTTAAGGACAAAGGCCTAAAGCCTTTAGTCCTGGCTCCTCTTTTGTTAGTCATCCTGCTGAATTTGGCTTCCAACAGGTCTTGTTTCTCCAACAGTATTTCAAAGCTTTACCTTTGGAGAGGAGGGCAGAAGAGGCCAGCAAGGTAGCAATAGTCTTCACAGCAATAATCTTTGATCAGTTAGGGCAGATAGAGGGAGACTTGAGCAACGCAAATTAGAGAATGTGTCGGGGAATTTTGATGAGTGGTTTTGCAAAGGGATTAAATCCTGGAAGATCCCAGCTGGTGAAACTGAGAGTGAGTAAGTCACGTAGGATTTGTAGGAGAAGTCCTGGGAGAAATCTTGAACGTCTTTGATGGAAAGGCTGGGAGGGCCTCAGCTGGGTAAAATATATGGTGTGGGGAAGGAATTGGCTAGTCACATTGTCCAGTGAAAACTACCTCAGAGACAAACCAAAGAGACTACCTCAGCTGACAGATCTTGGTGAGAAAGCAATCCCATGGAAAAAGTCCGAGGAAAAGTAAACAGGTAATGGAAGCAGTCAAGCCTCCAGCAGGAAAGTAGAAGGAAACAGTTTTGGAGGTTGTATCCATTGCTGAAAAAAAGTCCTTTTGTCTGGGGTTAAACCCTTGGACTCATTTTAAAACGTGGTTTAGAGTAGAGGTGAGAGTCATTGCTGTCCATATGCCTTGTGCTGTGAGACCTGTCATACGTTTTAACATGATGTTATTTTAAAGGGGCAGGGAGGAGCTGGGGATCTAGATGTGGATCTCACCAAGGGGACACCTTCTCAGAGCACGGGGCTAGAGGTTGTAGTAAGAAAGCAGCTCTGTTGATAAAGCAAGCCATAAAAGGTATTTACTCTAGGTAAAATTTTTAGGTAAAACTCTAAAGTATTTGAAAAAGTTGGGAGCATAAAGGGAGAAACAAAGATAGAATGGAAGTTTAAATGAAAGGGCAATTGACAGGGAAAAAAAAGAAAATCTCTAACCACAAGGGGCCAAAAGGAAGGCAGGCGAGCAATCAAAATAAAATGTGTCTAAAAATCAGAGTTTATAAAGAATAAATTCATAAAATGTGTAAAGACAATGGACAATGGAAGGAATCCCATACAGGAAATACAGAAAGTGGGAAGAATTATCTTTCTCCATGTTTAATCACTTATTTGATGCCATCTGGAAAAAGAAGCACCATAACTTTTAGACACATTACCCACATTGGTTAGCTGTATTATGTTCAGGGAAAGGTAGACACAGAAACACTTACGTCATTTATTTTTACAATTTGACCACTCTAGTTTGTTATTTATAGTGCTGTCTCAACCATGGTATTTTGCAGATTATTGTTGAAAAAAAGCAGTAGTCAGAAAGGTGAAGCTTCGTTACAGTGACATGTTAAATGATTGTGATGTGGGAAGAAGGCCATTAGGCTTTCAATGCCATCATATATTACAGGGAGAATAACAGCATTTTCAAAACTTTTTTATAAAGATGCTTATATTCCTGGAAGTATCTTTAAAAATCTTACATATGCTTATACTCACTGAGTTGCCTTGAGAGCTGTGCCCTGGGTGTGCAGCCTGCTCAAGGATTCAGTAGTCCATGTTGTGAAGGTGGCCCAGGTACCCAGCCAGGAGGTCTGAGGAACAGCCGTTTGTGAAAGCTGTCCTCCCCTCACCAGTAAGCAGTTATATGTTGACCTTGACAGCAGGCAGGAAAGATTTCTTTGATAAGGAAGTTTTCCTTGGGTGGTTCAAGTTTATGGGCAGGTGAAAAGTATGATGATAACCTATTTTGTGCCATTGTTACGATATTTAAGCCCCAACCTGGTTTACTAAAGGTTCTGAGCATTTATGCACTGTATAAAATGAGCTGGGGTAGCAAGTCCAAAGTGAAACCAGACAAATTTCAGGAGAAACCTGAACCATGGTATCTTGACAGTTATATAGTCCCTCTTAAGATACACCAATTATTTTCTGCTCCCATTCCTTTTTTGAGAATTACTCCCAGCCCATCAAGATTGGGCCATATATCAGCACTGTCACTTATTTCAAATTTTCCAAAGCTACTGCTTTCCCAGTTTCAGACTAATTGTGCGTTGTCCCCCACTTTTTTTTCTGGTGGGTTGAAGAGTGTCCTTGGTGCTCTGGGTGCCTCCCCTTGACTCTTTCCACCTGTGTGTATGTGATTTCAGGTCCATGGTCGCAGACCATTCAGGATGCTGGTGTGAATGAGCAGTGCAGCAACATCCTCAACAACAAGCGGTTTATGCTGGACATGTTGTATGCGCATAACAAAAAGCCCAAGGATGAAGAGGAGAAGGAGCTGGAGGCGAAGGAGGAAAAGAAGGAGACGGAGGAAAGTGAGGAGTCACTCACTAGCCTAGCCAGTAGGATCTCTATTCTTCAGGCCACAAAGCAGGCCAAAGATGAAAGTGTCAAAAAGATGGAAATTGGAAATCTGGACAACCAAGGCAGCGTGAAGGCCTTTGCGGAAAAATTCAATAGTGGTGAGCTGGGCAAGGGGATAGCCGTGCCTGAAGATGAAATCATTGAACAGGTCCCTGAGAAAATGCCAGCACAGCCAAAGAAGGAATCTGACTACATCTGGGATCAGCTCATGGCTAATCCCAGAGAACTTAAAATCAAAGACATGGATTTTACAGACTTGGGGGAGGAGGATGATGTAGATGTGTTGGACATGGATATGGGTCCTGGGGACTCCCTTGTTCCCCCTCCTCCACCTCCACCTTCTTTTCTGGGTTTGCCTCCTCCACCACCTCCCCCGCTGTTTGGATGTCCGCCTCCACCTCCACCCTCTGCTAATTTATTGGCTCCTCCTCCGCTGTTCGGCACTCCTCAGGGTTTAGGGTCACCCCAGATTTCTAGGGGTCAGCCAGCATTTATAAAGAAGAAGAAAACCATCCGTCTGTTTTGGAACGAGGTACGGCCATTTGAGTGGCAGTGCAAAAACAACAAACGCTGCAGAGAATTCCTGTGGTCGAAACTGGAACCCATTAAGGTGGACACTTCCAAACTGGAGCATCTCTTTGAGTCTAAGTCCAAGGAACTGCCTGTCACAAAGGTAAAGCTCACATTCAGGTTGTTACTATTTTGCTATTGTATTGGTATTCATTCTGACTTAAATCTAGGTGGTTTATGTTGTTTATCTGAAAACAGTGGAAATTTCTGGATGTGTTTCTAGTTTGGCCTATGACAGAAGATATTCCATGGCCTGAAAATAGAAGATGAGCCTAGGGTGTTGTATGTTCCAAGCTGCCCTTCTGTCTCAGGTCTACCAGTTTTGGGGTATCACTTCAGATGGGGGATACCAACAAATTTTACCTTTACTTGTTTGTAGCTGAGTGCCAGACCAGGTATTGCCAGGTATTGAAATTTGAAATATTTTCTGTTACATTCATATAAAGGTCATGGCATGGTGATTCATATCTGAGTATTTGACAGTTCTTCACTTGGTAATATTTTCCTAATCTTTATGTGGAAAAGTTAAGAGTATCAAACTGGATCTGCTGCAAAGAGCTTACACATGTGCTTTGTTCTGAAGGATCGATTTATCAGCTGGACCAAGTTTACAGCTAAACTCTTCAGGGGTGTTGGGGTTTTGTTTTATACTAGCGAACAAGCCTATTTTAAATCCTTAATTTGAACAATGTGGTTATCCAAATTTTAGGATAAAGCTGGCACAGGAAATACCTTTGTAGCTAGGATTCCCTCTTCCTTAGTCTTGTTATAAATTAAATTCACAAAGTCTGGTGACATGGCTGTTTAACATTAGACTCAAAACCAAAAGGAAGACTTTTATACTTATATCTAGTAGGAGTTTGAAGTGACATTAAAAAAAGTTATTAGCTTGAACATTTGTTTTTCATGGCTACAAAACCTTTTTCTTCTAAGCAGAGTAACCAGTATCAGGGAAACAATGCTTTTTTTCCAGTTAAACTGCTAGTGAAAGATGTCAATCTCTCTTATTAAAAAAAAAAAATAAAATATGACTTGTATGTATTCTCTGTATGCCTATATGTTTTATAGTGACGTAAAAAACAGTCAGTACCTTGAATATTTTGCTTCTCTTTGGCTGGCAGAAGTTGTTATATATATTATGTATCATATATATTTTTGTTTGCTTTTACTTCTCTTTGGTTGGCAAAAGTTGTTACATATATTATATATCATATATATTATTGTTTGCTTTTAATCTGGGGAGACTGGATGTCTCACGGTGTAAGTTCTCCATGTCACTTGTCTGGGTTATTAACTCAGAATTTTCTGATAGGCGTTCTTGATCTTCTGGGCCAAGTGGAAACATTGCAATTTGAACAATCAAGCACCTCATTAAATACCTAACAAACAACAGGTATATAAATAGATGGCTTGTGTAGATAGTGCCATCTCTGTTCTTAGCTGAATTTTTTGAGATACAGAGGCATGTAGATCTGAAACATATGGTGGAGCAGCTCTAAAAACACATTCAGCTGATTGTTCATTTGGCCAATGCTGAGATTATTTTCTCTCTTTAATTCCTTTTCTGCTGAGGAAGGAATGCTGGTGACGTCGTGGTGTGTTACTCCTCATCTCTCCCCCTGTAAATACAAATCTGCCACAGATGGTTTATAGATGGAAGGAGTAAGAGCCTTTTCTTAGATCCATAAAACATTTAATTCCTCGAATTGAATGTGGAATGATGACATATTTGCCATTTCCAAACTTTAGCTTTGTGCTAAATGCCAATATTGTAATGGATCACTCTGACTGATTCTTAATCTTTTATTCTCACTCAAAATTATCGTAAAATGTTAAATTGATGGCATTTTGACTTGTTTACTTTTCCAGTCGTTCACCATGTACGTTCCCAAACTACCTTTGGCCATTTTCCCTCCCTCACACTTGCTTCCCAAACCTGACTGATGCTTTGGCACAGCTTTTGGCTTCTGGCTGGAAGATGAGCGAGCAGGTTTCTTTGAAATTAGTGCAAGTCTGAGGAATGATTTAGGTGACTGCTTTTCTCTTGGAGACTAATAACTGCTCTCTGCATGAGACATTATACTTTTGGCTCTCTTTCCACCCCATCCCATAACACAGACATAGAAGCCTCATTGTCTCTGTAGAGAAGACAATGGTGACTGAGGAGTACCATTGTGGAAGTCTACCCAGACTTCTGAGACTCCTGCCCGGTTTTAGTGAATACCAGCAAATCGTCCAGGATAGGAGATGGTCTTTAGATCAAGTGAGAGTGGGAGTAACTAAGCAGACCACTGAATTCATAAAAGACTTGAGGTTTGGTATGAAGATTGCACTCAAATTAGGATAGCTCTCGCTTTTTCCAGACTGCTTGGTTTATTTCCAGGGACTACATTCCCCGTTGTGTCTAGTTTCTCCTGTCCAATGGCTGCAATCCAAAACAGGTTTATTCTATAATATCGTAAAGTCTGACTCACAGCTCAGTTGGTTCAGCTGAAAAAAAAAGATCGTAGAGCAACAAATCAAAAGACAAACCTGCAGATTTCATAGTAATAGATGGAAGTAGCTGCATGGAAAAGGAGCAGTCCAGAAGGATGAGAGGAAAAGTAAAGTCAGGGTGTGTAGGGGGGGCTTGGCTCTATCTTATGCATATGCTCTTTCATACAGCTGTAACCAATTTTACTCCAGTTTCTAATCCTTCACTGTGATTTCCACAACACACAGCTATAAACAGCTACTTCCTGGCTCATGAGAAGTTTTTCATTAAACACAATAGACTGCAATAAAATAAAGTGGATTTAAAATTGTAGGATATAATATGGGAGTTTGTAGGGGGAGATTATTGATTTTAGGAAAAACTTAGGCCACACTGGACAACTTGCACATTGATGGCAGTTAGTGGAGCACCTCTAGTTGCAGAATGTTCATTTTCTGGAATAGAGGGCCACAACATTGTGTTTGTGAATAGAAAGAGAGTGATCAGGTATCCCCTCAAAGCCAGTCTACAATTTCTTTCCTTCTCACTCCGCCAAACAAAGCGAGTATTTTGGCAAAACACTTCAAAGTGCTTGTTTTTCTGTGAAGAGAAATGAAAACACACAGACACTACTGAATCAAATGTTGTTGTTAAGCCCTTCTGCCATCCACTTGGTTCTCATTTTAAAGTATTATTTTGCTGATACCGGGTGGGATAGAGTGATCTATCATGTGCCCACAGACACCAGTAGGAGGGAATAATTAAATAATATATTTTCAAGTACGGATGTGTATACATGCATAGACACATACTCTTTTTGAAAACATTTGTTGCAATTTGAACAAATGCTAAGACAACTCGTAGATGTGGACCAGAATTTCTGAAAAAAAGGTTACGTATTTGTATCCTGGACAAAGTCTGTGGCAGCTGAGTGAATCCATTTTAAATACCCAATGCTAAATTCTTGCTAGCTGACATCTTAGAAATTACAAAATTGCATCTTACTATTAATGGATTGCCCGTTTTTTTCTATTCTACTAATACAGATTGTTCTACGATTTTAAATGCAGGTGATATTTCTGACTTGGTGCTTATATATAATTAATTACTTATATGACCACTGGAAAAGTGATTTAAATTTTACTGCTTCCCATATTAATTAAAGCAAAGAGGTGTGTTTTAGACTATGTGCACATCAGACCACAAATCACCTTATCTGGGATGGTAATGGGTTTTAAATAACCTATCTGGACTACCCAGCCTTCAACAGAGGCAACAGAATCTGGCCAATTAAGTCATGTAAAGGCCTACCTTTAGAGATCTTTAGCAACCAGGGACCAGTTCAGGAAAGCTAAAGCCGTGACGGAATTCAGTCTGGCCAGGGACTTCAAGGGCAACAAGAAAAGCTTCTATAGGTACGTTGGTGATAAAAGGAAGACTAGGGAGAACATGAGCCCTCTCCAGAAGGAAATGGGAGACATGGTTACCCAAGATACGGAGAAAGCTGAGGTACTCAATGACTTTTTTGCCTCAGTCTTCACTGACAAATGCTCCAGCCACATCATCCAAGTCACAGAATGCAAAGGCAGGGACAGAGAGAATGAAGAACCACCCACTGTAGAAGATCAGATTCAAGAACATCTAAAGAACCTGAAAATGCACAAGCCCATCCTGATGAGATGCATCCATGGATCCCAAGGGAACTTGTAGATGAAGTGGCAAAGCCACTATCCATCATATTCAAGAAGTCATGGCAGACCAGTGAAGTTCCCACTGACTGGAAAAGGGGAAACATAACCCCCATTTTTAAAAACGGAAATAAGAAAGACCCGGGATTCTACAGGCCAGTCAGTCTCACCTCTGTGGTCACCAAGATCATAGAGCAGATTCTTCTGGAAACTATGGAGAGTTTCCATAGGCACATGGAGAATAAGGAGGCGATTGGTAACAGTCAGCATGACTTCACTAAGGGCAGGCGTGCATGGATGGAACACTCAGTGCGTAAGGAATTGGCTGGATGGTCACACTCAAATTGCTGCGGTCAACAGCTCAGTGTCCAAGTGGAAACCAGCAATGACTGACATTCCTCAGGGGTTGGTATTGGGAATGGTGCTGTTTAACATCTTTTTCAGCCACATGGACAGCATGATTGAGTGCACCCTCAGCAAGTTTGCTGATGACACCAAGCTGTGTGGTGCAGTCGACACACTGGAGGGAAGGGATGCCATCCAGAGGGACCCTGGCAGGCATGAGAGGTGGGCCTGTGCGAACCTCAGGAAATTCAACAAGGCCAAGTGCAGGGTCCTGCACATGGGTTGGGGCAATCCCAAGCAGAAACACAGGCCAAGCTTTGTGGAGAACAGATTAAAAGCAGCCCTGAGGAGGAGGAGGACTTGGGAGTCTTGGTGGATGAGAAGCTCAGTGTAGCCCATAGCCCAGCACTGTGCACTTGCTGCCCAGAAAGCCAACCGAATCCTGGGGTACATCAGAAGATGCATGGCCAGCAGGTCGAGGGAGGTGATTCTCCCCCTCTACTCTGCTCTCATGAGACCCCACCTGCAGCACTGCATGCAGCTCCGGGGCCCCCAGCATAAAAAGGACATGGACCTGTTGGAGTAAGTGTAGAAGAGTGCCATGAAGATGACCAGAGGGCTGGAGCACCTCTCTTATGAAGTCAGGCTGAGAGAGCTGGGATTGTTCAGCCCAGAGAAGAGAAGGCTCCAGGGAGACCTTTAGCAGCCTTCCAGTGCCCAAAGGGGCCTACCAGAAAGCTGGAGAGGGACTTTTTACAAGGGCATGTAGTGACAGGACAAGGGGGAATGGATTTAAGCTGACAGAACATAGATTGAAATTCAATATTAGGAAGAAATTGACTGTGAGGGTGGTGAGACAGTGGAACATGTTTCCCAGAGAAGCTGTGGGTGCCCCATCCCTGGCAGTGCTCAAGGCCAGGCTGGATGGGGCTTTGAGCAACCTGGTCTAGTGGAAGGTGCCCCTGCCCATGGCAGGGGGGTTGGAACTAGCTGATCTTTAAGGTCCCTTCCAAGACAAACCATTCTATGACTCTGTGACCAGTCAGTTCTAGATAGGGATAAATTCCAAGGATAACTCAGAGATAAAAATCATTTACTGTGCTGGAAAGGACAATTACACGAAACCTGAAAAATTCAGTACTTTTCCATGTATGTGTTTTGGTTTTTAAACTAAGAGGTATTATTTCCTTCAGATCCCAGCTGACCTTCCAGCAAGACAGCACAGATGTGGAAAAAAACAAGTTCTAAATGTTTTGATTTAACCCAGCAATAGCAGTAAAGGGATTCTAAGTCTGGAGATTCAGAGCATGTACCTTACCTTTCCCATTGCCCCTCTACACTGAGCTAATAGCACAGATCATGCCCTTCCTCATCTTGCTTAAGGGAAATCAGTTCACAGCTGCAGCCTGCATGGAAATCTTGAAACACTATGTAACCTACCTATTACATAAAGGTGTGCCCTCTTCAGTTTCAGCACATCAGGCAAAATAAAGGTGAAATCAGACACTGGCAAACAGTATAGCATCTTGCATTTTATTAGTTTCAATTGTTACTAGGCAGGACGGTT
>JAVJGJ010000037.1:76365436-76403507 GCA_035590215.1 Microhierax caerulescens | reverse complement strand
AAGCTGGAGAGGGACTTTTTACAAGGGCATGTAGTGACAGGACAAGGGGGAATGGCTTTAAACTGAAAGAGGGTAGATTTAGATTAGGTATAAGTACTTTACTGTGAGGGTGGTGAGACACTGGAACAGGTTACCCAGAGAAGCTGTGGGTGCCACATCCCTGGCAGTGTTCCAGGCCAGGCTGGATGGGGCCTTGATCAACCTGGTCTAGTGGAAGGTGCCCCGGTCCCTGGCGGGGGGGTGTGTGGAACTAGCTGATCTTTAAGGACGCTTCCAGCACAAACCGTTCTATGATTCTACAGTTCTAAATTCACTGTAGTTGTTAACACGTTGCAGGTACATTTGTTTCCCACAAATTATACCACATGATATATTTGTATTTCCTAATTAATTTTGTTTTTACATTTAATAATATTCAGAAGTTCAGGGCTTATGTTACATACTGACACATTAAAATATGAAACCAAGTGCACTAGTGCACTGTTCCCTAAAGCATTTGAAGTCATTCTCTGTGAAGGAGCTTAAAAAGCACAGTTTGAAGTCACCTAATAATGTAATAGAAATTAATAATTATAGCTTATTTTAACAGTCATACATTTACACATGTGCAATTTCATGGCCGATAAAAAGCAATTTTTTTTCCTTGCAGTAGGGTAATAAAGTTCAGAGTAGTAAAATCTTTCTGTCTTCTTCATCCTTTTGTTTATTTGGAAAGGATTTCTTTGTAGCTCAGCCATTGTTCGCAGAATGGATTTAAAATCTCTTCTGCCCCTGTTTTTTAAAAGAGTTACTTACCCCAAGACTTTATACCCCATATGCAGCTATAGCTCTGGAAAATACCTACGTGCTTACGTCCCCTTATACAGCTCATATGTCTCTCATAACTTATTGCTAAGGAGCGAGCGCACTGTTGCAATCGCAATCATCTCAGCGGTTAGCATCATATGTCCCCCAAATGAATATGTCTCTCTTGTCAAACTTAGGAGCCTAAAAACAGAGCTGCAGATTTGAGGCTTACTTACCCATACCACATGTGGGAAGCTTAAATTTGTCTCATTTCCCTCAGCCTTTTCCCTTCTGCATAAATTCTTTGGAGCTGTGTAATTCTGTGCTGCGAAGGACCAGGTAAAAAGCGGTGGTTTAAAAAAGGCTTAGTGCGATACAGACTCAAGAGGAAGCAGTCTGTGGTGAAACCTGCTTGTTTTTATGTGGTCTTGGCCACTAACTGTGGTCCTGAAAATGTGATTAATGGCTCTGGAAGTAAAAGTGACTGCTTTAAAGAAGCTACATCTCAGATCCTTCAGGTAGCTCCCCAAGAAAAAGAAGACTCTATTACCCAAAGAAGGGAAAGTTTGAAAGGCTTCAGGGCATTAGAGAGCAGTTCTGACAGAACAGACATACAAAAATTGAAAACAAATGTAAACTTTGCTCTCCTAAAATGTATCCTGTTTACTGCAAAAGTGTTGTTTCCTTTTAAGTTTTAAAAAACCCTCAAAACAACTCGTTACTTTCACAGATCATACACATGTGGTCGTCCCCAGCTCCTGTGAACTGTATTTGCCTTCAGTCTCATCCGTGCTCAGAAGTTGCATCATACCACATTAATTGTGTTGGTATGAAGAAGGGGCTGTGGTGCCACACACATACTGGGCAGGCTGCTGGGACCGATGGGCATACCTCTTCCTGTGCAGGCAAGGAACTGAGCTATGAAAAGGCGTCTTTTCATGATACAACTGAGCTATAAAAAGGCGTCTTTTCATGATACAACTGCATTCCCATTACAGGCTGGCCCACAGATGGAAATACTTTGATAAAATTTTATTTACTCACTTAGTTCTTCCAATGCAGAAACAGTGTGTAGACCTGGCACTAGGGTATTTTCTGACTCGGTGGCTGTGATACAGACCCAAAGGAAGTGGAGAACAAAGCTTCGTGGTCTAAAAAGCAATCCTGAGCACAGACTGAGATTCGGGCAATAAAAGTCTCCGCTTGGACTTCCCCCAAATTAACAAGAGATGCAAGAGACACTACCGCTGTAGACAACAGATGATTCCCTGTTCTGAACAGTTGTATGCACTGCCACATTGCAGCCTGGAAAGAGGGATTCCTTAGTCTTTCTCTTTGCCCCTTTGAGGTGCATCTGTACTAAGGGTGCTGCCAGAGCCACTAACCACAGTCCAGGTAACAGGCTCCACAGGGAGGTCAGAGTTCCGTCCCTGCAGCCGACACTGTGCTGAAACACATGTTTATATATAGCAAAGCATCTCTGAGCTTGCTTGCATCAATGTGATGGTCGTCTCCCTACATTCCTGGGCTTGACAGCATCCATCAGCCCACCTCTGATAGGGCAAAGGAAGGGGAAACAGAGAAAAGGTGTTTCCAAAAGTTCTTGTGTGTGGAGATGGAGAAAAAAACCCTGTGTATGAAGAGCAGTCCTCTGCTCTTGCAGCTGCCTGGTATATGACATACGTAGTTGCCAAAGAAACACCTTCTGGCATGGGATAATGAAAGAGTGGCATCCTGCAGCATGAAAGCAAAGACCACATTCAGCACTGAATTATGCCATATAAATGGTCTGTGAGTCACCTTGCCTAGTTGGTTTACATTTTGCCACTATGAAGATGGGGGGAGAGAGGAAGAAGTTTCTTAGGTTTTCTCTAGGATGGAATTTAAAGCCTATATTGTTAGTTCTTTGTGCTGTCGTTATTATTTGTACTGTAGTTTATACTGGAGGTAAAATCCAAAGATTATGTCTAGTCTCAAATAAACTTCGAAAAAGCAGAAGGGTTGAAATTGTTCTGCACCTGTGATGGGCTGCATGGACATATCATGAGCAGCAAGGTAGAATACCCTTCCTCAGGAAGCCACAGGTCAGAAAAGCATGCCAGTGTCTCCAGAAACACTTCTACAGCTCCTTTGCCAGTGCCCAAGTTGGATTTATAACACAGGAGAGTGCTGGCAGGCAGGTGGGAACCACCCTGTCTGTTTCTCAGCCAGCCACACAGGCAGGAGAGGATCAGTGGCCACTCGAGGTTGACACATCCAAGAAGCAATTGAGTCCTGGAGCCCATCAGCTGCCTGGCTGCTGCCCTGCCAGCCCTGCACCAGCTGGCCCTGCCACATGGCAGAGCTCTTGCCCGGCAGAGACAGTTTCAGGCTTTTTTCACCAACTCCTGCCCTGAATTGCAGTTTTCCCAGCCCTTATGGGGACTCCTGTGTCAGGCTAGCTCTGCTTTGCACAGCATCTGAGATTGCATTCTGCTGTGGTTAAATCCTGGAAGCTCATGCTGATACCAGCAAGGATGTGGTAGAAGAATTCAGCTTTTTTTGGTAACTATAGGTGAATTAGATTTACATTCAGTGTCAGCAACCTTGAGTAGGGGAAGATATAAGTGAAAGGAGTGACTTTTTTTTTCTAAAACAGACTAGAGGAATAATATTTTTGTTCTCTTCTTCACCAAGAAAACTGCTGCAGATGGGAAGCGACAGGAGATCATTGTATTGGACTCAAAACGAAGCAACGCTATTAATATTGGCTTGACTGTGTTGCCTCCTCCCCGCACTATCAAGACTGCTATTTTGAACTTTGACGAATATGCCTTAAACAAGGAAGGAATAGAGGTAAGAAAGAATAGTCAATGTCTTCAAGTCTCCATTTTCAATGTTTCTTTTTTTCAGTGTTGCACATGATACAAGCCAGACTTCTATGGAAGAGAGGAAAGGGGATATAGCCTATCATGGCTGTTGAATCTTGTCAAATCAATGCAGTGTGCTCAGAAGCATGTAGAATTCACCTGAAGTTGGGCATGCTCAGTAAACATGGATTCTCTGCTTTCTTTATGTCTTAAGTTTGATTAACAGTGTTGTTAATTCCTGTCAAGATTTTCAGAGTATTATCTCTTCCTCTGAAGCTTGACTGAAATATTGTGAGCAGGAAGAATATGCAGTGAGTTACTAGAGCTGATGCAACGGGTACAGGGTTTAATAAAGTTCATGCCTAGCTAACTGTTGGAGCCATTCTAGATTATATATCTAATGGAAAACAAATACAGTGACTGCTTATGCTCAAAATAGCATTTCTGTGTTACTGTTGTTTGAAGAAAAACAGTTGGTATAAAGATTACAGATGATGTAATTTTTACCATTCCATGTTTGACTCTGCAGATATTCTTACTGAGATCCAAGATGAGCTCTGTTTATTTTTTTTTATCAAAACATTTTTCTTCTATGAAGTGTAAAAGAAGCCTGCTGTTCCCCTGATTTTTTTCATTGTGGTTGTATTAATTTCAAATCTTTTTAAAATAAGCCTATATCATCTAGTAAGAGTAATCTGCACACCTACAAATCTCAACCAGGGACTGAGCTGCAGAGGTTGTGTATTGATTCACAGTCACCTTTAAGTAGTTTGGGGCTGTGTTTCATGATTTTCCCCTTTCCACCTTCGCTGTGCTGACTACAGAAGAAAACGAGAAAAGCTGACTGGAATGGAAATGTTGTTGCCAACAGTTACATGTAAAAAGAAATACTAAGGCAAAAGATTGTTCTAGCTAAAAGACAAGTCCTGATTTATCTCTACTAGAATATGTTTTCTTTCCAAAGCTACATTAGTTATTTTATATATATATATATATATATATATATATATATAATGAATATAGATAGATAGATAGATATAGATGAATATATATATATATATATATAATGAAGGTGAGAAATCAGGCTGCTAAAAAAGTATTTTTTCATGACCCAGCCCAGGTATCCACCACTGAAGTTTGCAGTATTAAGCTTTAAAGTGTTGGAGAGAAAGAAGTACTCCTCCAGCCAAGCTAAACTCACAGACCACCAATTAGATATCAGTGCTGTAGGCAGTGTTTCCATAAAAAGTCCAGTGTGACATGGCTGATAAAGAAGGACACACCTTCATTATCTTCCATGTATCATCTCCCTTGAATTGTGTCCTTCTCTGGCATGCTTAACAGAAGTTCAGCTGCTCTGTGTCACTCACCCGTTCCAGTGCCAACATTTGTAGCTGGGCTCTCCATCTGCCAGCCACCTGTGGTGTCCACAGTTGTGAGCGCTTTGTACCACCACACCCTCCTTTGGGCAACCTTTCTATTAGCTGCTAGAAACCCATAATTTAATTTAAAATATATATGCAGGCAGGTTTCAAACTCAAGAAATCAGAAACCAGGAAATAATACACTGTTGATATATTTGCCCAGTGCTAAAGAAAATGGGATTTCTGAATTCTGTGTCCACAGCTTTAAGCTAAGGATGTGAGTAATCCTGATGTGATCATCCGTATATTTAAAATCAAGAGAAAAGGTAAATGAAGCAGAGCCCAGGTACTTTGAGCCTTGAGGGATGAAGCCTTCATTCTTTGGGAAGGATGATATTCATGGGGAAAAGAGCTTTTTCTCCTCACTGTTCCATATTCGTTTACTTCTTATCAGGTAAAACCCTGCACTGAATTCAGATTCCCTTCCCCAATCCCCAGGTTGCAGATTTTTCTTATAGCACATTGTTACAGAGTCAGACAGACATAGTGAGCTAGAAGTCTGGATTAAGCTATCCAGAATTGGCCAAGAGGTGCACAGAGAGATACAGAAATGAATCATTGTGAGTCCCACTGTTTTCAGCAGAGCCCTGCCTTAGTTTTCCATACTGCCCCTTTGATCTACAGTGCAGACAAGCTTTGTTTCCTGTTTCTGTTCTCCCCTGTATCCATCTGTTCATTGGCTTTAGCCTTAGAGTTAGCCAGGAGGGAAGAGGGGTTATCTTTTCAGTCAACATTTTTAAAAAGTTTGCTGGGGTTCATATCTACGGTACCTAAATATTAGGAATTAATTGGTAGTGATGATGCATGAATAAGTAATAGTGTAAGCATCAGCTTCATTTATATAAAAGACAGAAAATAAAGCAAATTATTTGCTATACAGTGATCCACTAAAAGCTCCACTATTGTCCTACATCCTGCTGAATGATGCTTTACTTGTGACATTTAACTCATGTTAGTAATCTGTGCTTTGGTTTTTTACTTCAGATATGTAACTAAGGAGAAAAAAATCACAAAATATTTTAAAGCCCAAGTATTTATTCTACCTAAGTATGTTGCGTATTTTTAGGCCACATGTTTGAAGTGGTTAGGTACCCCTGAGCTGTGAAAAAGGGCAGAAAATGGGAGCATACTGCTAGAAAGTCAGATTTAGTTCATTTAGTATGCAGAGCAGGCCCTGTTAGAAACGTATTTTCGAAGGAATGCACAATATGTGTCTACAAGCATGTGTCAATCCAACTAAAAAAAATTTTGCCACCTTATCTTTGCCAAAGTGGTTGTGTTTTCCTTTCTTTGAAAGCTTGGCATTTATTGTGTTCAAACAACTTGGAGCTCGCTGCAGGATAAAGAACTGCCTGCTTAGCATGGATGAGGACTTTCTGTGAGCTAAGCAAAAGAGGCGACCTTAATATCCTGGCACCCGATTTTTATGAAGTCTATCACGGGCAACTACAAGAACAGAGTCTACCAAACCAGTCCTTGGTACTTGTCTTTACTAAAGGAAATCGGTGGGTCCCTCTGTAGAGTGCTGCTCAGTAAGTGACCCCAGCTCAAAATCAAATTATACCACATGGTATGATTAATTTAGTAGAGTAATGGGGTAATGCTGTGAGAAAATTAAGGTGGGTTGCTTTGTGCTTTACAATATAGCCATGTGATTCTACACAATATTGATTGCATTGGTAGGTATGGCTTTTAGTAAAACTACTTGCAATGAAAAAACTCTGCAGGTATGCTAAGCCCTCCATACCCACGTTTGTTAAGTAATTTGGAATCCAGCTGTCTGGAGTGGCTAGGTAGCCCTGCGATGTAAAAAGGGGTAAGATATGAGAGCCTGTTGTTAAAAAGGTAGATGGTGACATGTATAAACAAACACCAAATTTGATTTTTGGAAATCTATCAAGGTATTTAAGTTTTTGCTCTGATAGTGGTGGTGGTACGTTGGCATTTGCAGTTCAGCTAAAGCTTTGTAAAAGTGTGATAGAATGTTTCAAATTATGCTAGTTTGTGTGACCTGGAAGATCACCTCTTTTCACAAGTCTAGGCAGAACAGATCTAGAGAGAACAGATTCAACAGTGCTTTGCTGGCCATACACCCACAGTCAGCATATCACTGCCCTAACAAGTTTCATACCTTATTTGATGAAAAAAATGCCACACTTTCACTCCTTGCAGCAAACCAAAATACGTTCTACAGTTTCTGTGACCAGCAATGGCATGGCCGTGTATCTCCGCAGAGGGCTGAAGTGGAGCGGTTTGACCAAGGCAACGGCTGTCAGTTCCCAGTTTACAGGGATGGCTATCAGTCATTTTAGAGGAAGCCCCTTCTCAGAACTGGATCATTTTTGGAAGAGTTGAAATAAAAGTAGTGCAGGCAGCCTCACTTGCTGTGGAGTCCTGACCTTCATATGCTTTACTATTTTGTTAGTTTCTGCAGGTGATGCAAACCGCCAATGTGTCTCATTAATAGCTGCCTGGAAAGCTGAAGTGTGAGAGCCTTTTTGGAGCTGAATTGTCTGCTGAGGCCTGCCAAATATCTGATGAAATACCCACTAATGTGTGTTTGGTTGTGCACCTTACGAATTAGTGGGCCTGGAGCCATAGAAAGCTTTGGACCCAACAACAACCAGATGTTTAGTTTACTGATTTTTTTCAGGCTCCCATTCACCTGGTAAAATCAGCTGAACACAAATATGAAAGCCCAGGCACCCCTGCAACCTCAGCACCACTGAGAAGCCCCATTATCTCTTGAAAGAGATAACTTAAGCACCTAATTTCTGCAGAGGCTCCAGGCTACTTGCAGTCCCTGGTTAGGTGCTTCCTTGTGTCCCAGACTGAGGCCTATAACCCTCAGGCATATGGAGTTTATAAATTTTGCCCTGTGAGTCTTGTAAGGCTTTCCTCTTAGAAATTTTTGGAGGTCATACATCAGGATGGCTGAGTCCAGGAAATACGCAGTTGGATCCCTTCACTGAAAGTTCAAGCGAATAGCTGGGTCCAGCAGTCCAGGAGCAGAATAATGAGGATCCATTATTTCATGTGAACAGGATCTCCAAAAATTAGTTCTTCTCCGTGAAAAGATTTCTGCACTGGTTTTCTACAGCATATCAGTCTCTGGCCCAAATAGTTGTGTGAGTGCATAAAGGTGAAATATATGTATCACACATGTTAAAGGATATGAACTCGGGGTTTGTTGATAACCATTCTTCTTTAATAGACCTAAAGAAAGCCATAGAGGGGAGAGTGTTACGAGCTACTGGTTAGATTCAAAGCTATTTGTGATTTAATAGTCACATCAAGTGCCAGTAACCTTCTGCCCTGCTGTGTATTTATGCTACTTTTACTGTCAGTGGTTTAAAAAAAAAAAATAAATAATAATAAACTGGCAGATGGTGTGCTCATCAGATTCCAGTGCTGAACAAATGGCTCAGATTAGTCATAGAGTGGAAATCAAGAATAGGAGCATTTTACCAGTTGCTCAGGGGCACTCCAAGGATGATGACCAGCTGGGTCAGAATTACTTGCCCGAGTGGATTAGAAGTGCCAGTGAGTAGGTGGCTGCAATGGGGGCAGTTACACCCTGGATGGTGAGACCTGCCAGCAGCTCTGGTCCTGTCGAGGCAGGGCTTTCAGCAGTGGGGTGATCCTTGGCAGCTGGCACCACAAGTACGGGCTGCTTCGCTTGGCATTCTGTTTCACATACTATGGTACACAGCACAGCAGCCTTGCAGCACTTGGACTCTGATGCTTTTTGTCAGCTACATCTGGCTTGTGGTGTTTACATAAAGCTCAAGGAGGAGGAGAGTCCCCTTGGAAATAAAGCTTACTCTTTCATTGCTCTCTTTAAAATGCCCGAAAGCAGTGCAAAATCTCTGGAGTAAAGGCCCTGCATCACCACAAAATACTTGTGGAATCCCTGGGTAGCTGCCATAAGTCCTAGTTATTTGTAGGAGGCAATTGAGAATACTGCCGAAGTGTTAGCCTTCAAAAATGCACCAGAAGCGTTTTTACATCCATCACATGGTTACTGCTGAACTCTCCATGTATGGATGTTCACATGAGCCTATTTGCAAGCTGCCCTGGCTCAGCTGAGGGGGTGTTGGCTTCTTCTTGTTGTTGAAGAGAGGACTAGGCACTAGGAGGCCCGAGTTCTTCAAAGGACACTCTGCAAAACACCTCTTCTTATGGGTTTCGGAGTCAGTCTCTTTTGTTATGATGAGTGTTGCTTAAGGACTGAGAAATGCCTTGAAGCAGCTGCTTATAAATCTAGTATGATGTTAGATATGACCTAAGTTTCAATGTGTGTGTATGGATGGGTGAGTGGACAGACGGATGGAAGGATGGATAGCCCATCTCAAAATCAATACACAAATGTTATCAATCGAAACAAGCATACGTCACGAGATTTTCCAGTCATTGACAGGGGAAGGAAAAGCATCAGAATGTATTGAGGGATTTTCCTCCTCAGCTTTTTTCCTTAGGATATTGATTTATTAAAGTAGAATCTTACAGTGTCCAAGTAAGGAGGCTTTTTTGGTGTTTTGGGGTTTTTTTTTAACTGAAAGGCAGAGCCAACAGTAACAGAAATAAATGCTGCTTAATTTATGTTTATGGAAGTCAGCATAAGAAGGTGGACAGCAATACAAATGCTGTGGCTGGAATTAAGTCCCAGTTCAACAAACAGAATATTACTTGCTTGCTTAACTTTTGTTCTTTGCCTGATTGACCAGGAAAAGTCCCTTATTCTCCACACTTATCTCCAGCACTGTACAAGCAGACAGATGAATTATTGGTACTGGAAGAGGGCAGTTGTGCTACTTTGATGAATGGGCTATGTCCAGCACTGCAACAAGGCTGTAGTTTGGATTGGCAGGTCTGATAGCTCTTTGGCTTTATTTTTGTTATTCTCTCCTCCCCTCCAAAACAGCCTCTATCATTATAGAAGGCTACAGCAAGAACACGTCATTCATTTCTCAGATGAATAAACTAAGTTGTGTTGAAAATCTGCTGCTTTGTTTTAACAGGCATTGATCAGCAGGGTAAAGACCTAAACTTATCTGATGCCTTTATGTTGTTTTGCTTTTCTATCTGATTTTAAAATACATTTATTATGTTACAAACTAATTAAGAAGTGGTACTTTGAGAAGGAAAGCTGCCACATGTAAACAAGCGTGTAAAATCCAAGAATTAAAGGGAAAATGGAAATGTTTTGAGCCATGCCAATGGCAGAAACTGGAAATATTGAGTTCCATTTTATCAATATTTTAGTCTTTTCAGATCAAAAGAGAAAAAAACCCTTATAATATATAAAAAATGTTATACAATGAATAACTCAACTTTAAATTCAGTGCCTGTTCCTTCTGGGACAACTTCCTGAGAAGCTGTTTTCAGTTTGGGTGAAATTTTTCAGAGTGACCTAATAAGCTGCAATAGTTGTTATGTTTCATAAAAAACAAACCAGATTGAACAAAAAGTAATAAATTATGAGAACAGCAAGGGACAAGGGTCCTCAAGTTATTTCTGTATATCTTCAAGTACCCTGGAAGATCCATAGATATTGAGGCTAGAAGGACCTTAATATCTAGTCTGACCTCTAAATCACAACTGCTCTCCTTCTACCCTCACTGCCATACGTAACTTGCAGAAAGATGGTCAGTTTTCACTTAGATATATGAAAGCAGAGAGGAGTTATCCTAACCCATCTCCCTGTGTCTCCTTCAGTGTTTCATCCCATGATTAACCCTATCTACTGAGTACAAATTAAAAAAAAAAAAGAGGCATTTTAATACAGATCTGTTTTTCAACAGACTGCAGATGCCTGAGATAGCTTTGCTTTCTTGTGCAGTGGGTTAATTCTTCGTTAGTATAGAGCTGTCCTGATTTACCAGCCAGGGACTTGAGGACTTCTACTGTTGCAGCTGTAAAGTCACCCCACGTCCAACCCTTGCATGCCTCTCAACCCTGCTGCTGACACTTGCCTTTTTCTCTCCCTTTGCAGAAAATCCTGACCATGATCCCAACTGAGGAGGAGAAGCAAAAGATCCAGGAGGCACAGCTGGCAAACCCTGATGTTCCCCTGGGCAGCGCCGAGCAGTTCCTTCTCACCCTCTCCTCCATCAGCGAACTCTCTGCCAGGCTCCAGCTGTGGGCTTTCAGGATGGATTATGAGATAGTGGAAAAGGTGAGGGGGAAAGCAGGGAGGCAGGGGTGGAGACTTTTCTGAGGCTTTCCTTAATCTTTGCCTGACCTTGTTATTACATGAGCATATGTTTTGAGGAAAGTGTAAACGGGTCACTTCTGTTTCAGTGGCCAACCAGGAAACAGCTAAAATGATCCTTCATAATCTGTTCCTTCTATAAAAGAAAAATAGAGATTATGCCTTCCTTCCTTTTAATTAGTTGGTAATGATATTGAAACAAAGGAGAGGGCTAAATCCTTACCACATCTTCTCCAGATGTTGTTATTCAGGAAATTCTTACTTCAGAGCAGTAAGATTTTTTCTTTGCGTAGAGACTGAATTAGGACTACAGCATTCAGTCTTATATCATAAAATGAGAATATTGATCTTACATCTATCTGAACAAAAAAACCCACCATCCATTAAGGTGTTTTTTTTCTGTCTGTAACTCTCAAAATGACAAACAAAAGATAAGACATCCTTCAGGGGTGTTCTGTTCAGTTCAGTCACAAACAGTTGTTGCCACCTTCTTCATGGATGGCATTTATTCAGAGAACACTGTTATTGGGTTGTCTGTCAGGAATGATGGATCACAGACAGAAATTTCAAAATGACAGCATGTAATTTTGGTGCATAGGTGAAACAGAATGGAACTGTGTAGGTGATTTCAGCTACTTGCTGACTTTCACAAGCTCTTCCAGGAATCTCACTGCAGGAACATTCTTTTGGAGCATACTCCATACACTGCTCTTCAAGCAGCTCTCTCCTGCAAATATGAATTTTTTATGTGTGTCTGTGCACATACATGTATATTAAAAAATTGGTATAACTTCATGTGATACGGATTCTGAGAAGACAGACATACTTCTGAGAATGCCTTACATTTATGTAACCATTGATATTTAACAAGTTATACAACAGTGGATTGATTTGCAGGTGATACTGACAAGATTACTCAACCTCTGCTTAATTTTCTTAGATTTTAGGAAATGCAATCGCACTCGTATTCAGGACTTTTTAAATTGTGACATTTTAGTCTTAGACATTTACATTTCTGACTTGTAAAAGACAAATTACTTTTATCTGGCCTGATATACTTTTTTGCCAGTTTGAGGGTTTGTTTTGGGGGGGTTGGGTTGGTGTTGTGTTGGTTTTTTTTTTACTGTGGTACAGCTATTTATTCTGCTTTCAAGTTACTACAAGGCTAAATTGTTCCTTTCATGTAAGCTGAATTAGCTCTAGCTGTTAATCTATCTGTATACTTAGAATTTCTAGCTTCCTCTCAATCAAAAAGTAACATGTGAAGCACTGCTAAAAGCTAAAGGAATTCAGATAGTTTTCTTGTTACTTGTCCTATAATGCTTATGCCACAAAGTTAATGAATTGCCAGGTAAAATCCATATAGAACGGATGCTAGTATGAAATGTCTCACATCCAAAATTACTAAAGAAGCAAGAGCTGGAGTGAAGGTAGGACCAATATTTTTATGCCTGTTGAAAGGTATATAGGCCTAAGTACTGTACTTACCATAAAATGGTACAGGAAATAACATATGATAACTCATAAAATTAGAGGACCATGTGATAAGAAGCCTAGCATAGATAGGACAGACAGCCTGGGTTGTAGTCGGGTGAAGAGAAAAATATGGTATCAGACATTCAGAGGTACAAGAGAGAGAGCAGTTGGGTCTCTCCAGTAATAAAAGGTTGAAGTCAGAGTTCAACATGACCCATAAACATAAGTGTTATATAGATTGAGATAAGATACCATGAGCATATTCAGTTAAGAAATCAAGTAGTTTGTGTTAACGATTATGTTAATAGAGTCTTATGACCTGTTAACATTCTTCTGTTCTTGAAATTATGCTTTTGTAGAAGATTGATCTGCAAATGGGCAAACCCTTCATGAAACTTAGGTGCCAAATCACTTACCTCCACAGTTTTTGTCTTTTGTTTATTGGGGGTTTTTTTGTGCAGTACTTGCTTGATCTTTTCAAAATCTGTTTTAAAATTAGGCCAATTCATAACAGTTCAGAATGGACTCGTATTATTTATCAAGTCACAAATACATTTTCTGTAAGAAATGAAGAAACCTTACTGTTATTTCCAGGAGGCTGGATGTTTTATATGGTTCATGATATTAATAGGGTGAAATACCTGAGTTATAGAAGTAAGGCTGGAAGTCTCATTCATGAGACTCTTTTGCTAATCAGCCAAGAACAGTTTTGCCTAAGTAGTCTTAGCTTCAGCTCTGACAACCTGAAAGAAAAACAGCACAAAATAGTTCCATAAAAGGGTTAAGTGAGATATTGTTCATGTTTGTAGAAAAGCTTTCCAGGCATAATGAAGGAAGTCTTTCTCAAATTGAATTTGATTAACTAAAGCAAGCCAGGGTACAGCTGTAGGAAATAGCCTCAGACTGTGAGGGGCTGAACTGGGTGAACTCATCCTTTACTACTAACAGGGAAGAAAAATAATTAAAAAAAAAAAAAAAAAAAAAAAAAAAAAGAAAGAGAGAAAGAAAAAGGAAAACTCTTTCCAAATTATCTGTTTGATAATGTGTATACTGTTTTGAAATGTTAACATGTGTCTAAGGTACTGTATGCCTACTGAAGGTCATCAGTGGAACAATAATTTTCCTCACCTTTCTTTTGTTATCGTATTTTAAAGGCACAGACAAAGGAGGCAGAGTTTCAACTTTAAGTCTTCATTTTCAGACTTTTGATTGCTCTGAAAGATTACAGTGTGTTACTACTAGTTCTTTGTACTGAACTATTTATGATTGAGATACTGTCAAATTTCATTATCTCAAAGGGAGTGTAAAGGTCTTAGAAAGAGAAATAAAATCTTTAGCTGTCCTAAATCAGATTTTTTTTTTTCTTCAGGTCACGGTGGGCAAATATATCCTTATTGCTGACAACTTTAAAGGATCGTAAATGAATATAAGCAGGTGTAGAAATGAGAAAAGTAGAACTGGTAAAGAAAGGGGCTTGCTTCTGTTTCTCTCCTGAGCAGAAAGATTAGTCCTGACTGTAGTCTCCCTGGTGGCAATGTGCTAGAGAAATAATTGTTCAAAGAGGTTGTACTTTTGAGTAGTGCTTAAATGGTCTGAAAATTTTAAAAAGTGCATCACAGCTTTTTAAGTTTTACAATATGATCCTGATACTTTCTGTTGTTTTAAAAGGGTATGATACTTTATGCAGGCCAGTCTTGATTAAATGTGAATATGGCAAATTACAGTTTGCTCATATCAAAGTTCCCATCTCAACCAAGTTTTTACCCTTCCCAGAAAAGCATGCATGTGAACTTGTATAGGTGCAGTAAGCTAAATTTATTACCAATATATCAGGCTGGTAACAATGCATATGCCAATAAACAGTACAGGACGTGTGCTTTGTCATCCCGCGTCCCAGGACCATTGGATTCATTACACATACGGTTGAGTTTATTTGTGCATTTCTGTCAAACAGTATATCAGGCATTATTAGATGTCTCACAGCCAGAAATTCTGGACGGATCCACAAATTTCATTCAAGCATAATTTTAGGTGAAAAATAAAAACATGGTAAATAAGGATACATGATATTTAAGGATAGGAGGTAGCTTTGCATTATATATCTGCCCTCTTTAGGTAGAAGGTGAGTTTCATATGAGGCAAGAATAGGTATTTCATCTGATTATACAGTATCTAGCACAGGGGGTTTTGTTTTGTAATGGTACAATAAAATAAAAAATAATGAATAATTATAAATGTGTATTATACACAAGAAAGTGTAAGAAGGGCTACAGTGTGGCCTGCTTTGGAAGCCTTTTATGCTGCCTTTGTATTCACCTTCAGAATGTATTAATTTAACCTTTTAGAAATTATTTTTTAGCAGGTTGCAAATTGATACAAGTAACATAGTTCAAAAACCTGTGTTTTCAGCAGATGCAGAGCAGTTTGATTCATCCCCATAATGCAACCAAATTAAATCAACCCTGACTTTAAAGCAATTCAAAGAATTCTGTGCAGCAATTTATTTATCTAATTTAACTTGATAAAGTCTTGATTTATTTACAACCTCTCCTCTGATGTATCAACTACTTTGCTCACTATGTGATCTTTTATTTTGTCTTGAATTTGCTGTATTCTTTCCTTTCAAAGAGATGAATGGTTCTGTAGTGACTAGAAATGTGTTTTTTCCTTCATCTTTATGCTCTTATTTCTGGTGAAATTTCACTACGTTTGTTGAATAACCCATTGTATTTCTCCAAGAAAATGAGGTTCTCAGCTGTTTTGCCTTTTGGTCTAAAATAACAGCTAAAGTTTGGCTTCTTGGCTCATAAAAAGCTTAATTATTTAGGGAAAGAACGCTGCTCATGGATGCTTAGGATGGCATTTGGAGACAGAAATAATGTGAACTGTTACTGTGCATACAAAATAAATAATCCTGGGCCTCACACAAAGATGTAGAAATAAGCTCCTTCAACTCAATTACCCTCACTCTCTTCCTTTGAACTCTCTAGTGTAGTTCACTTCCTGAGGTAATGGAAACGAATTTACATTTTCAGGCCTTATCGGTTTACATACCTATAGTCAGATAACATGCATGGATGCAAGATGCATTAAGTTAAAAGATTAAAATGAGAACACTTGTAAAGCTTGATGTTTACAATGGGGGTGGCGGTTTCAGTTTTAAAGCCACACAAGGACAAAACCGTATCTAAAGGTCAGAGGTGGCCATCACTTGAAGAAAGTTTTAGGGTCAGGCTACAAATATGAAGTCAGACAGGGCTCTAACTTTTTTGTTGTTTGTTTTTCAAAGATTAGGAAAATTAGTTATAAGAAACTTTTTTAACAGTTGGGGCAGGGAGATGTTCATGCATCTAACTCAATGCAGCAGTCCCTTCTCTGATTGTCTCCTGTTTGAAAACAGAATAATCCCCAGGACAACTAAGGCAATAGCATACATAAAGAAGCAACATTAGGAAAGTATTTTATGGTGGGTTTTTTTGCTGTCCTTGCATGTAATTTATTAGCTGGAACATGGAAGAAAGCCAGCACACATGGCCAGTTTGCACTCTACAAGACGCCAGTTCAGGAACTTTTTGTAGTAATTAATCTAAACCATAGAACTAAAAACTTAAAGCTGCTATAGCCAACTGCAGCCTTCACTTTCTTGTTTCTGTTCTCATGGCAGGAAGTTGCAGAACCACTTCTAGACCTGAAGGAAGGAATGGACCAGCTGGAGCACAATAAAACTTTGGGATTTATCCTTTCTACTCTACTAGCCATTGGAAACTTTCTGAATGGAACCAACGTAAGCCTGATGTCCCAGCATTTCCCTTGCAGCTTTTTCCTTCAAAAAAAGAAGTCAAAACCATTATGACAATTGTAACCCTCTATTTATTTTGTATCAGAAGAGTAATTTAGAAAACAGAACCTATTTTTCCTTTTTATTGTATGTCAGGGTGCTTTTTGCCTCTTTCATCATAACCTGAAGAAAACATGGAGCTAGGAACTCTTCTGCTGTAACTCCCTTGAGTTTAGTGTCAATGCTCCCCATTCAAATTGTGAGAACTGTGTCATGAGTCATTTCACTGCAGGTGGACTGATTTAAGGCCTACTCCTCAGCAAGTCAAAACCAAATAAAAGCAATGTTTCTTCTCCTTTAGGATTCTTTTTCTTTCCCCTCTGCCCCTACTTGGTAATCATTTTTGTCTACTAATCTGCATGGGAAGAAGTAAACATTTTTATTTTTATTTTGCTCCCTTTTTTTTTGCACCTTATAGGCCAAAGCTTTTGAGTTGAGCTACCTCGAGAAGGTTCCAGAAGTCAAGGACACGGTGCACAAACAGTCACTCCTGCACCACGTCTGCACTATGGTGGTGGAAAAGTTCCCAGACAGCACTGACCTTTATTCAGAGATCGGGGCCATCACTAGGTCAGCCAAGGTATGTCTAGTGGGTAAATTCTATATGTGTTTCTAAAAATCCTCTTCAAAGTGAAATATTTAAAATTATGTTTTACTCTTTAATTTTATTCCCCTCTGGACACAGCACTTTTTATGAATGTGGATTCATAGTGTCATTCCCACTGAATTTCAGAGGTGCTAGTACTCTCTCTTCCGAGCTTTATCTCTTGTCTCTCAGGTGGTTTCCTCATCAATGCACTAATAGACAGCCATGTTATGACAGCCATTTTAATGTTATATACATTATTAATGTACATACCTATTAGGGATTATTTTCCCATTAAAACGTTATTTGAGCAATATCTTCAAATATATTTATTCTGTGGTATGGGGGAATCTCTTTTTAAGGTAGATGCCTAATGGGGTTTTAAGGGGAATGGTTAGAATGAACTTTTTTGGTAATAAAATTGGTTCCGGAATGAAAGCGTCCCTGAAATATTTTGTTTACCTCCTTTTCTGTCATCCTCCTGAAAATAACTTGACGATTAGGAGTTAGGGAAGATAAATAGAAATAAAGGAAACTTGTGACAGCACCTCTTCTTAAAAAATGGTGATCTCAGACATAGGTCTGGACAGTGGCTCAATTTGGTATGCAGGTTATTTATTACTGCTGCTAGCAGGCATGATAGAAACACTGTAACCTCAGTCTTGGATCTCTCAGAGTATGAGATTTCATGGATGACCCTTAAAAAAGTACATTATTGATTAATGGAGTAAACATGACAGACTGTCACCAGGAGATAAAAAAACCATGAAAATTCTGGTTTAGAGTTGTGTCTTGTGAAAATGGTAATAATTACAGCAGATAATACTAGTATCTGTCTAGTCCAGTGTCTTGATTCAGACAGTGGCCAGTACGAGCTGCTTGAGAGGAGAGCACAAGAAGCTTTGAAGGAGAAGGAAGGTCTCTCCTAGAAAAAAAATATTTTTGTTTCATAAGTCATAATACTCATTATATGTGTCAAATGGAGGAATGATTTCTTTTCCAAACGCTACCTTATATGGGTATAGCTGGGGGGACGGACGGACACACACACCCCCTTTGTAATACAAATTCCTTTAAATTGCAAAAATCAAATCTTAGGTTTGCTCCTAGCATAGTTCTTATAACAATTAATTCATAATCTAATTTTGTCTGCTGTTGGTTGAATTTGCCAATTTCAGGATTTACTTTCTGAATATATTCACCACTCAAACCTCTCTATTTGATAGAATAACTTAGGTTAAAAAGGACCTCTGAAGATCATCTGGTCCATCACCCTTTTCACTGCAAGACCAAATTAAACCGGGCTGCTCAGATCCTTGTCTGAGTCTCAAATAAAAAATAATTAAAAAAAAAATTTAAACCCTTTCCACACTTTTTCTCCATCTTACATTTTAGAACAGGTTAAACAATAGCAAACACTGTATTCCAGCCTCTCCTTATAAATTTTGTATACTTACTATGTCCATTCTGTTTGTGCTATCTTTTGTTAGATGCCCTGATGTTTTCTTTGTGATTTTTTGACTGTTGCTAACCTTATGACACCAGTTGTCTTTGGGCAGTTCACAAGAACATCCAGGCAGTTTCCTGAGCTGATCGGGCAATTCAGCACTCAGCCAGATGCCAAAGGAGCCCGATGTGGCTGGCAGTATGCACTTCATTGCGATGTATAGTAATGACCATGATCTGCTGAAGCAGATTTCTTTCAAACCCCTATTAATCTTAAATCAGGACTAATTGATTGATTTCTTGCCATCTGTAGATTTTACCCTCTCGATGTGCTTCCTTGTTTCTAGATAATTTTGAAATACAAAGTGCAAACCATGAGACATCTGCTGTTAACCCTGTCATCAGATAAGAATCAATATATATTCCTTCTTTTGTTCTCTTAGCCTCACACTTCATAGGTGGCCTCCCATGAAGCTCTTGTAAAAATTGTCTTTACTTGCTCATATCTGTCCACTATTTTGTAAACATATTCAAATGTAGGGGCTATTTTTTATGTATTTAATTTCCTCTTACTCATTCTTTCAGCCAGGCTACCAGGTATAGTAACAAAGCTTGGAGCTCTACAGTTGCCTGAATCAGCCTTGCTGCTTTTGTAAAGATAGTGAAACTTTTGCTATCCTCTGATTCTTTAGGATACTTAGTGTAGTGAAAGCAAACTCATTTTAGCCAGTGGTTCCAGTTTTTTTTTTAATTGCTGTCAGAATTATTGTCTTCTGCTTGTTAACATCTTTGTAAGATATCATCCTCCTCCAACAGACTGGGTTCTGCTGGCAGATATCTGAGCCTTGCTGTTAGTTCATGTCTGTTAAAAAGTAATATGCAGAAAAAGAAAAGCAGATACAGGGATAGGTTTCTCCCCAACATCTTCTGTAGTGAAGTTACATGAAAAGAAGTCACCTTGCTTCCCTTCCCTAACTTTTTTCATCCTCAGTTTCTTTCATCCCTAGTGATCCAGGACCTCCTACATGTTTTCATTTTTTTGGATACCATAAAGGAATTTGTGGCTTTTGTTTTATATCCTTAGATATTTGCTCTTTGGATTCCATCTCTGTTCTCTTAGATTTCCTCTTGCACAGCCTATGTTTAGGCTCTGTTTTATTGCCTTCACTGAGGTTGGTTTCTCATGTTTGGAAGGTTTTAATTTTTTTGTGGTTTTTTTTTCTTTGAGTGAATCTTCATCTCTTAACATTTAGATATACTGGTTTCTCATTTGCTGCTTCTTCTCTGTTAAGAAATTATTTCACTTTTTTTAGGTTGGGACCAAGTTAATCACTATAATAAAATTTATGGTGAAAGAGAAAAGCCCTTATTTTCAAAAATTCACACCACCGTGTGTGGTGTACTTTCAAGTGAATCTTCTGTTTTCCAGTCTTAGAAAGTGGAAGAAATCTTAACCTAATGCTGTCACTTATAAAAAATTTTTAGGTCTAAGAGCATGTGAAATTAAACACAGTCTTTCAGTCTGTGGTTTGCTGATCTAGTGGCCCTGCCCAAAGCGGACAAAATTCTGAAAAGGCCAGACAAAATCACATTAAGAGAAATTATAGCCTTAACCTTCCCCGTGACGCCCAAGGTCTCCCTCCTTGGGATGTTCCTGCATGTGTTATACCACTGATGGATTACTGTAACAAGCTCTATTCCCACTTGATCTTAGCTGCCACAAATCAAAGAGTTAGGACATGGAAGCCATCCAAGCTGCCCTCTTCAAGGGAATGTTCACAGACGAGGCAAAATCTTGGTTTAGAAAAGCTGACAGGAAAGGAGAACTAATATTTCAGCGTGGATTAGGCTGTATTTTGAGCTCCATTTTGTCTACAAACATCTTTCAGAAACCACAAAGGCTAAACAATTTCCATCCTGTAGATAAATAGAGATGCCCCTTCCCCTGAGATGCACATCATATGAGAATTTCCTGAGCCTTAGTTCATGAAAAAAAGCCATAAAGAAAACTGGCTGCCTCTCCAGAAAGGAGTTAGAAAGAGCAGAAACAAAATGGTATAGTTATTGCAAAACTTGTGGCTTTTTGTTGAAGGACTGAAGTCATAAATCACAAAAAAAAAAAGCAGAAACAAGTGAAATAATGATCAAAACCCAGAATTCTAGATAAATAAAAGTATCCATAGTTGTATAAAAATATATAAGATCATGCAGGGCACTGATTGTCTAGTATTCCATGATTAAAAGCACTTGGTTGTTTGGGGTTTTTTTGCTTTTTTAAAAAAAAAACCCACCATATTTTAAGGTTTTTTTCACTAGAGTTGTACTAGAACTGATGTACCTAATACTGAAGTAGACCCCCAGATTTCTGCAGATAAATTCAGTATTATTCCTAGAAACTCCCTTACCAGTACAGAAAGGAGGGGTTACATCAGCCCTAGTATCTTCTCTGCTAGTGAATAAAAAAAATATTTTTATTAAAAATGTTCATTTTCTTTCTCAACCCCATAAATACTTTTCACCATACATCTGAAAGCTGGCCATCTCCATAGAGTAAATCAGTAATTGTCCTTTTCTCCCCCTAAATTTACTTTACTTGCAAGATGCCAAACTTTTGGCTGGTTTTTAACCCCTTGCAGAAAGACACTTGGGTTAGTTTTGGATACTAGGCAGTGGAGAAGCAGGCAACTTTTAAAAGTAAGCAACAGGAACTTTTTAGGGGACAAGGTTTTAGGGGAGGGAACAAGGTTTGCTGGTAGGAAAACACTTGGGATGAGACAAAGGTGTACACAGGGGAGAAGAAGCCTGCAGCTGCCCTCCAAGGGACTTGGCAGGGAGGCGTGGGGACAAAGGAGATGACTGAAACAGAAGCGCTCTTCTGGTGTCCTGTAGCTTCTGCTTGGTACACTGGAAAGCAGTGGAAGGAGAAAGAAAAAAAAAGTAGGGAAGATCATGCTACTTCTGTGCTGCTTCAGTGGGGTTTCTTTTGTCTCTCTTGACTGGAGGTATTTGTGTGTGATTATCATTCAAGTGGGCTTTCCCCGTGTTACTTGAAACAAAAATAAAAATGCAAGGTTTCTTACGGTTGTATCATTCCTTGTGTGCCTGCAGCTGCCACAGTTCCTGGCACAGGCTAGCAGGAGCAAAGGTGAAGATGGAGCAGGGTAAGGCAGATCCTGCTGGTTGCTGGGCAGACTGGGGTGAGGGGGAAAGATCTTCAGTGGCAAAGGAGACTTTGAAGTTTTGTCTGAAAGACAGCAAATTAAGTTTAGCACATGTGCCTGAGAGCACTGTGGTGTTTCAATAACATTCCAGGTGAAATGCTGGCAAGTAGTGTTGCAGGTGCCAGGATACCATCTAAAGGAACCTACATCACCACTTACTGGTATTGCTTCTCTCGTCCCAGATCATGGGAACTGTCATACAGCGTCTGCAAAAAGATCCCATATTAGTGTGTTTATTGTAGATTGTCTAAGGAACTAAAATGCAGTGGAGATGTATATAATTGGGTATGGTCATCTGGTCAT
The DNA here is from genome assembly GCA_035590215.1 of Microhierax caerulescens. NCBI lineage: Eukaryota > Metazoa > Chordata > Aves > Falconiformes > Falconidae > Microhierax > Microhierax caerulescens. The sequence continues at coordinate 76,381,364 of JAVJGJ010000037.1, read as the reverse complement.
ACTTCAGTAACCACCCCATCCTTAAATTTTTAATTAGTGGGTTGATTCAGGTGCTCTCATTTCCAGAATTATTGTGGCAGGATCCCACCCCTTACCCTAGAATTACAAATGTCTGGACAGAACCTCCTTTACGTTTTGCTTTCTTTTGAGAGCCGGCATCTACTTCATACTATTAAAATATGTGACCAACATCATGCAAGTCAGACTAACATTGGTCTTTGGGTAATTCTTGTGACATTCAGTGACAGTCAAGCCAGTGCGGAAATCCTGGAGGAGACAGAGTTTTGAACATAGGCCACAGGAGGTCACAGCACTCAGATGACAGTGTGTTTGCAAGGAGCAATTCTCAGAATTTCCTTTGGCACTGAACCAGCTCAGGAAAAGAGGAAGATTTCATGTTCCCTGCCAGAACGCATCCCTGTAATAATGTGAGAATGAACGGTCTGAGCCTAAATTATAAACAGCTCAGGCTAGGCTGTGGTCTGCTGCAGAAACTTTCTTGAACTTTGAAGAAAGAGAAATTTTGTCTGTGATTATGTATATCTTTCTATGATGTGTGATAAAATGGTACTCACTTTATTTTTAACTTTTATTATTATTATTATTTTAATTTAATTTTTATTTAATTTTATTTTTTAACTTATTTTTAAGGCAACATTTGTCATTGTGAAAGCATCAGTCTTCTATTTAATGCACCTTGTGGGTAGGATAAAAATGCAGAGATCTAGGTCTTCCTTACAAAATATCTGGATTTTATATGTTCACCACTAAAGGAAACAAGCTGCAGCAATAAACAATAATATAGTGTCAAGCAATAGAGAACTTATACAAGGATACTGAGGCTTCACAACAAGTCATCCACTGGCCTTTAGAACAAAAATTTTGGATATTTTACAGGGATTCTGAAAGGAAGTGCTTTTTAAGCAGAAACCTCAGCTTCACCAGTTTCCCTTCATTTATTTGTTTTGGGTTTTTTTACTTTAATCCAGTTGTGACATTTTTGACTCTTTTCAAGGACTGAATATAAATAAAGGAGGCAGGAAACACGAGTATCATCAGGAGCAGCATCTTTGATTTTAGGATGGTTTTGTACCAAGTAGTGGTGGAGCTTGGCCCAGACACTAGAGGAGGTTTAGCTGGAAAAGGAATTGTGTAAAGCACTTTCCAGCTGAGGGAATGCTGGAGAAAAATGACCTGCTATCTCACAGTGGCTACAGGTGTTTGCTATGCAATGCATACGTGGAATTGTATGTGCTGCCCTATAGCAGAAGGTGCTTCAGGTTTGAGGCAATGCATTTAATTCCCAATGTCACCTCAAAGCAACCCTTCTTCTCTCTCCCAAAAAAATGATAGAGTCCAGTTCCTGTGTTGCCATGAGTATTTGTGGCCACACAGAGAAATGACGTCCCGACCCAAAGACCAGAAAGAAAGGTTCCCTGACATGTCTTGCCTGAATGACTGAGACATGGTCTAGTATTTCATTAATTAGAAAGTTTTTAACTTGTATATGCAGCAGGTGATACTGGAAGTATGGCATGGAGTTGAACTTGAAAAAAAACAGGCCTTTTAAAGGACCAATGTTCATGGAACCTGTAGGGCAGAGAAGTACATGCTGAGCTGTTTGATGGTGGTGGTTTTTGAGTCGGGTGAAAACCAGCGAGAGCAGAAGTAATTTGGGCAGTGGGTGTATCGTGCAATATCAAATCCTCAGCCCAATGAAGTGGGAAACTTATTAGAATTCTTTTTTGTGCTGTTTATGGCAGAGTCACCTGTTACTCTAGTGGTAAGCAATAAACAATGATTTAAAGTGATTAAAATGAGTCCTGGCGTTGCTGACATGTGGTTGGAAGGTTTTATTCTTGGTCTGAGTATCTTTTGTGCAAAATATGGTGGTGCATTAAATTGAAAAATATATATTATTTTTATATTTTTAAAGTTGTCCATTAGTGGCTTATGGCCATGGTTTCCTGAATGAGGCAGACCCTGCAAGGGCTCGTATCACATAAACTAGTCTTTAAATCCTATTTGGATAGGCTGTCTCTGGCTACTCCACTCTGATGCAACAGTGTCTACAAAGGCATTTTTCGGAAGACTGAACAGTGGGCCTAGCGAGAGATTCACAGATAAGTGACAGATAGTTCTGAATACTTTTCAGATAATGTGGTTGTGAATGGAGAGGAACTTGGTGAGAGAAAGGAGGAAGATATCAAATACATCCAAGGAGAATTTAGAAAGTTGCTTTTTCTAAATTGGTTTGCGGATGACAATAAACATTACATAGTGTCTGAAAGAAAATATATTTTTCTTTTGCATAACAGCCTAAGACCATTCATTCTTTTGCCTGAGGGGAAAAAATGAGATTTTTTTAAAAAAGTTGTAGCAGAAGTTAACAGTAAGCAGAACCAGCAAGCTGCACGTCTTTTGCACATACATGTACCGAGGAGGAAGAATAATAATTTATGTTTCCACTTCCCTCCAAATTCTGGGGCCAGACACAACATCCGTGCACTGCTATCCAGGGAGAAAGCTGTAATGACCATTTCAGATTACTGCTCCTTTTATTCAGTGGAGTATAGTTATAAAATAATGCCACAGCAGTTCTTGTCCGAGCACCTTCTATGCTGAGGTCTCCTGGAGCCACAACTCATCCAAATTCCTTCTTAGTCCCAGCATGATTTTCCCGCCGGGCAAGAATTGGTGCATCTTTCCTTTCAAGAGAGGATGAAAAAAACCCAACCCAAGCCAACCCAAACCAAAACAAAAACAAAAAAAGGAATCATATATTTTTACCATTATGCAGCATTAATTTTCTTAGTAAAGTGTTGGGAATAAATACATAAATAAGTAGGTGCAGTCCATGCTGCCTTGGGAATGCTGTGTGGACTGGCTGGGAAGTAGTATGGTACTGTGGATGCCTTTTCACATTTCCTTTATGCATATTAGATTGAATAATTGTCATTATTACTCCATACAAGTTCATGTTCTCTTTATCATAGGAACATGTAGTTGGGGGATCATTAGCACCATTGTTATTGTTACATTTGTATCTAAGACTTTCAGATGTCTTTTAGAAGACATCCCAACAGAACAACAATAACAGTTAAAATTACCAAAAATAAAGGAATTGACAAGGATATTGCTGAGCAAGGTGACTGCTTTTAAACATTTATGCACAAATATTAGATCTAGGTTTGGACCACCATGCTTATCTTTCATGGTTGGCTACCTCAGTTAAAGTGAGGCTAAATTTTTGCTTTTCAGATGGATTTGTTGCAAGTACCTGCAGCTTTATGACAGAAATGTGCATGAAATGTTGGTCACATTGTCGTTGGACTGCTGCTGCTCAGAAAACTATAAAAGCTTCTCTATGACCATGATGCATTTGGCTTCACAGTGAAGAGAGTAGAGGATCTGAGGATGACGAATTCCTTAGGATCCTGCTTTTCAGTGGAATCAGGTGCTCATAATTAAGGGAATTAGTAGCTGTCTCTTTTGATTAATATTCCAACACATTACAAGGCTTATAAAATGTAAGACTTTGCAGAATAAGAGTGTATCTTCAATAGGATTTTGGTGTATTTTATCAGTTAAAAATACATACTGCTATTTCAGATAGCCATGGAAAGCCAGTCTGTGTGAGAGTTGATACATACACTTAAAATACAGTAATTGCTGATATGCAACCTGGATATTATATTCCACTAGCCTAGAAAAAAACATCACCTGGATCCTGTGTACAAGTGTCTACAATTGCAGGAGAGTCCAGTAGAAAATCAGTGGTCAGTGCATCTTTGGCTTTACTATGCTAAGAGATTTATGGCTAATTTGTTATCTGAACACCAGCAGTGAAGAGAAAAAGGGGATGGCAGAGGAAACACAAAGGCAAGGTATGTAAATGAAGAAGAGAGGAGATACAGTGATGGTGACTGTGCTTGTCACATTACGCTGTTTCCCGTTATGGAGTACCAGATGAGTGTTATTGCTACTAGAAGAGGAAGGGAGGGGGAAAGCTTGTATTCTGTGGTTTGAAATGTCATGCAGATAGTACTCTAAAGCTGCAAACTATCACGTTTTGATAAGTTTGGTAGGAGAGTCCAAATATTTTTAGCTTCAGAATTTTCCTTTTGAGCCGATGCAGCCTGAACGTGTAATATCTTACTTCTGCAAGATTTAGTAGGAAAAATCTTGTCATCAGGCTGATAAATGCTAGCCTTTTGTTGGGTTACTTGGTTTTCTACTACAGAAAGATCTGAAGGCTTTGTTACCTGGTGTTACAGTTTCTGTACCTTGGATAGGAGAGAGGGTTGTTTTATGGTATATCATGTGTGATGAAGTTTCTCTTAACTCCTTGCATGTAAGATTGAGAGCAGACTGAAATGCAATGGATTCTGTGTCTACTTGCAAAATTTACACTGGTGAAATAACACTTCATGAAATACCAGTTGGGATACCTGGTTGTCTCTGAAAAATTCTGAATTTTAATATTTCACACGTGGTTTTTTTCTGTAAGTGTATTCCTTTCTGTCCACACTCTGACCAAACTGGAGAGCTGGCAGCCAGAAGATGTCAGATTTCATGAAGGTTTGTCACATTCTTGCTGGCACAGAACAGTTTTCATGTGGGGAATGCCCAGGCACATTATCCTATATTGCATTTCTTGCTTTACTCCTAGGAGTTTACAGTTTTTGGTGGAGCAGAATCACCTGTGCTCTACAAGTTTTATTCCAGGATGGCTCAGGTGGCAACCTTCTTTCTTGCTGTGGTCTCCTTAGAATTTCCCCAGAGATCTGGATTTTTGTTTGCACTCAGAAAATTCCTGTGCATCCCTTAGGCCAGGCTGCCATCCCCAGTCCTTGCTGGAACTATCCACTCTTGTGAATGCGCTGGCTGTTAGCAGATTTCAAGGGGCGGGCAATTTGCCACATCTTTTCCTCGCAGATATACTGTTCTCCAAATATGTCTCTTGAAACCCTACAGACTTCACCCTCAGAGCTTTGTGATAGATTTTTGATAGATTTAAACTCATTTTGTTTTCAGCTGTCATAAAAATGTCATAAAATTTAATTTCTCTGCTTCAGGGTCAAGATTTCCCCAACTAGGCTGGATAATTCTTACTAATAAGACCTAGAAATACCTCCTCTTGGCTTTTTTTTTTTTTTTTTTCCTTAATAGGAATAGTAGTATTTTTCTCCATGTGTGTTTTAGATATACCACCTATGGAGAGCAGCAATGTGTTTATCATCAACAGTGAAAATACTGACCTGGAAAGGGCTTTTATAAAAAAAAAAACAACACACATATGCATTGATATGGATATAAGGAAAACAAAAACCCCACAGCTGCTCCGCCTGCAGGGCTTTTCTGAATAGTAGAACGGATCAAAGGATGTTTTTATTTCCTTGTGAAGAGGAAAAATTCATCACTTTATAAATCACAGCAAAAACAAATCAAATGAATACCAGGAGCTTTTTAATAATAATGCATCTCTTATGGCTATCCTCAGTATAGGTCTCAGCAGTGGGTGCCGCACACAGCTAAAAAGAGTGAACTAAAACCTGTGTCTGGCGCTGGTTTTCATTTAGCATTAAGGCATTAACTGGAGTACCAGACTGTAACATCCCCGACACTGATGTGTTTAGAATCTGAGAGCTAAGTCTGCATTTTATAGCTTGAGTTCATCTGAACTGTGAAGTGATATTATAAAATAAATTTCTCCTTTCTTCAGAACTCAAGAACACGTTGGGTAGTTTTACTTTTTTCATCTGTTGTGTGCTGTGGCTGGGTCGTTAATGCACTTTGTCCAGTTGTTAGCAATGTATCCTGAATGTCTTCTTAGACTGTTGAGATTTGAACACCTTTTTTGGTTAATGAATAAAGGAGAAGTTCTCTCTCACCTTCTCTGGAATGTGTTGGCTTCTGTCCTGATGAATGTGACTGTAGGATGCGGCCATTTATTATAAATGTGTTGAGAGGCTTTCAAAGCCATTATATGATCTTGTTACAAGCCAGCAAATTCATGCTGTGTGACAAGGGATGAAAGTTAGTGCTGAGATCACTAAATAACATTTACTTTCAATAGAGCTTTAAAAAATTCTGGCCCATGAATTTTGTGATTAGAAGTGTATCATGTGTTAACAAGTCAGTGCACGGCTAAGGAATAGATCCAGCTGCTTCCTAAATGGGAGAAGTGTTGGCTGGGTACAACAATGAGCAGTAGACAGGGTATAAAAAGCTACGAGTAGCAGAGAAAAAGATTAAGAAAAAGAGAAAGTTTTGCATTACCTCAGAAATAACTGAGTCATGGAGTGGCTTGGTGCAGGCATGAAATTATCAGGAAAGGAAAAAACACATCACAATATTTTATTCTCTCATCTTTAGGTGTTAGGCCTCCAAAACTAAAACCAAGTGTCTTAAGTGTATATGGCTATTTCTTTGTGTTCAGTTTTCCATACTAGCATTTCATGTCTAGACAAAGTGTGACAAAGAAAGCTATTTTTTAATTATTTAGCAGTAATTAATAATGCAAATTAATGTTGTGCTGCCACTACATTGACCCTTTCTTATACATACTTGCATTGTTCGGATATCCAAGGATACTACTGCAGTGTTTTCACCTAGTGTTGCATTTTCTTTTCTTTCCTGTTTTTTTCAGGTTGACTTTGAACAACTCCAGGAAAACTTGTGTCAGATGGAAAGACGGTGCAAAGCATCATGGGATCACCTTAAGGCTATAGCAAAGCATGAAATGAAGCCAGCCCTAAAGCAAAAGATGTCTGAGTTCCTTAAAGACTGTGCAGAAAGAATCATAATCCTGAAGATTGTTCATAGAAGAATAATTAACAGGTACACAATTAGATTAGTAACAGCAGTATCTTGATAATAAATGACTTGCCAAAATTATAAATTTTGACTTCATAAATACGTTTTTTGTAAGTGTTTAATCCACATTCCAGAAAGTAGTGTTACTATGATGTATGTGATGCATACTTTATTATAGATGCCATTTAAGAACGATCCCCACTCCAGAAAGTTACTATATTTCTGATGAAAAGAAGCAATGATCCAGGAAAACATTTATTCCCAAGGTGCAATAACTTTTAACTCCTAGTCCCCAAAAGCTAGCAGCTTTATGGTTAAGCTGATATGTTTTCTGTCCTTCTCTGAATATTTTTGAGGGGGAGTGGCTTACTGTCTGATAAGCAAGAACAGTCTGTAGCAAAAAAATCAAGTTCTCAATGAGTTGACTCAATGGAGTTAACAGTCATTGCAGTGCTTTGAAATATACATATTCATGATAATTCTGCAATACACCTGAGCTGCTTTTTTTTTTTTAGATTCACAAATGCACAAATGTAGCTTGAAATGTCTGAGTAATTTTTCTGTGTTCCAGCTTTATTAATGAAGTTTTGAGAGATTTTCCAACTTCTGAACAATTTTCAAATTGCTGTGATCAAAACTAGGATCTAAATGATCCCAGATTTTTGGATATACACTTGAGAAGTTGATTCAGCTCTTCTTTTGTTTCAATACTGATTTGGTTTTCATGCTCTAAGCAAGCAGAAATCCCAATTGCAGTGGAAGGGAAGTGAATTCACCAGTGTCCTGTTGTGATTATCATATGCACAAATAAGAAAAACACTTTTTTCTATTATATCCTGCAACTACTACTTATGCAGTTCTTCAAAAATTGATCTTGTGTCTTTCTAGGAACGGGAAGACTTATCATCAGGGATGTAGATAGAGTTAAAAGGAATTCCCACACATTTTTAAATATGCAGTGCGCTGTTGTAAATCATGCAGCATAGAAGCAATAGTAACATAGTGTGGAAGCTTTGAATGCCACAGAAGCAGTAAAACTGAACTGAGAGTATCCCAAACTAAAGTTCTCGGTAGATAATATAATTTTATGGTCAGTTTTGTGAACGAGAAATTCTTTCCTTCTTGTCTTTGCTAGCCTGTAAATCTGCATTCTTCTTGTCTAGACTTTCCCCAACATCCTAATAGCCTCTTTGAAGTTGCTTAATACAAATAAATAACACTGAAACTTAATAAATATTTTTTCTATAACTGAAATGAAATTGGTCATTCACCAAATGGCCAAATTAGTCATATAAAGTAGATGGAGTTCCACAAACATCTTATCTCCTGCATCAGCCTGGGAAAGTGGACTAGGATGAAGTTATCATAGACTAGACTTTCATGGTTTTAATTATAAAACATGCCAGTGTTATGCAAAGCAGCCATGAAAATTCTGTAGCACAAAAGAAATGGTGGGGGCTAATAAAATAATAAATGGACTCATTGAAATGTGGAGGTTTTTTTTCCAGAAAACATCAATAAAGACTTTTTTCCCTTTGCATTTGTAACTCATTGTTTTCCAGATTTCACTCATTTTTGTTATTTATGGGCCATCCTCCCTATGCAATACGTGAAGTCAACATCAATAAGTTCTGCAAAATTATTAGCGAATTTGCTCTGGAATACCGCACCACCAGGGAACGAGTTTTGCAGCAAAAACAGAAACGAGCTAACCACAGGGAAAGAAACAAGACCAGAGGGAAAATGATAACAGATGTAAGTGGCAAAATGTATCTCTCACAGCATGGATTTTTAAAACTTTGTTTCATTGAATATCATATATGAAATGTTGTTACTCTTTATTTTAATTCTTGAGAGGCTATTCTACTGTAACAAACTCCGTTCTCTCAGCAGACAAAACTTGCAAGTCCATGATTGTGAATATTTCTTGCTTCGTAACAGTTTATAGCGTGAGAATAAACTGAAATTAAGCATCTGGAAAGAGCATCTCTGTGTGTTGCACAGACAGTGTCTAAAATAACTTTTTTTTGAACAGCAGGAGCTGTGTGTACCTGATCATCCAAGAATATCAAAAAGGAAGAAAAGCTAGAAATTAGACTCCTAATTGAGGGCATGATTTAAGTGATGACCATTGTAGCCATTTCAGTAGTTACAACTGAATTTAAGTGGATTTTTACTTCCATTTTTGAATATTCTAATACAGTCTTTAATCTTAGTATTTTATCTGTTTCTGTATGTGTGTACATATATATATGCACACACACACAGAGCAGTTTTCTTCTTAACTTTAAAACATGGAACAGCCAATTTTATGGGAACAGACTGCTTTGGAGTTCTGAAAGAATAGACAAATTTATGTTCACAGTAGATGATACTGTGCAAACCTTTTGCATGTATGTTTACATATTAATAGAATAAATCTAGTTTTGTCAGTATAGTAAGCTATAAAATCCCTTTGAATTTTATTTTTTTTTTTAAAGTTGATATAGTTTGACTCAATCCAAATAAAGTTTTAAGAAGTGCCAGTACTTAATAAAAGTTTCCAGCTGTCTCAAAATCCAAATCTGGAGTCCCAATTAGATGTGAGTGGTTCATTGCATATGAAGCTACCCCTGCCTCTGGCTTGAAAAGCCCTAAGGTGATTACAGTTTTATGACTCAGGCAACATGGGTCAAAGAAAAGAAAAAAAAAGTTTAGAAATATATATGGTTTTTTTTTTATATGTTTTTTTATTTGTTTTTTTAAAAGGCTAATATAAATTTAGAGTGGTTTTAAGTCATTGACTCACAATTATTTGTACCCTCTTTGAATCTGGACATCTGTCCCATCTAGACAAAATGTTAAGCCTCTATTATCTCAAAAGATTTTCCTTTTGCTCTAGCCTCAGGTTAAGAAGAGGCTCTGATTTGATGTGAAGGGTATAATATAGTCAGACAACTTTTTAAAACTACCACTTGGGAACTGAGACCACTTTCTTCAATTGCTTCTCAGTTTTCCTGTCATAATCTAGAGGAACTAAAAGATAGCATTAGCAATGAGAGTGGTACATTAAAAATTTCATTTTCTCAGGTAGTTGCTCTGAGTTTTACTAGTTTAAGCAATACTGAGATGTGAAGGAGTTAGGGTTTTCCTATTATATGATGTAGTGTTTCTGTATTACGTGTCCAGACAAACTGACTGTGGCAGGGCAGAAAGCTGCTCAGTGTCCTGTTCCTGCAGGAAACAGGAGGGCAAAAGGAAACCTGACGGCTGGCAGCCGGGCTGAGGGTGCAGGGAGAAGGGACCCTCTCAGACCAGGAAAAGGCCTGGGGCTGACAGCTGGTCAGTGAGGAGCAGAGCCAGGGGCCACGGCTGTTTTGTGAAAATGCCACAAAGGAGACAGCTAGGTCTTTTCCAGACAAATGTATTATTGGAAGATGTCTTGTTCAGCTCAAGATAGTGTTGAGATTTGACAAGAATGAAATGCCATCTAACAGCTAGTGTTTCATCTGAAAATATCTTGCTTGTCCCCGGAAAGGAAGCATTTTTTACTATCAGTCATTTACAGATATGTAACAGTCCTGTTTAACTTAAAAACAAAAGGCCTGCTAGAGTAAAAAACCCACATTTTTTTACAATTCCCTCATAGAAATATTCTGTAAGAAAGTTGCTCATGTGGCCATCTGGTTATTTCAGGACTAAATCTTTCACTATAGCCCAGTAATATGGCCTTGTTTACCATTTGTTTGATTGCAGCACCTGGTAAAACAGAACTAAAGTTGCATCACACTATTTGTCACAGCTTCCTTTGACAACTTGAAAGTCAGATTTACCTCAAAACAACTTTCCAAGTCAACAGGATGGAAGATATTTATGTTTGAAGAATGATTAAAAAGGGGAGTTTTATTGTAGTTGTGTTGGAGGTGGTTTGTATCTGGTCTTGATTTTCTTGGTGCTTTATATTTGAAGGCATTGGAAAGGGAAGATACATCAGTAATGCACTGACAGTATGTCCAACTAGTTACAAAACCATGATACAAGAAAGTTTAGACTTTGACATTGGAATGAAAGTCTTTGTAGAAAGTAATTCTAATAAGAAGTCGTCATGTGGAATTTTAATTTTTGTGACCTAGAAGGACTGTGCAGTTATTTGATATTTATCGCCCTGTCCTTTTGAAAGTTTCCTCAGGATCTTATTTTTATCACCTTACAGCAGAAGGAAGAGGGATTTTAGCAAAAATGGGAAAGGAATAAGCCAGAACCATCCCAGTTCTTAACGAGAAGGCACGTATCTCTTAAACCTTCGTCCCCCCTGCAGGCTTGGAAGGCAGAGGGGTGCTGGCTCTTTGCGTGGAGAGAGTCTGCTGGCTCTTTGCATGGAGAACTTGCATCAGCTTCAGCATATGCTCACATGGAGCAGGGCTGAGAGACAAGATGAGGAATATTTCCAGTCTTTTTTTCAGCCTTTTACCGCAGAGATCTTTATGTTTATATGTTCTTTACTGGCTGAAGTGGACTGGGCACTGTCAGTTTAAATCTTGGTGAATGTCATCTACAAGAAAGAGAAAGATGGAGGAGGGGTAAAGAGAAAAAAAAAAAGGAGAACAGTGAGTTGCCACAGTTTCACAGGGAAAATTGCCTAGTCCCTGTAACATTATATCTGGTTTTAGGCAATAATAGCTCTCATTTCAGGCATGCTAAAAATAACAAGCAAGCAAGACAGGGAAGAAATGCAGTTATAGATACAAATCTGAAATTTTAAGGATTTTTAATAACAGTAGGTAATATAAGCATCTGTCTCTCAGATTTATGAAGCTCTGCTTTTTACGATGCTTAAGAGTTTCAATTCCAAAATTGCTATGTAATAGAAATAATATTTTGAAACAGCAAATCCACCATATAGAAATGCTAGCCTAAAGGAAAAATGCGAAGGCAGGAGGGAGGGAGATCTCAGATTGCTCTGCAATATCCAGTATTGGATGGGAGAAGAATCAAGCAAACTTACTTTCTTAAAATTAACATATTTTTGTCTAAGAGGTATTTCGTAGAGCAATATTCTTTCAGTGCATTTTGGTAATATTACATGTTAAAGTTTTCCTGATTTATTAACATTTCTCAGTGTATTTATAATGATGAAAGGAAGAAGGAAATAAAAGGCAGAATGTACCTATCTAGGTGAGAGCAGATTCCCTTGTGAAACAAAAATTTGATGTATTTGTTTTGCTACTTTGACATCTGTTAGTATTTGCTGGGGCAAATGGGTCTCCAGACATGTAAACAAGATGGGGATGGTGAACTGCTCCTCCTGTGCGCTGGAGCAGCTTTAGATGTAGAAGGACAGAGGTTCTAGGTGTGAGCCCACCCAGAGCTGGAGGAAGGGAAATGGTAATGCCCCAGGTACTGGAGATGAGCAAAGTCAAAGAGAGAGGAAGTTGTTGCCCTTTAAGTTAAGTCCACAGCAAATCACTTTTACTTAGATTAAATGGGCAGGAAGGCCAGCAGCTGGGACTTCCCCTTTGAAAGTCTAGCTTGATGTAAAGTGATGATAGAGTACACTTTTATTTGGAGCACATTCTTTGTAACGTGTGTACTCTTCTATTTCTCCTTTTCCTGAGTGCCTTTTGCATATTGTTTAGCTTAATTTTCTCTCCTCCTGTCTTTTATTTGATAGATGTACATATGGATTAGAATACGAGTATATTCTTGCTTCCCATTCTTCTCCTTTTTCTTATTCATGCCAAGAAGTGAATAGTGGTCTTCTTCAGAAGAATTGTTTTACGGCATGACTCCCCACCCCTCAGGGGATGGAAAAATCCAAGTGAACCTTTTTAATGTAAAGGCAACATACCTGCCAAGGGCCCTCTGAAAAACATCTGCCTATCTTTTGGTCAGTGCCACTGTGGCCGAAGAAAAATAAGCATCTCACTCTGAATAAAACATACCCTTAAAAAGTAATGTTAATGTACTGCTCAGCACTCTCACAGCTAATGTTCTTACGGAGATTGTGCTGAAACTAAGCTGAGGGCCAAAGTAAATCAGGCTTTCATTTTTAATGATGAATGTTTCTGGAACAGAATGTATCAATTCCAGACAGAAATCATAGCTGAGATGGAGATAAGGTCAAAAATATGTATTACTAACACTAGGGAGGGGAGTAGAATTGGTGGAATGTTTCTTCTAAAAAACAAAACAAAACACACAAATAAAAAAATATTGTGGACTATGTTTGCACTTTAGAAGCAATCAAACTGAAAATTATGGAAACAAGGAGCCCAAATATTTGAGAAAATTCGTTTTACTTTGGGAACCTTCCATGCAGGGCATCTTGCTACCCAGTGGAGAATTCCTCAGGCATTTGGAACACATCTCTAAATAGTTTGCTAATTCCCTGTAAATCCCCAAATTTAAGAACACTCCATATTCCACCATATTTTGGTATGCCCATTGCATTTAATGTAGTGTAACTGTCAAGATAGTTTTACGTGCCTGCTGTCACAGAGGGTGAAAGCCCTGAATGACAAAGGGTAATTGCATTGTTCTAATTTCCAGGATCTGATATCAGGCAGCTACTGAAGAACTTGCAGCATTTATTCAAAGACTACTCAACATTTGATTTCAGTGCTCTGTTAAACTGGAAGTTGAAAAGCCCCAGCTTAAGAAAAGGAATTAAAAGAAGCACTTAAGCATAGAGAAAATGAATTGCCGAGAAGCTGACCTCTGCACTGGGAGAAAGAACAGCCAGGACCTCCCTGTGCTGAACAGAGCTGGGAAAAGGAGAGGGAGTCCTTCCTAGTGCTCTAAATTTTCACCAGGCAAAAAGTGGACAAGTAACTGCATGAGTCAGCAGAGAGAAATAGGACGGGTTAGGGGTAGTTTCAGTTCATCATTTCTCTAAGAACAATCAGGACATTTTTACATACACTACTGAGAGTGACAGTCTGTTCTACGTACAAGTAACTAAAAAGCAAGCTGATTGTCTAAGGAATTAATTCCTTATATGCCTTGTATTTTTGTGTCCTCCTATAACTGCGTTAACAGTACCATGGTTACCTCTTACTCCATTGTGGTTTGACCATACTGTCTCTCCTAAATCTTGCTGTCTGTCCTTCTCCACCCTGTCCTTTGTTTCCAGTGGCAGACTGATGAAGAAGAGGATGCTGAGGTATGGTTCTCTGAAAGAGCATGTAATTTCCATGTGCCCCGTGTGCTGTGACATCTAATTTCTAACTTAGATATTATGGACTGCCCAACTCCACCTGCTCAACTGGAACTATGAACCATGACATTTTTCTTGTAGCTCTTTGGCTCAATCATAAGAATGAATTTCTACAGTAATTTTTAACCATATGCATGCCTGGTCTCTTGAATAAGGATATTCTGAGGCCTTAAGAATTTTAAGTTTCCTTATTTCTTTTCCTTAACGTCTGTTTACTAAACTGCAAAGTATCCCCACTACCCAAAACATCAGTGTTCTGAGTGTTATGGGGGTCATCAGTTACCTTGGGCTGTGCATTACCATGATAATTTCATACTCATTATTAAGCACTGTAATCTAAATGGTATTACTTTATAAAGTGTTCAAAAGCATCAGGATATAGGGATGCAAAGTAAATTGTAATGGCTCTCCTTGCTGTATGAATTGCGAATAAGATAAATCAGTCACCATAGAGGTGAGCCATGGAGTAGCTCATGTATTGATCATAAAATGCTCCTGAAGGTGATGTTGAAAATGGGTTGATGAATAAAGGAGTGAATAAGTAATTTAAGAACTATGATGTGCTAGCTATACTCAAAACAGTTTTATTGGTTTGAGGAGCATCTATTGGGAAGTGCATTTTTTTTGTTCAGCATTACAGTTTTCTTCAATTTGCTGAACAGACTATGGCTTAATGCTCAGTGTTTCATAATGGCCGTCATTTGCTCATGAGGCTGGGGTTTGGGCATTAATCTGTGGCAACATCTGAACATTTAGGAAGTGAAATATAACTGGCTATAGAGCTTCTCCCCCAGTGATGATTTGTGTCGTATAACTTGGGGTGCAGAAAGAAAATTACATTAATTAGCCTGTTTATGCCAACATTTAACTAACCTGTGTGAGTAGTAACTAACAGTTATGTGAAGACTTTATCCTTTGGGGTTTCTTCTGAGGTGGTATTGATTAGCTTTACACCCGTTGTGTACATGAGAGTATTCTTAATGCAAAAATGACATGCACTTTCGTAGAAGTTTCTTTCTAATGTTTTTCTGTCTTTTAATTTCACATGTGAAATTCTAGAACTTTCCACATCAAAATGTTGCAAGCTAATATCCTAATAAAAAAAAAAAATTCTCACTATCAAAAATAAATCTCACGCTGGTATATTTAGCCTAGTGCCTTGTAGGGATTATTGTTTTGCTACTCAGTTAGCTTGCAATTCTACCCTGGAAAATAATTATCTTAAAATAGAAACACCCTGTCATTGATTTCCAGATTAAATATTTTCAATTTTCAGTCTTGACAGGCCCAGGGATTCAATCAAAGCTCTGAAAGTATGGCCCAGTCTGTTCTTACAATTTACTGTTCTCTGACAGAAAGGCGCTGCAGCTTTGCATCCCTTTAACTGACTGGCTCAGTACCATCAAGTGAATAATTAATGTTGTTTATTATGCAAAGGAAATGCAGCACACCTTTCATCTGCGCTGAATTGGTCAGAGTAAGAAAGATTAAAAGGAAAAAGAAAATATATTTCAGTTCCTGATGCTGGACTGATATGAGTGAGAATGCCAAGGGGTATGATTATCTGTTGACGCCGGCTTGCTGTTGACAGAGCTGGTATTTTCTGCAGCCAGGACTGTATTTTAAATGTGCTTCAGCCTTTGTGTACACAAGAGCAGTGGAGTGAATACCAACATCACAGGCTGGGAAGGGAGAGCAGCCTAGCAATGCGAGCTCTTCCCCTCCTTAGCAAGTACCCACCTGTGCTGTTCCCATCCGTTTCTGGATGGCTGGTTTCAGCAACCAGTGGAGCTGCTGCATCCCAGTGCTGTGTGTGCCCAGCTGGTGCAGCCACTGTTGTTCATGTAGTTGTGGTGACAGGGAAATTATGGGCGGGGGGGGGGGGGGGGGGGGGGGGAGTGCTGTGGAACTGGG
>JAVJGJ010000037.1:76222464-76360710 GCA_035590215.1 Microhierax caerulescens | reverse complement strand
CACACACACCAAAAAATCTTATTTCTGCTTGTTACCAGGTACCTTTTTCCCAAGGAAGCACTTGCTGCCAGAAAGAAAATAAACAAAATGGTATAATGATAATAAAAATACTGTGTATTTTTCCACGGAGCTGGCTTTTATATTCAGTAAAAGCATTAACAGGGATTAAGCATTCAGTAAATGTTTAGGATGGGACTAATTTCCATTGTAATTAATCATGATAGAATCCAGCTCTTTTGCTTGTTTGTTCTTCACAATCTGGATGAGACTCTGAAGTGGATTAAAAGGCATTTTCAAAACAAACATAAAGTTCAGTAGCTTAGCATCCCTTTCAGCTGACATGTGCTGAAAGGAAGTGTGAAAGGAGACTATCTTAACTGAGCTGTTTCACTCTGATAGATAGTCAATATACTGGATGATGAATGAGTGATGTAGTTTAGCTCTAAAACACTCTTAGCTGGACTGATAATACAGCACCTCCAGGAAATGAACAGAGACCGGCCCGTTAAATGAGCAGAAGATCTTTCAGGTAGAAATATAACACAGTCCTATTAGAAAATGTTTTTTTTTAGCATACTTCAGTGATTTAGATCAGCAGACACTATGATATTTATTATCTGTGGAGCAAAGAGACCCTATTATCTGATGGGTGGTTCACCACCTTCAGTCTTCAGGCTCCCATACGCACCCCTTGACTTTTGCCATAAGCTTGGTATTCAATCTATTCATGGACATCAAAGCAAAACTCAGTTGAAAGGAATGATTTTCACTGTGCATCATGCTGCATATGTCTCATTGCTTGCAGTGCAGAACTGAAAATCTTGTCAGGCTTACTTAGCATTCAGCAAAGATTTCAGTGAACCTGAGCTGAGATACATGTTTCTAGCAAAATCAGAAACCCAAAAGAATTGTATGCAATTGCACTGTAAACATTTCCTGTGGTTCAGGTAGAAGATTCTCATGGACAAGGGATTTTTTTGCCATAAAAAAAAGACAGAAAAATGTGGGGTGAAAAGCAAGTGATACTCAAGTAATTTGTAACTAGGGGAAAACAGAAACAGGAATATGGAAAAGGTTAAGTTAAAGACAAGAAATATTTGTAATGGTAAAATGAGATGATTTGACATGTTCATTTGAACCGTTTTACCTTTTGTAACTGTTGAGCAGCATGACTGTATCTGGTATGCAGAGAGCTTAGTTAAACCTTAAAGACACAGAAGAGTTTGAACTCTCAGAGTAATCAGCAGAACTATTAATTAGGAGGAGGAATAAGGCAGTGAGTCATTCAACAAAAGAGAGGTGGAAATGTCTCTGTGTGTTGGCTAAAGATAGGAAGAGTCACAGAAAGCTAAGGTACATGGTAAGTGCATAACAGCTGAGTTCCTGCGATGATCTGCAGAGAAACAACTTAATTCTGTGCTAGTTTTTTCCACAGTGGAGGTTTTTAAGATCAGATTTGACATTAAGTACGGTAACCAACTGGAAGTAATTGCCTCATGGTGGGTGTTCAGTGACCTGCCTACCAGACATACTGGAGTGGTATTATATGTGAGAAAACAACATTACAGTTGTGTTTGTTCATTAGAAGCCTCATCAGAAAGCCACAGGATTGAATGAGCCACAGAAACTGAAATGCTCTGTCATCTCTCGAGGTGGTTATTCAAAGATAGATTCAAGGCAAGTTGCCATGGGAAACTTCTGCTGGTTTTTTTTCTCTCTGATGCCCTTATTCTGCATGTAAATAACAAACCCCAGCCTCTAGAGATGTCAGTTCAGCATATTTTAAAGGCATGAAATACAAATTGGGTTAAAAATATGATGTTTCTGTTCTTGAAGACTGAGGGCAGCTTTCTATGAGGAACGTTTTTATAACATTATGGGGAGCTGTTCAACAGCAAAGAAATAAAGAATATAATTGGGATTGTCTGGTTCTCCCATAAGGTTAGGATGACCTTCATAAATGATGCCATAACAGAAAATGAATGCAAAGGAAAATTAGGATAAAGAAGTTTTTTAATAGTCCAAATTCTAATTAATACAATTGCTGAAATTAATTTTAGCAGCTTACAGAACAGTGTTACAAGCATCGCACCAGTGCATTTGGGGAAATAAATACTCTCTCTATGAGATGCCACTGAGATTAAAAAAAAACAGTCAAGAAAACAGGTTATTTAATACAGCAAGATGAATGTAAAAAATAATGTAACATAAACAGAGTTTGCTCTGAAGATTACAAGATGTGTGAGGCAATAGAAGAAATTATATAAAGAATAGGGCTGCTTAGAAAATCCTCTTACTAGATGAGAGTTTCACACCATGATGAACCAGCCTGTGCCAGTCTCTTCAAACCAGAGAAGAAAAAATAGGTTTTACAGCCCCTGCATCTTTGAGGCAACAGAAGACACATGAAGACTAGCAGCAGCATCTATAAGATAAAAATTTTACTGAAGTACATTTAATTAAAGACTCCCCTCTCCTAAAGTCGATAACAGACAAACAGGAAGATGATGCTGTTTTCCTTCTTGTCCTGGCTGTTTATTTAAAACATCCATCCCCTAACGTAAAATCAATTCTCTCAGGATTAGACTCTTATGGAGGTGCCGTCTCTGTGTTGGTCTCATTGAGCTGGATGGATCTGTCGCAGGAGAATTATATGATTCCCATGAGTCAGCATCATGAAAAATCACACTGCAATTTAATAGTCATGACTAAGCACATGGAAGGTATTTGCACTAATTCTGGTATACACAGAGCAATACTTGGAAATGTTGATCAAACAGGTTTGATTCCTCACCTCTGTGAATGGCCATGGCAGGCTGAAAAAGGACCAAGAGAAAGCCCTAAGGACTTGTTTGAGTGCTGATTAAGCCACAGGTAGTAAAACTAGATCAGCTGACTACCAACTACCTTAAGGCTAGAACACTAACTTGCAAGTACCTTCCGCCTTCTGCGTGAATTGTTAGTGTTACCAACCTTCATGCTTGAAAATGTGTCTCCTGGCTCCCTAAAGTCAAGGCAGTGGTCAAAGGGGGGGGATCCCAACAGTCTTACCAACAAGTAATTCCAGGTAGTTGCACCAAGGAAGCAGCTCTTTAATGATGGCTTGGCTATACAGCACTGTTTGCATCCGGATCTTCACCTGACCCTGAACGTTAAACCATAATGTAGGGCCAGGTGTGGCCAGTACTTGATGGTGAGTAGCAGAGTGGTGGTTGCATTGGGTTCTGCTGGAGACACCGCAGAGAGGCTTGTTTTCACTCACGTTGTTTTAGCTCAGTGTCTGTCTCTCTGTGCAGTCCTATTTCTCTTACATTTTATTAAAAATTAAAATAAGCTTTAGATTTGAGTGGGAGAAATGGGTCTGGAGCAGGTAATAATCGAATCATAATTTCATTGAGTATTCAAATGAGAAAACTCAATCAAAATCATTTGTGATGTTTAAAAAAAGAGAGAGAGACATGATAGTGCCTTGTTCTAGGCTTTGGAATCACATGTTAGTCAAGTAATAAACCCTGTGACTGACCCTTGAGATATGGAAACATCTCATAAGGATTTATTGATTTATTTGCATAATGACGTGTAGGGAGTAAGAAGTTCTTACAGTCATTATGCAGAAATGGATCTGAGTCACCACCCAAGTAATCTGTCAGCCTCGTGTGAGTGGACTGTGGAGGAGACAGCAACAGAGTTGAGATTACCTGAATTTTAGACAAATAAGCTCAGGGCCAGTGGATTAAATTTAACTATAGAACATCCCAAGTCAGGTATTTCATGCTAAATTCCACCTTCAGAAAAAGTGAAATAGAAGTTAGCACAGTGCCATCAGGTGCCAAAACATGGGAAAGAGCTCTGCCAAAGGACCAGGCATGGAGACAAGCTTTAGAGAAGTTTTAGGAACGCATGCAATGCTGCTTTGGAATAAACATGTTTGTAAGCAAACAAAATACTAGATGGAAGACTGAATCCAAAGGTGTGTAATTGTTGTTTGGCGTTCACAGGGTGCTTCAGTTAACTTTTTCTTCTTCTTTTCTTTGTTTTTTCATTATTTTTCATTTTCATGTTTCTCCACTTACTTTTTTCTGGCTTTGAAAAGATACCGAAGTGCCAAAATACCAGGAGGGAGACTGTTCTTCTGGTATTTATAGCCTGACTGAAAGCAGGAATTAATGGAAATTATGCTTTTAAAAAAAATAAAAGCCTTACAATAAGAAGTCTATATAAAATGCTTTAAAGGCAAGCAACTTCAGTTAGAATTTGCAACTAATTACTTGGGATTTGAGTAACTGGATCCTATCAGGAGTTAGAGGAGAGGGCAGGGTCAACTAGTTAGTGATGCACATTTAGCAACAATTCTTCGCATTTCGAAAAAGTGAATGTATCACTGATGGTATTCAGTATCAAAGTGTGTTTGTCCTCACACAAAGTACTGAGCCTTCAGAAGGTCAATACCCAGTTAATAAAAATCTAATGATTGAATGAAAACAGAACTTGAGATAAAGCACTTAAAACTCTGGCAGCTGGAAGGTTATCTCCATTAGATGCTGAGATAGCTAATGTCTTGTGGATGCCTTTTACATAATACATTCTTTCATCCTTAGGATGGCAAGATCTTTGCGAAAATGACAGAACTAAACTCCGCAATGCAACTACAATAAATAAAAATGCAAACAATAAATAAAAATCATTAACAGTACTTAAGAAATGAATTATAAATACAACTGACCACAGTAAACTGTAGAAATTGATATACCTGATCAGGGTGGGGCCTGTGTAGTCCCATATCTCATCTGTGCCAGAGGCCAGCATCAACAGCTGTAGGAGAATAAACAGGAGAGGCAGGATTAGTTGAGTAACCTATAGGTCTTCTAAGTGGAGAAACATGAAAATAAAAAATAATGAAAAAACAAAGAAAAGAAGAAGTTAACTGAAGCACCCTGTGAATGCCAATATGCTTATTAAAAACATAAGTTTTAATAGTTGTAAATCAGTGTATTTATTTGAAATGTAAGGATGAATAGCTAGTTCCATTTTTTCAGTTTTTTCAATTGTAATTGATTACATATGTAATTGTGATTGTTGATATTAATACCATTTCTAAGTAGGTACGCATTTATTTATGACTGTTCAGTTTCTGCTTTACAATGTGTATTACATTTATATTTATAGCTTTCTTGTAAGGTAACTGATCTTGACAGATGGGGTAGACATCCTGCTTTTTATTCAAATGTATAGTACCTGCGTATGTGTTTTGTTGGCAGTCTCCGTGAGTTTCAAAGTGTACCTTTCATATCTGAAGTTTTGTTCTAGAGTGTTTGCCTGGTCCTAGCACTGTGAAAGGGAAATTGCCATTATTCTGTACAGTTCTACATCATCTAGCTGTCAAAACAAAAGGGTTTTTGAAAGTTTGGTCTAAAAATATACTTTAAAAAAAATTGCTAGTAAAAGATGCTTAACTTCATTTTTCAGTCACTGTTTTAGAGGAATCTATGAGTCATTTCTATAATGAGTTTCATTCTGATACAAGTTATTTGTTTTGGGACTGATATCCTCAAACTTTGTGCTTGAAACAGTTTTATTTTTTTATATAAGGAAAGTCAGATATAAAATTAGCCCAGCCTGCACCATTTAAGTATATTCCTTAACTTTGCATTGGATTCCAGTAGTGGTATTTAGAGATACTGTGGAATCTAGTATTTGCTCAAAATTGAGCAGCATTGTTTTAATATAGCAACTGAGAAAAAGGTGAAGTCATTGCATTAATCCGAGAAGTCAGAATTAAATATGGCATGTTTACAAAGAATAGGTGTCTTTTATCCCTGTTTATTTCAGTACACAGGTAGAAGACAGAGATGTTGGCCACTACGCAGACATTCACTGCGCACGTGTGTTATATTACCCAAGCGCAGAGGGCATGGTGTAGGTACAGGGAAATAAACTGCTGCTGTTACGGGTTGCCCTTAGTCATTTTAGAGTGGCTGTCACCTCATGGGATTAAATGCCCACCCAGACACGCTGCTCTGTGGAGGAAGAGGTAGGTTTGCTCTTGGCAAAGAGTGCATCCTGGTAGCAGGTGAAGCCTGTGTTCCAACAGGCTCCCACAGCGCAGGCAGACCACTGGCATGTCCTTGTGCTGTGTCTCCAGCGCTGGGAGAACCAAAAAGAGAGAATGCTCTGCAGCTTGCCATGGGCTTCCAGACAAGGATTTACAAGTGCTGCAATTTCTCTGGCCCTCTCTTCTTGCCCAAATGGTGCTTTCTTTTATTTCAGGAGAGAACAAGCAGGAAGTAATGTGGGAGACACTGACAGGACATGAGCAGCTGATAAAGAGCAAGTGATGTCAGTATACATAGGAGATAAAGCTGGTCATGTTCCCAAGTCACAGAATGTTGGTATTGACATTTTCTAGATAAATATTTCCGTTATGGTATACACCAGGGGTCCTCAAACTACAACTCGCGGGCCGGATACGGCCCCCCAGGGTCCTCAGTCCGGCCCCCCGGTATTTACAGACCCCCCACCCACCCCCCGCCAGGGATTGGGGGGGGCAAACCAAGCAGCCACAGATGACTGCCTGACATGTAATCCATGCGCCGACCCCCTGGTTAAAAAGTTTGAGGACCCCTGGTCCTCAAACACTTTGGCACTTTTTCAACTGGAGTTCTGTAGAAAAAGACTCATTTTACCTCATTTTTTTGCATCTTGCAAGAGATGCAAGTAGTTGTTTTCACTTTTGCCAGTTTTCCGTTCACCGCATCAGTGAATTCATGGACATTAACCTCTGTTGTCACTTTAGTTGGCATATTTTAAAGGTATATTTCGAGGTTTTTGAATCCTTGGTACAGGATTCATTCCCAAAAGTGGGATATGTAAGTTGTAAGTATTAAAAAAAATATGTATGGTTGAGTTGCATACAGTTAGCCCTAAGTTGATAGGATATGTATTATATTTGGTTTCTTCCCATATTGAAGTGGTTTTCAAGTTTATCGATGGTCAGTAATTTACTCCTTATTTACATCATCCTTCCTTCCTGAAAGATGATGATTATTTTCAGCATCTGAGTAAGTAATCAGCAGCAGTGAGTTGCTGGTTGACACGTCACAGAGTTGTTACGGAAAACGCTTCATTTGAGAATGAGAAAAGACAGGGAAGTACGTATCTGCTTTGCAAGTTGCTTTACAAAAGAAATACAGCAACAAAAGCGATCTCTTATGTGGCATTCCGGAAGAGCATCGCGATATCACAGCTGCCAAGGAGAGCCCTCTGCTGCCATGAAGGAGTTTAGCACAAGGACCTGTAGAGGCAGGAATTTGACAACACTTAGATGCGAGTGTCAAATGTGTTTGGAGGGAAGTCTGTCTTAGAAGATAGACAAAAACGTTTCACACAGAGCTACTCTAATTTCTCTTGCCCCAGTACTATGTTATGTATATATATATATATATATATATATATATATGGCCTTCTGTAGGCAGTATAGCACTGCCTGATTAGCATAATTACAAGATTATTTTGATCATAATTATTTTTAATCTGATGACTCATAGAGATGATGCCTTTTACTGTTTTATTTCCCAGCACGGATTCCCAATGGAGATAATTAAGTTGCTGTCCACAGAACCTGAGTGTTTAAACATGGTCCCACTGCTCTGCTGGGTCACTCTAACAGACAGCTCTATGTTCATAAACCTGAGCTACCCCCTTGGAGGGTCATTTTAAAATTTCAAATGGAATGGAAAGGATGCGTGCTCAAAACACTTGTGTTAGGCAGCTTACTTTCTGTATCCCATCTGCCTTTTTTTGTCCTGCGCATTGTTAATGTATAGTCTGGTCTTGAAAATAGTATATAGTGCTTACATGCAGACTGAACTGTTGGCGAGCTCTATGCTCTTGATGCTTTACCTGTTAATAGTGGAATCACTTCTGACTGATGAACTTAAGTGGGAGAAATGATGAAAGAGATGGCAGCAGGATTACTTTTAGTAGTAACGCTTTATAGTGGAATTCACAGAAGTCCTGAAAAATAGGGTTTTATTTTTCACAGAAGGCTCTCAAAGAAGGAGTTAAATCTTTTTTGCTTTACTGTTGGAACTATGTAAATGACAATCTGTGAAATACATAAAGTTGGAAAATTTAACAGTTTCAGCTACACATTAAATATTACTTTAAAACTCATATGTTCTTCATGCAGCCCAGATTCTCTAAAGCAATGTTATTTATTGTTCTCTATAACACCTGGGATATAAGCCACCTGGAGATGAAACACAAGTTAAACTTTCCTTACAAAATGCCACTTTGTCCTCTTCCACTGCTAGATGGCTCTTTCTGTCACAGCCACCATAAGTTACACCTGAAGATGGTTGTGAACTACAGAGTTTCTTGTTACAGAGGCTTGTGCCATCTATGCAGTGTGGACAGGACTCAAAGCAAAGCTGCAGGGCAATAATGTGTAATTATATGTCGTTTATTGGAGCTTTCTATGTAGCTGACCCAAAGACCACATTTCAGCTGGCTGTGCTTCCTCAGAGAAGTGCATGCTCAAGTCCAAAAATTCACCTACAAATCCCTGTAAGAAAATATCTAGATGTAATGTTTTAGTACTTTTATTAAGCATTTAGGCCTATTTGTATTAAGCAATGATATATGCATAATTAAACGTAAGTACAACTTAGAGCAATAGTGACATAAAAACACAAATGCAGAAAAGGATTAAAATAAAAGAATATGAGCTAGACTGGATTGAACTTGAAAATTGCCATTGCTGGATTCATTGGAGTCCAAGAGAATATGTTAACTAAATATATGAGAAAATAGACTGTGCAAGCTGGGTGTGAGTAGGTAACAGAAAATAAAACTAAGATATGTGAAATTTAATGAAATGATGGAACTGGCCTGTACAGCCTCTCATAATCTGCTCTTCCTGCTGTCCTTTCTGTGTAAGTCTTAGCCACCTGGAATTTTCTTCATTCCAAGTTATCAGCTAGTGGCTGCATTACCTTTGCAGCTGGTACCAAAAGAAAGCTGTGTCTGCCACATCTTTGTAATAGGAATGACACTAATACTGTGACTTCTTGAGCAGGAGAGTGGTCATAGCTCTTCTGCATTTCAAGTGACAAGTGGAGATGCACGTGTCAAAAACCATTGCAAACGCAAGAATAAACAGTGCCAGCCAGACTGATCTTTACTGTTTGTTGAATCTTTATTAAAAAAAAAAAAAAAGGAAGGGGAAATTAGGAATGCTATCGGCTTTTAAGATAATTATATTCTCTGACAAAGCCACAGGTAGGGAATTACTCTTTTTTAAAACACTCCCAATGTATTGTGAGGGCTATGTATCTGTGTAGATTTTGACGCAACAGGCAGAGTCAAATCCATCGAGTTCATCATAAGCACACTGCATTCTGCCAGGATATCAAATAAAATTCTAGATTTCCTGATTAACAAAGAATATCATACCCTCTGACCCCAGAAAAACAACATTTAGTTTCTTGGTTATGGGATCTCAGCAGGCCTTGCTTGTGGCCAGAGTAAAAGTTATTTTCTCTCTATGTTATGTTTCTTTAGCAAATGTTTTAAAAATTGCTTCAAGAACCTAGAAGGTCACTTGAAAGTCTTATTTTTATTGTCACTGCCTCCAAAATACATTCCATAACTCAGTTTAATGTGATCTGCAGCAGGCCAAGAGTTTTACAAGCCAAGATACATCTAGTACAGTTAGAGACACGACAGAGTTCAGTGAAGAGGGGAGAGTGAAAATCTAGTTTGAGAGAAGTAATTTTGCAATGCCTGTAAAACATGGAAGGAAAATATCTCTCTGTATTCAGTTTTGATGACTGAATGTGTTCATGGCCTTTCCTAAGGTAGAGGAACCCTACCAAGTGCTTTGTGAGGACATAGGCAAATGTCTGAGGATATCTGTTTAACAGCATGTCAAGACAAGGTTCACCCACCTCCCAGAGCAGTCCCTGCTCCTATCAATAACTCAGCTTTCCCCTGGCTTCATCACTCACAAACCTCTGTAGTTCACAAGCCAGTGCAGAGAATAGTGAGGCTGGGATTTGTTCCTGTGTGACTCATGTGCATCCATCCACTGTATCTTCAAATGAGGGAATTTACTGTGAGTAATTTTCACTTATTAGATGTAATTTTTACATGAAAAGCCCCTTTATCAGGCCACTTTCATCTCCCTAAATACAAATTACTTCAATCTACAAGTGGACTCATCAGTGTCAGACCGGCCTGTTGCATTGCAGGGACAAGAATTCACTTATCTGAGTCTCAACCATGATGCTGTCAGCTGTTATCCTGGTTGCCTGTTGATGGTGGACAGCTTTAATCTTGCCAGTAGTCACAGTACTTTGCAGTATTTGGCCCTACATGCTTAGTTTATACAAGTCAGCATCCATCAGTGAAAAGATTCTTCACATCTTTGCTTTTTAATAACTATTTTCTTGACAATCTATTATGACCGTCAAAGTCCTACATTGCTTGGAGGTCATTTCTTCTAACTGCTGGCCTTAAAAGCTTAGGTCACTGGAATATCTTAAATTGAAGTTATCTCTCTCTGTATTGCAAGACAGCAGAGATAAGTTAGAACAATCAGCTGAGGGATGCAGAGAGACTGTTTTGTTTAATTACAGCTGTGTATGTCCCTGCAATTCATTGAGCATCGTCATTCCTACGTGTTTTTCAGTGGCACAAAAAGTCCAAACCCGGGGTTGGACTCTGCTGCGCGAGTCATGCAGAAAACCCAGAGTAGGGCACTTGTCACAAGCTGCATACAGTATGTATTTTTTTTAGTCATCCAAGGGTTAATAGACGAGATCCTCAGACTAAGATTTTCATGTTTGATGGGTATGCATCTGGAGATTCAGAGAGAAACCTTGCTTATGTAAAGAAGACTTCTTATTTTTCTTCTCATTTGGCCATAAAGATGGTTTCTACCATGGTATTTTAACTCCTGACTATGACTTCTGAATATAAACTCCTCTAATTTTCTTCAAATAGACCTGTATGTTCTCATAAATCCATTTGGCTTTTCCTAGTAAACTAGTAATCCTGTCACTCAGGATGATGGAGGAATTTAAACAACCGTGTACTGCTTGGTGGGAGTTAGAGCCGCACATTTCCCTTTCAGTTGCTAGACAAAGTCTCAGCCCAGATATTTGTGCAGTAGTAATTGCACTGACCTAAAGAAGGCCATTCCAGAATTACGTTGTCATAAATAAGACCAGAATTTTGCTTATTCCAGTACATGATCAGTGTTAGCAGAGCACCTCAGTTCCTGTTAAATGTTTACAAACAGGAATAGCAATTGCTTGTACCCTCACTCTGCCTGTCTTACCATCTGACAAGAAAAATAACTTTGTTTTACAGTGGTGGTTGTGCTGCATTTGCGAATGTGAGGGTTTGTGGTCCCAAAGAGTTGGGGATGTGTGTGAGAACAGCCATGAATATGTTTCATTTGAAACTTCTGCAAAAGTGTCTGAAATGCGGAGATTTGTTCTGAATTTGGTTTTCCAGTTCAGATTTGCCTGTAGTGAGAAGGTGTAATGTCATCTAGAGAGTCATCCGGTGAAAGTTCGGTCTCCTGTACACGTATTTATTTAACATGACTCTGCTACCTGCTAGCTATGGTCTGTGTTTGTGCATGTGGTGGAGAGTACAGATAAATAAAAAATAACACGTTCAGGGGAGAGGAAGTGCAGGCAGCTAAGTGGGTGAGCTGCATGGGGCAGTCTTTGCTTTTAGTAAGACAGAAATATTTCAGTTGCGGCTTTCTTGGATTTGTTCTTTCACTCCTGATATAGTTCATTTTGATACAGAAATAAGTATTGAGTGATTCACTGAGACCTTAAGACCCGAAGATATTTCCTAGCTCATGTCTAGAAATTAGCATTTGCCACCGTGGACATTTGGGTATCAAATTTGAGAAGTATAAAAGTGTGCCAGTGCTGAGGACTGACTAACCAGTCCGTGTTGGGTATTCACACCATGGACACCGGAGCATTTATTTAAGTATATTGCTCTTCTGTTAGTACTTTTTGTGTTTCTTAATCTCACCTTTATCAGTTGCATTTCACCTTGTACTGCTTTAAGCTAAGCATTGTTAAACTTGGAAGGTGTTGCTGATCAGTTTTGTAGGAAAAACTGGGTATTATAAAAGGCTGCCATGCAGACTCGTAGCGGTGATAATAAGTGTGCAAATGCTGAAGGAAAAAGGAGTGAGAAAAGAAAAACTTTCAAGTAAGTGTTTGATAAGGAGGAACAGTTACACATGTGGCACACTCAGCTTATTTGATTAACCTTAGTAACCAATGAAAGCGGTTTGACTATCAAACATAGATCACATTTGTTCTACCTGCATGGTATCAAACGTTCAACTGCGCCGTATTTTCCTTCTCTTATCCTCTTGTTTTTCATACTGACCATTCCCTCCTCTCACTCCTGCTAAACCCTTGAGCGTGACCACCCAGTTTCAGCTACATGGACTGAGTATCCCAATAAGTTTGTGCTCTTAATTGTGCTAGATGACAGCGATGCGAGAAGTCCTTAAGCACTGTTTGCAGTTGGTTTCTCTACTAGTTTCCTCTAGATTTGATTATTTTGGGGCTCTGAATATATTTTGTTCAACATAGAGTCGTTGTTTATGTCTTGCATGCAGCTTAAACTTCTGAATGTGTGTTTTGTACCTGAGGAACATCAAAGTGTGGAGTGAACACCCCGTTTATGTCTTGAACTAAAGCCCATCCACCTGACAATCGTGGCACCAGTAAAACTAGGAGGACGCTAATGCTCAGTGTATGCAGTCACATAGTCACTCGTTTCTAAATAAAAAAGGCAATCAGAAAATTTAAAAGTTTTATGTCAGGGCTATGAAGACAGAACATTTCATAGAAAAGTTAAGAAACGAGATTTAGTCTAAATTTATGATTAAATTTAACTAAAATGCTCCAGACTACTAATGGCAAAGATGACCCAGATGGGGATAGGGTGGGGATTACAGGAGAAAGGGGAGTGTGTATGAAGACAGTAGTTTTAATTATTTGAATTGACTATAAAGTAATTGCATTTTTAGCCTTTTAACTTCTGGGTGGGTTGGGTATTTTTACTATTTTGAAGGTTCACATAGGATTTTATAGTGTAAATTCAATTTAGCCCTATAAAGATCCAAAACCTCTTTAAAAAGAACTTTATGAAACTATAAAATAGTAGGGTAGATGATCCTTTCTGTAGACTGAAAATCACTTGATACAACTTCAGAGAAAAAAAAAAATCCTAAAATTCCTTAAAAGTTTTTGTTGACTACATGTCAAATGACAAATGTCTTTTTGCCTGGTTTGAGTTGCTGGGTATTTGATGCCCCCATGGATTTGGCATCAGGCATTATTCAGTGTTTCTGATCTTGGGGTACATAGCAACTTTTGATTTGACTCAGCTTGCATGTTAACAGGGGTTTTTTCAGCTGAAAGTCTTTTTGTAATTATCACTTCTAACTGTTTGCATTTTCTTTGGATTTTTTTTTGTGTGTGCGTGTGTGTTCTCATTGTTGCCTGCATTTGGAACTTACGACTATCCAGTGAGAAGGACACTAAAGAGTGGACTAACACCAGAAGAAGCCAAAGCACTGGGCCTCATCAGCACCTCTGAGATGCAGGTTTGATGTCCCAGAGGTGGCGACAAGAGCCGCTCATCTGAAGCACACAGGCTGACAACCCTTTGGTGAGGCATTGACCTGCCAGCCTCCTCTGCTGCTCCCAACATCCTCTCCTCTGATAGTGCGATTTTAATAAGCAACAAAAAGCAAAAACCCCCAGCCAGGGCAGAAGAAGGATGTGCTGCAGCTCAGCGCAACGTCCAGACAGTAACTGAGGAAGCATTTGGGTGCTTGTAGTTGAAAGCACACGGCTTCTTCTTCTCGTGGTGTGTTGATGTGGGTAGGAGGGGGCTCTCTCTGAGTTAGCTGTCGTTATGTGAGCTGTGTTTACGTTGGCTTTCCTTGTGCCCTGTTTTAGTCATTGTAAATGTATGGCGTTTTGTCAATGCGAGGAACAGTCCTTAAAGAGGCAAAATAACCCCTGTTACAGCAACGCCAATTTTCCTGAAGTAGATTCATTAAGCAAAGATGCACAGTCTGTACAACCCTGTGGTTTGTTGGGGTTTTTTATTATTATTTTGCCACCAAAGAATGTAAAAATATATGTGTACCTTTGTAAATGTACAGAATGAATGTGTGGACATGTGTGCGCGTATCTATACACATACAGTCATGGTGTGAAGTCATGCTCTTGCTGAAGCCAGCTGGACCATGATTTTCACGCTGGGGCCTTACTGTTCCACCTGGACAGGAGGAAAAGAATGTCTTTTTGAGGAACTCAATGTTATTCAATGGGGTTCACCCTGTGGGGCAGGAGATGACCTGCAATACAAGTGGAAAGTTTAGGATTCTGAATTAATATGTATTAATCACACTCGTACTGTACATAGCGGCATGCACACAGAGGAGAGGACACAGAACACCTCCCCCTCGTTGAGCTATGGCTGTACTGTGCTCTTGTACAGTTTCAAAGAGATCTATGCCAACAACTTCATGTACTAGATAAATGCATTCAGACGCTAAGATCAAGAAGTTTTGTTCACTTGCCTGTGCCCTTCATGCTGCTTTTGTCTGCTGCAAGGTAATGTGGTGATTTTATTTCAAATTAGTGGATCTGAATACGAAACAGCCCTGCTAAAAGGCTGCTGCATTTTTGCTGTTCTTTACTCTTTTTGTGATTATCCTTGATGAAAGTGGAGAGGGTACCACAGTGAACACTCCAATATGTTTGTCCTTATCTCACTGTTTTATAACTGACTTTTATAACTGCCCTCAGCATGTGTGTTTGAAGAACCTTTAGTCATCTTGTCTGCCTTTGAGGACATATACAGCAGAGAAGATGAACTCAACAGTCACCCTAGCCAGTGCTGAAGCACTGTGAAGAGAACTGCAACCAACGGTAACGCAAAAGGGAACTTTTTAAGCCAGTCTGTATATGGCCAATTGATACTCAAGGATGCACAAGACTATCTCTTTCTGTTGCCTTAGCCTCTAAGATTAAGGGTGTATCTGCACATCAGTAACAGCTGAGGCTTCCTTCAAGCTAGTTAAGTGGGGAACTGCAGCAGTTTAGTCATGGTAACAGGGTTTGATTTTAGCTGCAAAACACACTTGAAAAGTAGGGTTAAGTAATAGTCTATGCTGGGCTCCTAGCACCATAGCTTTGTTGCTTCTGGCACCTAAGCTAGGTCAGGTACTGCAAGTTATTCTGCTCTGCTCTCATTAAGAACGGGATAATTGCTGAAGATTGTTCAGGATACTTGAACCAAACACAATAAACCTTTGAAACTTTGGTCATCCATCACAACACATTGAGCACAGCATCCAAGTGATGAAAAAAGCAGATGGTTGACAACACTGCAATGAGATTTGCGGTTGAATATCCTATCTATACTGTCCACCCTCTTGGTCATAACATTTAATTCTTTATCTGGCGATGCCTTGGATCTTCATGTTTCAAAGTCCAGGGGGTAGAAAGGTGCTAATGAGCAAGGATTCTCAAGCACAGCATTGAGTCTGATGTGGTTTTCCCCTCGCCTTGTTAAAAAAGTCAATTTCACGAGTAGGGAGAAGGCAGTAGTTGTGTAATTAATAAAATGAATTGTGTATTTGAAAGCTATGGAAAGAAGGAAGGTGGTTAGGGAACAGAAAGAAATGGCATATAATTAATTTCACTGTCATCAAGCGAGACCTACAAGCATCTGGATTTTAAAGTGGAACTTTATGTGCTGCTCACCATTATGGGCTTTTAAATCTCTCTTAAGGATGCTTAGAACAAAGGAATGAAGGTAATGGGGGTTTGTGGAGGTCTTTGAAGTCTGAAACAAGAGGAAGATACCCTGAATGTAATGGTTATGTTGAACTGTGATACTTGCTAAGTAATAAAAGAAGCAAAAATGCAACAAAACGCATTTATGCCAACAGAGGTCCTGTATTTGATTGGAGGGAGAAAATCGATCAATTTTTTTAAAACAGAATAATAAAAATGTGCTGAATGTGCAAAGTAGGTAGCTGTTGGTGACTACTTGCTAACAGGTAACTTGTCTTTCATTTAGACATAGTTCAGCATCTGTGTCTGAAACATAATAGCTGATTAAATACTCATGGTTGGGTATATATATTTTTCAAGAATTGTGCAAAAATTGTGCAAAACTTAACATGCTCCTTATGGAGGAGAAAATTAGATATGGGGAGTGGGGTTAGAATAAGTTCAGGAAAAAAAAGCTGGTTTCTTTCAGATTCTCTGGATGCAACTGTCTTACATGTGAAGCATATTCTTCCTTGTCTATTTTTCCATTATGTTTCTTTTTCTGTTCCTGCTCTATATGTGTAAAACCAACACCAATTTTTCTGAAGGATAACTTGGTCTTGTTCATGCAGTAGTGTACAGTCAACTTAATTCCACTATCCAAAATGTTAATTGCAACGAGGTCATCAAACACAGTAACAATGCAAGAACTACAGAAAAGATTTCCATTTTGGTTCCTGGTAAAAGTGGCACAGTGGCCCAATGTGCTAATCTGTAAGGTGGCAGTATTTCCTCCAGTCTGCCGGCGTGTCCTGACTGTGGAAATAACATTTGTTCCCCTTCATCTGACTAGTGGATTCCAGATGAAATGGAGGAATTGGTTATATTTGCATGCCTCTGTCTGTATAATCAGGTTGTAACCTTCAGGTTTTGAGTTGCTGCCTGCCCCTCCATCATCGAAAGAGCCCACTGTAAGGATGTAGCAGTTTTTTTAAAATGTGTGTGAGATGTGGGTTGTTTTTGTGACAAATATAAAGGTCCTGGAAACACAGTGTAGTAACACATGTTCCCATTTCTCACTTTAGAGCTCCATGAAGACTGTTTTTAAACACTTGCAGCCATAATAACTACCTCTCTTTCTCATTGTACCAGTCAGCTGCAAATGTAGCGCTCAGAGTTCTGTATCTCCACCGAGCTCTGAGTTGCTGCTGGTGTTCATTCCAGCACCCATCTGCTGCCAATAACTTGTCTGTCTGTCTACCAGCATAATGCCTTCCTGATTTGGATGCTGAGGTAAACTTTAGCATATGAAATGGCCACCAAAGGGAAACTATCCTAATTTCCTTTCATGTCCCTTGGTGTTTAGAAACAGACTGCATAGCAATACTTTGTATTCCCTTGCTCCCAGCTGAGGGATAACTTTTAGTAGCAGTTATATGGCTGCGGTGAAGAAACACCCCCAGGGAATGCTGTGTGCCACAATCGAGAGTGAAAGATCCCTCACAAAAATTAAATTCATCACTCTTCACCTTTCAGTAAGGCCGGGCACCAGGCTCATGGATTCCAGATGTTTTATAGCCCCTTGGCTGTTACGTGTGACCCTTCTGTTTGTTAGATCCCTGTCCATAATCCAAAATCAACAAAAAAAATGGTGGTTTAATGAGGGTCTTTCTTGCTCCAATAAATACTGGAAACAGCATAAAAGCAGTGTTCAAAATACATTGCTTTTTCTCTTTTGACCCCCTTTTATCATAAATCTCTGCCGTGATTGACTCTGTCAGCAAAATAAGGCATCAGATTTGTAGGTAGACAAGACTTTGGCTTTAGCTTCATAGAAAGTCATATATATATATGTATATGTATATATATATATGTATATATATGATGTATGTATATATATGTGTATATATGTGTGTGTATATATATATATATATATATATGAGTTCATGCCCTGATTTAACAGAAATTGGTAGTCAGAGTCCTGGTGTGACTGAACAGCAAGGGCCTTCTGCAGGGTGCTCCGCTCCCCCTCAAGGTACTAGATAACGTGGCAGGAGAGCACCTTAAATCCCCAGAGTGCTATGCTCTAGGCATACCCTGGCAAACGCTAAAAGCCATTGAAAAGTCACACGTGAGGACTGCAGCATCTCCTGCAAACGCGAGGAGCGCAGTGCCACTGTGGGTGCAGTAAATGGTTCCTTGTATCGGGCACCGCTCTACGCCCGTGTCCCTGGTAGTGTAATAGCAACAGCGAGCGTCTGCCTAAAATGCTGTAGAAACGTTTGGCTGGCGGTAGTAGTCTGGATTCAGGTGTGTGTACACGGTGTGGTTCTTGTTTTTACAATGCTTTGATTTCACTGAGATGAATGGGGACACACAGCAGCCTACCAGTTTCACACCCTTTCTCCTCCCGCTGCATCTCGTAGGCGGGCGTACACGCTGCCTGCCTCGACCTAAAGGACGTGCAGGGACGGGGTATCAGACAGAAGCACGAGCATATTTCTCTCTCTTTTCCACTCCTGTTCGCTCACTGCACATGTACCACTCCTCTCATCGATTTCGAGGTGGGTTGTGCGTGCGTGTGCAGGCAGAGAGCCTGACCCTGTGCCGTGCCGGGATGATGGCTCTGCGTTTCCAGCATCGGGATGCAGGAAATACTTGCCTAAGCTGTAAGGACTACAACTGTTGATGTTTCTCCACAGGAAAAACTGCCAGGTACTTACAGGCTCTGAAAGAAAATAAGCTGAAGCATTTTTGTAAGAGAAAATGTGTGGTTATAGGCAATTGCTGAAGATGATTTGCAAACACTCGAACAACCTGTAAGGCCTACCTTCCTTTTATATTTTTTTTAATAGGGCAGCAATTGGCTCAATTGGCATTTCAGATATGATCCCAAGAAGTTTTTGGCAAGCAGTGTAATAGTTACATAGCTATTAATAAAAGAAGTTTCAGAGATGTTCTGTAGTTTTATGTTTACACAAAAAAAAAAAAAGAAAAAACCGAAAAAAAGGTATTTTTAATTAGTCCATTTCACATCGAGTGGCATAGAGATATGTTTTGTTTAATCACTATCTAATACAGAGGCTTCTGTGAAAGAAAAGGTTTATTTGTAGCATTGGGTGCATTTCTCCTTTTTAAAGACTGTCTGCGCGTATAGTGTCCTTTTTTTGTGAGCTGGGAATTGTAAAAAAATGTAAAGTAGAAAAGGATGTGTTTCTTAGGCAAAGGAAAAATACTGTAAAATTGTGTAAATGTCACTACTCATGTTTTTTCATGTTCTGTGTAGCATAGTGTAAAATAGGCTTTCCAGCAGTGTTATTCTGTGAATTGTAATTTAAAAAAAAAGCCATGCATGGGCAGAGATATTATCTACAGGTCCTTTTGGTTGAGTTTTTGGTTTTGTTTGTTTTCTCATTCTAGGTTAATTTGTTTTATGTTAAATTTAATTGTCTATAAAACTGCATTTTTGTTTCTCAGTTTTATTTCATAAAGAACTTGAATTACTCTTTAAGATTTTACTCCACACAAAGCTCACCTACCGTTTGTGTTGGTCCTTCAGAAGCTTTTTCACATTTAGTCTAAACCAGGGGATTTTCTTTTTAACACACCCCTCATCTGCCTCTTCTCCCCCCACTCTCCCCACTTTACTGTCTGGAAAGATGCAATCACACTTTTTTTTTTTTTTTTTTTTCCTGTGCCATGCAGGGTCAATATGGAAAACTGACCACAGACCTGTGTCCAAAATTTCTTAATATAAGTAGTTAAATGGCTCACCTCTACAGCATTATGTAAACACATCTTGCAATAAAGCTTTATAAAGCACTGACTGGGCTGGTTCTGGTTTTGTTGATGAAGCAAATCATGGGAGCTTTGGTGGGAAATGGGTGGGAAGGGGTAATGGGTTATTTTTTTCGTATCCTCTAAGTACCTGCAAAGCCACCATGTGGACAACAAAACAGCTGCCATTAAACCATCTGGGTGGTCTCATCATAAAAACCTGATCTTTTACCCCTGGTTTCACAAGTTGAGCCTAATTCCTAATCTTGAGTGAAGAAAATGAAAATGTGTCTCTGGTTCTCAAGGATTTCAGTAATCCAGCCCTACAAATCCTCACTAAACATAGAGGGTTACTGCTTGCTGCCATTGGCTTGGAGTTGGTTCCTGCCTTAAAAAGACTCTGCTCAGAGCACATTGCTTAAAGGTATGAGATTTATAGAAGCAAATATAAATAAAATGAAAGACTACCTGTGTGCAGGGGAGCGTTTCAGATTGCATCTGCATCAAGATGTGAAACACTCCATGTCTGCCAGGGCTTCATAACTCTGAAGGTGGCCAGTAAACGAGACATGCCTTTAACTTGGCTGAAATACATTTCATGCATCGCTGTGGAATGTAATTTTCTGGTGGCCATCTATGAGTGCACCTGGACAGGCAGTGGTCTTGCAGTTTTTTCTATTTGCTGGTGTCTGATTCTTTCTTTTCGTGCAATTTCCCCACACATGAGAGGGCCCAAGCTGACACATGGGATGTCCCCAGCCCTATGGAGGGTGACCAGTAGCACAGGGAATCTTGCAGCTGCTCTGAGCGCGGGTTCAGTGAGTACAATGAGAAGGGGGTCAAAATGACACGCAGAAACTCAAAATGCTCAGATTTCTACTGCTAGTCCTGCAACAAACTACTCCAAGTCATTGGTCTTCAGAGCTGCACACGTAATAAAGTCAAAGTACGTTATTCAATGACAGCTACGCATGCTTGCAGAAGCATCCTCAAAGGTAAAATAGGTTAACGGAGAGTCTGAGAGAGAACTTTTACCTATGGTTTCAGAGACTGTAGGAGCTGATAGAAAAAGCTAGGTATGTAAGCCTCCGTAGGGAAAAACACCACCTTCCTCCTTTTTAATTAGTTTTTAAAGCTATTTCAAATAAAATGTTGCCTTCTGGGATATGGCTGCATCCCTGAAAGAGCTGCTTAGCATTCCAGATGCACTGGTGTAAAGTCTAGAGGATGAAAGGCTACTAGCCAGAAATGTGGTAATGCTTTTTAAAACAAATATATAAACCAAATTTATTGGCCAGACACTTCTCTTTTCTATCACAGCATATCCATTAGCAGTTCTAAATTCCAGATGTGCAATGACAATGCGTACATATATTTTTCAGACCTGGTGCCCAGTCAGAACTCTTACGTTGTCGCAGAGCAGCCTCTGGCCTGTAGTCAGAGAACGAGTAAGTATGCAGATTATCCACTGCACAGCTGCGTGCCCTGGTTTATAGATGCTTCAGAACAGTTTGAGAACACACAACTAAAGGAAAAGATACATTTTTTCACTATTATAACTTCTCCAGGTTTTCTGATGGGAATGCAGTTTGGAAAAGGGAGAGAGCGGTTCTTGAAGCTTTACCTCTTGTGAGTTTCTTCGCAGGAAATGAAGAATGACGGCTGTACTCCGTTAGTCAGCTATCTGATGAGATGGACATCTGCTGGGAAATCCCGAAAGGAACACAGTCTGCGTGAGTGTCATGCCAATAAGGGCCTCTATTCCTGGCTTTTCCTGAATGATTTTTGAGCAGGAGCAGGACTCATCCATCTGAGGTATTCTGCTCAGTAATACTGCGTTTCAGTTCCTGGGAGTCAGAGGGGGCTGTTCTCCTCCCCAGCAGCCACCCCTCTCCCACCGCTTCACCAAGCACGCTGTCTTGCTTGAGCCGAGTCAAGAGCCTTTCATTTGTTATTTATCTGGATCTATCTGGAAAACCCCATGGAGCATGTAATGTACAGGAGATGTGTACCAACGCTGGGGAGGGCGAGACCCTTTCAGTGTCCCAAAATGGGACTCCCAGGATCACCAGGCACATTCTGCACCATTATTTCTGGAATGATGACCAGAAATGCTTTAAGTGTATGTTAAAAACTTACAAATAAGTTTATAGCCCTGTCTTGGTGAGTGTTCAGATCTCACTGCCTAGACAACAGACAAAATGACTAGTCTTAACTTTTATATATATTTTCCTTTGTTTGATCCATACTTAAGGTAATACAAGAAGAGCAGCAGTTAACAAGCAACTAAGAAAAAGAAAATACCAGTGAAATCCAACGGCACTTGAAACTGGACAAACTTGAAGGCAAAGGTGAGGTCAAACCCATGTCACAGACTCCAGTAAATATTGTACTGGAACTGTCTCAAGGCAACATTAGCCAAGCCTGTCTTGAAAGAGCCCCACGTTTGATTAACAGAAGTGATTTGAAATCTTCTCCCTGGTACAGGGAGCACACAGCCAGGCAGGGCTCAGGTGAGGGGCCGACAGGTGCCAAAGACTCTGGAGTGTGTCCATCACCACAAAGGCATGTGCCATGACTGCATGTTGTATGTGTTTGTACTAAAAACCTCGGAGTAACCTGTGAAAACACATTTCTTGCAGGTATCCAAAAGTTACAGCAGGGTGAAAATTCTCCTTCTTAATAAAGCAATGAAATATTCAGTCTCTTGAACGAGACCTCAAATAAAAAATGAATCCTCCTTCCATCCTTGTCCAAACTTCCTATAACTATGCACTTAGAGGCTTAAATAATCTTGGCAAGATAAAGCAAAGGAAAATTATTGTTAAAAAGAGGCCCTGGATATTGTTTCAACAAACTTTTTCCCCACATAAACTTACGGAAAATTATTGACCTCATAGAAAAGTCAAGAAAGAAAGAAACCTCTTCTTGCGAAATGCTAAGATACCTATTTAAACACAAACTAGACTGCCTCCACACAGGCTTTTCTGCAACACTTCCCAAGTATGCTGCACTAATTATTGGGACCAATAGCTATAAGGGTTAATAAATAACTGTCTAAATAATCACCGTATCAACAGTGATGACCTATATAAAGCTAGCTGTGAGTACGATGATAAAGTATATTGAATATCAGGCAGTAGTGACTAAAGCCAAATGAAAATTTGATGCTCTTGGCTCTGTAAGCAATGAAAAGAGCCTTATGGATTTCAGTGAGGTTGAATCAAGCCCCCAAAGATAACTATTGCAATGTTAAACTTGATGGAAAATGGAACTGGTTCTCTGACAAAAAAGCTCTAAATCATTTTAACTTCATCAGTCGAGGGAGTTCTCTTTCAAGAACAGATAGCACACTGTAGCCTGAAAACCAAGAGTGAATCCTTGCTTCCAGAGAAATTATCTGAAATGTGTTCAGATTACAAGCATGTGGGATGAAACACAGCTAGCATCCAAAATTATATAGTCTGGAAATTCTACATCTTTTTAGAAGCCAAAACACTGCAAAGTCTGAAAACAAAACAACCTGGAACAGTCAGTTGCAATATTGGTTGGTTGTTTTTTTTACTATGGAACATGACAGCTATTAAATCTCCTCATAGTAAAATTAAATTTTAGCAGAAACTGTATCATTGTTACAAAAGTCTTTACCACATCTTTACAGACAGACAAGGGCAGATGGGTTACTAGAAACTAGTAAGGTTAAGTTCAAGGCTGGTCTAAAGAACTGCTGGTATAAGAAGTTTCTTGCCATGCAATTTTGCTTAATGTAATAGATCCTTCTCCAAACCTGCAACCTCCATGCAATGTTAACTTACACCATCTTTAGGTTTATTTTTTTTCCTAAGGTGGGAATAATTTGGTTGGTATATAGAATTATGTGTTAATTGCTTATAATTCAAAAATATTCTACAAATCTTTCTAAAGGTAATCAGGATATTCATAAAGTTCTAGTTACTTGGTATTATTTAATCTGAGAGTGGGCTTTACATTAAAGTATGTAAAAGATAAAAATTTGTATTTTATAATAACTCTCACCAACATTATAGAAATTGCGGAGAGTGCATCTGTGTGCATATTTATGCTTATGGCTTTTCACAAGTGTGTTTTTGAATATGCAAGTAGATTTTGTAATGTGGTATCTTTTTGTTTTGACTTCTGAACATGTTTTTGCAAGGTGGAAAGGCAATGAGATGGTTATATGAATGGTTTAACTTCTGGAAAGTGTTTATCGGTAAGGGAGATGGACAGTGTCAAAAAGTAGCAAGGCTTGTTGCTCTTTGTATCTTCCAGAGCACCAGCTCTCCAACCAGCAGTGAAGCAGACCTGGTACACTGGGATACGGAGCTCCTGAAGAATGAGCACCAGTTTTTCACCTGTTTCTTACACATTCTTAGTGTTCACTTCTACAGTCACAACTTCTTACATGTTTAGACATCAGAAGTTCATAAGGTCCCAGTAAGAGGGAGCACTGAGGCACGTGTGAAAACTGGGACTCCATCAGAGAGGGTTCCTCCCTGCGGAAGGGACACTGCGGGGTGAGGAATGAACTGATTTGGGTAACAAAAAGGAAAGCCAATGGCAAGACCCAAATCAGCAGTACAGGGTAAAAGTAAGTGAGGGGAAGCCTTAATGACAAGATCCTTGTTTTGATATACAGGTGAATCCAGCAAAGAAAACTGAAGAGCTCATTTTAGCAGCAACAGCAAACCCAGATGCAGTTGTAAGTTTGAAGGAGAGGGGATGTTTAGCTGAATGCGCAAGGTAGAAAGGCTGACTTTTAGAGAAGTTGTGTATTAACTAAGCTACATGAAAACAAGAAGGGGACGCATTATGACCTGTGTGACCATAAGGAGAGAAGGGC
Organism: Microhierax caerulescens; assembly: GCA_035590215.1. Lineage (NCBI taxonomy): Eukaryota > Metazoa > Chordata > Aves > Falconiformes > Falconidae > Microhierax > Microhierax caerulescens. Next base: position 76,336,230 of record JAVJGJ010000037.1, on the reverse strand, counting down.
AGTGTGTACAAACAGAGTGGACAGGAAAGGGGACATCATACATTTCCCAAGTGTTAAATGGATTTGCCTTCAGCAGGCTATTTAAAATCTGTTTTTAAAGAGTTTGAAAATCTCCCAGATTTCTTTTTTGCAATGAACACCAAAAATTATAAATGCAACATAAATGAGGCAAACATCACAGAAAGAAGCTATTCTGGGTCTTGTTGCCTTCAGAATGTCAAAAATTACTTCAGTCCATGGCAGCAAGGACATCACCTCTTGTTGGGCTATAGTAAAATCCCGACTGTGGTACACAGGGTAACCTACGGTTCAGCTGGTGTTGTGTACAGGACTGAAGGCAGTGGGTTGATTGACATTGGTGATGTGCAGCTGTAGCTCGTTCCTGCTAAGTGGTTAAATAGCCCTGAGGATGGTGGGAGAGGGGGTTGGGTGGAGGAGGAGCAGTGTGGCCTGGCCTCTGGAGGAAGGAGATACAGCACAGAGAGTAGAATCTGACTGACAGTAAAAGCCTTGTTGCAGCCTGACAGTTTGCTTGTGCTGCAGCAATTGGTGCCCCACGTGAGGCTGACTGAGCTGGACTCTGACTACAATGGTGTTACACCTCTGTCTTTGGCAGAAGGAGTGTGGATTCCTCAGCCTCTGGGATCAGTGGCCAGGACTCTTGCTGGGGTGAGCATCATCAGCTTTCTGACCTGTTACTCTCCTGTTTTCAACATCTGTATTGAACCAGCAGCAGGCACAGAAATGACCAGTAGGTCTCCTTGGGAAAAGATACTCTTCCCTTTTCCTGCGTGAAATAGCCTTAGGGCTTCTTCAAGTAACAATTTTATACCCTTAGGATGTCTAAAATTATCGGTAAAGGTGCTACTAGAGTTGATGAGGGCAATAATCAGAGCAAGTTTAAGGCTGCAGACAAGATGCTAGAATCTTTTAACCCCAGCAAGACAGCACAGAGAGCCCTTTCATCTCAAGGGGAGTTGAATGTTGTGGAGATGGCTGTACTGCGCTTTGTGTTGCACAAGACCTCGTTAAGAAGTATTTCAGTCATTAGCTGAGAGGGTTTTGTAAACAGGTATCTCCCCTAAACAAGCAGAAATTAGGGTAGCATTGTGTCAGTGGTACTGAATGCTCAATGAAATGTGCAGTTGGTCACTCCCCTTGTAGCCAGGGATCTCACAAATATCACTGACAGGAACTTTGCTTAAACTTGGGATTGTTTTCTCCTTTTCCAGTCACTCTTTGTCCACTCTGATGGAGTTATTCTCTCTTAATAAACTGTTTGGGTCAGCAGATACAGGCAAAATTTAATGCAATTCATCCCTAGCTGCCAAAACTGATCAGAGGAAATAGGAAGATGAGAGTTCAATAGCTCTGTGGTCTCTCCAGTCAGATGTTAGCAGCTTAACTTTCTCCTTGGCAGTGAAAAGGGGGTAATTGTAGAGAGAAAGCTGGCTTACTGCAATGCAGAGAATGTATATGTTTTTTGCATATATTAGTACCACAATTTGCAGGGAACTCTAAAAATTCTTTTCAGAAGGTATATTGTTCCTGACAGCATTGCCATCTTTAGAGTATTCGGGGGTAGTTTTCTTGCAAAGTCAGAGTACACAGAGAATGGAAGTCCTTGAGAAATATTTCTGACTCCAGGTGGGTAGTGGTTGGCTTTTACTTTGGTCAGCTTAAAGGTTCCAGTTGCTTATTGTCCTATGTTTTTGTTTCTGTTAACTTTTTTTGGCACTAGGTTCCAGGAATTCATTGCGCACTATCTATAAATTTCCTTGTGTGGCCTCTGACGCCAGGGTGCTGACCCAGGAGTAAGCACAGACTCCTTGGAGCAGAAGCATGACAACCCACCACTTCCCAACTAAAACCACTGTGCTCCTCTTCTGTGCTTCCTTCCTGGGATCCAGAAATAAGTAATCATGTACAGGACCACTGGGTTGAGATACTCATTTTCTAATGTCAGCTTTAATATTTAATGCAGAAATTACTACTAGCAAGTGAGGAAGACAAACTTATGTTCTTTTCTATTTCATGCAGAAAATTTTCAGACTAGGCACTATGATCAAAATCTAGAGACTTTGAAAAAAAAAAAACCTTGAATGTAAAAGTCATCAGAAAACTCATAGAGGGCAGAAAATTAAAAAAAACTGGGGGGAGGGGTAGACCAGGGGGACAACACTGACATTATGGAACCTAGTCTGGGAAACTGAAGTAACCAGAACTGATTTGGAATTTCTTGATGAGGAAACTAAAACCAGCACTGTTTGGAAAGGTAGTCAGTCTTGGTGACCCTCTTGGGGGGGGGGGGATATTTTTTAAAATCTGTTTCTATGTTTTCAAACAAAAAGTAGGTTAGTTTTGAAATCTTGATAAATATAAAAAAGTGTTAAGAATCTGGAAAAAAAAATCAAAAATAAGATTTTCATTTTCAAAAGATTCAAAATTTTTCACTTTCTTTGTGCTAATCAAGACTCTGGGACCATTCTAATACCTCAAAGGTATTAATGTGACAAAAAAAATCACCTTCTGTCAAGTTGCAGAGGTGCGATTGGAAAGCCAATCCAATCTTGATATAAGGACATAATGGAATATGAATTACTCATGTAAAGGAATAATTATTTATTATCTACAGTTTGCTTATTGGCATATCTTCACTGGGAATATGAGACCTAGAGAAACTGAAATTGAAAAAAAGAGGTCAAATTTAGAAATCTATGTTCACTAGACTGCAGCTATCAAAATCCAATAGCAAAATCAAGTGTGCCAAACGCTAGGTAACACTAGTGCTTCAAAAAGAGTGTAAGATGCTACTGCTAATACCCATTCTCATGGTAAGAGTTCAAGAACTCAGAAAAAGGGAGTTTAGAACAGATTGTTCTGACATGATGGGTTTGGACTATATAAATGGATGTATAATTTTTGAATAGGTGATGAATTAAATTTTGTAGGCAATTATATCTACTCACCTCTGTTGACTTGGCAGATAAGCAGAAAACAGAATTTGTTTCATTTACTACTCCCTTATCCTGATAGCTCATAAAATTGTAAGAAAATCTTAAGCTACAGGTTTAAGCTGAAATTTGACCTCACAGCCCAAACTGATCAAGAAGGTAGTTTCTTCCTCTTGCTTTGAACCACGTTAGAAATCTTTGCAATTTGGAGCTCTAAATGCATTTCAGAGCGTACTGTAGTGCCATTAGATACATAACTGTTTATATAACACCTAGTCATGGTTACTTAGCGAGAGCCTGATGCTGAATCAGACTGAAGGATGCTTGCACAGAGTATGGCTACAGTATAAAATGACACTTTGCTACAGCAATAAGGAAAAGTCAATGTTTGCTTGTTCCCATTATAAAATGTGAATGCAGTCTTGAGTGCACTGATGTAAGAAAATTTCTGGCTGCCATTAAAGCCTATATTATTCTTAAGTGGATTTTCCACTTTTCTGAGATATTTTAACTTTGTAGTACTTCACAGCAAATGACTCCTTAAAAAATACATGATCCTTAAGAGCAGCAACATTTTAAATGTTGGAACCAACCAATTCAGGTCTCTCAATTGAGAGAATTGTGGTTGCGAGATAACTGCCTTGTGGCATGTGTTTTCAAAGTCTTTACTTACACTTGGCAGAAATGACATTATCCACAGCTTTGGAAAGAACTTTTGGCTGAAGTTTCTGGCTGTGATGAACCTCATGAATATAGTTATGCCTTGAGGGTAATTGGAGTTGAAACAGACCATGAGACTTTGGAGACTTTTTTTTTTTTTATGATGATAGTATTCTCTATTTGTCACTTCTGAAGTTTTAAAGCTTGTGTATGAGGCCACAAAATATCCCTGCCATCTAAAATGTATGTCTTTTGGATTATAATGGACTGATTACTGCTGACCTGTCAGCTGGAGCAGTTGCAACTTCTACGATTTTATTGTGTGCGTAAACAAGGGGTTTAGTATTTAATTGTAAACCAGTTGCATTTCCATACAATATGCCAATGACTATTTGAGTACAAAATTGTTTGCCCAGATGTTCACACAGCACAGCTGAAATGAAAAAAAAAAAAAAATAAAAACAACAAACCAAACCTATTAACTTTAGAAGAAAGTCCTGAAGTCTCTCCCAGGGACTCTGGGTGATTTCACACTGCAGTATACTGCATGTTTGATTATCTTCTCATCAAGGAGGCTTCTGAAAAGCAGAGCTGATGCCACACCTCACAGAGGTGGCAGGACATCTCAAATCATCCAGACACCACCTGGAGGAGCACCCAGTAGAGACCAGCTAGAGCGCGTAGACGAGGCTTTATGAAGCTGAAAGGCAGCTGTCATTAAGTGAGTAGTGCTCTCATTGGTTATGCTGCAGATCATATTTTGGCTGTTGATAAGCAGGTGACCTGATTTTGCTGTGGGTCCATGTCAGTAGCTCTCAAAAACCTGAGGAAAGCAGAGAACGTGTCTGAAGGAAGAGCTTAACTAGTGCCTTTAGAGCATGACAAGTCCAGCTTAGATCAGGTAATCATCACTTACCATAAATTAATATTGTTCTTTGCACCTACTCAACCTCTAACACGTGCCAGCAGATGATCTGCATGCATAAAAACGCCTTTGTAAACAGGCATCAGTGGCACATGGGTGGCACCGTATGTAAGTAAGGCTGAGGCAATTCTTGCTTAGAGGAGTTAAAAAATTGAACAATGCATTTGCTTTGGATGATAGCTGAAAATCAAGTAACTGCGGCTGCCCTTGTGCTGGAAGAGCCTAGGAAAACAGTTATGGGCTGTGGAGCAGTGACGGTGTGGTTCAATCCACTTGCAGGTTACAACAGCACCTTTACCTGATGTAGTAGGAGGTATTGCAGGGCCCACATGTGAAGCAGGTAGCATGGTGGCTTTAGGTACCACTGGTCACAGATACAGCTCTGCTATTCTAATGCTTTGCTCTCACATGTACATCCGTGTGTTCACTTTGCCACTAAATGTGGCAAGTACTGCTGCATTGATAACCTAGTCTGTTGGAACATGGCACATCAGAAAACCAGTTCTTAATGCGTTTGAAGTGCTCTGTTGATACTTTATAACATTAATTTGTATTAAAATGAAATGCATTTTAGAGTTAAATGCCTTCCAGAATGCCTTATATAGATTATATCTGTTTCATTACTTTTATAATCCAATCTTGTTTTCTCATAGTTTGTTTAAATGAATTTATTTCTTACAAAAAAGCACACATTGATTATATCACTGTCCTTGAATACCTCCAGTTGGGTCAATACCAAATTCATTTTTCCATTTATTTTGTGGGGGATTAACAGGAACATGCTGTAGTCTACCAGGTTATCATCCTCCGTGACTCCCGCACAGTGTTTGTATTCTGGAATCCTGCTGGTATTTGAAGTATTATTAAAAGTTAATTCCCCTCAACTAAAGATCCCCCAGCAAAAACTTTCAGGACTTCTGCATTCAGGATATTTAGGCCTTGTCATGGTTCAATCCCAGCCAAAACCAAGACAAGGCCTGATGATTTTTTCCTAGTTTATCTCTTAATGAACACTGATTAGCAGAGTGGTTAGAAACTTACTTTTCTCTTATGAAAATTGTATCTCATTCTACTTCTTTCCAAATGCAGAACAAAAATACTAATGCCATGCTTCTGTCTTTTCTCCATCAACATTCCTACATTAACAGTTTTACTGCTAATGAGCTACCCTGTTATGAGGATTCATGTCTAGTATATGCAAATTTCATAGGTCTGCAAGTCATCATTTCTGCTTCTATCATCATCTTTTCTTCATTTGACATTTATCACTTTATAGATTTCACCTTGCCACTAAAAAAAGATGAGCTTTTAGCAAAAGTTACCTGCTTTCCTCATTTGAAATTCAAGAAACCCAATTATCTAATTGACATCTCTCACAGCACTTTAAACTTTCATTCACAGTTTTCTTTCTAAAATTTCAGTGTTGCTTTTTTCCTCTTTGAAAATTTTCAGACTTAAATACCAAAAATAATATTATGTAGAGCTATTCTCCCTGCATACATAAGTTTGTTATGGTCACAGTGATTTAATATATTTTATCTGTCATTAAAATGTTCACAAATTAGAAAGTGTTAGAGAGTTACAGGGGCAAACAGGAATTCAGTTACAGCGCACATCCAAAAAAATCATGGCTGTAAATAATGAACAGGGCAAGGTTCTTGAACAAATTCCCATACTTATCTACTATGAGATTTATTGGGCAAATGTAAAATTGTAAAAATGTCAATAATCACAGTACACTTTTCCTGACTGTGACTCCACATACATACTGTCTGTCATAAACATTGTAACTACCCACTTTTCCAGGCCATTTGCAAGCCTGCCAGTTAGATCTTTAAATTTTGTGACCCTATTTACTTGAGGAAAAGGTGGATTAGAGAAGTAAGAGCTTAAAAGATGCATAGAGTATCTGTGTGTCCTCACAGAACGGTGTAATTGTTTTAATGGTCCTTACTTCCTGATGGAAGAAGACATGGTTAAAATCATGCTAAAAATGTTTCTCCCTCCTGTGCAAGTTAGAGCTGCACTGTGCTGATGCAGCCAATTGAAGCTTGATGTTCTTGCCTTCACTTGAAAAATGCCACTGCAGATCTTATCACCAAGGTAAAGCTTTTGCTTCTGTGGACTGAAGGAGAGAGTGCCCTGTTGGACCCAGCCTGCTGGGTATAGCTGAGGTCTGCCCATGCAGAAATTCGTGTGTACTAGGGAAGGCCACTGATACCATGCCTCTGTCCAGGGAACTCCGGGTAAGATGAAGTCCTCATGTTTGAGCTCTATACATACCTCATTCAAATCCCAGAGTTTAATTTAGGATATTTCACATTTAATCCAGAATGTTTTTATCTTTATCACTTGCTCATAACACTGCTTCATAACTGCATATAGCAGTGTTTCAATAACACTCCTCATTAGTGTTCTTATGCCATTGGTAATCCTTTTAATCATAAATAATCTACAAAAGGGATGAAACAAGCATTTTGGAAGTTTTCTTCTCATGATGTAGGGATCTAGCAATTTTGGGTAGGTTAGATTAATCAAGAAAGGCTCCTCCTAGAAATCTAGAATCCTACAGGTCTTTTTCCTATTAATTTAGAAATGTCTTTTATCATCTTATTCTGGCCACCTAAGGAAACCCTAAGCAAACACTGTAATCTACTCTGAAATGTCTGTAAAATGGTGGCTGGAATCCTGCTCCATCCAGTGTCCTGTGATTGCCATAGGCAGCTGTGGCTGCCTCCCCTCTTCTTTGATTTTCCATCGAGGAAGAACTGGGTCAGGTGTACACTCCTTGCTTGAGAGCCCTCAGACAAGAAGTCTGAATCAAGACCTGCATTGTTCAGCTGAACTACAGTCACAGAGGGCAGGGAGCACACCGGCCAGCAGCCAACGTGCTTCCAGACCACTGCATGCTCCCAAGCCCAATTGCTCATTACCTAAGCAAACCCAGGATCTCCTGCTCTCACCCCTCCTTCTGCCATCTGCTGGGTTTCATTGCTCCCTTTCTCTTACTCTTTCCTAACCTGTGGGTGCTGGCAGAGCTAGTTGGTGTGTCTTGCCTTCAACTGGAAAAGAGAAAGCAACTTCTTCTCGTGGGACATAGGTGCAGCAGGTGGGAGGCCAGCCAGCTCACACAGGCACCTTGATCACTTGCTCGGAGCATGGTGCGTACTCTGGCTTCTTGCCAGGCTGCATGTTTTCTCTTGATTCTACTGCTTGCTTTGAAATCTCTTTCCATTTCTGATAATTTTTTTTTTTGAGTGAACACTTAACTGCATTTTGAAATGTTTGAGAGAAAGTGGATTGCTGGGCTTCTGGGTGTGCTAGGCAGCTCACCCTACGTCTGGTTTTGGGGGCAGGGTTTAATAAGCTGGCTCATAAGCTGATTGCGTTTGTACCTTTCATTCTGTCTGCACACTCACTCAAAACCTTCCAAACAGAAATTCAGCACCTCTAACCACCAGACTGGGAATCCTTACTCTGTCTCACATAACTTTGACCACACTGACTGCCCAAAACATACTTATTATTACCAAGTTGGTAACAGCCTGCTGACTTTTGATCACTCCTCCCACCCATTAAGTTTAGGATGGGGATTTTCAGTTCGTGGCTCTCGGAGGTGGTGTCCACCTCCTTCATATGACCTAAGGGAGGGGGGTGATTATTCTTGCTGTGTTTCCATGGCTGCCAGACCAGATTGAAGGCCATCTTACTGCTGGCAAAAAAGCGGCCTTACATCTTGGGAGCTAGGTGCTCCAGAAAGCACAAGGCTGGAGAAATATCACAAAATGCACAATAAAGGATCTATCCTATCTCTGACAGCCTTTGAAATCTTTTTTGCTTTTAGATTAATATTACCTTAATTGTACTGAAATACTAACCAGCTCACCACTTAGTACATTTAACCGCAGCTGAGGGTGGACTCTCCCACTAAATATTCTTTATCCACTTAGTCTGGATGGAGCTGGCAAACCAGGCCGAAGGTTGCTGTCTTTTGCCTGCCTTTCCCCTCTTTTATTCTTCTTTATCTTGCAGGCCTTTATTGCAAGAGCAATAAACTGTGACCGGAATTAAAGAACTGTCAATATAAGCAGCTTAATCTTGTCCCTCCTCATTTTAGGGCTTCCCATTCCACTGGTGATTGCATTCTGACAGTGTCCTTGGCGAATGATATTTCAGGCCAGTGTATGGAGCGAAGCTTGAACCTTCTGTATCTACAAGCCTTGAGTATTTCAGGAAAAAACCTTTCATCTTGAAAGCTACAGAGACTAAATAAATGTCTTTAAGCCATTTAATCATCAGGGAGGGGATGTGGTGGATTACCAGGTTACACAGAACTGCAACTTACTTGGAGGGGGCAGCTTTAGGACAGGAGTGAGTAATAATAGTGCAATCATAAATTGATGTTGAAACCAGATAGAACTAAGATGATCTCCAGGGTATTCTTCCTGATCCTTTTTATTACTTTGTTGTCAAAATTATTTTCTAATATTATTTATTGTCTCAAATATCACGTTACCATCTCTTGAAGAAAAAAGGCTGCCCAGTCTTTCATCTTCTGGTTGTATTTCTTTGCCTCATTACACATTTGTTTTTATGAAGTATTTGATCATATTTTCCAAATATTATTTAAGCTTTGGGTATCTTTCTGAAAGACATTTTTTAGTTCAGCCAAGAAGTTATGGGCCTAAGGCCCATCTCTACACTGACAGAAATCAGACAAGTTAACTATTGTGATGGATGTTGAGTGGGCCATAATAATGTATAAATACACTGCTGACCTTATTGTAGGGTAGTCGCTGTATGAGTACATTGATTAAGTCTAAAAAGAGGCTGTAAGGAAACAATGACTCAAGATAAGCCATTCCACAGGAATAGGATAATAGGAGACCAACTGACTCCAAGAGCACTGGCGTGATTTCCTGCTGAGACTATTGGACTGGTTTTGTCTAGAAGGGCAGCAGCCCAAGATCTGACAAAAACAAAAGGAGTCCCTCTTTCCAGAGAGAAGCTGGTTATTGGAAAGGGAAATCAATGTAATCTCAAGGGCCCACATGTAGAAAGGACTGTTACGAGCAGATGGTAAGGTGAACATAAACATAGTATGAACTATGTTTAAAATAAATGCACGTGCACTTTTTGCTGGTTTTAAAACATGTAGCAGGGTTTCTTGTTTTTCTGTTATACCTAAGGGATCATTATATAGGTCTCTAATTCACTGTGACCTATAAGAAGTTTCTTTGGGTGTATGCAATTTTCTGTCCCTCCTTTAGTAAATCTTGTTTGTAATGAAGCTGTTGGGGTTATTATCTGTAGTGCAACAGCAAATGAAAGGAATTTCTGGAACAGCAGTGCTGTGATGTGACTCCCATGTGGTGGTATGTGGCCACATTAGTGGCATGATCTGCTGCTTTTCCTGTCACTGAAGAAGGTGTTTCCCAGGAAACCTGCCACCTCTCTCACAATTGCTTAAATACACAAACTTAAAATTGTCCACATACACCACTTGTAAAGTCACATTTCTCAGGTATTAGGGAACTTAACCTGCAAGGACACATATTTCTGAGCTGCAGTTGTCCCTTTTGTATGTTTGCATCCATATTCAGTGACATAGTAAGTTTGAGTTCTGGAAAAGCTCTGTTGGTACCATTCATTTTTGGCTGTGCAGCCTGGAAGCTGTCATCTCAACCTCCTGCTGAATTCCACATAAAAGACAACCAATTTCTATATATACGATAACTATTTGGAAGTTGATGTATTTTACCTGGTTCCTCTTTTTGTATGATGATTCCTACATCAGGTTGCTTTAGTTACCACCAAAAGTTATCCAGGTAAATATTTAATTGCACTTATGAGCTTGCATTAAAGCTTGAAACCTATCGTGGGTTAACAGTAGGACTTAATCATCTTAGAGGTCTTTTCCAACCTAAACAATTCTATGATTCTATAACATCCCCTACTATAGGTGTAAGCACATGGTTGGTTACCTCATTACAAGCTGTGGGGGAGGCATTATCATGCTCATGAGGATGTCTGGATGGGTCCTGAAAGTAAAACTACAGCCTGCAAATACTGCTTTGGCCAGGCTCAAAATCCAGAGTTGCTTCTTTTGCCCAATTGCTAGGAGAAAGGCCAGTCCTGGTCCCTGATCTACACCATGCATGTAACCTAGGCTCATCTCAAATTTCACATCTGCAACCTCCCCTGCAGTGCAATGCACCCATTCCTGTAGTAGCAATACAGAAGACTGAAAAAATTCAGCCTGCACCTCAGAGCCCAGCTGGAGAGAAAGCTACCAGGCATCTCTGACGCAGCAATCACTGTGAAAGGAAGCAGGGGCATCACAAAATGTCATTTCATTAGTTACCGTTTCAGAGCAGAAAACAAGTGCAAACCTACACCTGTCTTCTGGTTTTGTGCCAGGGATATAGAAAACCTTGAATGACTGAAGTTTGGGGACTAGTACATGTCTGAAAGCTGTTCAGGAATCCTGTTTAATTACAGTTGTGTTGTGATAGTCTCTGACTGGGGGTTGTTAATCTTCAGCAAACTGTCCCATCCCTCTAATACTCTTATTAAAACTCCCACTCCAAGAAGCAAAAAAACCCAAGGAAAATGCTAAAATTCAGAGTGTGTACATACCCTTCCAAATGTACAGTTACAGTGCAATATTCTTCTGCTGTTTTGACAGCAACAGCAGAAAATTAATGTAAAAGTTGATTTAGCTTTCCAACATTTGCATAGCTGCCCTGAAAGATGGTCTTGCAATTTCCTCAAAGAACAGATGGATGATCTCAGTGCAGTCTCCTCAGCAAGTAAACATGTCCTCTTAGTTATTCTGCTATAATCTGGCTTTTGTGAAACTGAATTGCCTACACTAGACTTGCTCATTTAGCCAGGATTGGCCATAGTGCCAATATCTAGTGTTAATTTAACTCCTTGAGTGGCAGAGACTGCTGACAAACATACAAGCTGGCTTTTGCTAAGTTAGTAGCTCACAGACAAATGCCTATTTGTGTTGATAATACTGACACTGACTGCAGGCAGAAGCTCTGGAAGAAAGTATGCTTGGGGCCAAGCCATCAAAGACGACAGGGCAGCTGAGGTATGGCAGACATATCCACAGATGATCCAGCTTAATTCTGCCTGTCATTTGTGTGAGGGAATTAATACATCGTGTAAAGTTAGCTGCTGTTTTGAGGCTGCAATGTACCTTCAGCAACAGAAGGACAAAACCTTACTCCATGACTACTGGCAAAACAGACTTGTATGAAACCTAGGATGCAAATGTGGACATGTGCCTGTTTTGTTGTGCTGGGCTCTACGTAAATAAGGTCCACGATTTCCTCTTACATTTTGTACTTCATTCACTTTAAATTATATTTTCTTTTTTGGCAGTAAGTAGATGGTGACAGATTTTCCAATGCATGTAATTTCTGTGACAAGTCCATATGCCTGATACTTTTCTCCAGTTTCACTTCAATCAAGCAGCTCTAGCATTATGACCAGAGGGCAGATTTTTTTCCAAGCAGGTGCTTGAGGACATAGAATCGTAGAATTGTTTAAGTTGGAAAAGTCCTTTAATATCATCAGGTCCAACTGTTAGGCAACAAAGTCATCCATTTTATAGCAGAGCGTACAGCTGTACAGCTCTCTTAAAAATCCATATTTCTAGTCCCAAAGAAAAAAAATTACAATAAGAAGAGCCCAAGTAAATTATGAATCTGTAGGAGTTCCTAAAGGAATTTGTGAGGACAAATGTACACACACATACACACACATCAGTGTCATGAACTCATCCTGTTGTTAATGCAGTACCATTCCAGTGGGATGAATGTTACACATTTTTTTCTGCCAGAATTATTCCCTGTTTCTACCATGACCTAATCTGGCCATACACCCATTGGTCTGACTTACATTTTTATATTGTGCCTGTGATTAAGATAAAAGTTGGTCTTGCTCCGTTTTTAAGATATCCCAAGGAAAACCATAAACCCAAGTATCTGCATACCTGATACCATGTGCTGTTCTCTAACTCCTCTACAAGGCCCCCACCTGGAGCCAAATTTTGGCCTTTCTGTGTTTGGTTGTTTTGTTTTTGTTGGTTGTTTGTTTTTTTGTTTTTTTTTTTTTTAATTCTACAACTTTCCTGCATGCAAAGGGGCCTTCTATAGTTTATTCTCATGATAAGGTAGAAATAAGGGGCTCACATCATCAAACATGTTTGTCAAATACCTTTTGGCAAATACAATATGGCACTTCTGTCTTTTACCAGGTGCCTGGGTCTTGTAGAGCTCTAGGAAAATCTAATACACACAGACACACATGCACGCAGGGTACGGTGCTCAAGGATTCCCAGCTACATACGTGCAGGATGGAGGAACAGGCCCTGTACTCACCCCATTCAAGCTGTGTCAGGCTGTACCAGGTGTGTAGCCAAGAATTCCTCAGAGCAAAAGTTTTTTGTTTTTTACTCCGTGTTTTTTACTCCGTGCTCAGTACTTTAAAGTCTGTACAGGCCAAAGATTTTTCTGAGCTCTTCTTGAATTCCCACACCAAGGTTCCCTAATGTAAGGTATCTTTCCCTGTAACTTCACCTGCAGGATTCTTAATAGTAAAGACATATTTCATCAGGTATGTGGTTTTCACGGCTGCCTTGCAAACTTCCAAACTAGAAACTTCAGCCAGCCTGACCTTGTCTGCTGGTGTCAGTCCCTCTGCCCCGACTTCTAAAACTATGCAGAGAAAGAGGAGACTGACAGAGTAGAAACTTGCCATGAGACATACTGAAGTGGGACACATTGTCATCCATCATCCCACCACAAGAACAATACTTTTCTCTGAATGGTTTCTAGATATTCTTACAGAAATGTCCTTATGTGTCCATGGACAGTCCAAGTTCATCACCACCCTTTGGGCCTTTCTCTTACATGTACCAGCTTCAGCCCACTGCCAGCTTCATTCATTGATACAAGATACCTATGTCCAGTTGACTTAATTATCCTCTCCAGACTTCTCAGTTTCATTTTCTAAGAACTGCTCGACTTTTTACACCTCTTTAGATGCTACAGATCTTTATTTCATTGCAGATGTACTTTGATGTTTCAGACTTATAACAATAATCTTTAAGAAAAAGAAAATAAATAAGGGGGACAACTGAATCACAGCAAACAAATATGTTTTGGTAACACACCATGAAATACACTCCTTATAATTTATCCTGGGTGAGGTATTCTCAGCTTAGTCTGGTGAATAGCTTCTGTTTCTGAAAAATCATATCTCTGACCACTTCCATCAGGCTTTTGTCTTCTACAAAACCCTTCTTAATTTTATTTGCTGTATCACTGCTCTGACAATCTTTGTGATTGCTAATAAATCATTGATTTCCTTTAAACAATTCCATAGAACAGTGTTTAGCAAAGACATACCTTGCATGTCTTCAGCTTCGGGGTTTTTTTTGTTAGGATTTGGTAATAAAATATGTTGCACTGCATAGTAAAAAATGCATGCATCAAAGTTGTTTTTACAGAATTAAGGTAATAAATCCTGTTGTAGGCAGGTATTTCTAGAATCACAGGGGAGTTTTTTTAGATTCATCAGTTTCATATTCACAGTAGCTAGTACATCATGAAAGGCACCTTTGTAACATATTTTAAAGTAATTAACATACATACTAACATACATACATGTTTGTATGTGACCTTTTGTGGATGCTAAGCTGTAGATGTTATTCTTTCTATTTTTGTAGAGAAGGTAATATGAAGAGGATAGTTGAAGACAGATTTCAAACCTATCAGTACTCTGTCTTTTTTTTTGTGGCTGAAAAAGAAAGGAATATAATTACCTGTAAGTCTGCTGTGTGGGTTGCAGAACATCTGGTGAACAGCTGCTTTCTAAAGACAAAGTTATTCTCATAATCTCACTGAACAACTTTACGGTGCTGTCTAGCAACAAATGGCAGAAACGACCTTATTATGGCTCATACCTAATGATAGCCAAAATGTCTCTCTTTTTTTTTGTTGGGGGTTTTTTTGGGTTTTTTTTTGTTTTGTTTTAAGTACTTAACACCCAAAAATATGTAGCAGGGCATGTTTTCTGGGCATCTTCACAGCATTAACACTTGCAGTCCTGCTGCCCGTAAAAGCTGCTCTGAAGTCCATTTGTGAAATGGATTGTTCCTCATTAAGGACCTACATTCCCTTTGGTTGCTTGCCACAAAGCGAAACAGCAGGTCACAAGTTATGTGCAAAATTGGTAATAAGCCCATGCAAAGGAAATAAATACACTGCAACATGTTGCCAGCAGTGTCTGGAACCTTGCTCAGCACTTGCACATCATATCTTCAAAGCTCTGAGGGAAAACATCAGGGTGGGGGATGCTTAAACATACTTCACAACACTTGTTCTCTCTATCATTTGCACAATTTCTTTAAAATTAATAAAAATCTGAAGAACACTCTCAAAACTTCTCTCTCCTATTCATCCTGAATTTGAAGACAGACAAGAGTTCTCTTTCCTAGAAAATTTTGGGATAGGAGACATAAGCACTTGGCAAGCTCTCACCTTGTTAATACTTTCATCACAGGTCTGAGAGCAGCAGCAGCTGCATGGAACTGATAGCTGAAGTGGGAGAAAAAAAATGGAGGTGTAGTTTAAAGTGAAGCACTGTTTTGTAGAAGTGAGACATCAAATGAGCAGCTGATTAGCAAAACACATTTTTGAAGTTTCATCTGAACATTTTTGCGTATGTACCCTGTTCCATGCTGGTGGTATGAAGTAAGTCAAGATGCAGCAGAAGTAACTCAGATACTTTTAAATTGCCATACAGACAATGGATTAAGTTTATGGAAGCATGAGACAAAAAGCCTTACGAAATAGGTAAAAATCTCCAGAGCCACCCTGTCTAATCTTCTGCCCCTCTGCAGGACCAATCTTTCCTGAACCTTCTCTGGCAGAACTGTGTCTAGCCTCTTCCCATGTCTCCAGAGATGTCACAGCCTCCAAGACAAGTCTTTCCAGAGCTTTGTTAGCCTCGCTTGATAAGAGTTTTGTCACTGACTAACTTAAATTATTAATTTTTTATTTACTGTAGAGATGAAGACAGTGCATTCTCCAAAGTATCTGAAGACCACTCTTCTCAGACTAAGAAGCCTCAGGTTTTTTCTCATGGGCCATGCCATCAAGGAAAAGCACGTAAGAAACAGCTGGAAGCTCTGGAAAGCTATACGTCACAAAATGGCATATACTATTTTGTGCTGTAAATCAGCTATATGCTGCCCTTGACAAGGTGAAGGCTCATTTGAAGTCCATCTCACATACAATCTGGTATGTATTGATTCTGCATGTAAATATGTCTTTAAATGGGCTCATATTCTAGTAGTCATCAGTAGTTTTTGTTAGGATATGTTAGGAAAAATGTGCAGACTTTGTATCAGACAGTAAAAAAAAAAAGTACATATGGCTCCATATGTGTCTTAAACCCCCAAAGGGAGGGAAGTGCTGTAAATGCTTCATTAACTCTATGCCACATTCTCGTGTTGAATCTTCACGTGTGTAGCAATATGATAGTAGGCCCAAAAGAACTTCAGATTAATTTGTTTTAAAACTTCACTTTTGAATGCTACCTTAAGAAATCAAGGAATTAGACACCAAAGAAACCATCAAGTAATATAAAGACTACAAAATGCATGCACAAAAATCATAATCAGTTTTATTAACTTCTAGATAGTGCTTCAGTTGAGTGGATATTGGGAGCACATTCACCCTACAGGACAAACTGCATGTGGAAGAATGAAGACCACTTCCACAGAAGGCCATTAGTGCCAAATTACAGTTGAAATTTGTTCCTGTTTCTCTTGATATACTTAGGGCTAAAGAACTGATTCAAAGTCTCACCTCCAATTTTCCTTGCTTCTGTTAAGAATCAGACTCATGGTCACACAACAGATGTTTAGCTTTTTCCATTGGTTCAAATTCCTTTTTACCTCTCTGGTGAAGGATTCTTCAGAACTGAGACACGCCAGTGCATGTGAGTGATACAGGTAGATAAGTCTTTACTTCTGTAGTACAGGCTATAGCTGGAGACATTTGAAAATAAATAACGTGTACTGTGCAGGAAATACAACTTTTAAAAAATGTTATTCCTTTATTGTAATTCAAAGTGGATGTAACATCAAAAGTATTTTCAGAGATGGATTACAACTTTATTCTGATTTTATAATACTCATTATACTTTTATTTAATGTAAATAGGGGATGTAGGTCAGTGCTGGAAACCACCTCAGTAAGCTACTTGACCAAGAAGGTCCTACTGACTTCCAGCTTGGCCTTGGAGAATCATATTTAAATTAATATTAAGACTGCACAGCAGACAAATATTTTCATTCTGCTGAAGGGAATTTTTTCAAACCCAGTAGCTTGCTTTAGGCCTCAACCATTTGTATGTACCACCTTCTCTGCCATGTAACTAACAGCAGCACTAGAATTACAACATTTGGAGTTCATAGCCACATATTTTTATTGCTATGACAAGCCCAATCTGGAAAGTCAGCTGCACAGCAACATAACGAAGGAAGTATTTGCAAGAACTGTTCATCCAGAAGAAAACTCATTTCAGAGCTGCTTTGACAAAATTTTGAGCCATAGGGCTGCTCATTTGCTACACTTGATAAAGGCCATCACAGGGCATTCTACTCTGTCATCATGTAAAGTGTCTCATTTTAAGAGTGTTAAAATCAGGATCTGAAGATGGATTTTTTTTTTAAGTGTCAAGAATAATGTGAGGAGAAAAAGAGTATTAGTTGATTTTAATAAGCAGTTAAATTAACATCAAATAAAGACTTGTGTTCCTCAAGTGGCCCTGGTCACTTCTGTGACTGTACAGAAGTGGTGGCCCAGATGCTCCCTTGCAAGCTGTTATCTTTAAGAACTTGCCATGATGGGAACAATTTACTTCTACTTTGTTGAAACTGTCATTTTTATAGGGGTGACTTGGTTTTTAGCAAAACAACATATTTTTCTTAAGATCATATTACCCTTGAAAAACTGTTCTCTTCTGTGATTATTATATAGTGTATTGTAAATGATTTCTATAGCCTTCTTCACCTGAAGCCGTATGTGTGAAAAAGGGGTGAAAAACAGCAGCAGGCACCACCAAACCTGCCATATAACCCCTGTGCATTTGCATCATTCAGGTGTATGAGAAGCTCAAGCATGCTCTGCCATTAGAGAGAGATCCAAAGTCACTATTCACTGGGAGTCATACCAGGTGCCACTCTTGTCAGTCTCTACCAGGGACCTGATATGTTGTTTACTGATGATACAAACCCCAGTATGCAGTTTTTTAAATAGCAAAAATTAAATTACACATGTATTATCTACTCCTTCTTTGAAAATACTGGCATGGCATAAAGAACAACTTTGCATAATTAGCTGAGTTAGGGATGTTTTAACAGTTAAGTTTTGAAACTTTTACAGTTTGGTGTCTAAGCCCTGACTCTACGGAAGGGGGAGAAATGCTGGCATGATACTGATGGTAGGTCCTTCATTTTCACCTGCCTGCCTCCTTTCTCTGGGTATATTTAGAAGGATGTCTTTAACCTGATGCCAACAGTATATTGCCTGTTGTCGCAGTATACACCTTTTCTTCTTCTCCAGTTTGCTGGTAGACTCCTCCCTATGGCCTTTCTGTTCATTATGTGGTGGGGGATGCACAGCTGAAAAGCAGATCAAATGCATGACATTCATGTCCATGATTTACACTACCAGCTTTACTGCAATAGAGATGCAGAGAGATGTATGCAGGAAGAAAGTGTCTACTCAGCTGCAATACAGATTTGTATGCCAGAAAGCCTGGCTTAAAACTAGAGATAGACCGTCTTCTTTTTGAAACCTGTCGATGACTGCATGTCTCACATATTGTTAAGTTGCCCATCCCAAGGAGATTTGGAGAGGGAGGACAAATTTTCAATTTATACTGAAATATTCAAGAGGTGTTGAATTAGAGAATGCTTGACGTAGTAAATGTATTCTTATTATTCAGTTTAAGAAAATATCTAAATGATTATTTTTTTCTCTGCTTCAGCTTCAAGCTGACCTTAGGGTAAGGTGGAAAACAAAAAAGCATTTTTCTCCTAGTGATGCAGGAGTCTTTTTCAGGAGAAACATCAAAAAAAAAAAATCCTGAATACACATGGTTTCTAGGTACCCTGGTGTTGTTTTAGTGTTAGAGATACCTAGAACCGAGATTCCAAAGTGCACAGTAAAAGGACGTTGTAATTGCACATCACAGTCTCTGTACTGAACACAGCATCTGTCATTAAATGGATATTTTCTGGGGTACCTCAACTCTACTGCCTTAAATGACATGCAGATGAATTCATACTCTTACTAGGAAGAGAAAATAAATGTTTCTTCAGGTATATTTAGACCCATACTTTTTGTCAACAGCAGACAAAAGTCTGGCATCTTGCTTGTGGTTAGAACATAAAACTTTCCCCATTACATTTTTTATATGATAACATGTCAAAAAAGCACTTCTTGTTACAAGGAATCCAGAGTTGTGACTTAAGTAAAATAAATGGGAAATAAATGAAACCCCCAAAGGTGCAGAATGAAAAATTATAAAACCACAGAGAACAAAACTAAAATTTTGAGAAACATAAATCTTCCCTAGGGACAGACACTAAGTGGGACAGGAAGCAGTGATATACTGTGTGTGTATGTATATTAAGAGATGCTTATCCCTTAACACAAGGAAGCAAGTTAGATTTATATTTGATGGGTTGGTTGGTTGGTTTTTTGGTTGGTTTTTTTTTTTGCTAATAGCATTAGTCTGCCTCACTCATTTTCACCATACTAAGAATTTGGGATTAATTATCTTTATTTTGCTCTGTTGATTTCAGTATTGTTGAATGCACCATATTTCTTCCCTCTGTGTGGACTTTCATGAAAACAAAATAGAACTGGAAAGCTATTGTCTTTTCTTTATTTCAAACAGGTTTTTGCCCCTCTCTAGAAGAAACTGATTCAAGTAAAAGGAGCTGCCTGCATTTACTGAATCCACTGTGTAGACATGTCTCTAGCAATTCTTCTCTCTACTTTAAAAAGATGAATTCATGGAGTGATGGTAGGTCCAGGTCCAATGTGCTACCCTGACCTTCCAGCCCCTACAACTTTTGTCCTGCATTGGCATAGGAGAGGTCAGACCTTCCCCGACAGCAAAGGCAGGTGTAAGAGACACAGGCTGTTGCTGCTTCTGACTTGCACAGCCAGCAGCTGCACGGGTGAACCGTGTGGTGAGGTAAACGAGTGTGTTTGCCTGGGTAGCGATGCGTGCCAGGGGATGTGCTTCAGCAGCTGCAGCCGTGAGGAAGCCTGCAGGTGACCCGTGTTTGCAGCCATCTGAAGGTGAGCGCAACCTTTGGGCTCCGTTAAGGTTCAGTTACATTTTGTCAGTCTGTTTCTCTGCTTTTCATTTTCCCGATGGGTGATTTATTTATTTTTATATCTCACCACAATGACACAGAGGAATATTTATTCTGTTTTTCAACTCATGGTTAGAAAGTATGAAGTATATTGGCTCCATGCAACGCATCACATTGGTGACAGGGCCAAGCGTTGAATGCAGAAATCTGGAATCCCAGGGCAGCCTTTAACTCACATGGTCTTTGTTGTACTTGGAAGGAGACCACAGAGCCAACACTGTCTCTGATGCAGTATCACTGGGAATTATAGACAGCCATCATCTTCATCATTGACTAGCATAGCTGGATGTTACTCTGAGTATATGTGAAATGTGACATAGAATAAGAAATGCTGCATGGAGAGAAGTTGGTTTTCTGCCGTGATTCTGATCTATATTGCTTCACTGAAATACAAATTGCTGAAAAAATCACGTTAACAATGCATTTTCATGTTTCTAATATACAGGGTTATTATTGTTGTGATGATAGGATATTCCCACTTTTTACCAGAAGGTGTAATTTTAACAGCTGGAAAATCAAGAAATCCAGGAGTTTGTCCTTTAAAATAACTTCTTTTACTCAGTAACCCTATAAACTTTTCAATATGACACCATGTTCATTTCATTCCTAAAGCTGTGAACAATCCTGCTATACGGCTTTCTATTTTTTCCCTCCCTCTTCATGGCATTTTAGGATGATTTGAGATATACATATATATATATATTTCCCCTCCCCAGCATTTTATATAATCTTTGCAATAAAAGCCATAAGACTTTCAAAGTACTAAACCAAAAGACATTTGGAAAAAGAAGTTGACTTATGTCCTGTATTATATACTCTCAGAATATTCAGCAGCGAGAAACTGATCTTTGATCATACTTCCAGATGAAATATTTTTGTTACTTTTTTTTACCATATGAAGTATTAATTGAACAATGATGCTTTAAAAATGTGCATATGGAGACAGTTAGATCCACCCATGTTATTGTAAAGCGACACGTTTGATGTTTCATATTGTTCAGCAGAAATAACATCATTAGAATATCCTGTCTGGCAAGAGAGGCTATCGTGTTGAAAAGGAACCTTTGCCTCAGATATTTTTTTTTTCATTTTCTCTTTATTTCCAGTCTAAATCTGAAATGCCCCAAATGTGCTGCTGACCAGTGTACACCAGACTGGATTCAGAGATCTCTGCTGCTTCATATGGATGACATTGTCTGTGCCCAGAAGGCACTGCAGGCCATACTGTCCCTGTCCCTTGGGGCTCCCCCTGTCCTGCCCAGGGCCCGGAACCCCATGTCAGCCCCCACAGTGCTGGTCCCTGCCCCAGCGATGCCACAGCAGGGCTGGTCTCCAGCTCCACAACTGCCCAGGCCAGTTGACAAACTGGTAATGAAGAAGCACGCAGCAAATGATTATTGTATTGTGAATGTCATAGAAATGACAAACAGGGCAGGTGCTGAGCTGGTGTGGGCAGCATGGCCTTGACGTGCACAGCTGTGAATCTGCTTGGCCCCGGCTAGCAGGTACCACACAGACACAGCTGAGATGCAGCAGGATGCTCTTGCACATCCATTAAGGAACATTTAGGCATTTCTAAGATATCAAACTGGTTGGTATCACGTGGCATTGGCCATGGGCCTTTGCCTCCCAAGGGAGGTTGCTGAAAGTCAGAAGGAAATTCTATCAATTTAATATAGAGTTAGAGCTGGAAGCCTCTTTCAGCCACAGAATGATAAATCTGAATTGTAGCTATAAAAATAAGGTGAGAAAAGTCGACATTACTCCAGGCATGCTGTGAATTGCCCATGTGGCCTTGCTTTGCACCTGCCAGTCCATGACAATGGGCCAGCTCTGGGAAAATTCACACTGACCCTACAAGGGGTACTGCAGTGAGTGATGCAGAGATACAGGCCCGGCTTGCCTCCATCCTTGGAGGTTTCCTCCCCTTGTGGTGGGGGTAACGACTTCATTGCAATGCCTGCGCATCTGCTACTCTTTCTCAAAGCAAATCACATTATATAGATGCTTTGAATGCCTTTCAGGCTATTAGTCTGTTGCCTTCTTAGCTGATTTGGCCCACACTGGCAAAAGAATGGAATTTTTCATTCATTTCAAAAAGAAATGGAATTTTATGTTGTAAAGTTTTAATTGCTTTTCTCCAATTACTCAATGTAATTTAGAATAGATGGGTTTTTATGATCTGCACTGTATGTTTATTAACTGATTTTACCTGCAATGAACAGTTTGCTGGGTGAGTGAGTCAATGGCAATATTTTGGCAGAAGCTAAGTCTTATGGAAACATTCAGAAGTGGCATTAATGAATATAGCACTATGTTCCATTTGCAAATCAGCTCCAATGTTTTGGCATTAGCTTGCTAAATACTGCACCCTGAATATGGAAAAATACCCCATGACTTGTTATTCAAATGTGGAAATCCAAATGGAAGGTTTTTTTAAAGATAATTACTATTTCAAGGTTATATTACAATCATTTTTACAAAGAAGGTTTCAAAAAAGGAAGAGGGAGGGATGTGAGGTTGAAGCCCACACTAGAGCTTTTCCAAAGATTTTTATAGGCTTTGGTGGTTATCTCCTATTATAATTAATGTACTTGGGAAGGATATCTCAGATATTACTTGTATACATCGAATTTACATGGTTTAATAAACTGAGGGTAGTCACTGAGATGGATCAACAACATACCAATGGTGTTTGACAGTCATCTTAAGATCTATCCAGTTCCCTTGGCACATTGGCCTGTGTGCAGACTACATCTCAGCTGATGATGTTTTGGCTAGGTCATGGTATTTTGGATGTGGATAATGCATATATTTATATGGTTTGCCTGTGAAAAAGACTACTTTCTAGGAAAAAAAAAAAAAAGAAAAGTAATCCCTTCCAGACATGTGTCTTTGCCACTGGCTGGCAATTGAGCTAATGCCTGTGATATTAAAGTGCAGTCTGATGACTTCTGTTGTTCATCAAGCAGAGAGAATCCAAATTGCTCCAATAAAAGCTTCTTAGCAGACGTGGAAATGAAGAGTCCATGTTACCCTCCCTTGCAATCAGTGTTGAGTCAAGAAATGGGTAAGGTAGACTACTGCCTAGTATAGAAGCCCACAGATCACTGCAGCCTGCCTATCCTTCTAGCCCTAACAACCTGCTCCTGTGTCCCCAAAAAAGAAGGTGGCTCCATTTGCAGTAGCAGCAATTGCCCTTTCCTCTAACCCCACCAACAGCAGGAGAAGGATCTGCTTTATCTGGAGGTCCCTGTCGTTTCCCCAAATATCATGCTTGTCTTCCTTGCGGGGGGTGAGGGGCACTGGGTAGGAAGGACAGGAGAGTTGCCACTGGCGAGTTTGTAGAGTTGGGGGCGGGGGGGCTGAATCCTAAAAGTCTGGCAGGGTCCTTTTTATAGGGAATAACAGAGAAGTGTTGAGCTGGGGGAAGACCAGAGAAAGCATGAGACTCCCAGTTGTCACCCCCTTATTGTCACTGCCCTCTCCTGTCTCAGATACTCTCTCCCTTCAGATTTCACCACCCCTTTCCACATACCTCACATACTCTCCCTCCCACTGATATTTATTACCCACCCATCTCTCTCTCTCTTCTCTCTCCAGAATGAGATCCCAGGCTTCTGCTGCCACAAAACCAACTTTCTCCCTTTCTGGCCTAAAAGCCCTCAGCCAGCTCCATCTTATACACTCTATCCAAAAATCAATCAACCGTGCACAGGGGATATGCATAATCTTCTGATCTTATTTTAGCCATAGACTTTCAACCTGTTTCATCAGGCTCTGCGGATTTTGACACTGACAGATACAATCTCTGATGATGCAAGAAGTTCATTTGAGCTCTTAGGATCTTCATGTTTGTTTCCCATATTCTGCACTGAATTCTTCCGTGCAGAATTCTTCTGCTTTTTGTTTCTTTAGTTTTTGCTGAAATTAATTAGGAATTGAAAACTTCTTTCTCATTTCAGGCCACCCTTTACTCAAATTTGACTTTGGCCTTGTCAGTCATGAGTAAGAGCAGCACATAAAAACATGTAATCTTACACTTACTCTGTTTAGGTGCAATATATACTGCATGTAGCTCATTTTTTACTTGTTCTGGTTGGGTAAGTGAACCTGCAGTATCTTCCTTCTGGATCTGAACCAATTTAGGTTTCCTGTTTCCAAAGGTGCCAGAACTGCAGGGTTCTCATTCTCAGGGATTGCAAACTATATCAGGCAAATTACTTTGTTCCACTTCTCCTCCAGTGCAGATATGGAAATAGATAAAAATCCACATAAAGTTAATTGTATTTCAAAATTTTGTTAGACATAAAGTTACTTGCTCTTCTTTCCTTCTCCATCTTTTTTGGTCAGACTACGAAGTCCTCCAGCATGACTTGAACAAATTTTTTTCAATCTTCTTCTGGTGTAAGTAGACACTAGAAGCTTATAATTTGTGTGGTGAAGAACTAAATAACCAAGACAACTTGTCAATTTCAGGGTACTTCTACTAAGCAAGTATCTAAATTTTTGGGAAAAAAGTTGTCCCTGAGAACTACGTACTATACACTGCATCTCCCTCCTGACTCCTTTAAACTCTTTAACCTCTTCTAGAACATGCACATATACTTATTGTTTAATAATAAAATAATTTCTAATAATTGAAGGCTTGAGAGATTCCTATGATACTCCAGTGTTGCATACTGCAGATCCATTGTAACTAGCTGGACTATGAATCCATAGTTTAAATAAAATTGATGAGCTGTGCCCTAACTTTGTGTATATTAAGCTTGTAACAACGATAATGTTCAGCTGCTGATAGTCATTTAAAGCTGTGCTCCAACAGCGACCAGTAAAATAATATTACTCTCTCTCATAATTTATTATTTCATATATTCACAGCAGCAGCTACATTTTTTCAAATGGATAAGTAATAGCGGATGAGGTTTCAGGCCTGTTAATCTGTCAAAAGCAACATAGGTTTGGGATGCTGAGCTAGAATATTTCCAATTTTGCTTATCAGTAGTGGAAATACTGGCAATTGATGGCTAGTTACTGGTCACAGAATTTTTATTGTTGACAATGAATAGCAATGCTTGAATGTCACATTTACCACTGGGCTGCTGCATTTTAGCTCCCGGCTTGATGCAAGGCTCTGGGACAAACCAAAAGAAACGCCTGTTTATCAAGGAGAAAGGACAGTAGCTGGCACAGACGACAGAAATGGTTCTTCTATTGGTGGGGTTGGTGACAGACCTATTTCCTCTTTAAATGGGGGCATTGACTGGGAGGTTACATTTCATGGTCAATGGTTAGAGGGTTGGTTAGAGCTTTGTGTAAGCAAATGGAAAATATTTGAATCAGAATGAAGGGCAATGAGAAAGGAATCTCACCACACTTTTAGCAGGGTAGCTGCTCACAGTAGAACTCTAAGTGAAGGAAACTTCCAACTGAAAAATCCAGTGTATTTCTTTTATGAAAACCCTGATCCTCAATGACCCTACCCTGGCCTCCTTTAGGGTAGGAACAGTTATGGGGGTATAAACTGAGGCTAAAGGAAACTATCTGGCAGGACAGGAGACTTATTGCCTTGGAAGGCATCACTAGAGTTGCCTTTTGAAGGCAAACAAGTCTGCCAGGTTGCCAACAAGATCATGTTCATGTGACTTAAGCAGTAGTTGTCATCCCACGAAGCCACACATGAAAGGCTGCAAGCCTGTTATGTTTTTTCTAGCTATGCCTTATAGCCTATGAATATATTATTTTGCCCTACAAATCACTTTTAGATCCTTAAGTCACTGTTGTTACAATGGCACTGTAACTGCAGCAGGGACTCACACATACTGCTCCAGATGTTTTTAAACAGAAATTTGGCAGCTCCTCATCTGTCAGTTTAATAATTCACTGGGGTTTGTCTTAAGATTTTCAATATAAGTTTTAGAATTAAAGAGATCAATTCCCAATAAGTTGGTAGGTGAGCGCACCACTTGACAGGTATCGATGTTAATGTAACTACGTGTACCTACTGTTCTGTGAGTTTACCACAGATCTTGGCAACCTTCCTCATTTCTGCCTAGGTATTGCAACAATGGTGCATTTTTTCCTTTGAACAGATAGGTTTCCCAATAAAAGTAGTGTTTTCTCCTGTTTTATAGTGGTCTTTAAAAATCATTCTTTGATGCAAAATACAGTAGATACTACACATGATCTCAGTAAATGGTTCTTGTTCAGAGATGTCCTTGAAGACTCTCAGTGGCCTCTTCTGATATTAAAGTATGCCACTAGGAATATTAAATCACTGTCCCACCTGTTTCCTATACTGTGTTATGTACTCTAAAAGCTCTGCCAGAAACAAGAACAGTTACTGTGTTATCAGTAAAAGGCCCTGAAATTACATTGCATACACAGATAATGTTTTGGTATGTTTACAGATGCCTTCTTCTATACTTATCTATTATTAAAATATTTATTATTAGAGATTTATAAATTTGGTAAACTATATGGGTAGTATAGCTGCATACATCTCTGTTACAAACAGTGAAAATACACACAGGTAGAAGTTACAATATTTCCCTATAGCCTGTTCTTTGTTCTAGGTGAATGCTAAGCCTTCCCAGTATGGAAGGGCAGATTATTACAGTCACCTTAGCCAAATTGTTTTCATCAACATAATTTCAGGGGCAAGTACTTATTCTCTGGGTTAATCACCAAGTTCTGCCAAGTATTATCTGGCTGTTTCCCAAATTGTTTAGTTAAAGCTCTGAACATCCATAAAGTTCTAATCCACAAAGCAGTGAGCATGATAACATCTAATCATGATACCAAACAGTATTTTCAATCAAGTATTCATAAACTACTTCACATTCTCAAAGAATAGAGAGAGGAGCTGAGCTTTACTTTTACTGAGATAAACATTTTCTGGAAAGGCTGAAAAACCTTTTCTTTTTAGTGCTCTGATGCTGCTCATTTCAGAAAGCTTGCAAGGTTAGTGCTCATTTTCACTGGACAATTTTCCTGATACAGTTTAGAGAGGCCAAGTTTTACTACTGATCACATTTTGCGGTCCTTCAGCTGAGAACAAGTTTGTACCTCTCTGAACTTGAAGAGAATCTGACTCAATACTTAATTTGCACTGCTAGTAGCAAAGCAAAGTGATGTATGGAGGGGAAAAAAAAAACCCAACAACCCACCCAATATGCTTTCAGCTATCAAAGCAAGAATGTGAAACGGAACCAGAATAAGTACTGCTGTTGCCATAGTAACATATGAATTGTAAAGAAATAGCTAGCCATCTAAAAGCTTAAATGCATCCATATGCAACAGCTTACATGTACATATGTGATTTGAAGGATTCTTGGTCTTTTCCCTGGTAAAATTATAAGTCTCCAATTTGAAGTCTTTTAGTATCTCTTAGTTTCTCTTAATGAAATCAAACATGCTAGAAAATGGCATACAAATTGCCTTCACTACATTATATCACTAAGAAGAGTATAACTAGGTACTAATTTAGGTCATGTAAGGGAAAAGGAAGCCAGAATTGATGTCTAGTTATCTTTCCTGCAAATATTTTGACTAGAGCAAAGACAGCCTGGGAAAATCTGTGTGGTGAGCAAGTAAGATGTTTTAGCAGAAAAAGCTTGCCTGGCTCATGAGCTTAGGGAATGAACAGCATCCCCAGAAAGCAGGAGAGAGGATAATACTTCATCAGAAACCAAGGACAGGAGATGGAGCAACAAGAAAAAAACACACAGTGTTCTCTGATCCAACACACTAGCTGGTCCCTCCATGAGTCGTCTTTTAGATGACCCAGCAAAGGAACTAATCTACATGGGACCTTCTTCAAAGGCAGAATGGCAGTAGTCAATATATAAACATGCATATTTTTATGAAGGCATCTAATTTTTAATAAATGGAAGGAAAGTTAAAGAAAGAATCAAACTTTTTTTTTTTTCCCTGCAAAGCAAAGACAGGCTATAAATGTCCTATTCTACAGGAAGCTCTGCTCTTGGTCCAAAACAGCTATTTCCTATATTTACCCTTCTCTGGGTCAGGATCAGATTCTCTGAACTTTTCCACAGTTAGATTTTAACTATCCAAAAATAAATGGGAGTAGATGCTACTTTCATTTTCTCATATTTTTTCAAATGCTCTGTAGTTCTCATTACACAGCCCAACTCTTTTCCGTTAAATCCCTGCAAGCCTAGATTCACTTAGTGATAATTGTGCAAGTAGTCAGGGGTGCTTGGTTAGGACAAACAGGCAGCAGGATCATGCCAAGCTGGAGGCTTACAGCATATGGAAATGCAGACTTGGCACACAGCACCACAGCAGGCACACCAGGGTTGTGGAGATAGATAAAAAGTGTGTAAGCGGCCCTGTCATGCCATCAATAGGCTGTGATTCTATGCTACTGGTCCACATTATGATCAGTAAACTCCATTTTCTGTGCTCTGCAGCACACTGATCTCCCATCCCTGAGCAATCTGTTATTCTCCACCTTGCTACAAATTTTCTGCTCAGCAGGTTGTTTTTCTCTGTCACACTGTTTCTACATATGCTGCTGCTTCTTCCTCTAAGCTTCTTCCATTCACTCCTCATCCGCCTCTTTTCACACTGTTTCCTTGCTTCTCATCCCTCCCCTTGTACACAGCCCCTCTGGAGTGGATGAGACCAAAGCAAGGTGAACACAGCTCAGCTGGCACCAAACCTGGGCCCAAAACACTGTAGCTGTTCCCCAGGTCCTGTGCCTCCATAAGTACATCCATCTCATCCAGCTCTTCCTAAGAGTGCCATTTTTCAGTCTCCCATGCAGTCATAGGCAAAAGTCCCTGTTGGAAACCTGTCTGCAGTGCATTTCTTTGCTGTATATGTCTGAGAGAGTGGGTTATGGTGGCCACGTATATTATAACTAATGTTCCACCCTACAGATGCAGATTTCAAAATCTACATCTTACATAGCTATGAACTACATACATTGTAGTTGAAAATAAACTTTATTAACTAGTTCTTCATTTGCAGGAGAGTTTTGGAAGGTACACACGACGATATACTATATATATCTTCCAAAGAGTATTTTGCATCCTTCTTGTACTGACCAAAGACTTTTTTGTGTGTTTTTTTTTTCTCCCTGTTTTCCCTCTGCACTCTTTTGAGGATCTACCACCGGCTCAAGGTGCCATATTCCTTCCAGACCTCACCAGCCACGTTCAATGAAGTATATGGTTCAGCATTCTCTGTTTATGCTTTTTACCTTGTATTTTCCGAGTAGACTTTCCAGGGAAATACATATGACATAGTTCATATTATAGTAATGATTACTAGCTGATTCTGTAGCCATTTGCCATGCAATTGCATGGCTTGCCCTAGGAAAACAGAGTGGTCAAACTATCCTGCCCTCATTTGTAGTTTCTGGAGTTGTCTACTTGCTGGTTGCACTAGCTCCTGATACTATTTTTTCTAACTGCATGGCTTGTGGTTGTAGCTGTGTAATTGTGCTTCTCTATAAGCATTAAGCCATACGTATGTCTTAACACAATGTGCCGCATCAGGGTGCTGCTAAGGCCTTGGGAAGGAATGCTTCTCCATGCTGGGAGAGACTACTGATACTTTTTTCTTCAGCACTCATTAACAGAATTGGAGGAATCGTAACTGTGCTGACCTTGGCCTTTTGCCCGTCTGTGTATGTTGATGATGTGATGTGATTGAATTCCCATTCACAGATAAACCCTACAGATTCACTGGAATTACATTCCTCTGGGTCCTACTTTTGGGGCTATTTTAGTGGCTGAAAAGCTTTAATATTTTCTTTAGTGGTAGCTGCAGAGTGTCTGACAGCTTGTCTGATTCCCCAAAGCTTGAATATGTGCATTGTAGCGAGGATTTTTTTCTTCAAAGCTCGCTATGAATGCTGTGTCTGCTGGGGAGAGGGAGGCTAGGTGTTGTGGTGTGTTGGTCTGGATTTTCTCTGCTGCCTGTTGCCCTGCATTGCTCCATGTAACAACCCTGGTCAGCTTTGATCACATTTGGAAATTAGTTAGTGCATCTGGCTTTTGTGGCATCCCTTCTCTGAGCTGGCTTACAAGTATTTTTGTGATTAATTCCTCTTCTTAGTGATCTGGATATGATTACTCAAGTGCTTGTATATATGATGCTATGTTGAACACGTGGTTTCTCTTAGGAGTCCAGAATCCTTAGGCAGTAGGGAAAGCTGCTGCCTGGCTGTTCTGGCAATATGATGGACCCGGGCACTTGTAAATCTACTTTGTGTAGTTTGCTCCAACATTCCTGCTAGCCACTGCACAGAAACTGGACTATATTGATTTGCTATGTACATTACAGTATTACATGCTGATTTTATCACATTGCAAATCTCATTTTCCTTCCTTGTCACCATATTTTCATGCCATTGGGATAACTGGATAAAACTTTGTTTACAAATTTTTCAGCTCCTCCCTGCTCCTAAGCTATGGCATTGCCGTATCAGTAAACTGTAGTGAAGGTGTATTAGGCAATTACCAGAGACTTCTGAACTATGCTCTCTTAGCAGTTTGCTACCTTTTCCTATACTGTTTCTTCTGCTTGAAGGGTTCCAGTCATGTTTTTCTGATGTAAACACTGTCTTGCAAAACAGTATTCCTCTAGTCCAGACATGCCTGTTGCATTCTGGGGAAAACTTTATTTATACCTTGCTACCAATTTCTCCAGGACACAGGCACAGTGTCCTCATTTTTATGTTCTTGTCTTCCTTTGCCTCTGGTCCTGGTTTGTTTTTGCTACTTTGCACTGCACTGCTGTCATTAATGAGTAAAATCCCAGCTTCCAAACCCCCGTATCACCCTTTGGCATCCTGCATTCTTCTCATTTGGTGAGCTTTGACACAGTTTCTGTTGCCATGCTTACATGATCAACTCTTCTACTGAAAACATAAAGGTCTTAGTTTTGTCTCATTTGCTCCTAGTTGTTGATTCTGTTTCAGTGTGCTTATTCTTGGATTTTCATTCTTTTTCTGTGCTACTTGGTGAATTGCAGCTGTGTCTGTTCCATCCATGGTTAGCCTTCAGATGCGTTTTCTCCATTGACCTGTCTCCATGTCCAGTGACAGGTTTCTGATGGCTCTTCGAGTTTTCACAGCTTTTGTGTATATCTTCATAATTCCTCTTTCACTGTTTGCTAATTTCACAAGACAGGCCTCAACCATTTAGCTCAGGGTGGCTGTTCTCTAGCTTTTACATATTTTTGAGCTTTTTAGACATTTTCCTTTCTTACACAAGGCTTTTCTTAGCAACATCGTATATCACCTCAAGTATTTCACATGGCTTATCTCTGTTTTCTCCAGCATCTCTTCTCCATTACACATAATCCTGTCACTGTTCATATTTTCATTTTGCTGCTTTTCTGAGCCTGTGTCAGAAATTCTAAATTCTTCCATCAGGATGTAAAAAATGTCCAATTTACAAACCACAGTCCTTCAAGAGATTTGGTTGTGGAGCTGGGAGGTTACCATGACAACCTTTCCCCTCATTTATTTCACAAACGGTTTTTGCAAGTCTTCTATCCCTTCTATCCCACAGCACTCCTACATTCTGACTTCATCAGCCTGCTGAGTTAGTTCACTTCTCCTGCCTTACTCATTTTTCAAGTATAGAATGATAAAGGCAAAAGCAGAGTGGAATACTCAGGTTTTATTTACTCCCTCTCTCATGCGCACCACAACTTATTCCCAAATCCCTGTTTTAAGCAGCACTTTTAAATATTTAATTAGCCCCTTGGAAAAATGCAAATAAGTCATCCTAGAAATAAAGGATAGAAACTAAGCTAGCTTTGGTTCCCGTATTGGCTGCAGTGAGGTGAGTATGGTACCGACCAGCCTAGAAAATCATTCCTTTGCTAAACCTTTGTGACTGGTCGATAGGTTCAATTTATTACTCCATTCATGTTGTAACACCTTTAGTAAAAGAAAGAGCCATTACACTAGCACATAGTCTATTACTGAACAAGTAAGTACACAGTCCCCAGTGGAGTGTCCTGAGTCCCATTAAGGACAAAAGTTAGTCCCGGGTGTTCCTGTAGAGAAGGAGAGTTTCAGCCCAACAGTTATTTGAAATGAAGGAATGACTCACTCCTGGACACTGAAGGACTCAGGTGCTTGCCATCAGAAGACCACTAAATGCTGTTAATTCAGAGTTTTACAACTGTTTATATTGCCCCTTTCAGGGCTCTAATCTTCACTCTCCTTGGGTCTGACTTATCTCACTCTTTTCTGAGGTGGTGCATCTCCCCATGGTATTGTCAAGGGATGCAGTGCCTGTGACAAGACTGAGAGTTCTCTTGCAGGAGCAGGGGGTACAAAGTCGTGGTTTCTCAACTTGTGGATTAACTGCTTTTAGAATTAGCAGTTGTAGAAGCAAGCAAATACCGTCTGCACATTTTTACATTAACACTAGGAGCTACAAATTGTCCTTTATTATTCACTGCTCGATTCCTCCACCTGGAAGAGTGTCCACACCTGCAGGTAATAATCGCAGCTCCTCCCTGCTCACTACCATTCAGCAATGACCTGCTGGGAGGGACTGCACTAAAGGAGATTAGGCAAAAAGTAATAACAAATTTAAATACCTGAGAACCCAGATTAGACATTGCAGTGTGTAGTGTTATAGTGCCTAAGATCCTCTATAGAGAAAGCCTTGCTTTCCTGTTTAGTGTCATACTAACTGCCTCCTGATGGGTTATAACTCTCTACATGATACCCAATGGGAGTTTGAAGCTAGTGTTGCATGAGTTAAAGGCCAAGTGCCTGTTGTCTGTCATATCCCACCCAAACCCCTCCTATTTGCACAGGACCACAAAGCATTGAGGGTTGCAGTTGCCACACCTATGAAGACAAAAACACATAATGTGTGAGCCCATTCTAGCCAGCTTGTTCTTGTGCAACTCAACTATTCCACACACAGAGGGAGGACCCAACCCAGGGCACTGCTCCCAGCCTTCCCCTATCAGTGCCTTCCTTCAACCTGATGCCACAGTATCTGCTGCTTGCCCAAGCAGGCACTGTTACAGCAGTCCTTTAGCTGCTTCAAATCAAATCAGCTTGAAAGGACAATATGAGACAAAAGATAGTCCAAAATGAGAATGGTTTTGCTCTCATGTAAGTTCTCACCAGGCCAGTGTGTAAGAGGAAAAGAATTTACAGTCATTAAATACCCTTTAGCTTTCACTTTGGAAGCAACCCATTCAGTTCTGAGTCATCTGGACTTGTCTGATATGATGATTTTCTTCAAGATCCTTGGCCTCCCAAATGAGAGAGATCATAATGGAAGACAGTATTGTAAAGCATTACTATGTTTAAAATACCTGCTTTAGAGGCAAAAAAACCCCCACAACCTATTATATGCCTGGAGCTGTGTGATTTTATTTAATTTTTTCAGCATAGTTTTAAGATTTGGGGTTTCGTTTTGATGTAGGGTTTTTTTTTCTTCTTTTTTTTTTTTTTGTTTTTGTTTTTTTTTTTTTTTATTGCTAGCTGTAGTGTGTTGTGATTTTTGGCAGGTGTTCTGGGCTTGTTCTTTAGCACAAACTCTGGACAATGAGCTCGTCAGTTCAGAAGCATTTGCTTGTCTGAGTCGGGATCTCTGGCTTGCACCTCATTCCAGCACTAGTTTAGGTGCCATGCAGAACTTGCTGGCCTGTTTGAGATGATGATACAAACAACACTATGTGCTTAGTTGTTCCAACTGTCCAAGCAGAAAAATTAGGCCACAAAACTGACAAAACCAGATCTAACCTGCAGCCGAATGCTCAGGGCCAGATCCTCAAGTAGATTAAATCATCATTAGGTCATTCATGTTAATGGAAGGATGTGCTGATTTACCTCCACTGAAGGTTTTAGCTGGCCTGAGTTCGTGCCTGTTGAAATGAAGAGGGGTTTCCAATAAGTGATGTGATTTTGAGTCATTTGTTTAGTACATTTTTTCTTTTAGTCCGTCTTTACTGTCAGTCCTTCTTTTACCAGGGCACAGTCACCTCCTCACTGGCCCACTCAAAGATTATAGCTTTCTCCTTTCCAGGTCTTGCATAGTCAAGCATTATACAATTGCCAATACTAGGACAGTATATAGATTATTTAGTATCAAAAAGTAACCCTTTCTGGTACAAAAAGTAACCTTTCTTAGAACTTTTCTGTAAACAATGTGAAGTTTTAAGTCCCTTTGCCCCAGCCACTGTCTGGGCAATTTACTCAGAGCTCAACCACACAACAAGGTTTCAGCTATAGAAGAGAACCAAACATGTTACTGCTATTCAGGATATTTGTTTTGCCTTATCTGTGTAAACAAGTCTGAAGATAACAGAGCTCCAGGAGGTAACTGACACAACCCATTTAGAAAATAATGAATGCTTTTTGTACGTTGGAAGCCTCCAGCTTTCCACTCGGCCATCCTGAGGACGTAAAGAAAGGCAATGAATGGGAAGGCAACACATTTACCCTGACAAAAACCACATCTTCTTCACGATGCCTAATTAATCTGTGGAAGTCACTGTCATAGGATACTACTGAGGGTTCTAGAAATAGGATGGGTTTAGTATTATAGCCAGACATATAACAGAACAAAAATACTATGTAATTCAGAAAACAGCAATGGAGCATTAAGCAGGCTTTTCTGCCTGCTACATTTGAAATTTATTTCTGTCTAAAGTATTTGGTAGGGGCCTTCTCAAGAGATTAGTTTCATACTATGGTTCAGCCTGCCATAGAATGTCTTATATTTCTGTATTTTGATATGCTTATACAACATGCCTTTGCCAACTAAGTAGCAGAACAGTATTGAGTCTTTATATAAGACTTTTTATTCATATATCAAAATACTTTCCAAATAAAATTTATGGATATAGAAACTAAAGGAACAACTCAGTCCTTCTGGTGTTATAGATCACAGATAAAATACAGGTTTCTTAAATTAATCTAGTGACTTTTTCAATTCTTCCTGCTTAAAAATTGACTTGGAAAATTCATGTGTATTCTTAATTAACTTTGCTCTGAAGTCACATTATTTTTAAGAAACTCAATTTAAGATAGAGTAATTTTTTCAAGAATAATTAATATTCTTACATGATGCTAATGGTAATTAAACACTATTACATAACTGGAATGTCTTTTGGAAACTTTAATAGTTCCAGCAAAGAGGTGCAATGATGTAATCATAAGTCTCTTTGAGAAAATTGTATGGTAGACTAATGGGATTTTTTCTAAGAGAGGTCCTAGGAACATTAGAAAGGAAAACCAGGGGTTAGTAGACTTCTGGGAATACACAGACTATTGGTAATTAAACCACAAGCTGTAACTAAGAACAATAAGCCTATTATTAGTAGGATTATATTTGCTATACACAATAATGCAGCTCCACTGGAAAATGTGTAAGGACCTGCAAATCAAACAGGACTGAAGGGTCCTGCTCTAAACAGACAGCATGTTCCGGCTCCACGACAGGCACAGAACTTGAGATGGCTATGACCTGCTCTTTTGTTGGTTTT
This sequence comes from Microhierax caerulescens, assembly GCA_035590215.1. NCBI lineage: Eukaryota > Metazoa > Chordata > Aves > Falconiformes > Falconidae > Microhierax > Microhierax caerulescens. Next base: position 76,300,707 of record JAVJGJ010000037.1, on the reverse strand, counting down.
GACTTTCAAACTCCAAATCCTGGCTGCAAAAGGCTGTATGAGCTCAAAAACACAACTGAAGAAATTTGTGTTAGAAGATCCATTGAAGGCTAAGAAGTACAAAGAGGCATTCAGCTGTAAACCGGTGGAGGCAGAGAAGGTGTGCTGGGGAGTATCACCCCATGGTTGTCCTGCTCTTGTGCTTCTTTCTCTAGGGATCCACCGGCAGCCACTGTCAGGGATGGGGTACTGGAAAAGAGATTTCTGGTCTGCCCTGACAGAGCTGTTCTTATGTTACCAGCCTTCATAGATGGGCACTGTCAGGATAGAGTCATCTTGCACAAGGAAGCTGCATCACCAGTTGCATGCTCTGTCTTCAGTTCTGTTTTGTTTTGTTGGTTTTTATAACATGGTGTCCTGTCCTGTTTCTTTCAAGAACTAGAGAAATAATCAGCACTGTCTATTTGTGGATCAGTAATATCTTTTTGATTCTGTTAATTTCCGAGTCCTGAAAGTGTGAAAAGTGGAATGAAGGCAATACTTCTGGCAAGGGGTTTTCAAATGATACTGCACACAGTGGCCACCAAATCAGGAAATCTGGCAACAGTCCCCTCAGAAAAATTTGCTTGACATTACAGTGCACACATGGCCTCTGAGAATAGACCTCATAGTAGTGCCAGCCAACTTTCTCATCTGAGGTAACCCTTTTTGTCCCTGAAGCTGTTTCTCTGCTTTGGGCAACAAGTCAGAAAGTCACTGTCTCTGCACTATTTGCTGAGCTTTAGTCTAGACTTAGAATCAAAAGTCTCTAGTTTCTGTGCTGCTCTCATAAAAGTAATTTCCTAGAACAATAAATAACTAGTCCAGGGTCTCAGATACTTTAAAAGCTACACTTACAGTTACAGTTGGACAAATACTGCACGTTTTTAATGTAAATAACTATATAAAGTTTTAAATGGTGAACAGGTCAATCTCACACTCCTTTTACATTCGTTTCTTTGGAAACATAAAAGTGACGGAGTTTTAGCAGCACTTACGTTTGTGAGAACAAATTTTTGAGGTCATCTATACTTATATATTAGCATTCATGAAAGCTAAACTGCATATGTAACCACTCAGATCAGAAGGGCCTTTGGTTCACATGCTTGCTCCAACTCAGTATTTGTTTGTCCATGCTAACCATATCCAGAACTGCAAAAGTCTTTTGTTTCCCCAAGGTGTACCTAAGCACCTAATAAGAACTTCAAAGCCTTAAGAAATTACAAAAATAACACTTATGTTTATGTTCTTAAAGAACTTAAAAGATTGGCTTAGACACTCAAGTCTAAAATGTAGATTCTCAAAATCCTCAGTAGGTGTTTATGTGTTAAAAGTCTGTCAGTGCTCAGGCTTCTGATGTGAAAGCTTCACAGGTGCCCAGAAGGCCACCTGCTGAATTAATAACCATTCTCTGAAAGAAAAGAGTGACCCTCCTTTGGTTTTCTGAAGTATAGCTTCACACGTCAGTATTCAAAAGACTGCAGTTTAATGAATCCGAAGTAGAGAAGACCAGCCCATCGAAGGAAGAACTTAAGGTTTGCTGCTGCCTGAATACTTTCTATTGAGTTTCATTATTTTCATGATCTGAGGCTCTCAGCTCTGTGCAATGTGTGAAGAGTCCCAGCATCTAGCTTGAACTGTGGGTTCTGCTTAAGGGTACTGCTGTACCAGGTGCCACAGTAACCATGTTCTTTAATGGGCCTGAATCTCTGAACCTACCTGCATCTTGGGGAGCTAAGTGCCTATGTGCATCTGACAATTCTGCAAAGAGTCTTTCTGAATCTTCAAGCACCTCATGATCTTGGAAAATTTGACTAGCAACCTTGCCTGTATCTGATAGTCACAAATAGATCTAAGCGATCATCTTCCTACCTCACAAAGTTCTTTTACTTCTTCATTAATTTCACAAAGCTCTGAGCTGCATTTCTGATTAGAAGAGGGGGTGAACTGACAAATGCTGAACCGAGCAGATCACTAGTGTGCTGCAGCAAAAAAAAAGTAGATTATGCTGATCATATACATTTGTTAGAGATTAATTCCCAATTACAACTTGTTGTATAAATGTACTAGTGCCTAGTCTTTCCATAATCCCTATCTTGCCTCTTAGATGCTTTAGCACAACAACAGCAAAAGCAAAATCATCTCTAAGATTAGGTGCCAGTGGTGAATTCCCTCAAGTAAAAACTTGTATTGGCATTAACTGAGCTGTTATTTTCCATTCCAGACTTAAGTCTTGCCTTTTTGGGTCTTGACTTAAACACAAGATCCAAAAATTGCTGACTGAAAGGACATCAAAACGGTGAGATGTAATGGCTGATTCTCCAGTGTGCTGTCTGCAAGGTCTAGGTACAGAACACAAGGGCTTTTAGGAGTTCAGCACCATGATGGAATAATATGAAAAATGAAAAAGGAACCTACTTCTAGTGAATACAGAGCCCAAGTTCACTTCCCTGTATGTTAGCATGCATTTTATCACAGTCATGGAGAAGAATTAAGGACTAACCTGTGAAGCCATATAAAGAGGAAAGTGAATGGGGCATACACGTGAATAGCAATGGGAGTAAGGATCAGAGTGTAGTTTTGGAAAGGTTTTCTAAATGTGCTGCAGCCATTCTTGGCTGCCTGCAATCATCACATAAAGGCCTATATACGGATGGTGAAAAGAAGAATAATAGCCACATTTAGAGGATTTGCATGCCTATATCAATAACTCAAGGCTAGAAGAAGTTAAGTTGATCTGTAAGTGAGCAATATTTAGTAGGTGTGAGAAAGGAATTCCAATCATGTCTTGAACTGGAACATAGTTCAAATCCATTAAAAGCCATCAATGACTCAGTACCATCAGCATAGAAATGAAATGTAATGAAGCTTTGAAGTTCAAAGAAATCTTCAGGCCGTATTGAAGAGATCAGGCAGAGCCAGAAATGGGTAATGCTGCCTTGGCAGAACTTCATTGTAAACAGTTGAGCCTCAGCTATAGTCTGACATTCTGAAGACAGGACAGCAAAATAGCAACCACTCTCTCCAAAGTGAAAATAAATGTATGTTTTTGTTCAATTTGAAGTGGCACTTTGTTCCATAATCAAACAACATGACACTCAAAGAGATGCTAACGGTACATACAGCTGGATTCACTACATATAACAGTTCAGAATACCTACAGTAAAATGACTGGTTATAGGAAAAAAACTCACCAGTAAAGCCAAGAAATCTATCAGGTGTGAGTCACAATAATAGAAAGACTCCACAGTTAGTGTTATTTAATTGTTTAGAAATATCCAGTACTTAAACTTGCAGGAGGCTTGTAAAAGAAATAAATAAGCATTATTTTTTCTGTTTAACCAATGTATAAACTGGGGCACGGGCAGGATTTCTAGTTTCTCTCATTGGCAATGCTGTCCCAAGACACACAGATTACCACAGGCTCAGCACAATAGTTTTCTGTGGGGGCTCTTTAGTAAATTACTGGCAGCGTAACACTGATTTGACCCTGGTTATTCAATGGTTATCACGAACCATGAATTGTTCTGGGATATGCAAGCTAATATTGCCTTCCATAATCTCATTTGGCCTCAGCATTAGACACCTGAGCCAACAAACTATTCTTTTCTGTCAGGAAGACATTGATCGAAATGACAAATTGCAAATAAAGTTTACAGATTTTCCCCTTTAAACGGGACCAACAAGTGCTGTGGGGAGATTTTTCCTTTGATCTATTGGAATAGTCATTGGAAAGAAAAAACACTCCACTCCAAACTGAATATGTTGGTTCAAATCTCCATAACAATGTGAGAGATACCTTGGCAGAACCTGTTTTGCTCCTGAAAAGTAGCATCCAATGATTCAGGTCCTGACAATTCCTGTTCACATTTTTCAGTAGAAAGCTGATTTGCCAGAAATTGCACTACAGAAGAAAACGCCTCAGTAACAGAAAATATAGGCTTGTATTCATTTAATGATTTCTCCTGTCCTCCAGATGCCATTTTAAATGACCTTCATTCCTTATATTTTTAAGCAATTTCTAAGAACATTTAAAAATCCTATTCATTTAACTGGTTAGGATATGGAAAAACAGAAGGCTTCACAGGGCAATGAAACTAAGGGGCCGTTAAGTCTGGTAAGTGATTTTCTGCAAGTGCATCATTTTCCAAGCTCTTTTGTCCATGCTGAAGATGGTTGCCAGGCTGCAAGCCTGATCGAAACCAGACTGGAAAATCAACAGGCAAGCAGGCAGGAGATGGGTAGATGAGTGATAAAAAGCACAGAGGTGGTAAGGTAGATGGTTTACATTTATATGAAGTGCAGTCTGGCTTAAAGGCAGCTTGCTTGGAAATAACCACGGAGTATAGGAAGCAATGTCTTTATACTCAGGCATACACAGTGCTCTGCAGATATATGAAAGTACTTTTTCATACTGCGGCATGTTAGAATTCAGCTCTGATAGCAACTGTGTAAAGCAAACTCCTGAATGCTTCCTACAAAGCTTGCAAATCATTTGCAGGCTCTCGTTAAAGAGAACTTTGTTTAGCACGGTATGCTAAGAAAGCATTGCCACTCGATGAGAGCATGCTAAAGCTACAGCAAACCATTAGAATCAGGTATCACTTTTTCCATGTGCAATGCAAGATTTTCCAAGTCAGTGTCTGGAATTCAAACCAAATACGTCTGAATCTCAGATGAGACTTTTATCTAGAGGAAAAATACCCCACGAAACAAGATTTTGGAGAAGAGGGCAGGCATAAAAATCAGGAATGATTTACCTTCAGTCTCATCTCCATATCGGATTGTTTGCCAGGATCGCAAAGTCTGCAGTATATCAGTGCAAGCCCTCCTCAACAGCAACAAAACTGCCATGGAAATAGTAAATACACAAGATATTTTTATTTTTTTTTTAGTACCTGTGCCTGTTCCTTTGCAGCTTTCCATGGTTGAATTCCATAAAAACCACAGTGCTGTTGGCCCTTATCATTGTAAGCCCTAAAGCCTGACAGCTGATGGGCTTCATTATGGTGCCACTGTATTTGGAAGGTAATCAACGCAGCACAGAACACATGCTGGAGTTCAACCTGCTTAACGGGCCTTTAAGAGTCTGAGAGTTTCCCAGAGCAGGACTGCAGCATGGAAAACTCTTGCACAGTGAGTTCAGGCATTTGGTCGGCAAATAGTGGCAGAGAGCAAGCACTGACAGCCCCCCCCCCCCCTCAAACTCCCTGATGCTGCAAGGCTTTTTAACAAAACAGCAAAGGCTGCAAATGTTCTGCTGAACCTTTCCCAGCATTTCTCCTTTTCCACAATAAAATGGAGAGACACAAGATTATACAAGGGCGACTTTCCAAAGGAAAGAGTGTTCTTTTCTCCCCTACAAAGATGTCAGAAGGCTGCACAGACACTGGAAAAGTCCAAAGTCATCAGAAGCCCTTGGTAGAACAAAATAAGAATGAGCTGAAAAGTGATCCCAAATTCCAGCTGCAAACAGAAACTATGAAATACCTCAAGCTCCTGCTTTCTTAATGTTTGAGAGTTTGCAAATAAGAATTAGAATAAGAGCTGAGTTCAGTGGGGTAAAACTCCTTCATGTTCTCCAGTGTATGAGGGAAATGGGGGGAGACTTCTGGGAGCCAGTGACTGGTTCCAGACAGCAGGGCTCATCCTGTGGCACCCATCCAGACTATGTCAATCAATCAATTCAAAAAGGGAAAAATGTAACACTGTCTTCCTAGGACAAACAGCAGTTCTTTGAAACACAGCAAGGAAGGGCCACGTGGGGCACTACAAAAAGATGCAGCCTCATTAACCTTCCCCAGCCTCCAGGAGAGAAATCTTTCTGTGCTGATAATCACACCTCGCTGCTTCAGGTAATCATCTTAGATGCCAAAATTAGCACTTCAGGGACCTCCTTGGTGTCTACAGTCGATGAGGAAAGAGAGGTTCCCAGCGTGCATCAAATTATCTCCTCTGCTGACTTGCTTTGGAGGACCTTTCACTTTCACCTTTCTCTGTTGGCTACAGAAGGATCATAGATGATGAATTGATTGACTTCTACTCAACTCAGACTGACTTTTCTTCTACTGCTGATCTGTGCAATAAAGACTGAAAGAAATTCCAACTGAGAGAGCAAAATCAATATGCAGTTTCATAAACATTTCCAGACACTTAACATCTTCCCTCCCAAACCCTCAATTCCTCAAGAGTATTCTGGTAGGCTTTTTTTTTTTTTTTTTTTGTTTTGTTTTTTTTTAAGGAAAGCAGGTAAATGTTTGTTTTCCAAAAGACTGTCCTGACTTAACACCGTGTGTTGCAGGCCTTGGGATGGGAAATGCAGAGATTTCTCCAAATGTCACTTCTTCAGACCGAAGAGCTTTCGCTCACAGCTGAGTGCAGCTGTTGCCTGTAGGACTCAGAACTGCTTTTTGTGAGATTCTATAAACAATTCCAGGTTGCAGTGAATTGTGAGTCTTAATATTTTATAAATTATTTTTAAATACATAAAACATAGCTTTAATTTAAGGCATAAATACACAGACTGGAATTAAAGCAGCGTTTTCAAACTTCACTCTGCATTTCCTGCCTGCTTGATTTAGCAGTCTTTGCTTTGCTTTAGCATTGCTTTTATTTAGAACAAAAAGTGCTGTATCCTACTTTGTCAGACCCAAATTCATCGTTTAGACCTTTTTCTCCCCCAGATCTCTGAAAAACTCTATCAGATTTGTTTAAAATAAAAATACTTCTAAAAAAATAACATTACATTATCTTTTCATCTGCCTCCTTAATTTCCAAGCATTTAATGAGCCTTTCTCAGCTGGGTAGGTGGCAAATTACCAGATAAGTTCTATGCTGGCTCTGCTCCCAGGTGCCTGGGGTGTTAGTTTTCAGAAAGACCCAACAAGGACAAGCTGATGGGTAGAACTAACATGGGAGTAAGCAAAAGGGTTCCTAGGATGCTGTGGACTGTATGTTGGCTAGAAACACGTTCTACAGGTTTCACACGACAAAAATTAAGATAGATCTGTGTTTCTGGAAGCATTACACATTTAGGACAACATCAGACTTTTTATAATCAGTATCTGCTGGTCTTGGAAAAGGTGGTGCAAAAGGCAAAAACAGATGTCAAAACCACATGGCTGCTGAGGGAATTTCATAGCAAGTCTGTCTGAAGTTTGATATTTTTTTTAGGGATCTCTGAGCCTGCTTGGTGAGATGAATGAGGGCTTGTAACATTACAAAGTGCCTGGCTAGCTACTGTCATCTCTTACGCTGTTCGGGCATCTAAGAATGTTCTGTAAGACATCCTAGAAAGATGTGAAGGTCCTGAAACATGGCCACAGAAGAATATAGATGATCATTTGGCATCCTTGCTGTGCACTGTATGTTTCATTTCAGAAGATGAAACTATTAAATGCTTAACCCAGACTCACTGACGGATCTTCAGCACGGTGGTACAGGGCATACACAGGGAGAGCCGCAGTGAAGACTCTGGAGTAGAACAGCTGCAAGTGTAAGTGGACTTCATCCCTAGGTCTTAGTGACTTCTTTTAATCACTTCATTACTTAGTGTACTGGAGAACAGCCTCTTTGATAAGCACCAAGGCTAGCTGGTAGAAGCTTGTGCATGGGACTGAAAAGCAAATAGATGCTTGGCAGTGACATGCTCAGACACCCAGAGCACTGGCATAGTCTTATAAACCTTTAGTTTGAGAATGCTTTGTTGCATCTATATTTAAGGTAAAACTGAATGGGCAGAATACAGCACACCCTCTCTAAACTTACAACAGATTTCCATGTGACATTCTCAGTGTTTAGAAAGACAGCCTAAAATTATCTGAAATGAAATACGCATGAGCTATTTTAAGAATATTAGCATCCTTTGTTTCATCTTTCTTTACATTTGATACTTTCAAATTTTCAGGAGTTGTACTGTCACAGACCCGAGCCCACCTCCTCCCTCCTGGGGTTTGGCACCCTGGGCTCAGGGTCAATTTTGTTAACAGAGACATCCAGCTTTAAACTGGTGCTGTGAAAAGGTGCAGTGGGGCCCCCCCTCCTTCAAGCAGTATTTACTCAAGGACTCAGGGTCTTACTATCTGTCTGAGCTACATTGCTGGTTCACCTGTGCCCACTCTTGTACCTCCCTAATTCTGGCCCTGATCATTACCCACTGACGTGTCTGGCTTGACTTGAGCCTGCCCCATCCCTATGGACTTGCCTGGTAATCTGGACTGCTAGCTGAAGCTGGCAGCCATTGCAGGCCTGCTCTGTGAGAGAAGAGAAGATGAGCTAGGAGCCACGAGTCACATGAAGGCAAGCAGAGGCAGTGACTGTACCCACACAGGTCCAGATCCACAGCAGTCAAGCAGGAGGAGCAGAGCAGGTCCAGTGTTGGCAGGATCTACTACTCAACACCTTTTTTATGTCAAACATGAGCAGCATTGCCTTCTGGCTTTCTCTATGGCTATTTCTCTATGAAATACAACACCTAATGGACGATGGTGGTCAAAAGAGGGACTTGTCTCATATAAAACCTCATCTATATCCAGCACTGGTCCTTAGATCAAGTCATTGTACAGACTTTTGACCTGCTGGACTCCTTTAATGGTCATGTGGGATCATGTCTCATGGAGAGGCAAAAATAATGGTAATAATTTACAAAAGAGCCAGACATTGCATCATTTCCTATTGAGGTCAGAACCAGCGATAATGATTCACGGTTACTGTGAAGCCATAGGAGCTCAGGAAGACGCGTGTGCTCTACGAGTTACGGCAGCCAACTCACCAGAAGAAGAGGTTGCTTGGACAATATCATAATACTGCTTTCTCCCATATGAAGCTCCCAGTGTAACAGACTCACATTTAAGATGTTGGTCCTAAACACTTAGAGCTTTCTATTGGCTGAGATATAGATGCTTCAGGTACTGTATCTGCTTGTAGGACTATCAGTTACCAAGGTAGTTGTGTTCCCCTGAAATTACAAAGCCGTTTGGCTTGTTATGCACCCCAGAAAGTAAGTGCTGAAGCTACTTTCTGCAGTTTATTCCCGTAAAGAAGAAAGAGGTCATTATAATCTGGGCTAGCTATCATATCCTCACTCTGTTAATTTGATTTTCTCTCAGAAAGGACACCTGGAAGTGTTCTGGAAAAGATTTGAGTACTCTTCTTGCAGTCTCAGAGTTAGGATTGCACCAGGTAGCTGATACTGTTCCACTGGAATGAAGCAATTCTTCCTTCTGCCAACACAAGACTTTGTATTAAATGGCCAAAGCAACCCAATGTCATTAGAACAATATGATGTGACTTTTCTACAGTATCCCATAATGCTTTTCCTGGGCCTTTAAAGAATAAAAGACATACTTTGAAAAATATCTTTAAGATCAACCCTAGAAGAATTTTATAAAAAGATAAATCATGAGGACATTGTTTCTCTACTCCATTTCTTTCTGAACTGAATGTTCACAATCCACCCATGACAAAGAACTGCATTTCCATGTTAAATACAAACACTTCTCTGGCACTGTCTGGCTTCCATATGCCTTTTAGTTTAGAGAGCACTTTTTGCTTTTGCAGAATGAAAAGAACAGCCTAAAATGTCAACCTGCTAAGCAGAGTGAAAGGGATTGTTACCTGTGTTATTTCGACATATGTATATCTATGCTAAATTAGCTCTGATAGACCAAAATATGACTTTGCTTTTGCACTGTGGCATATCAGCGTTTCTTTGTCTGCAGCGTGTTCAGGACTGAATCTTTTTCTAAAAAACAGGAAGAATAAAAAAAAAAAATGTAACAGTCTTTGCCCATCAATGTTATTTCATTATTAACTTGGCCCTGTCTGATTTTTACAGCCATGGTGCTGAGCTTGATTCTTTTGTCATCCTTCTTTATTTACTTCTCCAACAGTAGTTACTCATTGCCAGAAATTACATATGCTGGGCAGATGCAGGATCCAGATATTATTGTGAGTTTTATTTCTCCAGGACTGATATCTGATTTTACCTTTTGATCCTTTCCTTGTTTGTGTGAAAGTCCTTCTAATGCCCTTTTCAGCTGGTATCACAGCTTTGCAACAAAAATTTCCCATACAGCGCCAACTTCTGGGGTCAGCTGAAAAGAATCTGAATGCTGTGACTGAAGACCATCTCTGAAAAAATAGATGTATAACTGAACTCTCTGCTTAAACACTTCAGGAACAGCCATTCTAGGATCTTCTCTTTTTCAGACTATAATTAAGGGAGAATTTTACTGCTAATTTTTGGGAAGAAAGATGATCCCTGTATAGTCTACATTTCAACATTTGGGGAAAGAGTTTACTTTCTGATTTAAAGAAACTTCAGAGGAGCCTAATTATTAAGGATAGGGGTAGAGGAATTTAACCAACAATTTTAGTAATCTCTGACTCTGTTCTTTCCTTTATGGGCTCTGAAACAGCCTAAGCAAGACACAATGTCACTCTGTCACATAGTATTCATGTCTGTAGTGCAAGCCTATCATCAGTGTGCAACAGAAGCAAATTAATCTCACATTATATTCTGGAGGGCATCTGAGACAATAAATCATCTTACTTGGATTTGCACATGCTTGCAAACAGCTTACTTGCTGAGTAATGTGGTTTACTTGTTCATTGATATACTTCATCCCAAGTAACAGGTACTGTTACAGCAGGCTTATACCACTTCGTTTATTCCTTCCATCTCTCCTCCTGTCCGAATCCTGATGACATTGTTGCAAGATGCATCCATGTTGTTGCAGAGTAAGACCAATTCTGCAATGACCACTAAGTCCCATTGATTCTGGCAGAGATATTTATACATATGCTGCGCACATGCTTGAGTATCTTGGTAAATTAAGATTTTAAGCCACTAAATTGAACCACTTCTTGCTTTTATCCTTGCGTAAAAACAGAAAAAATCTTAAATCTGATATTTGAGCATAATTTTTAAGATGCAGACATCTGGGACAGTCTCTCTTACAAATGTATCATTAAGCAATTAATTGACAGGAGTATTATGCCGTTATCCTAGGTAGTTAATAAGTTTACTCAGCTAGTACAACCCACATTACTCCATGCTAACTTCGCTGCTGCTGAATGAGTATCATAAATCATTCATCTCTATCATTGTCTAAATAACAAATGACTCATCTCCAAGATGACGTTCTGAAGCAGGAGCGAGAAGTTCAACTTCCTCACCATATCCAGGTGGATCTGGAAAAAGTTACAGCAAGGTACACCTGGAAAGGGCTTATACAGAGAGGTGTGAGGAATGACTAACGGAAATATTGCATTGCCTAATCCTTCTAATGCAATCCAATAAGAATGCATAAACTATTTGAACAATAATGTTCTGAAGATTGTTGTTATTATTGATGACCTATATTTATGTTAGCAAAACAATAAAAATGTAATTTTAAACTTTCCAGATTTCTTTTAGCACAATAACGGATGTAACCACAGGTGGATGCTACCGAACATGTCTCATGATCCGTGAATCCAAGATACAGAGAGGCCAATTTGTAGCCAAAAGTGATGTTAGTTTTCCTGATTCCCAACACAACCACTAAGCGTTGAAACAGATCTTCATGTTCTCAAATCCCCATTGTGGCAAAGTAGAATCACAGGTGCCTCGAGGAGACAAGTGAGGATCACCCTCCCAGCTCCATCTCTCTCCCAAGGGACAAGGAATCCCAGAGAGATGGCGTGGTCAGATGCCTTCTGTTTCCTAACAGGGCAATCATGGCTGGATGCTTTACCTTTCAGTAGGTGCCAAATTTTGCTTTGTTTTAATAGAAAAGACTTTATCCCAAAATTATTATTACAATTTATTTTGGTTTATGCAAATTAGCTAAGACAAGAGGTGTAAAGCTTGGTTTGGGTTCTGGTAGCTCTCTCTAATGAGACTGATTCATCACCATCATCTGAAGAGCAAAGCTATCAAACTTTCCATTACAAAGCCTTTTTTTAATGCAAACTTTACTTTGCATTTCCCCCATTTTTTAATTTTCATTTTTAAGTTTAAGAAATAAACTTAATTTGCATGTCAAACACATTTTTTTCTCTCTTTTTTTCTCCTCTTTTTTGCCTCCTTATATAAGAAAATGTTGCCTTCCATATTCCCTATGTTCCTTTATTTTTATAAACACTACTTTGTTGCACTGGGAATTTTTCAGTGCTTCCATATCTTTGGAAAAATATGTCAGTGCAGATCTGATAACTGTTTCAGAATTGGAGCAAGTTGAATAGCTGTAGAATAGCAAAGAAGAAAAGTAGTTAGGGGGGAAAAAAAACCACAAACAACCCAAAATAAACCTTGAACTTGTTCATTTTTTCCACTCAATGGAAAAAAAAGCAGAAACAGGAAAAAATAACTATTTGAATATTATTTTCTGAAAGGTCACAAACATGTGGGTGGAAAAACTGAATTCTCAATTCTTAAGCCTTCAGAATCAAAGAAACTTCAGAACAGCAACACATTTTGCAAAATTATTTTTCCATGATTTGAACCAGGTCAGGACTAAATGTTCAATTCTGAACAAAACTCACATCAACCACTGTAGTAATGTTTAATGGTCAGAAAACTTGTATGAATCATATTATGATTTATACCTTATTACGTGCAGAGAAGTTCATAGAATGCTGGGGCGATTGTGAGGTAACTGGTATGATATCTTTTGTGTAGCTTGCCAGCACGACTTAAGAGTTTGGATGTTGTGTTAAAATACTCTAAATCATAGAGATACAGCAGTAACGTGAACAGTCCCTACCCGAGAAAAAAACTGCCCAACCAGATATCAATGAAAAAATAGTATTGTGTGTGTTCAGTCCCGAAACATCCTTTTTTTAATGAGTATAGATTCATGCAAGATGGGCAACTGTTAAACCTGGGATTTAGATTTCCTCAAATTTTGCAGTGTTTGAAATCCAGAACCAGATCTCAATTACACAGCGCAAGCCTAATAAAATAAACACAGGTGAAGTCAATGAACCTTACAGAAATCAGTGGAAGTTTTATTTTATGTGCTCCAATGGAGAAAGAATTTCACTCCAAGATTCACTTGGAATTGGGGAGTCTCATTGTATTAAAGTTATGCAAAAATATAACTGTGCATGACTGTGAATTGGTCCACAATCAGAGAAATGGCTGAAGAATGAAAGGTCCTATTAACTTTGCCATTGAAGCCCAAAGAATATGGGCGTAGACTACATCTGTTACACCCAGGCTTTTCTAGATGAATGAACACCAGGATTAAATCAAGCTACATTTCAGAAAGCTACATGTATATCTGATGGCAGGAATGCCTCTAATCATGCATTTTCTTTGCCAAAAGGATTTTGGAGTTCTGCCATTTCAGAAGGGTCATCAGGCAGTAGCATCCCATAAGGACAAACTGAAAACTCATATAACTGAATTATAATAATATGTTAGCAGTTATTTATCATTATTCCTGTTAGGAATTCACAGCAAAACAATTTTGATTACAATGTATAACACAGAAAACCCATGGAAAAATGCAGAAAGAACAGCTTAGAAATCAAAACAAACTAAGTCTGGCTTTTGGGGCAAATAACTTTGTCTGTAATCTTCTTTCCGTCTTGTAAATAATACACGTATTTCTAATACTTGTAGGATTTGGATTCCTGTTGATATAGAACTCCATATAAAGCAAGCCATGTGTGACTCCAATAAGACATGATAATATTCTGTCAGCTCATCAGTTGGACCTTTGTACTGGAAATACCTGGCTCAGTCACTATGTGAGAAATCATGCCAAGGCATGAAAATAATGTGATTCTTTTAAAGAGAAAAGTTGTTTGAAATGTCCTACCCCAGTTTATAGGCCAACCATCCAAAAGGAATTATAATACTTTAGAGCTATTGGAAGGCAGATGAGCTGAAAGCATGTTTATTTTTAAGTGGTATACTATATAAAAAGCATTACACGTCTCAGTAATTTCGACACATTCTTGTTTATCTTGAGTAATGCCTTCTGCAAATTACTTTGTGATGCTAATCGATGTAATGTTTTGAAATCGGTCGGAGTTAGTGAACCTGGAAGACAGCTCCAAACTGTCTGAGCATCCATTTAACAATATTTTGTGACAACACATGTTGTGCCAGAGCATTTTTCAGGAACACAATGATTCATCCTATTTACCCAGCTCAATGTAATAGGTAACAACCAGTATTAACACCATGCAGAACCGCAGCTGCTGTCAGCAGCACGTGATGGGACCCCGACTCGGCCAGTGTTAGTGTGGAAGGTATGTCACTGCCTGATCTCTGCCCAAAAGCACCGTTCAGATAAAAGGAGGCCTGGATGGTATTTGCCCAGCTCTTAACTGGTTAGACATTTCTGATTTGCACGGGAAGAAAAAGGGAGCATAGTTACCACACAGGCTTCCTACCTGAAAGCACTTCTAAATGAGACCTGAGCTACACCTGCCCTCTCCAGTGGCTTAGGTGTGTGCTGGGAGAACCGGGCAGTGTGATATGTAGAATGAAAAGTAATTCTTCTTCCTCCTCTTCTACTAATTCTTCTTCTTCTTCAAACATCAAAGAAACACTGACTGCAAAATATAGCTAAAAACTATCTGCTCTTTCACACTCATGGAAATCAATTCCTTTTTGGTTGTGTATGCTTACATTGAAATAAAACTAGTAGGGAATGGAGAAATATATTTTTCTTTGTAAATTAAAAATACAGTGAGCTAAATCCAGTTTTCCTTGTATAGCTAGGTATGAAATCAATAGTACGATTCACATAAGTAAGCTTAGCAGGATCTGGCACTCAACCTTCTATGCAGATAAAACCAAATTCATATGTGAGTAATGTCGTTCAGCAGAACACATTCCCCAACTACCCTGTGCATATGTCTGCCTTTGACTAAGATGGGATGTGTTCACTTAAAGTAGAGCATGTAGTAGAAAATTTCCTCCATAAAAGGTAGTTCTTTTTCATTTCCATGTAGTCTTGCTGAAATTAATGAAAATTGCGCACATGCAAATGATAGAATATTTTGACTACAGCATCACAAGGAGGAACAACTTGTGAATGAGAGTGGAAGAGGATTAACTGTCCCAGTCAAAACACAGTATTTAATTTAAAGCAGTCACAATTTTAAAAGTATGTTAAAGTTGGGAGGTGGGGTGGGGTGGGGGTGTCCTTGTTCATTTAAAAGTGACATTTTTCCTCGTTGGTTTTCTAGAGAAAAATCCAGCTAAGGATATTTATAAGAATGATTATTCAACACATGGTTACCACATTGTATGTTTTTAGCTAAGAGCTAAAGCAGAATTTGTTTATCAAGAATAAGATAGTTCCCTAGTGATGGTAAACCTGCAAAAGCTCTTTGTGTCACCTTTTATCCACTCAGGTATGTGAAGTCTTAGGATTGAGGACAGGATATATCTCTCAAATTGACTGGTCTGGAATAACAGTAGCATACACTCTATGCCTTCAGGTTTCAAGCTGACAGACATACCTTGTAGTGTCCATCACACCAACTTGAGTACCAGCAGTAGCAACACAGGAACAAGTGTGAGCATCTAAAATTATGTTATTGTTCGGGAATGAACTACAGGCCTTGGATAATGTTGGCATCAGCAACTTTTGACACATAAGAGGTCATATTCTGAGGGGTAAAATAACTGCAGTTTTTAAAAGGAGTGACTTATTTTAAATAACTTAGGGTCTCAAGCGTAAATGAATTGGAATTAGTCTTCCAGGTGGTTTGTGCCGTGTGAGATATTTAGGTTACAGGGGTTTAGTATCATTTTAGTTTCTATGAAAAAAACTGACAAGGCCAAGATTTGCCAGCCTGGAAAACTGATGACAGAGTGGTGATAACAAATCTGTGAGCAGCAGTAGGAAGAAGGAAAATGAGTAGGAAGTGATTATATATGGTTTCTTGCAATACAAAAAAAATAGAGGGAATTAACAGAAATTATCAGCAACTTAAAAATATACAAAAGGAAGTAAGTTTTAAAGAGTAAAATTAAACTCTGGAATCCATTACTATAGCATAATTCTGTCCATCAAAGTAAAATTGCATTTAGAAAGGAATTAGAAAAATTCAAGGAAGAAAATCCATAGAACACAAGGATATAACTTCAGACAGGAAATATTTTGTTATTAAAATGGTATTAGCACCCACTATTTTAATAAAAAGAATATATATTCTATTTGTGACTAGAGTATAACTACTCCTAAAACTGCTTCACACTAGGTATAGATCTTTTTGTATCATACATTTCTATAATTACATAAATTTCTAATATATTTCTTAAAATTGCCTTCTGGGGACAGGCTTTTTTTTTTCTTTCATCTTTTTTTCATTTTTGCTACTGAATGCAAAAAGGATAATATTTCTTATTCTCTCTTCCCCCTGATTTTTACCATTTTATTCCCTGTTTTCTTAGGTTTGATTTGCTTTGGGTTTTGGGGTGGATTTTTTTGGCAATTTGATTTTTTTCCAAAAATTTGTGACTGGGTTAAAGCTACCACAAGGCACAAAAACAAGGATGGGAATTTTTTTTAGAAAACTGAAGAAAATCACAGTGGAAAAAAATATAATGGTACTGATGTCAGGGGAAAATCCTAGCCGACCATTCCTAACTGCAGTCAGAAGAGAGATGCTGAAATTGTAACTCAATCAGTTGTTGACAGAGGAAGAGAGAGGAGACAGACACAGTCAAAAAACAATCCCCAGAGAAGGTGATAAAAGCATGTGGCCTGACAGGGTCTTGATCTCAGCCTCTTGGCCTTTAAGCCTCTCGCACTGTAGCTAGTCATTAGTAAACAGATTGCTCAGAAGAGGCAGAAGAGGAACACGACAAGAACTGGGCTGCGGGAGCCAGAAACACCATGATTAATGATGTTCTGCAGACACGCAAAAGCAAAGGCACTCCATGTTCACAGCATCAAACTCAGCTGCAGTCTAATGACTCCTTAATTGTTCTCCTGGCATATGGTACACGGCTCTTCTTCTAAAATCATTCTGTATTAAAATTCCTGGTAAACCTTTTATCCAGACCAGAGTGAACTAAGCAGTGAAGCTCGTCCTGTGGAAAGACAGAAATAACTTTGAGCAAAATGGCTGGAGAAGAGGTGGAGGAGAAGTGTCCATCTGGAACAAAGACTAAATGTCATGCTGGAGCCAGCTGCACCACTCGAATTGCTAGAGGAGTAGAGAAGTGAAAGAACTTCACACCTGCCCTGTGTAAGGAGGCCATCCTCCTGCCAGAGAAAATTTGCCTCTCGCAAGAGCAAAGTTTTCTTCTGAGGCAAGTGTGAAGGGTAAGGCTAGGAGTGGCGGGGCAGAACCTGAGATGTTCTCCTGATCCCCAGCCACAGACCCACTCTCCTGAGAGCAAACCACAAGAACCCTGCTGTGGTGCTTGGTGGAGGCAAGGTCTTGGCCTTGTTTGCTGCCCCAGGGTTAGGAGAAAGAATAAAAGGGCTTAGTTTTACATTTACATGCACCCTTCCCCAAAACAAAAAAAATTCAAAAAATCTCACATTTTTGAAGACTTTTTGGCAGTCCTGTGCCACCAAGAGTGTTGTTGACAGCTGGTGTTCATGGCAGAAAATAAACTTTGTTGTTGTCCTGTCATGATCTTTGCCAGCATAGCTATTTTGCTGCAATTTTAAGGTGTCTGTGTGGTTCCTTTTGGAAGAATAAATTGATAGCCCTACCACACAGCCCTCAAATAGGGAGTCACTTTTATGTTTCTGTACCCTAGCTCTTGGAGCTCCCACCACCACAAGTTGCAATTCCAGTGAAAAACTTTAACACAGCAAGGCCTAAAATATTCTAAAAACAATCTAGATGCAGAAGAGTTAGTCAATAACTTAAGCTTTCAACTCAACGGTTATTCATTACATATCTTCAGCTCTTGCAGCCCTGGTTAAAGAATAAAGAAAAAACTTGCTTTTGAATCTGCTGTCTTCAAAAGAGGTTTGCTTTGAAGCTCTTGGTTTTCTTCTGGGAAATTTTGTCCTAAGATTGCTATCAGGGTCCCTATTGTACTGTTTCACCATGAAAGATCTTCTCTAGGATAGCCTCCCCTTTCTTAAAATAACAATAAAATAATTAAAATATATTTAATTTTAATTATATAAAATTTAATTCTATAAAATTAAAAAAATAATTTTGCGTTGCGCTGCCCAAGACACAAGGGTTAAGAGAGTCTCTGAGTTCTGATCCTAAAAGAAACACCCAGTCGCTCTGCCAGTGGGGTTGGCTACAGGTGGAATGGGGTGGAGGAAACAAAGTACTGCTCTGCCAGAAGGTGTGACCAAATGCTCATCCCAGAGGGTGTTAATGGGAAAGCTGTAACCCTCACGAAGCTGCAAGCACAGGTAGCTGCAGGCAGCAGAGATGGTCTCTCTGACTACAGTTATACGGGAGCTGCTCATTTCTCTGCTGCTTTGGGGTGGATGCTTTGCTTTGGCACCTGCTTTCTTCTTGGACTGAACATGCATTCAGGAATGACTTTCCAGGCATGCTGCAAGATCTGCCTGCACTTTGGGAGAGCTGTGATAGGGTCTGGAATTTACTAGTGAAGGTAATTACAGTTTGGGATTGATTTAATCTCAGGCTCATTGGTTTCTTATACTTGTTTGCGATAGAATAAAGCAGATGGCTTTTTCTTCCACACTGTTTTTTTCTAGCAGCATAGAAAAGCACTTAGAACCCAGAGAAGATCAATTTTCTTATTAATGGAAAAAGGTAAATAATTGATAAAAAGGCAAGAAATACAATCTATAAACCAGTATTTGCAGAACAAAGTGAAATACCAACCAGACTTACTATAAGCATCAACTTTCCATCCAGCACCCCTTAATAAAAATAAAATCCAGTGGCCACATCTCACTTATCAAATGGTAACTTGGAGCTACAATCAGAGGTTCTACACAAGTAGCACCTGGTGGCACACAAAGCATTTATCTGAGATGTGTCATCAGAACCCCTCATTTACCACACACACACACAGAGTAAAAAGCATCTGTTAAAAAAATAAGAGTAGAAATTGGAAGATTTATTCTGGAGACTGTTGAAAGCCTAACAGGAAAGCAGATTTTATTCTTATCAGCTGGGAAAACAATCGCAAAATATAATCTTGTTTTGCCTGGCTTGCATTTTGCTCTCTTTCTTTTTAGTTTTAAGATGATACCAGCTCTGACTTCTGTGCAACTTTTTCATTTGTTTCACAGTCAGTTTTTTCAGAAATTCTTTCACTGGCAGCTACCTTTATGTCAAGTTGACACTTAAAATCTGTTCTGTGGCACCAATGCAGTTAGTGGCATGTAGACTGCTGTTCCTTTTTTTTTAGTATTCTATCAGACAATTCTTGCAGTCCAGACAGAGAATATGGAGCTAAGTGGATCTTTTTACAGCAGACTGGCAGAAATACGTTGCTAGCAATGTTACTGTGACAATACATATACTGTAATATTAACGCTGGATTTTAAACTGAGAGTAGTTTGTAATCAAGACCAAAGGTAAACGTAAAAAGTGAGTATTAGCTGTATGTAATTTGAACCTCTGGGAAGTATTTCTTAGATTATGCACAATGCAATTGCAAAATAGTAGAGACAATCACTCAAATCAATAAAGATTCATATGAAAAGCTTGTTCCTACTTACTTGGCATCCCTGCCATCAGTGTGCAGTGCAAAAGCAGGACCCAGTGTGCCTCAATGTGCAATCCATTGCACTGCAGTGCTCACAGCATCACATGCTTATCCACATGCAGATCAGAATTATAATCTTGAATGCAGATCCCCCCAGCAGCATTGGTTGAATTCCATTTTATCTTAAATCTGGTGGGAAAGGATATGCATTTAAGATGTACACTTGCCAGTGACTGAGTGCACAGTGTTATCAGTGAGCATGGCATGGGCTGTGCAAACTGGAGGTGAACTCCAAACACCACTGTAGAGCTGCTATACACTGGTGGCATTCTGCTGAGGTCACTGATGGTATATATATCCTCTTTGGTGCCAGTGTAAGAAAGATGAGAATCAATTTTGCTATAAAAAAGAAACTCACACCATGAGTTTACGAGTTTAAAAAAAGGAGGAAAAAGGACTGGAGGCCTTGGTCTGTCCCTGTCATGCTGAGAATGGATTAAAATTTCAGTTATAATGCAGATCTCACCCATTCTTACACAAGTGCGATGGCCACTTGATGCCAAATACTGTTTTCAGTGCTTTATTAACCCTCAATGTGTACTAAGACTGAAAGCATTTGGCTATGCATCTGAACATCACAGGGATCTATAAAATTTCTAGCCTTTTTCAACTGTTAATCTAATTCCTGTGTTTCCCGCTCCAAGCAGCAAATTTGTCTTAGGCTGGCAAATTTTCCACTCTAAAAGGTCAAAGTTTGAAGGTAGAGAGGGCAGCATCAACTTTCTGGTATTTTTCATGATGAATGGGAGATGATCCTTAGGAATTTTTAGCAGGCCCTTTTAAGTCTTGAAGCTATGCCAGCATATAGCTGACAGGTAGAGAATGGTAAGGAGTAAAAACCATGATGGCAAAGACAAACGCATCAGAGTGAGGACATCTGGCAACCATGCATTGAATCCTGAGAGGTATTATGCAGTAAAATGAGGTGCTTACCATACAGATACAGGAGATGTTGACTCAGGACAATTGTCTATGGTGTGTGGTTACACTCAGTGCACATAACAAGCTTCAGATTTAAAAAAAAAATAAATATAGGCTTGAGGTCATTGGCAGGGTTGGATTTCAGGTCATTTTCAGTACAAATCATACACTAACTGGAAGCAAGCATTGATTCTTTGGGGTGAGCCAAATTTCTTGGTGATATAATCTGAAGTCTGTTGGCATAGTCCTGGTACCTTACGAGACCAATAGAACTGACACGGCTCAAGGCTGCTAGAGTTCCTTTCTTATAAAAGAAGCAAAACAGGCAGTTCTGGCAATCAATAGCTCTCTGTCCTGCCAAGTTATTCTGATGCCATTTCATATTCTTAATGCCCATATGACTTTCTCGA
The DNA here is from genome assembly GCA_035590215.1 of Microhierax caerulescens. Classification (NCBI taxonomy): domain Eukaryota; kingdom Metazoa; phylum Chordata; class Aves; order Falconiformes; family Falconidae; genus Microhierax; species Microhierax caerulescens. The sequence goes on along the minus strand of JAVJGJ010000037.1, from coordinate 76,279,677 downwards.
GCTTTTTAGAATACCCAGGGTACGAAGGGATGCTGAAAAGATGATCTGTTGTGTACAGGCAAACTGCGATCTGTCTTAACATGGAGAAATTACTGGCTCTATGTGATCAAAACTGTTGTGTTTTGAAAACAATATGACTCTAAAGTTTTGTTCCATCTTATTAGAATATGTATTTATCTACTATTTCTGTATCTTTAGAAATTTTATCTACCTGTGCCATGACTGTGTACAAACATACAACTGATGATTCTTCCTTAAAATGCTTTGAGTTATTCCTAGGTCAGACAGCTGGATTAGTTCATTCATTTATTCATGAAACAAGAATGACTTTGATGACAGCTAAATAGGTCTGATTCAATATATCAGACAGTAACCAAGAACTATAAAATGAGGAATTGCTTCTACATTATTTAAATATGCCTAAAAATCTTAGGGATTTTTTTTTATCTCAGCCCTGAACAGAGACGGGAGGACTATCCAGAAATTAGTTCTGAATTGTTGATGATCAGTACCATCACTCTGTGCAAGATGAAAATGTGAGAAACTGCTTAAATTTGCATCACTGATACACAGTTCCACTGGGGGGACATTGTGCCATTTTCTGCCTGGACCACAATGAGAAGGGTACTACTACAGCTCGGTGGTAGCAGTAGTTGTTGTGAGCTACAGAAGTTTACGTTGGGCAGTGGAGTTCCTTTCTGCAAAGAAAAAATAGATTATATGTGTCTTAACAGTGTGAATTGTTAGTGCGCACCTATCCCCTGATCATATGGAGGAATACTCCAGTCTATAACACTGTTACACACACTTTATTGAATCTATGCCTTTTCTGTGAGGAGTGTAAAAAACCAAATATCTACCTACACTATGCAACTTAGTGAAGGAATTTTACTACATAATGTTTACATTATAAGTTTCTTAAAAGGACTATGCAGGTCTTGGATTTCTTCCACTTTCTGACTTTTAAGTGATCTTTGATAACCTACCTTGAAAATAAGAATGCTTTATATAACATTTTTTATTTTCAGCACTGTACAGTACTGTTATTACTGGGTATGCACTAAAAGGGCAACACAGCAGGGTGCAAGAATCCAGGAAATTTCTGGAGTTTAGATACAGTTCTTTAATACAGATGCTAGATGGGTCAAGCACTGGAGGTGCCTCTGCTGGACTTCCTGCTCGTGGATAAGGAAATACTGGTTGAAGATGTGAAACAAAATTACAGTCTTGGCTGTGATTACCATGAAAAAGGACAGAGGTTAAGATGCCTTCAAGAGCGATGAGAAGGGGGAATCCAGGGGCTACGTTGTAGTCAGCCTAACCTCAGTCTCCAGGAAAATATGGATCAAATCCTCCTGGAAACCACATCCAGGCACACAAAGTCTACCACACAGTATCCAACAGTATCTTTCTAGGAACTCAGTGAGACATAGACAAGAAAAGCAGACTACTAGGTGGTGAGCAATGGCTGGATCACCAGGCTCCAAGGCTTCTGATCAGTGGTACAAAGTCCAGCTGATGGGCAGTCACAAGGTGTGTCCCACAGGAGGGACCTGAGGCCGGTATTGGTATCAATACTGGTGATTGCCTACTAATCCTAATTACTAATTGACCTAGGCAAGGAGACAGCATGTACCCTCAGCAAGTTTGCAGCTAACAGCACATTGGTGGGCAGATGGAGACATGGGGGAAGGCAGTCAATGCACTGGAGGGCAGGGCAGCCGTTAGGATGAGCCTCAACAGGCTGCCAGGAACATCACGAAGTCCTAGAGAGAAAAGTGCAGAGTCCTGGGTGCTGCAGAGTTCTGGGTCTGGGTTAGGCTGGCTGAGGAGAAGCTCTGCAGGACAGGATTTTCAGGTCCTACTGGTAAAAAGTGGAACAGGCATGAATAGTAAACCCGTGTGATGATGGAGGATCATGCTGTATTGGGCAGTGTTATTGCACCATCACCAGGTCAAGGGAAGGGGTTCTTGCACCCTACTTAGCACTTGTGAGACCACACCTGGAAAACCATGTCTGGCTTTGGGTTCCTCAGTACAGAGAGAAAAGCAAAAAAACTGGGAATGTCTCACAAAGGGGCACCAGAACAGTTAAGATGACATACAGTCAAGGGACCTGTGTTTATTTGGTTTGATGAAAAGCTACAGAAGGATCCAGCTTCAGCCTTCAGTTACAGAGAAGGCAGCTCCACGCTCCTTTGGAGGCACACAGGGAGAGACTGAGAGGCCATACATGAGTTGCAGGAAAAAGAAGATAGTGAAACTGTTTCTGCTATTTCTAAACCACCAGTGACACCTAGTTTTCAAGAAAAATAGCAGTAGCTACATTAGCACTGCAACTTGGAAAAAGGCATCAGATAGCATTTATGATGCTACAGGTTCAGTAATTTGAAGGTTCTGGATAGCATCACCTCAAACTAATAGACCTTGATAATAAAAATATATGCATTAAATCTTTGTTCTGACAAGGGACACAAGGTTTGAAGGTGTGGCCTCTCAGTAGAAGGCACTGATGCTGTGACATATCAGAGACATTTCCTGAGTCTGTGTCTGCTGTCAGGCTAAATCACTCATTTCTCATGAAGTACTGACTCACTGATTATCCACACTGCACATGTTGATGTGCACTGAGACAACCTTTGGGGGTGCTCAAAGGTAGCTGGCTCCTCAGGTAGGAAATATCAAAGTGGAAGCAGCTTATTCACGTGCAAGTCCTATTTTCACAGACCACAGAGATGCAGTTCAGCCAGACCTGGCTTTAGCTGCTCTGCTTACAGTGCTCAGAAGACACTAGAGTACTGGGAAGCTGTGAGCCTCTGCTCCCTCACAGTGGTCCCAGTTCAAGTTAAAACAAAAGCAAAGCAAATGGCCACTTTGGCACCTGGAGGACTGTCCAGGAAAAGCTCATATTCTCCTTTTTGGGACAAGAGCAAATCTCTGATGAGCATGTTGGTTTGGAACTTCAGTTTGTAAGGGACAGAAGGTCACTAGTATGTGACACAGTGTACAGGTTCTGGCCGCCAGAAGTCTGCCAGCATTACTACAGCACTCTCTATAGCATCCTTACCTTCCTTCCAAACTTTCTTGCCCCCTGCTCATCATTTCCCCAGAGAAATAAGAATCCCACTTCCATAGAAATGAGGGGCTTTTACTCCAACTGGGCAGTGGCTGTGCCCAGATGTTAAAGGACAGGAGAGTCACGTAGCAATAAAGTATATTAGTGGCCTGGACCACTACCAGACAATGACAGCATGTCTGATCACCACTTCATAAAACACAGATGTCTGAAGAAACGTGGACTTTCCATTGCATTCACAGCTGACTCCTGCACACAACTGCTTATCCATCACCAACTCCTGCTATGTTTTGCAATGAATATGACAAAACAATGGCACAGAAAACAAGTACAGCAGAGAACTATGTCACTAACAACTACTGGCAAAATCACTGTGCTTGAACCATGTTCCTCAAGACATTGCAAGAGCAAATTAAGAACCCCTACTGTCTGCACAATCTTCCTTGCTACATAATCTCTCCTCAGTTATTGTTCTTTCATCAAAAAGCGGGCTCAAAAATAGTTCTGGGGCGAACAAATAAACATCCCTTGGGAATAGCCACCTGCCACTCTGGCAATTCTCAGGTGTGTTTTCAGTGTAAGGAAGAGGGAAGAGCTAGTATGCATCAAAACCCACCTCGATTTTATTCTTGGACACACACCCCCTACATTTGGGAGAACTGTGGCTAATGAAGTAATTTATGGTTTTGACAACTTAACTGACGGTTATCACGCAGAAGACACAGCTGATGGCTGAGTAGTAACAATTCTTAATATTGGAGTTTTCCATCTCGCTCTGCCTGATCACTGATCTGTAGGAATTCTCCTACAGTGTAGGAACACTCCAGAAGACAACAAATATCCTCTGTCCTGAAGGATCATGCTGACATGCAAGTCAATTTGAGGCACTCTGCATGATAGGAGAGTAGTGTTGTGTAGCTGGACAACCTATTGTGCTACGTGGAGCCAACTCACACGAGCCTAGCAAGCTAAGCCCCACAGTGTGGATTTGTACATGAGCTTGCACAAGCACAAACCAAGTTGTACAAGTAGATCACTCAGCAAATGTGAATATTATAGTATATAGGCATAGCCTAGAGCCTTACTCCACCATCCTCCTGCTCAAAGCAGGGTCACATATGAGGTCAGACCAGGGTGGTCAGGGCTTTATCCAGCCGAGTCTTGAAAATCTTCAAGGATGGAGACTGCAAAACCTTTCTGGGTAACCTGTTCCATCATCTGACAGTCCTTGTGAAAAAAAAAACCCCAAAAAACAAAACCCAAACCCCTAACTTGTTCTTTATATCTAGTTGGAACCTTCCATTTGAGTTTACCACCATTGTTTGTCAGCCTGTCATCATGCCTGTCCATGAATTGCTCCATTTTCTCAGTAACCTCCTTGTAGGTACTGGAAAGCTGCCATTATGCTGCCCCAAAGCCTTCACTTCTCCAGGTTAAACAAGCCCTGTTTCCTCTGACTCTTCTGGGTTCCATGCTCCAACCATCTGACCATCTTGATGGCCTTCTGCTGGACTTATTTAAGCTTATAAATATTTTTCATATACCAGGGGAGACGAAAATTGAGTGCACTGTTCCAGAAGTGGTTTAATGAGTGCTGAATAAAGGTAAGTAAGCGCTTCAAAGCCTCAGCCCTCTGGGTATGCTTATGGTAGTACAGTACAGTATGCTAGCAGCCACCATCTCCAAAACCATGAGCTGAGTACACCGGAACAAAACCAGTGTCTGCTTCCTACAGCTGAATGGTTTCTGGGACACCATGTCCTCTATTGGATCACAAAGGTGTATCAGCCCATTTCCTTTGATTTAAAGTAAAATTTAAATTTGCATTTTCAGAAATTTCAAGAAGGTTCTTCACACAGTGTATCAATACATTGCACAGTTTTCCTTTTCCTTGCAAAGATAACATTATTTACTGTTAAGAATGTGCTCTATTACTTTTATGCTGTGACTAAGAGCTATATACACTCTAGGGCACATATTAATGATCCATTAATATATTGCTCAGATGTTTACAATTACTCAGCCTAATGTTTCATGCCTTTCTACACACCTGAGCTAGTACATACCCTAGAGTGCTTTCCTGCATAGTTACAGCACTCTCTCTGCTAAGGAAAACTGGGACTTGATAGCATCCTATTAATCACAGTGTGTGTTTACATAGTATGACTTCACTTAATAGCATAATGATGAAGAAGCCGGATGTACATAGCTGTTTGGCTGAATGCCTGACTTTGAAAAAAAAGGGAGGTTTTCTACAAACATCTTCACATCTCCACAGAGGGCCAAAGAAATCACAGAAATCCTAGATATATTTTTTTTTTTTTATTGTATAATCTATCTTTCTTCATAAAATATGGGAATGCCTTGTTGGTTCATATTTATATATCTCAGTAAGTGGGGGCGTTTAATCTCCTAAGTAGCAAATAATTTCTGCTTTTAATGAATTACATTAAAAAGTGAAGTGCTTAGTGGCAAAAACTCATGTAAAAGAACAATTATTCATCCCAAGGTTTTTGGCTCCAGTAGGCAGCTCCTGTAAACCACTTCAGTGGGCTTCTTCCTTCCATTTAAGCTTTCTTTTGTTCTCTGCCCGTAGGACTTCACAGTAATTCAACTCATTTTTTATTTATTTATTTAGGGGTTTATTTATTCATTTGTAATTTCTGCCAGGGATATGCCCTCTCGTTATACAGGTAACAAATGGGGTTTAATGTTTCTGAAGAAATTACCCAGACGAATTACCATCTCTTAGTCAGGAATCACTTTACAGCTATATTTCAGGGTCATCTTTTTTTTGTGTTTCAGCATTTTTCATGCCTTTACTGGGATATGGAAGTAGGATCATTTACACAGAACTGGATTGTGAGATGCACAAGCATACTGTTAAAGATGGAAAAATATTTTTAAGTATGACACTTCAGAAGCTGTTATACTGGATGGACCACACACTTGTAATAATAAAAAAGAACTAATATGCCAGTGCTGTATTTTTGAGATCAAGGCAGCAACTGGTATGCCGATTAACACAAATCCTTAAACAGGAAACAAGACTAGAGAAACCTCATTTGTCCTTTAATATTATCGCATCTCCTGGGTGGGACTATTTAAAAACGTGTTACAAAAGAAAGATAAAAATTACAAAAGGCCAGCCTCATACAGAGAAAGATCTAGTCTGTTCTGGTGCAAAAGCTGGTTTGAGTTCAAATCCCACATGGCTGATGAGCAATGTTTAGTAATCCAGTATATACATAGACTGTTCTACTGCTCAATGTAGTGGTGTAGAGTAAGGGTTCCTAAGCAATTCCAGTGAAGCATGCAACATGACTAAGGGTAAATAAATCATCTAGTTACATCTCTGTGCTTTAAGAGAAAATGATTTCTAAAGATGACAGCTGTTTTAGGGGAGTGCCCTGGAGGAAACAATTAAAGTTAAAATTGACTCTGAGACTAAGACATGTTCATATCAACAAATCATGCAATGAGATACATAGGCTCAGTGAACAGCAAAGGAGTCAGGTGGTGTGTATTTTTAACATAGTCTGTACCTCTGGGATTTGGCAGGTAGAATGCTGTTCTGTAGAGCAGTAGCAGCAAATCGGCACTAAACTACATGATCACTGGAGCACAGACAACGGCCAGTTTCACTGGGGCTTTGCCCATTTTGGGTCTCTGGACACTCTGCTAACCAACACAGACTGCCACCTTTGCAATTCCTTTTGCCCTGTCTGAAAGACAAGAAATACACAGTATAGACAATCTGCCTCATCTTTCTTAATGCCGATGTCATTTTAAATTTTGCCTTTTCGTGTCAGTTTCAGAGAAAATATCTAAACCTCTGTTATCTTTTTTTATCTTACCTTTAAAATGCTTAGTGATAAAAAAAAATGCTCTTGTCTTGTGGCAGTTTCATTTTGATCATGCCTCCAGGAGTACCAGGAGCTAAGCCCAGATGTATTTGCTGAAGGGCAGTCCAAGAAACCCAGTTCAGTGTTGTGATGATCAGCTGGAGTGGTTCAGGCAGAGAAAGAGCGTGCATATAGGTTTGTGGCTTGGGCTAGTTGCTTTTGAGAAAGCCCTATAGTAAAGATGTGTGCCCCACCACTTCAGTAGCAGTAAGCCTTCTCTTTGAATTAAGACTGGATAATAGACAAGCTCAGATATTTGGGGTGGGGTGGGATGGGTGGGGTGGTGCAAGAAAAAAAAGCAGAAAAAAAAAGCAAAGATGTAGATGTGGACTGATGTGTTTTGGTTTTTTTACCTTTCCCACAAGGCACCATAAGCATTGCTATTTTAGACACAGATCAAGCCTTCTAGTGCTTAAACACTTCGTAGGATTCCCTCAAGGTAACAGAACATAAAACTTCCAATTGTTACAAGGGTTACATTCCCCTCTTACAAAAGGTTTTATGTGGATGTCCTTGGGTGAGGGGAAAAGAGAAGCAAAAGATCTGTGACCAGCACATGAAGTGAAAGGATGTCGTACAGCCTCTTGGTGACTGCAGTCTGAAATGTAATTGCATCTTTGAACTACTTAGAGCTTCCCAGTCCCATATTCTACAAAAACATCAACCGAGGAATTTATTCACAGTCATTGTCGTACACTTGCATGGGGCTCATTTCTCCAGGAGTGGGAGAATACAGGCAACTACCATTAACCCACAGTGATCAGACAGAAGGGAAGCACTGCAGAATTTTGTTCTTAGGCTATCAGAGGAAAGATGTTACTGCAGTTTGAACACAGGAATGGGTGGAAGAAAACTTGCTATCTGTTGGCAGCTGCGCCCCTGTGGATGTGGGCGAATTTTCTAAAGGCAGGTGAATAATGTATGAATTGTTTCTGAATGAAGGCTGAGGTTTTCAAAGCTCCACAGCAAACAAACCCTTCATTGTGCATACTTCCTGAGACTCACTTCACTTTGAGTAAGTAACACGGGAAATTTCCATTCACTGACTTGATAAGCAGAGATTTTAGAATTAGATTACTGATGCAAACATTTACAACTACAAATTTAAAGTGCAATATAAAGATTTATGGGGAAAGTAAAATCTCAATTTTACTAGATATTATATTATGCACAGATGATAAATCACTCTCTCAGCATCTAAATATATTTATTTACAGAAAAAATACCTGAGAGGTTTTATTCTGTTTGTAAAATGTCCTGATAATCCCAGATGAATCAATCAGAGGAAGCAGTAGTAAACATTTCTACAATCATTACTAAAATTCTCTACTGATTTCCTGCTTTTTTTTCCTTATCTTTTTTGCTTTAACATCTAAATTTCACTGTTTGTTGCTACATATTTTTTAATCTAGTCTTGTATGTGAGAGATACGTTTCTTTTTCCGTAGTTGCCCACAAGCTTCTCCTAACATCAGAATATATGCCTCCAGAAAACAGTATTTGAATTTTAGTTACTAGATTACCATTCATACTTCATTTTTCTAATCCTTGTATCCATGTTAACTAGCTACGTCTTAATTTTACTTCACTGGCCAGTTCTGCTTAATGTCAGAGTGTCCTCTGTTGTACGTAGCAAAACCAGCAATATATTACAGGTTCTTTCACTCATGACGATCAAAATGGATTGAAATGATAGAAAAAGACTCTGTAGGGATCTGTGCAACTTCTCACTTAACATTTCTGTCAAAAGCATTTTTACAAAATCCTTTCTAGTTCCCCAAAAATCATTCATCCTACGGATTATTTTGTAAATAGATTTCACGTGAAAACCGAACACTCCCCTCTCACCCTTTCCAATGTTTTGTGTTTGAAGAGTAGATTGCACTAAGAATCAACATCAGGAAAATGGCCTGAAAAGAAGCCTCTGGGACATCTCAATGTCAGGCATAAATCAGGGAGAAAACTTTCTAAAGTTTAAAAAATTCTGTAAAGAATTTTTTTCATAACTAGCTTTCTGTTTGGTGAGGGCAAACTGGATGTGTGAAATATTATAGGAATACTCCATTTTAAGGGTGAATACTTAACCATTGCCAGGATGTCCCAAGAATAACATATATACATATTTGTCTAATTAATACACACCATTTTATAGAAATACTAAAAATAGTATCTGAGAAAGATAACTGCAGTCATAATTATTAGCTACAGAAATAGGATTCAGTACAGACCCACAGGAGTTAAGGTGGATAGCTTTCTTAAAGTGTGTTAGTTGGTGATATTTAAAATAAGAGGTGATGTCAGATGTTTTTTAAAAGGGCAGTAGGAAAGCTAGAAATGCTCACATCATGTTCAGCAGCATAGGGCACCTTCCATGTAAGCACTGACTTGGATCTTTCAGCTTGAAAAGTAACTGATGAAACAATATAAAAATCTATGAGAGAATGCAAAGGTGAGTAGAGAATCACGTTTATTCACGATTTTGAAAACAGCAGAAGTAGCAAGAATTCAATAAAGCTTTAGGGAAAGAGGTTTGGAACAATAAAGGCAATGCTTTTGGCTTCATCTTGCCATTGAAAGTGGAATTCCATTACACAATACTGTCAATGCCATAAATTGGGGAAAAAAAAAAAAAAAAAAGAGGGGGTGAAAATTAAAAAAAGGACAGCTTTTAAAAATGAGGCTCAGCTATATTTGTGGAGCAAGTGTCCACCTGCAAGTATGATACGCCACACACCCTGTGTGACAGGCAGCTCCTTCACCAGCTAGGGGGAGGACGCGGGCAGGCCTGGGTTGCCTTGGGACCTTACTCGTGTCTGGGATTTTGCTATTTCCCAGGGCAAAACGTTGACGTATCCCCCCTTTTCTAGTAACGGCCCCAACTGCTCCTGCGCACCACATCCCTCAGCCTCCCGGAGCCCATCAGGAACTCTCTGGAGCCACCGGGTAAGGCACGGCTGGCGCGCACAAGCCGCCGGCAGCGCGGCCAACGGGGGCAGGCTCAGCTGGCCAGCCGGGGCTACGCGACGGTACCGCCAAGCAGACGCTGCCCACGGACCGGGACAGGTCCCGCCACCCCGGGGCAGGCCCGTCCCGCCCGCCCTAACGGTGGCGCCTGAGGGCCGCGCGCAGGTTACTGGGAGAGGCGCGAGGCCGGCGCGCGCGCTCAGCGGGCCAGGAGCGGCTCCCGTACCCCCCCGCGGCTGGCCGCTGCCGGAAGTGAGGAAGGGAGGAGAAGGGGGGCGGGGCCGGGCGGCTCTCCGGGAGGCTCGGCTGCCGCCATTTTGTTAGCGCCGGGCTGCCGGGTCGCGCGGAAGTGGCGGCCGGCGAGGCGGGAAGGGACGGGGCTCAGCCGGCTCCTCCCCCGCTGAGGCGGAGAGGCGGGGACTGAGCGCGGCCGAGCTGGGCCGGCGGCGGGGCCGAGCGCGGCCCAGCTATGTCGGCGTTCTCGGAGGCGGCGCTGGAGCGGAAGCTGTCGGAGCTGAGCAACTCGCAGCAGAGCGTGCAGACCCTGAGCCTGTGGCTCATCCACCACCGCAAACACTCGGCGCTCATTGTCAGCGTGTGGGAGCGGGAGCTGCGAAAAGGTGAGGCTGGCACGGCCGCCGCCGGGCCTTGCGCCGCACTCGGTGCCGGGTGGGGCCTTGCTCGGGCGCCGCGGGCGTGGGGGAGGCGGTGGCCGGCGCGGCCGCGGTGGGAGGGGGCGGCCCTCGGGTGCGTAGCTGGTGAGGGGAGGATGGCGGGGCAGGGCCGGGCAAGGAGGCCGGGACGAAGAGAGGGTGGGCAGGCGGGCTGGCCTGCCCCGGCCTAGCGCCTGGGGAGAATGGAGGTGCTGGGGCAAGTGTTACACCCCGGGTCTCAGTTTTTTGATGACTGTGGTCTGGGAGATGCTTCTCCTCCCTCTTTTTTTTTGTTTTTGTTTTGTTTTTGTTTTTCCCCTCGCTCTCCTGGCAGCTTCCCATTCCCCCATCCCCCCTCAGTGAGATCTCTGAGTAGGCTTGTTATGTTTTACCTTCCCGTTTTTGTGGAAGGAGAGAGGAAGGTGGGAAAATGGAAGGAAGGCAGAGAGCACTGGGTTCAGGGCTTTTTGTTTTAATGCTGGTAGTTAAGGCTTTTCCAAGACGACACCTTTTAGGCATTGCCTATCATCTATAATGATGGCTAGCTAACTGTAATATTGTTTGAGTTTCAGGATACAGTGGCTTTGCCCACTCATACCAGCAACTATTGTAGGGCAGCTGAGGATGGGAATATTCTGGGGGAAGAGCGATGTAGTGTGTCCAAAGTGATTTTTACTTTCTGTTTTTGTCAGGTGGCTAATGCTGATGGCAGCATAATAAAAATGTGTTTTTCTTTAAATGTATTGAGTAATTTGATGTTGAGTGTGCAGACTTACATGGCTTACCTTTTTAACAGGAAAGAACTTGTAGCTATAGGTAGTGAGTGGTTCAGGGACGGAAAGGCAGAAATGGCCTATGAAGGTTTGTTTGAGTTGACTGGAAAGTAACTTGATCTTAAGTAAACTCATTTAAGTAAAAGTAGAATCACTTGCTAGAATTCTGCTTTGCTCTAGGAAATGTTGCTGTCTTGCAATAGCTCTCTTTGGAGCCCTATTAATATGTAGATCTTTAGTGGGAAAAGTAGAAGGCTAGATTTTCAGGTGGAGAGGAAGAATAGCACTAAGCCATTACATGATTTATGGCAGTGCTAAGTTAACAGTTAGACTTGATCTTAAAGGTCTTTTCTAGCCTAAATAATTCTGATCCTACAAAAGAGGAACCACACCCTTAGTTTCACACAACGAAGAGGAACAGTCAACGTGCAGAAATTATGTGTAATGGAATACAAAGAATGCGTGCCTGGATCACAACTACTTCTTGGCTTGGGGGTATAACTTAATAGCAAATGGACTGAACTATCATTAAAATAAAAATCCTGAGTATGAAGTAGTGCTGAACTTTACAGTATAGTATGGAAATTAAACTCCATAGGTTTTTGCATGGCTACTGCGTTTTTGTTTAAAATATGCCTTTTGTGTGAAATCTTATCCTTTCAACTCTTAAAGATGAGTTAAAATCTTGCCTAAAGAAAGACTTATTTGGTGGCATATTTCATCTCATGAACAAAATATGTTTTCACTATATGTTTGTTGCAAGCTTTCTTTCCTGTTCCAAGAACAAATGGATGAATCTTCCATCAGCATCTGAAACATTTCATGTTTTCTGGGCCTTCTGAACAAACAACTGAAATGTTTGGTGTTCTGAATGGTATCAGAAAAGTATCTTTAAACTAATCGGCACAGAGCCAGAGTTGCCTGTCTTAATAAACATGCACAATACCAGTTCATAATAATCTATGATATTAATGGTCACTCCCTAACTTTAGTATTAGCGTAATTTTCCTGTTGTGCTGTTTGACTAATTGGAGAAATCAAACATTTGAAACACATGTTTGAAGGTGGCATTGAGAGTTCAGGATAATGTTCTTAAGAACTCATAGGTATGCTTTGCTTTTTCTCAGGTTTCTGTGTCTGGCTTCTGCTTTTAAGCCTGTTTTGAGCTTCAAATTAGTATACCTTATATAATTGGTTTTATCTTCAGTTTGTTGAACTTGTCCAGCTTTTGCTGCTTCAAAGAAGATTTTTCCGGTGACTTCTTTTTGGAAGCAAACCTTCCAAGAGTCTGTGGAAAGCATGTGGTAGTCTATCTTTGGTAGGAGTAGCTTAGTTGCTTTCAAGGTCCTGTTCCTTTTCTTCTGGGCTTTTAGGCTTTGTGTGAAGTGCTGCTTCTTTCCTATGTTCCTCGACCACTTCATCTGAAGCAGGCATAGTTAATATACACAGGATGTATAATTTTCCACCTCTGATAATAGTACCTGAGCTTCATAGATTAGCTTACATTTGCCCAGTACTAACTTCTTGCTAATTGCAGCACAGAATTGTAAGATGTTCTCTGATCCCCAAAGGTATAGTGGTCTTAAGCAGACAGCATGGGGCAGATGAGAAGAAAAACTGGTATGCTGTGGTGAAGTGACTTGCATAAAACATCACAAAGCAGAATGCTGGCAATGAGGCCATAAATAGTGTAAGTTTAAGGCTCCTGACTTGCCCACCATCCAAGCCATAGAAACATGATTTTCCTCCTACCCGAGAGGAAAATGATCTCTATTTGGGGAATATGGGCACAAAAATTATTGGCATGATCTGCCTCTGCTAGCCAGTAGTGTCTTGGAACTGAGAAGTGAACCTAGCCTTTCTCAACTTAATTTCTGTTCCTTGTACCCTTTTTTTATTGTCAACCCTGTTTCCAGACCTTCCTTCCAGCCTAGTTCCTTTCAGGACCATGGAACATTGTATAACCAAGTTGAACACAGTACTGCGTGATACTACATTTTTTTTTTCTGGATGCTTTCAGTTTTGGTAAAAGATCCCTTGTGTCAGATCAGTCTTTACTCATGAAAACAAGTACTAGGATCACAGCTCTTTTGTTCATTAATGTTTGGTTCAGATTGTTTTTATTTTTAAAATAGTCATTGTCTTTATATGGTGTTGGGGTAGAGGTGAAAAGGCAGCTTTTCAATTGTACATATAACTTAGGCAACGTAAGATTTTAATCTCTTCCTGTTTACTTGCATTACTTGGTAGTGTTCAGGTCCCATATTAGGGCAATTCTACAAATCATCAGTTCTGTGCACCTTCATCTACAGGTTTTATGCAGTTGAACTTTCATTAATTCCCTTGACAAATTCTTGTGCTTAGTATAAACTTGAAGCACAGGCAGAACTTGCATGTCTTCATCATAACTTGGAGCAGTTACATAACATTGGATTTGTTTTGCTGAACTCGTGTTTAGCTAAAGTTGTAGCAAGTCAGTTGATGTAACTGATTCCTGAAGGAATATTCATGTATACTTTTTCCTAGTACTACCATAGCTTTTATACGTAGTTCTTAAAGTATTGGCATGTAGAATTAATCGGGTCATTCTTAGAAATAATAAAAAACTGGAAGAAAGGTTGTATGATGTATTCTAGAATTTACTGGATTGTGAAAGTACTGATAACTGATAATTGTCCAGACACTTAGTAACTGTCACAAATATTCAAGGAAAGGATGTTGTCTTATACAACCAGTAATTTGATGAAATTACAATAAGGAGTTGCATATTATATGCTTCAAAAGACTTGAGTGTAGAGACAGGCTGTTTAATGACTGACCTCAAATATGTGCTAATGGCAAGTGTATGGGTGAACTGTGCTGCTGTGGTGGGGTGATGCAGTGCTGGGTTGTCTCTGCCTGGGGTGTTAAGTATTCCTGATGCTGCAGCTGTGCCAAAGCACTCAGGTGTCACTCAAGGTACTTCACATTTCAGTGTCTGTAGTGTGTTGTTTTTTACTATCTATTGTTATGATTATTGGTGAACAGATTCTGTAGTTCACTGATCTTTTGTTCATTGATGAGTAAAAAGATTAATGAATACCTTTAGGTGACAACTGCAATGAAATAACAGATTTCTCCTGTTTTGACAGATAAGCAGAGGCCTACAATGACAACAGAACAGCTCCTTTTCCATTCTGCTGTTGGTTAAATACGTTTTTAAATATTTTTGATGCTCTTTTTGCTAGCAGTATCTTGAGCTGTGCTGCTGATGAAAATTCAGCAAAACTAATAGTTAGTTTTGAAATAGATGAGTTCCCTGATGGAAAGCTGGTGCTGGCACAAAGGAGACTGTGACAATAGTATCATCACCCCTTTAGGCCACAGCCTGTGTTAGCGTTGGCTGATGCTGATCATGAATCTGCTTTTTTTTTAATTTCCTGGTCGATTTATGGAATAAATAATTGGGGAGGGGGTACTCTTTCAGTAGTTCATTTGTAGTAAATGTCTTATGTGAAAATCTTGGCACGGGTTGGATTTTTATTCTGGAAAAGTGTGGCTTTTTTACTTTGGTACTTGTGGCAGTTTCATGATTGCTTCAAAGTAACTTGTGTGCATTTTGCAATAATGTTGCCGCATAACCTAATTATTTTACAGAGACCTTTTGAATGGTGGTAGGGAGAATTTTGTAAAGCCTTGGAAAGTGTGCGCAGAGGGAAATGGTACTGCTTTGGCTAGATTTTGGATGTATAAAATGTAATGCTCAAAGTTAAATATTTAATTACTTGGCAGTCATAAGCTTACTCAGTAAGCAAGTAGTTTAGTACAACTAATTCATTAATGTGAATATATTAGTCATTCCCAAAATGCAGCTGGTGGGCCCATTAAAGCTACTTAATTTTATGTATCCATAAAGGGGTTGCTTTACAGGTGAGGGTTTTTTAAAATTAAATAGTGGCATTGCACATACAATTTTGTTGTGTAAACCTGTGTAAGATTGAAGGAACCAAGGAACCTGCTTGAAGAGGGTCTTCTGAGATGGAGGCTGTTGACGTAATTTTGTTTGCAAATTGGTTATGTTCTCTCACATACATCTCTTGCTCCCTAGTTGCAGGATTCTTTGCAACTCTAGGGGTTTGTTGTTTGTGTGTGCTGTTTAGAAATGAAAAATTTCAGTTCTGTAATTCAAAGCATCAGCCAGCCGTCTAGAATGAGTAATATGTGCTTGTTCAGTAGGCTCCATGTGATACTTGCTGTACTGAGTTAAAATAAACTGAAATTTTTAAATATTTGAATTTGGTAATATGGGACTTCTTAATTTAAGCTCCAGTTAGTTGCCTGTAATACCTTCTTTTCCTGTTAGCTTTTCAGTGTCTACTCTGGCACTTGTTAGGTATTTACATCCCAGTGATGTTTTAGTAGTTGTTGTGTGGTATCTTTAATTCAAATTTGTGTATCTGTTTCCTCAGGGCCTGACGGGGCATCTCATAGATCAGTCAGTCATAGAAACTGATGCTGAACACACACCCGCCACCCCCCTTAATCACTTGACCTCTTGTTTTGGCTCTCAGTTGTCACCCCACCCATGTTGCACTGATGACTGTCTTCACTGCAAAGTTTATACAAGTTAGCAGAACCATTGCATGTTGTCTTTTAGACAGCTGCAGTTGTGTAAGTACATCTGGCTGCTACAGAGTGACATATTTGTAGCACAACTCTGCCAGTTTACCTGCTGTTACAGTTTATTGCGTGTGAACTTTTTTTGTTTTGGTGTGTTGAAGTTATTCAGCTATACAACAAGTGACTATTTTTGCTTATTTATGGCCATTTGTCTACAGCTTCTGATGCTGGGACATATGCTAGTGTTTGAGTCCTCATAGCTGTTGGCATTGATGCAATACAGTTTTCTGAAGCTAGTGCTTGTGGTGGCAGTTGCTCAATGCTGCTGCAAATTGGAAGATATCTTAGTAGGTAAATTGAGAAGGCCTAGCAACATTGAAACCAAATTTGAAAGTCTTACTACATCTGAATTACTCTGATAGTCAGCTGCTTTAGAGCAGAACCGCAGCCAAAAATGGTAGAAATACATTGCCCTGCAGATGTGAACTGGATTTCAGGAAACAAGTCCCTGGTTTAAAGCAATTATTTTCTGTACTATGTAGTATAATTTTTCTGCCAAGAGAAGGAACCTTTCACTACTGGTAGTTGTAAGATTATTTTACTTGTGTGATAGTGTCATTGGCCAGTGTTATACGCTTAAGAGAATAAATGCTTTATTTTCTTTTATTTAAAAGAAACAAAACTATGGCTTATTAATGAGTAGGTATTCTTGAGGAGGCCAGTAAGATACTTAAGACAGGTGTGATTGTGGATACCTTCCTGCTTATGCCCATGAATCTTCTCATCTGTGCAAAAACATTTGAGATCAGCCAACATCAGGCAAAACTTCAGATTTGAGACTCAAGTTAGAGAAATGTATTTGCTACATACATGATTTAACCTGCAGTCAGGAGCAACAGATTAGCAATACAAGAATCTTTCACTTAAAATAGTCGTATTTGGACTGCATAATCTAGCCTGGCTAGTTGAGTCTCTAATACTAGTCTTGAAAGAATGCAGCGTGTACAAATCCATATTCATTTATTGCTGTACTATTCATGTCCTGGTATCTTACCAGTACCTGTGTGTCTTTCACTATTCTGTTTTTGAATACTTTAGTGTCTTTTCTATTGTGAAACTGTTGTTGCTTATATCTATCTTGGCATCGTACCAGCCAGGTGAGGCAGTGAAAGAAATTGTTTTCTTCTGTTAAGGTAATTCAAGATATGCTAAGTGCAGTGGGAAGCTTCTGCAGAGTAATTGTGTTGGAATGGTTTCCTTGGTTTGTGACCAACTTTCTTGCATCCAGGTGGCAATTTGATACTGATGGCCTCTTTCCCAGCAGTGGCTGTGTGCTGTGTTCCCTTTGTCTGCTAGCCTCCAAACTCAAAGTCAAGATACCTGGACCCTCAAACGTTCTATGGGTAATCTTATTCTCCTCTTTGAAAAGGAAATACATCTCAAACCTTGGTAAAATTCACCAGGAGAATCAGTTGACTGTGCAATGTTGAACACTTGGCTTAGCTTTTTCATAATAGGAGGTTAATGAATATCAAGAGTAATTGCTTGTTGTACAACACACCTTTTATGGATTATATTATCTTTGAATTGTCCTTTCTGGTGGTAGCCTCTCAAGTAACTGTTACAGATACACTTTCAGTCATGTTAGCAAAGATGCTGCACTTAATCAGCTTGCATAAAAATTGAGGTTGCCTCTCAGTGTGAGGGGTCAGTGATCTTGTACTCAATTTTCAGTGCTGCTTGACTTAAAAAAGATGAGTTGTGTCTTGTAATAAAGCGCTTGAAATCTTGTCAGGTGTTTACAAAGATGTCCTGTAACTTCTCATGCAAAGGCATGAAGCATGCTATGACACAGGAAGTGTCCCAGGGATTGCGGGAGAAGTGCTGACGTTCATATACTCTGCTGCGTGTAGATAGACTAACGTAATTTGAAAGCAATTGAGCCAAATCTTTATTTGAATCCATATTAGAGAGGTTCAGTAAAAAAGGAACTGTTCAGTGCTAATAACCATTGTAGGATTTTAACCTACTGATAATAATTTTCTCAAAATCTCCTGTTAAATTATATTTTCATTAAGGTCAGCTGGTGTAGCAGAGCAGGCCTGTAGAAGGTTAAAAGCTGATGTATGTGTTCAGATGGGTCAATAGTCTGTAATCTTGTAGTGGGATGTAAGAAATACGTGTTTCTCTGGTTTCTTCCTGTATGCCTGAGAGAGGGTGAAATTACATGAATACCTGTAGCGTATTCATTGGTATTTAAATATGTCAGATACATTTTTGGGACAGACTTAGTTTCTGTTGCAAGATGGCAATCCCAGTTAGTCTCATAGAAAAAAAACCCACCACATTGTGGATGCTTTAAGAGTAACCTGCTTACCTTATACGAAGCAGCATTGTTGACCTGTTCAAATATTTCAGAATCCAGTGCTTCAGGGAGCTGCTTTGGTGACTGCTGTGGTGGGTAAATGGTAAATCTAACTGTAAGAAGCAGAAGAGTCATCTTTTCAGAAGCTCTGTGCAGCGTTCAGATGACTGGGTCCAACATGGATGCTTTTTTACAGTTTTTTGTTTGTAGACTGTACTGTTAGTGTGCCAGAGATACTGTGGGGTAGCAACTTCTAACACTATACTCTGGCAGCATGTGCCTTGCCGATCCTGCTTTAAGATCTTACATTTTTTTTCTTTCATTTTTTTCTGACATTAAGAGTGCTTTTGCTAATAGCCTTGCCATATGTCGAGGAGACTTTTTGAATAGTTAAACTGTTCTTTGATCCATTTTGGTGCTCTAAGGTATATCAAAACCCAGGGCTGAAAAGTTAGTGTCACTGATACTGAAGAGAGATGCTGTAAACAAGTAAGTTTTTTCAGAATAGATCTGTCTGGTCTGAAATTTAATTTTGTATTTCAGGCTTCAATAGTTAATTTACAGCCATAGTAGCAATAAAACACTTTGGGGTTTTGTAGCTGAGTTGTCAAACTCGGTTGCTAAAGGTTACGTTGCACTTTAGTCTGATGTGTAAGGCAGAGCAGTAGTAGGCCAGCATGTATGTAACTCCTGAAGATTTGTGAAGTGAAAGGGAACGCTTCTTCAGGCTAGGCATAATTTTTAGCTTTGGAATTTTATAGAGCATGATTGCAGCAAGAGGAGTGAAATGCTACTTCACAATATCCTTTGTGAACATAAGGGTAGAATATAAGTTAAATTTTTAGCCAAAGACAACAGATAGCTTAATAGTATTTTGAGGATATGGTTTGGTTTTTTTTGTTATATGCAGCTTCGTTTCGGTTGAACTGTAGTAGGAAGCTGAAAAGGCAATACTAGAGGAAATAAGCTTGAAAGTTACTTTCTTGGTTTTTTTTCTTGGCTTTTTCTAAACATGGTATATGAATCTGTTAACTGTAGTGAATATATAAAGTCTAGCCTTTGTGAGAGTCAATGTCATGTGACTTCATGAGGCTGCAAACATGTCCTGTCTTTACCAGCTCTGTTGATTTGGTTACTTGTTGGAAGTACAGAAGTTGAGGTATGTCATAAGTGAGCTACAACGCTGAGGATTAAAACATGGCTTTTCTTTCTGTGAGGTGGATGGACAAGGATCTATCCTGCATGCAGTTCAGGGGATGTAGTATGGGGAACAGCCTGCTCATTAGATTTTGAATCCTAATTCTGGGCTCATTTAGGAAATGGGAGAGGGGAACAGGGTCATCTTTGGTAAATGCTAAGTAATTTTCATGCACATATGAGACAAGGTGTGTGTTCTGAGATTTTCTCTTCAAGTAATTCAAAGCTTTCTATGTGTCAGAACTATGATTTACTTGAAACATGAGTGGATGTGTTGCTATATTGTCAGTCAGTTTTTAATATAGAAATAAAGTAGCATAAGTTTATAAAATCTACATTTTAGTCTAGCCAGATTTTGACCCAAATAGATTAATTTCCTAGGTGTTTGCATGTAATGACTTCACTGTTTGGAGCAGACTTTTAATAGATCCATCTTTTGTCCAGCACTTGCAAACTAATTCTTTTTTGCCACTTTTTAGTTTGCTTTGATTCTAAGAGATAGGTGCATTTTTACTTTTAATGCAGTGTCTTGTTTATTTTTTTTCCCCTGCTTATCCAGAACTCTCAACTTGTTGGATATGTCTGTCCAAGAGGATGGGAAAAATTCAATACTTGAAGGGGAAAATCCTTCAGAGGAGTCTTTCTGTAGCACAAAATTTATTCTCAAAAACATTTCCTTTGAATGGAAGTATATCAACATTTAATTTTCTGTATGTATGTGAGGGTGGTGGTTCTGCATGTTTGAGAGCTTGGAGCAGAAATTAACTAAACTAAATCATATTGGCAACTAAGCACAAGTTTTAAGAAATCTTAGGTTGGCTTTACGACAGTGTTGCTGTCCTTGGGAGGGCAGAAAACACTTAAATCCTGTCTTTCAAGAGAAACCTCTTTTTAAAGTCAGAGCATACATACTGAGGTTGTATGGTTGTAATTGATACTGGAAGTTTTTCCTGGTGTTAACACAGGGTTAGAAGAGTTACAAGAGTTGCAGCTCTAAAAAACCCATAGACTAATGAAGATTAGATGAAATGTGATGGTAAATGAAAATACCTGAGTAGGAACACTTAGAAAACATGAAATAGATTTTAAAAAACATCTTGTAAATTGAAAGCTTGTGATCTAGTGTATGTTAGTGGGAATGGTGCAGAATGTGTAAGATGCTTGGAGAAGAGAGAGATCACAGCAGCCTAGAAGTGTTTTTTTTTAAATGTTTTCTTGATACTACAGCTGCAGGCACATGAATGATTTAATTATTAGGAGATAAAGCAGGGGAGTGTCACCATGATATAGGAAGATTGGCTAGGGATTGACTGCTCATTTTGCTCACATACGAGAATGGAGGGTAGTTATATGACTGAGTGAAATTCAAACCAGAAGGAGGAGGTTCTTCACCTGAATGATTATGGATCTGTGAAGCTCCTTGTCTCAGAGGACTTTGTGGGTGTAAGAAATTTGTGCATGCTCAAAGGGAAGCTGAAGTACTTGAAAGAAATCATTGAAGGCCACCAAACCCATAAAGCACATAAGGCTCAGGAAAACACCTGAAAATAGCTGGGGCTGAGGAATACTTTGGAAAATCATGGTTTTGTCCGTTTTATTTTTTGAGACTGTGCTAGAAGAAACTAGTGTCATATTATGAAGGAGGAAGAATCTAAGCAAAGTTATAGCAGAAAGGAGAGAAAGCCAGTAGGTGACTGGAGTCTTTTCATGTTTTTAAATACAAAATTTGAGTGAAAAGTTGTAAGCAGTAATGAGAGTAGGAAAAACATATTTTATTTGAAGTTTTGTGTTTAGTGTAAATGTGCATAAATAAGTGTTAGATGGAGGAACTGAATTTTCTAATTATTCTTGTGTATCACTCTTTTTATTAGCAAAACCAAATAGGAAGCTGACATTCCTGTACTTGGCCAATGACGTCATACAGAACAGCAAAAGGAAAGGACCAGAATTTACAAAAGACTTTGCTCCAGTAATAGTGGAGGCTTTTAAGCATGTTTCAAGGTACAGTAAACTTATGTGCAGTGTCCTTCATCGTACTGTATTCGAGGGGTGTTTAGAGAAGTCCTCAGTTCATCTCTTCTGACCCAGCCAGTCCTTGTATGCTATTTCTGTTCTTGAAGTCTTGTTAATTTAATTTAATTCAGTGATCTTGGGTATTCTTAATGCTGTTGGATGAAGTTAAATAGTAAACTCATCTGCATTCAGTCCCTTTTGCCTTAGAAAACTATTAGCTATACCTTAAATTAAGACTTGCTTTCAGTCTGTGTTTATATGCTACAACAGGTTGATATGTTTCATTACTGGTGTTGCATGATCTGTTTTTCCCCAGCAGCCTTTAGATTCTTACATTCACATGGTTTGAAGCAACACAAACCTATTTGCAGTGTTTGCATAATAAGGTTACAGACCTACAGATTTACAGGTTGAGCAAGCAAACAGAAAGAAAGAATTGGGTGTTGGCCTTTTTTTCTTTTTTTGTGCTGGCTAAGTCATCTTGAACTGGCCTTTGCTTTCTTTTCTTTAAAACGTTTTTTTTGTGTTTTTTTTTTTTTAATTATTTGATTTTGTTATTTTATGAGATTATTTGACTTCTGGATACTTTGATATTGCTAAGGTATGCCAAGGTTCTTCCATGAAAGATAATCATGTGTCTGTGCTGTACTTCTACCTAGTGCTGATTTTTTTGCTTTTTTTCCTTGTAACAGTGAGTCTGATGAGAGTTGTAAGAAACACCTTGGCCGAGTGCTCTCTATCTGGGAAGAAAGGTCTGTTTATGAAAATGATGTATTAGAACAACTTAGGCAAGCGTTGTGTAAGTATTTTGTGTGTGTATGAAGATTCAGTCTCTTGTTTGAAATACTATTCCCCTGACTACTCTGTTTTCATTTAGATGGAGAGAGAAAGGTGAGGAAGCGCACATATGAACAGATAAAAGTTGATGAAAATAACTGTTCACCTCGAAGTTCTCCCAGTGACCCTCCACAGGTAAAAGCGGTTTATAAAATTCTGTATTTGCATGTTTTGTGTTTGCATATATTTTGATATATAAATTTTTAGTTACTCTCAGTTTTGAATGTTCCCTGTTTTTCTTTTTAATGAGTTACTGTTTCTGAGCAAGGATGAAACCTGAAACCTTTCTCACAGCACTTTAGGTTACAAATGGAACATGTTGTAACTTTGATGGTAAACCACACTGTATGAACTATATATCCAGCTTTATCTACATAAGACTTTCAGCATTAGTTTCTATGATGTTTTACGTTCTTATTTGGCTTCCAGGTTGGTAACATAAAACACGTGTATTAACATAAGATTGTTACCAATTTATCAGTAAAATATTTCTCAGTATTGCAGTCCTGGTGGTTGGGAAAAGTTCTTGCTACTTTGCATTGTTATGGCTTTTATAATTCTTGTGGGGTTTTTGTTATGCTATTGCCCCATCTCAAAAGTCTTTTTATTATGGCAAGGGATGACTGTCCTCAAATAATCATAATTTAGTATTCTCTGTAATAATCATAATTCATAATCAAATAATCATAATTTAGTATTTCTCTGTAACAGACATTTGGGCTTCTGTGAATGTCAGCCCTACTTCCAAAAGAAGTGCAGTGATCTAGTCTGATGCAATAGTGAAGCAAAACTACAAGTAAAATAATTTCAAAAATGTATAGTAAAATGAAAGGTACTGTAAAATAATCACTACTGTCAAAAATAAAAGATTTATAAGTAGTCTTATACCAAGAAATTAAATGAAAAATCTATTTTAGGAAGGTGACCTTTAAAACTGAGAACACTGCAATGTTGTTCTGAGAATTTTAATGGCTTGCTTTTCTTTTGCTTTCAGTCTGAGAATGTTGCTATAATGCTAATAGCATAAATGCTGTTAAAGTTACCATCAAATTGTTTCCATAAGCTTATTGTGAAATACTGTTTTGTACTAGAATTAAACTAGTTTTCAATCTTGCATGCTTTTTTCAGACCACAGATCTCATTAGAGCATTACAAGAACTAGAAAACGCTGCCTCTGGGGATGCAGCAGTTCATCAGAGAATAGCTTCTTTGCCTATAGAGGTCCAAGATGTGTCCCTGTTAGACAGAATAACAGGTGAGGGTTGGGGACCCAGTAACTGAAATGCTGTTCTGAGAATTTAACAGTGTATGATGAAATCATGCTTTACTTGTTTTTCTCTGCTTGCTTTTTTAGATAAGGAATCTGGAGAGCAGCTTTCCAAAATGGTAGATGATGCATGTATGTTGCTGGCGGATTACAATGGCAGGTTGGCAGCTGAAATAGATGATAGAAAACAGCTAACTCGAATGTTGTCAGACTTTCTCCGTTGTCAAAAAGAATTCCTTGCAGAGAAAGAACATAAGCTGGAAGTGCGTAATGTTTTGTTTTAGTCCATTCTTCACTAAAGCTTGTTCTTATAAATGTTTTTAGTTTGCCTAAACGACTTTTCTCTCCAAAGGTAAATATTTAATTGCCACTGTTAAGTCTTTGCTTCCAGCACACTATTAACAAAATTTCTTTTGGTTCTAGTGCTCTAAATCTATTAAACCAGCTCAACATTATGTAATGTTGCAACTGTAATCTGGTTTTTAGCCTATTCAGTCTTCATTATGTGTACAGACTTAGTTTTAGTAGTGCAGGTAGCAAGTCTTACCCTGAATGATACAAACTTAATTCTTCATAGGATGATTTTTTTTCTTGTTCATTCATTGTTGTAAGTCTTAGCTATCTATTACAGTGTTTAATAATAATCCTATTATTGAATAGGATGATCTTTCTGGTAGTCATAGGTTTGTGAAGCCATTTAAAGGGTAAGAATTTCATTACTGGTTTCAGTACAAGTTTTTAACCTGACTCAAGCATTCATTAAGCCCAGTACAATGTAGTTTTAGCTTCTACAGCCTCTAACACAGCTGGTTAGCAGCACAGGCACCATTAGGACAGGACAAATGATTAATAAAAGAAGGATGTGGAGCAAACAGCTCATTGTGAGCAAATGATCCCCTGAGTTATTCTGTTCTTTGCTATTACCAGTAATATGTTTTCCTTTCCTGCCAAATAATACTGTCAAGTCTCCTGTTGAACATCCCATGTATTCTAAATAGGTCCATAATTTCATGTACATTGCTTCCCAAATCCCTTGTCTCAGCTTTGAGACAGAGGTTCCATCACTAACTTGGGTATTACAGTAATAGAACTGAAGCTGCATCCTTTTGCAAGGACAGATAGCTGAGCAGTTGCAATGCCTTGTAACTGCAGCATATGCATACACGGTGCACAAATTAATTGCTTTTCAGGTTTCACCATGTAGACCTATCAAGAACATTGTCTTGGTTCAGTTTCTTTACCCTCCTGTAACTTCCTAAGTTGAGTTCAGATTTTGTGGTCTTTGTTCAGGAAAACGCTGTTCACAATGTATCTGAGGTGATCATTCAGATCAGTTGTGCAATTCCTAGACTAGCTTTATTTCCTGACTTCCTCCTTTTGCCCTATGCCTCACAGAAAAACAATTGATGAAGGTTCTTCCTATCAACTTCACTGTGTTTATCCTGTGGGAAGAATATCAACCATCTTCATTAAGATAGATAGTATGCATGGTAGTGCTGAGTGCAGTAGTAACTGATCCAACTGCACAATGGAACCTGGAGGATTAAAGAACAGGAAGCCTTAAGCTTTTTGTCACCTGTCCTACTTTCTGTGTGTGTAATGTGTTTGAAGGAGAATTCCCTACCACTGTAGGACTGATTTGAGACACTTCTTTATGTAGAGTATTACCAGCAATTAGATGCTGTTTAAGTGTAGTAGACCACTGGGATAGTGGGTTGCTTGGAAGGCAGTGACTTAATCCTTCAGACAGATTTATACTTCTGCACAAGCAAGAGAGCTAAGTTTTTCAGAAATTACAAATGAAGTGCACCTGTGAACAGATTCTACCCTTGTCGATTGTTTTCAACAAATACAAATAATTTTGATTTCCCAATATTACTAGGTTGAAGAGTTCATGACTGCAAGAGCATAAGCATTGCTTATTCCCGGGCTGTCATGATCCTTAAAACTGGATTTCTTGGCTGAATTATTTAAACTGTTAAATAATCTCATTCTAATACAGCATGCTTCCAGCTAGTTTCAGAGGTTGGTCTTTAGAAAGCAGGAGGTGGTCTTCAGTATCTGTAGCAGTGTCTTAGGATGCTGAGGTATACTGTTTTTAGGAATGTTTTTAGGCTGATCAGTATGGGTGTAAATGCAGGTTACTACTAAAGGAAATTACAAGCCAAGATCGTGTCAACCCAGGGTACTAAAAGTGCTATGAGTCAAGAGATTGTAAAGAACAAGAACCTTAAACCCAAGTTTCTAAAAGATGAGTGAAGTGACTTTATGCTTACTACCAGTAGCACCTTTTGGTTTGGGAGGTCTAGGCTGATAAACATTCTGAAATTTTGGAATGTAAGATGAGGATGTTTTCATGATACTGTCTATAGGGTCAGCTGACTTAGGTTGGTTGGTTGGTTGGCTGTTTTTAACAAACAGCTGTCTTCTAATATAAATATCAAATACCTGTAGCCAGATGCATTTTTTTCTGAAGCAAGGACTCTGCTAATCCTCCGTTCAGACAGTCTTAGGGAATAGCATACCTCAAGTTGAGCTTCGCTGCTTGGCTTCTCATTTGAAACAGCACTGGGAAAGGGCTTGTCACCCAGTTCTTTGAGATTTTATTTCCTAAATTGTCTGTCCCTAGGTTTTGCTACTCAAGCTTAACTTCTGGTGAAATAAATTTGAGACAAACTTATTTCTTGTTAGACTGCTGGCTATTAACATTTTTTGAGTGTAACGTGGTCTCTGTGTTGTAACATACAGAGTCTTCATTTCTTTTCGAATTAGCATCATCAATCTGTGAGTATATTGCTGAGATCCTACCTTAATGATCTGTCAAACACCCAGATATAGTAAGAAGCAAGTTGTATTCTTAGTGGAATCTGGAAAAGTTACCTGCTGTTGACCTGGTTTAATAGTATTAGAATTTGCTCAGATAATTCTTGCTAACTTTAAACTTTAGATGGGAGCTTTAGACCAAAATTTGCAGATCATTTATCTTCTGAGGAAAATTTACAGGTAAGTAACTTTGAATAACCAATTTTTCCACGAGTAGGTTTTTAAGAATAAGAGTTTCTCTGATAGTTATTTCTAATCAGAAGTGCATGATTCCCATCAAAATCAAGGTAATGGATGCATTAAATCTTGACAGGAAATTTTGTCAACAGAAAAATAATATGAGCTATCATGTCTGCACCAAAAGCTAACTGTATTGTTTAGTAGGTGGCTTTCATAAGTCTGCTCTGGGTAAGTAGTGTCATCTTTAACTCTTAAATTGTTTTCTTTAACATCTGTCTAGCTTCTGTTGCAGGTGGTGGACATGGACCTATCTTCTAATGATGTCACCATCCGTTAGTACACACATCCTGCTAAAAATAAATTTAAGAATCAAAATCTTGTATTGTCTGTTGTTTTTGAAAACTGAAGAGAAGGAATTCTGTAACTACTCCTACCAAACCTCTGCTATTTTCATCTATATTCTCATAAATGTTACTGAGTTTATGCCTGAGATGCATAAGTATTTATCCAGTGTTGTTCCTTTTTCTTGAAGATTAAAAGTTTCACAAGATTGTTCTTAAAGCTCACAAGTCCTTTCGGTTAAATCATTTGAAATTCCAAATGCAGAAATTTGGGTGTCACTTGCATTGAAGCTGCCATTACCAAAAGGAAAGAGCTGTGCAAACAAGACTTTTACAAACTTTTCTTTTTAACTTACACTCTGGCTATTGGGTTTACATGAACATCAGAAGTGAGAAGTGATGGATGTAGAACTTGTCCTTCACAAGCACAATGAAGAACTTTATTAATAATATACATCTATTTTACATTTTTACGTAGGTAACAGAGCAAATGTATCTTATAATTGCTCATATGCCCCTTTAAATCCCCCCCTCAAATTTAGGGTCATCCCAAAGAATATTTTCCCTTAATTTTTCTAAGTTTTAAAGTAGTATAAATATTTAAAGTTCAGCGTACTGTAGCTGTATCTGGAAACTTGTATAGGTTTTGTAGGTAGATATTATTCTATCTGTTAGAGAAAATGCAAATTTTTGCAGAAAGATTATTGTAGGAATCCTTTTTTTCTCAGAACTTTGAGATAATTCCTCAGATAATTTCTGCTACTTTGGCTGACTCTTCCCTCCCTGCTTCCTCATTCTGTCTGCCTCCTACCATCCTGCCCATCCCCTAGTTTTGGAACAGAAATGTTGATCTGTTGATCTCACTGACGGCTGATAAAAAGAGCTTTTTGTTATGCAGAAACAGAGAATCAGGTATACATACATTTATATTCAGCTGCGCTTATCTCCTTTTGATAAAGACTGTCCTGTAGACATTCTAGAATTAACATGGCCTTAAAAGTATAAGGATGATATGAACAAGAGAAATACTTCATTTACTTTTTTTTTCATATTGCTTTGCTTTTGCCTGTTCTGCAGTTTCATTGACTACAGAGTAAATAGACTCTTTCTTACTGAACCTCAAATAAAAGCTTTGATAGTTTGAAATCTTAAGGACTTATTAACGAGTGTGGGCAGGGGAATATATGACCTTCTTCTAGAAAAGCAAGATGGCCACCTCACCTTCATTTTGATCCTAGGGAAAAACAGCATTGCTACACTAAGTCTATAACTGGGTGGCCTAGTTTCTTGTGTAGTGTTTCTGTCAACTTACCACTGTAAATTGGGGAACATCCTGTCACTAAATCCAAATTTTTATGAAGGAAATGTTACTCTGGGAGGTGTGCTGTGTTTTAGCAGCTTTCATTTAATTAAGACACTTTTATTGATGATGTTGCTATGTTGTATTCCTTATTTTCTACAGTTTTATGAACAGTATTCATATCCTTACACTCAGACATCTGGTTATAATTGCTTGTGGTTTCTTAGCATGTTGCGAGAGTATTGTATGTTCAACGTAGGTTGAGCTTTATAGCTCAGTATAGTTTGACTTGTCTTCCTAAAGGGTTTCATTTTTTCATGGGATGTTATGGGTAAACAGCAAGCAGTTAGTCATCCTAGTCTGTGGCTCTGGAGTCAAAGGCGCCCACCTGCACGCCCCCCCCCCCAAAGTTACAGCTGAAATGTTTTCAAACACAGACAAAAATGTCAAGCAGAGAATTTAAAGATGGCAGTGGTATAACAGGCCTCTTGTGTTTAGGTTTTGTTTCTCAGTGCAAGACTGCATTGATGCTATTGTCTGCTGTTCCTTCCACTATGCCTTTTCTGTTAGTGCTTTCCTTGCTGGTTTTCTCTCTTCTTTAGACACCTTATACTTACCTAGTACCTTTTTGTATGCCAGCTTTTTTCAGTGCCCGATGAACTTAAGGTAATACATTTAGTCATGCCTCATACTTTTCTTCAAGTCCATTTAAAATAATTGGGATTCATTTCTTCATAACCTTGCAGCTGAGCAGCTGAAATGTTTTACTGAGCTTTGGTTGAAGTTGAGGAAGGTTGATTTGTAGCACGAATCCTATGCTGTTTTTTGTTATGGGTGGAGTTTGCAGCATTGTAGGTTATCTACGACTTCCTAAACAAGGCAGCTCCACATTAACTCAAGTTAATCCTGACTTAGAACTGTGCTGTGCCAGCTACTAACAGTGTAATGATTACAGAATTGGTAGCTGGGAAATATCAGGAAGTAGGCAATAGGCTTCATCCGTACTCATGAAGACTGTTCAGTGTTTAAGATCATCTGATAGGTGCTTTGCAGCAAAAGACTCCCCGTAAGCAGTGATGCCAAACAAGACCCCATTGTGTGGCCTTGACATTATGAACCACCACATTCATTTCTGTTCAGGATTACAGCTTCAGAAATTCAAGCTGGGTTGATGGTGATTCCATTTCAGGGGCTATATGACTTCTAGTGAAGGAGGTGTTTGAATCGATACAGATATTCTTGAGCTGAGGGGAGCATGACTCTGCATCTTTTCAAAAGGGAGGGGAGAGCCTTTAACAGAATTATCTTTTTTTGCTTTTGTGGGCCAATTTCAAGTAGCTTTCACTATTTTTGAGAAAAATGTAGGTTTTAACTGTTGGGAGGGAAATGTGGGCTAAGGATCTCTAATGGACGAATTTTCTTCATTGTAGTTCTCCCCATCCTACCCTGTACGAAATGGAATATGATTCAGAAACCAGCTCTCAAGCATGGAGATTTCTTTACATAGGTTCAAAGCCCTTGCTCATAGGTTGGCTTTGAATGACCATTTGAGATGCATTGTATAGTGTAAATACTCTTTTCATCTGAAAGTTGAATTGCACAGACTAAGTCCTTTAATGAATAGTTACTGGGGATGTTGTGTTTCTAAAAAATAAAACCCAAACAAAACCAACCCCCACCCCAAAAAAAAACCCCAAACAAACTGAACTTCAGTAAGCTCAGTAGTTTGCATTATCTACCTGAAGAGGACTGGAGAGAATTAAGCAATCACTGTGATACTCCTCTTTCCTTAAGGCTTATTAGGTTAGAAGTTATAGAATGTGGGAGGGGTGTTTAAAATGAGGCACAGGTTGTATCTCTTATCTGCAATAGAATTAGTCTTGCTAAGCATGCTTACAAGTTGCTAACCAATCTTTTAAATGTGGTTGTTCTTTTGTTTCCATGAGTATTTTTGTCAGTGGCAGGGGATACACTTGTAAAGGTTAAGTTTTGTAGAAGTCATTTGCTGAATTAGTGGAGAAGAGCAGACCTTATCTCAAAGACAGCAAAGTCAGATGGTGTTTTGTTCCTCTGTGCTGTACCCATTTTATATGAGAATAATGCTTATTTGCCCCATTTAACAAGCTTACAAGCTCTATTTAAGCAATAAATATCCCTTTTTTATATTGTGACTTAACAGCTGCAGCTTCAGAGACAATACAGTTTCTCTGTACCTGGGAGTATTAGACTTCAGAGCTCTGTGTTGTCATTCAGAGCAACAGAAACACTTGAAGACTTCTGCTTTCTAAATTGAATTACTGGATATTTCAGTATAAATCCTGGCTTTTCTAATAGATTGGGCATGTTGTAGGTCACACTTTGCTCATCCTTGTAAAATAAGGATAACCTTTTGCTTCAGTTCATCATGTTTTAAAGCATTATTTGTCACACTGAAAATGCTTTGGTTTTGAAACAGGATAATAAAAACGTTACAACTTTTGTATTTATAAAATTTTTACCATTTTTACCCTGATCTGTGAAGGGTGGGGGTTTTTAACCTTCACTCTGCAACTTACCCGTTAAGTTTTATTTATTTATTATTACTGAAAAGGGGGAAAAAAAAATACAAGATACTGGGTACTTTAATCCAATACCCTTGAGGTACCTTTTCGAATTCCTAGTTCTAAAAATACTGAGAGAAGATACTGATCTTGTCTAGGCAGGACTTACCTTGTTTGTGAGACTTTTAGACAGAATGTTTCTGTCTTGTTGCAAGCCAAAAACTTCATACTGTTAACCAAAACAAATGGACCTATTTGTGTCATCCTCGGAAGAACAAGTTTTGCAGGTATGTAATGGGTTTGGGTTTTGTGTAAACAAACATCTGAGATGGTGGGAAATTCGAAACTGAGTAATAGGGGCTCTGTCTAGATCTTCTTAAGTTTTTGGACAGCTGTAGATTGGCAATTGACTTCATCAGGCATTTTCTGCAGCAGATGTTCCCTTTGCTTTGATCAGATGTTTGTTGAAAGAAAAAAAACAACACCCCAAGAACTGGATGTAAGAAATATTGAAACTGTAGGGCCTCTTTATGTCAGTAGTAGCAATGCAGTTTTTCAAGTTAAAACTATCCCTCTTTTACAGCCCTTAATTTCCAAGAGTAAATTTGTTGCTGTCAGACTTCTTAAAATCCTGATGCTTGTGTTGCTAGTCTTATTAAAGTCTAATAACTTTTTTTTTTTTAATCTGTATTGTGAATACAAAGTCAGCAGAACTGTAAACGTTGCTTGTATCCCTCCTGCAACTGGAAACTTGCTTTTGGGATTATTTCTTGAAGCAACTGTAAATTCTAAATAGAAACTTAAGGCTACACTGGAATGACAGGTAGTCACTACACAGACTAAACATTGGGCTTTCTCACTCAGTTGGAGAGTTACAAAGGAAACATTTGTAATCTAGTTTCAAAAAAGAAACTGAACCTTGCATGGAAGAGAGAAGGGAAAGGAAGTTATCAGAAAGCTCTGTGGCACAATTTGAGATTTCTTGTATAAACTGAATAGAAATCTGTTGGTTTAGCTGATGTCTTCTGGTAGTTTCATTTAACAGGAAAATAAGCCCATGTGGATTCAAAGATAATTGTGTTCAGTTCAAATGCTGTGTTCCTTAATGTTCTCTTTAAATTGTGTCCTAACTAAAGCCTATGTTGTTAGGCTGATACTCAAAATGTACTTGGAAATTTTTTTTTGCCACCGTTAAGATCTAGAAATCTTAATAAAATTTCTGGTCCACCAAGCTTCTATATGCAGTTAGAAGGTCACACCACACTCAAGTTACTCCTTACTATGTCATATACTGGTAGTTAGATATTTTTGTTGCATTACTGATAACAATTTGGCTGGTTGGTTGGAAAGGCTGGCTAGAAGCGCTTCTAGGAATCTGACGGAAGAAAGAAGAGAAATGGCTAGAACATCAGCTTGCTTTTACTCTCAGCCTTGCTGAAACGACACAAAGCAGATTTCATTCTATATCAATTACGAACTTTCAATGTTTCCACTTAAAACCAGTGTAGTGTAACACAAGAGTGATTTGCGCAAAATCTGATGCAAGAACATGCATTTGTGGACAGGGCTGATAGCTTTCTGAAGAATTTGAATATGCGCAGCAAGGAAAAAGTCTACCAAGTGACAACAACTAGCTGTTTGAGACTGCATTTAAAGAAAATTTGCATCCAGTGTAGTTACTGTAGATCTTGGACAGCGTGCTCATATTTACCCTTGGTCCTCACATATACGTAGGAAAATAATTCTTCAGCTTCTGTAATAGTCTGAGGCAGCAAGTATTTTCAGAGCCCATTAATGAAGTAATCTATTACCTTTTATTAGTTGTATTTTAATGTCAACATGGGGAAAATAAAGTTTTTGCTGGAAGAAATGTTAACTTGTGCAAAATAATAAGTATAGGTGATATGACAAACCTCTTTACATTTAAAAAAATGTATTGATGAAATATTTTTAGAACACATCAATATTCTGTGGTTTGTAAGGGCAGTGCAATTTCCATGGTGGTTGGGTTGGTTTTTTGTTGTTTTGGGTTTTGATTTTTTTTAATCCCTTAATTTTTAATCAAAATTAAGTTTGAACTGAAATTCATCATTACAAGGTCCATCAGTTGTGGGTAAAACATCACTGGAAATAAGAACATTGAAGAATTCATAGGAATCTTGCATGACTGAGACGAGGATCATTTTTTGTTTTAATAACTTTTATTTAATCAGAATTAAATTATTTGAGTTCATATGAATCAAAATTGAGTAAGTTTATGGTTGTGCTTCTTCAATCAGGCACCAAAACTATTTTGTTTCCCTAGTTTAAATTCATGATGATATTTATGTAGGGTACTACTAAAGTAGTCACATTTGCTGTGACCATTTCATACATCTTCTGTGGTCTGTGTGCTCCTTTCACATAGCAACCGGTGATCTGAAAGACACTTTCAGTTATTCTGTTAATTATAAATTCTCCATTTGCAGGTACAAGTAAGTAGAAAAACATTAGCCACAGGTAGAATTTTAACACGTCATGTTAGTGAGGTCTTTTTGTTTGACCAGTAGTTCTCCAAATAAGCAGATCATGGAAGTTATTAACTTCCATATCTTTTCAGCTACAGCTAAATGCAGAGGGAAGAAATACTGTTCAGTAGGTCTTAAAGTGAAACTGAGTTTTATAGATCAAAAACATCACAGCAATGTCTTAAGTCAGTGTAGTAAACCTGGGGAGGTTTACTTTAAAAAAAAAAAAATAGAACCTGGACATATTATAAAATCAGGTACTCCTGGTTCTTAAAAATAGCTCAAAGAATACCAGGCAACTTCATGGAGCAGCAGGCCAAGAGCCCCTGCTTAGAAAGGATGAAAACTTAGGGAAAATAATGTTTCTGTTAGATGGGCTGTTGGTGAAAAATCCCGTTCTTAACAGAAGGATAAGGACAGTTAGTGAAGCATGCAGGTGAAATACAGTTTTGAATAACATTTCCTTTCAGCTAGTAGCAACTAATGTTTAGCTAATACTGGCCTGATTCTGAAAATTAATCTCCAAGAATAACACTAGCCTTTTCCCCTGGAGAATCCAATCTGGAAGGCTGATCTCTGTACTGAAACACATACACAATGTGTGTACTCTGAATCCAAATGCTGAGGGGGGAAAAGGCAGAGAGCTACGGGGCTGTCATATGATGCTACAGCTACCTGGTAGAAGTGTTTATGCTTGCGCTGATTGGAATTAGGAATTTAGATTTACCATTGTGTATATGCTTACACACACATGCGTATATATGAACTGTTGCTCACCACCCTCTCCCCCAGCATCTTCTTTCAAAATGTGTTATCTTAGAAACTGGATTATTTTCTTCATACATAGATTTCCCTGATTGAGTGTGGCCTCTGCAGAGGGGAAGAACAACTTGAAAGCTATGAATTAAAACATTGTACTCAACCATGTGAAAACACCAAGTCTCATTGACTTGTCTCTTGAAGCTGTATGCATTAGTTATTCTGGGTGGGGTAATGGAACAGTAAGAGAGCAATTCAGAGAGCTGTTTGGGCAGCAGTGAGGGAAGAATGTATTCCACATCTGTTGTGCTTGCTGAAAATTAGTCTCTTTGCTGGAGGGAAATAGAGTTCTTTGTCATGGGAGTGCTCACCATCATCCGATAAGGGTGTGAGGTGGTCCTTAGCCTTGCCTTAAAAATTAGTTTGAGAGCAAAGGAATGGCCAAAGTACATTTAGTTCTGCTTTCCAGCTGAAACAATTGAGATGTTATTCAGTTCTGCCAAAACTAAAAGAATACTGGATTACTCTGCTTTGGAATTTTTGGTAAAGTTTTCCCACTGCCAAAATCTGGAATACTAAAAATGGACTAAAAATGATGGAAATAAGGAGAAATAGAATGCAGGGGAACAACTCAGCATGATATAGATTCTGTAAATGAACTCTGTTGTCTTGGAACTTCATTCTACTAATATAGTAAGATGTATCTCAGATGAAAGTGAATTGCTGTTAGAGAAGGCTTATAGGTATGATGCTAGTCTGATTTCCTGGGAGGCTTGACTGTTGCAGTCATGATGCCAGTCTATCAATTCTTCTTTCATTTGACAGGGAAACAAACAATCTTAATATAATTCAGTTCCTTAAAAGTTTGATAAAATCAGTTTTATGAATACATGGATAGAAGGGAGGCCCAAAGTGATGCTGTAGTAGCTCTTCTCCCCTCAGCCTGCTATCCAGTCGGCTGTGGAACCAGCCATAACCTCCGCTGCTCTTTGCCACAATAGCTGTGCAATGTAGAAGACATTAGGGGATGCTGTGATGGGGGGGGTGGGGGGGCGGGGAGAGATGAGACTTGGAGGGGGCACACTGGGTGGATTTGCTGTGGGCTGGAGAATTGGGCTAATGGGTGGAGTTGGGATGTTTAGCCATTTCTTCACAGGGAGCAAATAGCATCACCATTCACTGAACATCCTTGTACCGCTGTGCTACCTCATTTTCAAGAAATAGTGGTATTGATGGTGTAATATATTTGCGTGTGATAATAGGATTGAAATTATTTCTCTGAAAGTATTAGTCTGAAGAGCCGAGCCAGTGTTTTGAGCTGCTCTCTCCAGCATTACTGGCTGCTTTATTTTCTTGCCTGATTCACTTTTAAATACTTTTTTTTTTTCACAAAAGCACCTTTCTGTTCAATTTTCATCATCTGTGAAATTGACCTTACAGCAGGTTCTAAATTTGCAGTGGCTTGGTTATTTAGAAACATATTATGAATTCAAATTAATATAAAAAAACAAATCCCACCCTTTTGCATTCTTACCAAATGAAGTACACTGCTCCACTAAGAAAATGGAAAAAAACCAGCTGTCTTCAAATTGAAGAAGAGCTTCAGGATTTGAAATGGGATGGTATATATTTAAATGGGAATATTTGAAACACTTGTCTAATTGTTAAAAAGGAATTTTAGTTACTTGGTTTTCCACACTTGTACACTACCAAATTAAAAAACAAAACAAAACAACAAACTACTGGGTTTTTTTTAAGCCAATGAGAGTGGTATATTTGAGGGGCATAGGTGGGAATGTACTGTGACTTTAGGCAGTAAATCAGTCAATGTAAGACACAAATATATTTTACAGGTAATGGCATTATCTAGCCCAAGCCGCCTCTCGCTGAATCAGGCTGGTTCTCAGTGCAAACGACATCAGTTCTCTCTCCGTGGCTGGGCTGGTTTGCCATGGCATACGTGTCATTTCTAAGTGGGGGTGAGGGAGGGTGCTATGAAGTAGGCAGAATGCTACATGCTTTTTAAAATAATCGCAGAAGTTACAGTAGATACGCACCAGAGAGCTGTAATGTTAATCGTTATTTTGTGATTTAGCACAAGTCCTAAAGTATTTGAAGGTGTTCTGCAAGTCTGATTATTTTAGTGTAAGCCAGTGTTAACTAATACAAATCACTGTAAAATGAAGCCTTTGATCTTCCTGCAAGTTAAACATTTCCCTCTGTATTTTGGGTTATGTTTGGGATTTCCCCCCCCCCCCCTCTTCCCTATGCATCCAAACCAGATTTTTGTATGATGCTTCATCTTTGAGGCCCTGTAAACCAGATGTGGAAATTGAGTTTTGCAATCAGCACAGGAAACAGTTTTAAAGGTGTGCTGCATGCAGAGTTTGGGGATAGGAAATGTGTAGTGGCTGCTTTGTTATTACATTGCAAGAGGATGAGGGTCAGGTTTTGAAAGACACAGAACAGAAAGTTGGAGCATTTGAGCTTTGACTTCCACCATTCAAAAGATTTTTGTTTTGAAGTCACTTATGAAAATGGCACATTAATTACACATCAAAAATAGCAATAAAACACAGTGAAGAAGGCTGAGAAGCAAGACTTAGATCTGGCTTGTCCTAAAAATCAATTAGATACTTACTTTGCTCTAGTTCCTCAAATGTTAGGTTATCATTATCCCTTTCCATTCCTAATTATGTATTTATTTCTGTCCTTTGTTTCTCTTCAGTCAATAGCATTCACATAAGGTTCATTTTACTCCAGCTCACATACTTCATTCATCAGACAGCAAAGGAGGTAAAGGGACAACATAATTAACTTGTTCCAGTGTTCTGCCTGTAAACAAGTTCTTTGATTTTATATGGAGTGCTGAGCTCCTTATAACTTCTTTAAAAACAAGCCTCAGAGCAACCCTGATCTCAATAAATGTGAGCCCTTTGAGCATGAAGATGGTAGAAGGCAGAAGACTGAGCAGATGGTATAACTCCCCCCAACTGTTATTTTTGGTAATGTTTCAAACACAAGAAGTTTTAATGTAATTTATTTCTAGGTTGCTAGTAACTACCGGAGTAGGAGGAATGATTCTGCAAGGGCAGTAGATAGGAAATCAGTTGTTTCCTGCATTACGTCCCAAGTCACTATTTGTAATCGGGCCCATTGCTTTATTTTCTGCACTATCACTTACTTTGCTTTCTGCTCAAATCATGGTCCTTAAGAAAACACTGTATAGAATCTCTTTTTCTCCCTCTACCTCATCTTAGCTATCTACACATTAAGGCTTAACAGTGAAGCTGAATCTGGTGCAATTTGTTGCCTAAGAGTTCAGAGTATCAAGGTCAAACCTGGTCAGACTCTAGATGTATTCTGGAAACATCATAAAATCTCCCATTTTAAGTTACTTATTTTCTGATGCAGATAATTTACATCCATCAGCCATATTGAACTGTTGTCGAAAAGTGATGGCTCATTTACAAGGTCAGTATATTTGATTAAACTGAGCGAGGTGTGCCATCATTGTAGCAACTTTTATTCTGGAGTATTTGGCCTCCCAGATACTGACAATTATTTGGCATTCAGAAAAATGGTTTAGTTAAACTGATATTTGATGGGCAGCTTCCAGCTATATCTTCGGTCTTTCACTCATCTATGATTCCGTAATAACCAGTGGAAGCAACAGAGACCGCATGGCTGGCAGTAAATCCCGATTTCCTCTTTCCCCATTTTCTGCCTTCTGCCCTAAGGAATTTTTTTGTGGTGGTGATTTTTGTTGCTGCTGCTATTTTTTAAACCAGTGGTACATTAAACAACCTTTAATTTTAAACTGTTAGATCTAGAAGCTGTACCACTGTAGCGAGTATTGTGCGTACACTGACTGTTTAGCAAAATAATTTAGCGTGCCATCTTGAAAGCCAGGCATTTCTTGTGTTTGCTGTCACAGGTTATGTAGTGAATTGAGTGCCATTTCCAGTATAGAAACCCATCATTTGGCATAGGGTGATATTAGATGCAGCCTCTGTAGAGAAAATTAAATTCTG
The DNA here is from genome assembly GCA_035590215.1 of Microhierax caerulescens. Lineage (NCBI taxonomy): Eukaryota > Metazoa > Chordata > Aves > Falconiformes > Falconidae > Microhierax > Microhierax caerulescens. The sequence goes on along the minus strand of JAVJGJ010000037.1, from coordinate 76,241,545 downwards.
TCTATGTGTATACCTATTAATTTGCTCTCTTGGCCATAACACAATTACCATGCTTAGCTATGGTATTATCTGAAGATGTAGGAATGGAAAGTCCCTACTTACAATATTCTTATCTACAGAAGAAATCAGATATTTTTGCTGAGCAATGTTATCTCAAAGCCTTTGTATCTTAAGGCCGAAAGGTTGTGGAATAAAGTGCAAACAGCAATGCAGGTACAAACCTAAAGCAGAAAGTACAGTCACTACATGTTGGCTTGGTTCTAGGGAACCTGCGTGAACTCTTTCAGACAACACATTCTTCTCAAGGACTAATAAATCCTAATTTCTGGATTTCTTCCTGTGCAATAGTGCTGTCTTACAGCACAGACAGCAGCAAGAAATTCTATGTGACTAGGCTATCCTCCAGAAAGTAGTCTTTAAACCACTGCTCCTTTGGTTTCCTGGTTAGCTTCTCACCTGTAATTTATATGGATTGTCAACGTGCTGTCTTGCTGCAATGCCTCTAAGCAAAAGTCATCCTAATACCATTAAAAATGTTACAGGCTCTTTCTTCTGCAGCTGCTTTGTACTCACGTTCTCAGCATTTCTAGACAGAAGCACCTTGAAACTTTTATTTTTTTACCTCCTGGCTGATGGGTGTCTTCTGCCTTATGTGGAGAGAAGAATCCAAGCCAGTTTTGTAGAACACCAAGATCTTCCTTTATTCCCAATCTACATTCCAGGAGAGCCGTTACACTTGGTGCTAATCCTTGAGTCCTAGAGGAGTGCTGCTTTATTGTCGGGCTAATCGGTTTTACTAAGATTGGACTCCAAAGGGTCATGCACTGCTTTCAAACCAGGTAGTGGAAAATTGTTGGTTTGATATATATGCAAAACATAAAATGATTACTAGCATGGATTTTTTTCAGATCTCACGGTTCAAGATAGAGAAGCTTCCTGTCACTGCTGACTAGAAGCATCTCATTTATTCCATTCGTGTCCTCTGCACTCTATGTATACATGCACAACTTGGCAAATGTCCTAGCCCCAAATCCTTGAAGCCATGCTGGATAACAGCCACTGTAGTTGGTGGAAAATTAATGTTCTTTTTATGCAACGTGATCAGAAAACTTGTACAAACTCAGTAGTAGCTGTAGGTTTTAAATTTATGCTTCTTTTAAACAGTAAGCAATAATTCCTAGGCTTCTGAAGCTAATTCCATATGCGGGCTGTAGAATAATCTTGATCACTTGAACTTCAGTTTTGGAGTTACCTGTAAGTATTCATTGTCTTCTGTTGTCTGAATAGCTAACATCCAGTTAGGTAATAACTAAAAGAGCAAGAGAATTTACAGAAGCTACTTTTAAAAATACCAGAAGTAAAAAAGACTGAGATGTATAATGTAGGTTTTAGCTATCGTCAGTTATAAAATGCTGAGCACAAACTCCAGGTTTGCATCTTTCAATGCAATTGATAAAGGCTTAGCATTTAAATATGTGTTTGTTAATTTAAGAAATGGATTTTATTACATGATGTAAGATTTAGAGCAAATTTATTTTCTGCATGTGAGCCAGTGCACATGTTTCAGTAGGAGAAAGTTGTTGAAAAATACTGAATTTGATTAGAGCTCCAATAAAAACAACACTATCAGTGAAAAATGTAACTAGAGATTAACTGTTGTGAGGGACAGCAGGCAGGTTTGCCGTGTTGTCATGGGAGGGAGCTCTGTGAGGCCCAAACTTGCATTAAAACAATTTCAGCAGCAGATGTGTTCTATTCAGCCTGCAAAATGCTTAATGGCAGAAAAGCTTTCTCTTATGCTGCTACATACAGACTTCTTTGTTAAAGCATGTTGCCGCTTTTTGACAGTGCATGTATGTTTAACAATACTTTTTATTCCAGTATCTGAGTACCTAGCATGTTTTTATGCGATGTCATACAGTTTTTGCCATGTTGCACAGTGAACTTTCTCCTCCAAACCTCAGTTGGTCTGGAAACATGCACCCTGCACAACTGCAGATTTCAACCTACATATGAATGACTGTGAGGAGGGGGTTTTTGCTGCTTTTACTTGGCCCCTTTGTCTTGATTCTTGAAAATGTAGCTGTGTGCATCACTTTCACTTGGTTTTGTGGTTTGTTGTTTTCAGCTGTGAAAGAGGGGACAGTTGTGCTCTTTCAGCACCATTGGGTACTTGCCCTCTCTCAGTGGAGGCCCCTCTTGCTGTGTTATTGCAACATCAAGGATGTGCTAGAGCTGGCTGGGAGTCACTGAGGGACTCCTTTGGGCTGCTAAGCCCCTTCAACTTGCAGTGCCTTGCTAGCTTGATTTTTTTTTTAACTCCAGGTGGGTTTACAGGGTGCCAGTAGAGAAATTACCTTTTGCTTTACAGGGTGAGCCTTATAAAAAAAAATAAAATAATAAATTTGAATGCATGGTGACTTTTACAGTCACTCTTTAAGATGGTCTCTGTAGTTGGCAAGTCTTTATGTTTTATTATGTCACGGTTAAATCATGAATTGTTTACCATAAGTGTACCTTGGGTTTGGTGCTGTTCCCCTCTTACATGGGGAAAGGTTGCCCTTTTGCATGATGGTTCTGCTGCAGAGTGAAAGCAAAGTGGCACAGCCGGGCCTAATACTCGAGCCCTCTACCTCATAGCAGCCTGGAAACGCATACCCAGAGGGCATTTATGTTGTTCTTCATAAACACTTTCTTTACCCTGCACGTGATCATGTCCAGAAGACCATAAATCTTAACACACGTGCTGCCAGGCGGGTTTTGCTGTGCCAGCCAGTCGATTCAGTTCTTGCCTGACCTTCAGCTGCAGGTTCAGACCTGCTGGTTTTGTTTCGCTTTATGGCAGTCCCGGTCGTCAGATGCTAGGTGTAGGTTTGTTTTATTTTTTCTTTCAAAGGTCATGTTTACAAGAGATCTGGAAGCATGAGCTTATGGACAGACCAGTCTTAACAGTTTACTGAACAAGTAGGGAAGAGATAGACGGGTATCTAAAAAGTTCTTAAATCGCCATTCAAGCCATATATATTAAATTTGTATTCCATTATATTTGCCACAATGGTAAGCCCTTTCCTGCAGCAAGGGTAGAGTCTCCATGTCTACTTCAGGTCTTGTTTTCTCAGGGAATTTAAGCAGCTCACCATCAAAATGAGACATGTAATTATTTTGCAATTTGGACGTGAAATCTGAAAAAAAACCCACATACTTTCCTATTTTCCTGAGGTATTGTAAGGAAAACAACACTTTAGAAGATCTTGGGTTCCTATTTTAGCCTGTATAAATGGAAGTAGAGGCTGAGTTTTTCCCTGGAACCTTTGATACAAACTTAAAACAGTCTCAAGATTGTGAGATTGGATTTTGTACAAATAAGAGAGAAATTTGGAATGTCTGTCATACAACAAAACCCAGGGTAATGTACCTGGCAAACGGGTACCTAAGTGCCTTGCATACTGACATACAAGAAGTCCATGGCAAAACAGGGAATTTAAGTGATTTACTATTTGTATAATTTCTTTTGTTTTCAACACTGTGGAAACCCAAATAACTGGTTTAGGAAATATGGTAAAGGCACTAACGAAGAAGAGTTTAGAATGGATGTAAAACTGTGTTTAGGTGTTTTATTATGCCCTATTGAATAGTCAGAAATCTCAGAATCTTTATTGGGAATATATGAAATGCTGTACTTTGCAATGATTCTTCCCTGTGTTCCCCTCCATTCCAAAATTACACATTTATTAAAAAATGAGTGAAAATTGAAAGAATTAAAGAATTTTTTACATTATTTGCATTTTTCCTCTGTAATATATCTACCAAAGTACTCGTGATTTAATTTGTAAATATCTTAGTGATAAATTACTTTAACAACATTTAACTTACTATGCTGTCCTGATGACCTGATCTTCCAAGGTCACTTCATCCACAACTGGATAGAAATACAGACCTACAAAACAGAAGACCCCACAGGTGCTCTTAGAGCTTCTATATAAATCAATATAATAATTTTGAAGACCTTTTTTAATGAAATACAAGTGGACTGAATGGATGAAAGATGCTTTAACAAGCTAAGACATTATAAATAGAAATGATTACTAACCTCTGATACATGTTTTCTTTTATCAGTAGATCACAGAAAGATGTGCATTAGTGGGGTTATTGCAAATTGTAGGCTTTTGGGAGGAAAATAGTTCATAATGGGAATGAAAACTTCAGGAAAAACACTGTAAATGTCTTTCCTTGTTCTTTTTAATGTTGTTTACTTGTTCTATGTTCTGCTTTCTCTCTAGACTTTTTCTTCTCTGGTTGCTTATGATTTCTGCCCTGACAACCTCTTTTTATTATAAAATAAAAGTAGCTATTTGAGCAATTCAGAATTGGGTAAATAATGCCAAAAATGTGTGCATGTGCCAAATTTCCTGCCTGAAATTGGCTGTTTGATAAAATCTTTTACATTGTGAATTTTTCTGTAGTTGCTCTGTGCTCTGTATTGGTATTGTTTCCCTTTTGCAAAACTTTCTCATCATAATATTTTAATGCTAAAGCTTGAGGCTAAGCACTGTTTTTCAATGATAGTACTTCTATGTATGCACATTGTTAGGAAATTAAGATTCTGCTCCTTTCTTCTTGGCTGTAGAAGTGGTATGGTTGCTTGTTTGCTTCATGCATGGTAGTATTTTCATTGGAGATATTCCCAGAGAACATACGAGGAGCAGTTTCAAGAACAAAGTCAGAATATCTACTACTGCTGTGTAATTCTCCTAGCTTTACTGTTCTCATGCTCCCATCCCCACCGCTGAACACTGCATTTAAATTTCTATTCCACAGTCACGAAAAGAGAGAGAAACAAAATTACCATGCAGCATATCAACAGTTTGTCTTACACAAATAGTTATTGTCATTGGTCACATAAACTATAGTTACAATTCTCAAGTGATGCTGAGCACTTTCACCTATCATTAAAGCAAATCAGGCTTGTGCGTGGTTACCTCTGAGCTGTAACTAAATCCTGTTCTTTAGAATCTGTGTCTCTAAAATGGATGTTTCAACCTACTTATTGAAATTGTGAGAATGAGTTGACAAGTGTAATATGAAACTGTCTAGCTGATAAAATGTATTAGACTGTACACACACTGGATGACCCCCTGGCATTTCTTGGGTTATTTGAGAACCATTCTTTAAAAATCTCTTTAAGAAATAGTCACATGCTCTTCAGGTAAGACTATTCTGTAATTGTAAGGTGATTGTCCTTCACAACTCTTTCTTCAGGTTGGATAGGAGTCATTTATGAACTGGAAAAATATAAGACAGAAATATTATTTAAATTAACAAGGTCAACAGCCTGTGGCAGAAAGTTGAGATTTTTTATTTCAGTTGAAATATAGCTAATACCCAACCTTAGGTCAATAAAACACTTTTTATTCAAACACCTCTCACTGATTTTCTTTCGTGCTCACAGGTGAACACAGCAGTGGCTCTACACTGCAGTTGCAAAAGCTATACACATTAGCCTGCTTTAAGCTCTCTCCTTCTTGGATTCGACTGCTACTAGTACTTAGCCTTGCTATAATAAACCTGGGTCTCAGGTTTCTACTTTATTTAGATCTGTTTTGACAAAAGAATAGGACCTGAAACAATTGTCTCTTGGCTAGCTATAAATAAATCCCCTACCTTGTTACCTGCAGTGTTTCTTTCGTTCTCAGATTCACTTTTCATCTTCAAAATAGTTACGTGTAGTCTTGACTTTATAGAATTTCCATACTTTCAGATATTTGTTTGTTAAATAATGAACATCAAAGTCCATGTTTTTGTGGTTCAGCACCCACGGCATTTGCTATAGAAAGATGAATTGCACATGTGGAGTCTGAAACTGGAACTGAGACTGTTGTAGACCTGCAGGCAAGGGTTGCATGAAATGAGGGATGTGCGTCAGATTAACGCGATTTTTACAGTTCATCTGTTAGGTACAGTAAATATTTGAGCCTGAAGACAACTGTTCTTCAATGCATTGCTTAAGGCATGTTACTTGTAATAGATCATCAAAATTTTTCATTCATAGATTCCTTTAAAATTAGACCCTGATATGCTTTAATTTGGATTTCCTTCAGATCATTTGTGAATAGGTAAAACTTTTAAGAAGCTATCCCTAAGCTTGCAGCCATTTGTTTTTAATTGTCTCACTTTCAAAATTGTTCTGCTTTATCACTTGTAAGTCTGTCTTAACTTGAATGTTTGAGCGCAATTTCTCAGAATTGTTCTGAAGTGCCTGATTGCTTGTCATCAGAAGTTCTCAAAAGCTTCATTCTGTCAGCTAAGATCTGAAACTTAAGAATTCAGTTTAAGTTAAGCGTCTCTTGGAAGTGTGTAGCTGTGTGTTTATTACAATGGCTAAATTTTCAACCAGATAAAAATGCTGCATCAGGTAATAAAACACAAGGAGACCAAATTGAACCTCAAGCAGGCATCTTTCATTGGAGCTGCTGCTAATATCTGCCATCCTGAAATGCTTTAAATTAAATCATTGTCCTGGAGATATTCTCTAATGAAATCAATGTCTTTAAATATTAATTTAATTTATAAATTAATATTCATCACTGTGTACCTTTTAGGATTGAATGGAGGTAAATATAAGCTAAGTAAGCCTGGTAATACTCCTGGTAATTAAGCTTGTAAGTCCCTGTTTTCTTCAACTTCTCCAAGCTTCGACCAACTTTTTGCCCACACAATCTTCAAGAATAAAACTAAGGACAAGTTTGTAATAAAACAGTCTTAAAAAATTACCTTTTCTTATGAGTGACATAATCCGTGTTCCTTCTCAAAGTATTATGGAATGGGGAGGTCCTCCTTCCTGTCAGGGGCATGCCTTTTGATATACTAATGAAAATCAACCTGAATTTAATGAAATTACAAGCCTTTGGAAAAATCTTACTTTAAATATGCTCATCAGAGATTTCCTAAAACATTACTAACTTCCATGAAGAGCTTCTTTGCCAGGGTTTTCCAGATTGGGCTAAAGAAGACTTCTCCTGCAATTGCAACTGTATGCAGTTGTTCTCTAGGCTCACCGTGGGGCAAGCACCTGACATGAAAGCAGAGAATTTCCATCCATGGGTGGGTTGTCCATGGCTCTAGTGAGTCTTAACTAATGGGGAGGTGGAAGGTGATAGGTTTGAATGCAAAACTTGGACAAGTTCCAGTGGAATTTGGCAACAAAAGCTGCAGAGATTAGGAAGGGATCCAGGACTAGACATTACAGTGAAGAATAGATAGGAGATCAGCTGGCTGAGAAGAAAGGGAGTGACCGGCCAGAAAAGCATAATGTCATGTAGGACTGAAATGGGAGGAACTGGAATTCCTTTGGACTAAGAGAAAAGAAGCAAAAACTGGTATGAGGTGATAGATCTGATGGAGATATTATATAGGCAGAGAACAGGGACAGACTGGGTATAGGACTAGGGAGAAATAGGTGGAACTGGAGCCAGATGTAGCCAAAACTATAGACAAAGTGGTAAGTGCAGACAAGGATTGGAGAGGGAGGAATTCAGATATGGAGCCAGAAAGGAAGGAAATTTGAGCAGTTAGGCAAAAACTAGTTGTGAGTGTTTGTATTACATGTGAATGCAGGCATGACAGGAGTCTTGAGAGGTGTGGAGCATCCTTGCTGGACAAAGAGGTTGGTTCTAGGAACAGTGTTCAAGGAATGGAGATGGAGACCAGGAGTCAAGACTGGGGTAAACAGGATTTGAGACCCAGGTTTAGGCTGGAAGGAGCTGGGTTTTCAAGGAATTGGGTTTTCAAGGAATGGGACAAATGTGACCACTGTGGAGGATTTCACATTTCTAATAATCACCCTTCCAATGGGAAATGTCTTGGTAAAATGCTTTGTTCCTATTTACTACTGCTGATTTGAAGATCTACAGTGTATTTTTGTTTGTACAACAGCAACATAGTTGGTGGTGGATAAAGTCATTTAATCAAGCTTTTCCCAGGTGATCACTCATTTAGTTTGTGTGTTTCAAACTTTCGAGGTCATTGGTTCCTGTTACTTCATTTGCAGACAAGCTGAGGAGTCTCTTAAGATTTTAATTTAATTTAGAAAATTTGCTTTGAAGCATTAAGTTCTTGGTAATTTTAAGTAGTAAGAAAAATGGGATACTCAGAGGATGCATTTCATTTTGATCTGTCAGCTTGAAGTTTTCAGAAGAATAAACTGCATTTTGCAACAGTAAAGTATGCCCTTAGAAAACCTATGAGAAGATTAGTAATCTGTTTACAGAGTGATGCATAAAGTAAGTAATGCACGGTGCAATGCACAGAACAATATGGAATAAACAAAGCAGTCACTAGGTAGGTGCTCATTGCTTCAGTGCTATTTATTTTGCTCTAAATGTGGTAAGACCTAATGGAAAACTGATAGATTCTAACATACCAAGAAGCTGAAGCTTTCTTGCAAAAATCTGTTTTCTAGTTAATAGGCAATATGTATAATGGAATGTTAGCCAAGTCAGTCCTTTCCTAAGCTTGTCATAACTGTCCTTGATTTCTCAACCTTGTGGGCTTGTGTGAAGCATATAGATGTGTTCAGACTGTTCAGTGTCTTAAATAAAAGTTATTTCAAGGTTTTGTTCATCCTTCACACTAGTAAATAGGTTGAGCCTTTAGTCATACTGGTGAAGAACATGAGCCATGCCAAATTTTTAAAGGCAGCAAAAAATTTAACCCTACTTATCTGTTTTCCAGAGTGATAGTGAGGCTCATCTGACTCCTTCAAGTCTAGTTGTTAGTCTTCCTTGCAGAAAAATACCCAGACTGGGTGAGGCATGAGATTTCAATTAGGTGGAGTCTGTAAACCAGTAAGTGTTTCTGAACTTCAAAATCTAGATATCAGGGTATCACATGCCCTTTACCTTCATCTCAGCCTTTGGGGATTTCTGTGGTTTCTTGTGCTGTTGGACAGAGCACATGAGAAGCCTTTGCTCTGTGACACAGCTCGAACATCTGCACCTGAAACTGGAAGGTTGGCACAGACCTAGAAAGTCAGAGATCTCAGTTGTAAATACGATGATTTACATAAAGGCCATGGATGCTGGTGTCCACACATGACCTTAACACTTGAAAAGCCTTTTAAGCCTTTGGGGGGTTGTTTTTTCTGTATTGAGAGTACTGATTTCCACCTTAACTTCCTTTCTGTATCTAACAAGGGTACAGATTAAATATCTGTGTTTTCTGCAAACCTTTTATTCTTGCGTCAGAATCGGACTTTGTTTCTTTCACTTGGCTATACATTTTCGGCCATCAATATTTTGATGCATGCCATAGTCTTAGTGATCAGATGAGGATTCAAAGTCATATTCATGTTGTAAAGGGAAAGCATATCCACGAATTACCAAGTTGTTTCAGCTGTAGCACCACTCTAGGGTAATTGCAGAAACTCTGTATTATTTCAGCCTATTTCAGTTGGAGGGGAAAATACTCTCTGCAGTGCTCAGTCAGTTCAGCCTGCCCACATTTTTATTTGCTGTGATTGTAGTGTCTGATCAAAAACTATTTGGTTTTTTTTTTTTGCCTGGTACTTATTTGATAGAGAATTACTATTAATCTAGGTGTGAAATCCATAGAATCCTTATATTACTAGCATTGCTTTCACAAAATATCCATATTCTACACTGTCAAGTAATGGAAACTGTAGTAATCAGTGGGATTCTAACGCGCAAAGTAAGTTCTTCTAATTATCTCATAAACCTACTATTATGGCTGGAACTACAAGAAATTATTGCTTGAAAGTAGTGTTATCTTAGACTGCTGAAGAAATTGAAGAGATTTTAATTCCATACATCAGGTTGCCCATAGATCCCAAGAGTAAGGGTCTCCATAGGCAGCAAGCAATGCAAATTATGCTCAGTGTAGCAAAAGAAAACACGATACTTCTGCCTGTCCTTCACTGTTTGAAGTAAATAGCTTGAATCTTGCCTCATTTACGTCGGGATAATTTGAAGTATATGTTAGAATCAACATACTGAAATTGAAATTCTCCATGAGGATTTCTGCAGCTAGAAGTATCAACTGTATGGTTAAATTGTTACTGTGTTATATAATATACGGTATTTCTAATGGGGTGACAATATCAGAAATAACACCTAGATAGCCTCATTCCCACTCCTTGGCTTTAAGTCACACTTTCAATATATACACTGAGGAAAAAAGGTTGTAGGTATGTGTGCATGCTATTATGTTAAAATAATAAAGGCTGTACATACAAGTATTGTTGATAAAGAGTACTTGATACTTGTCTTCCAGCGGTCCAGGGCCACTTAGGTAATGGCAGGACTGCATTAGCAGCCTTAAAGATCTATAAGCAAACCGCTTCAGAAGTGACTAGTGATTTTAAATAGAACCAAACTGTGAAAAGCAGCCCCTCTGAAAGTACATCAAAACTGCTAAGTCACTGTACGTGAAAATCAGCCCTCTTTTGAACTTGCTCACCAGTCATGACATCTAGACATTTTCAGTGATTTCTAGAGTGATTTTGAGAGCATCATGGAAAATGAGGTGCTCTGGATGGGTGAATAATGTTTCTACTTGTGGGGGAGTATTATCATGGATATTGACCCTGTAGTTGCAGTTCTCACATATGCTTTGGATTACCAAAATTGTATTAAAATGGCATTCTATAGCCTCTACTGCATCAATAATATAATGAACTATAAAACTTTATGTATTTTTTTATTTATTTAAAAACCTTGAGCAAACTTTCTCAGAGGTCTCCGTTTCTGAGAAGGCACAAGGAACAAATGTTGACTCCCTGAGAGCGTGCTTTATCCTGAAGTGTTGGTGGGAGGAAGAAGGCTGTGTCCTATGGGGGACTGAATTTATGAGAATATTTGCCTCAGTGAGAAAAAGGAACCTACTGTCAGGAATATCGATCAAGCTGATATTCACTAGGCAACAAGTCTCAGGCAAAATTTATATGGAAAATGCTGTATGTCAGAAATGTGATGTTATTATGGAAGTGATTTATTGTCAGCTAAAGGGAATTTTAATGGAGTCAAGCAACTGGCAATCTAGTTCAAGACACATTTCAGGCTTAGGAGTAAAGTCTTGAGAGAATATAACTGCTAAGTGTGATCTGCGTACATTTGCCTAGCATCATGCTTTGAGCTAACAAAGGGATACCCATTTTCTGCTTCGTATTCTTCATTGACAAAGAATGAACTTTCTTACGATTCAGCTGAATCAAACACCATTTGCCAGAATTAATTGCTAGAATGATTTTATCATTATTTTCTTTTACTGACTTTGGGCCTTATCAGTGTTTTGATTCTGCTCACGGTTCTGCTCATCCTCTTCTGTCCAGCAGTGCGTCTTTCACGACGGACGCCTGGTCTTCCAGCTTCAAGCTTGCTCAAGGGCCTCGTTGCCCAGTGCTCAATCTCCAGCCATCCTGCTTCTGAGAACAGTCATTCTGGTTAATTGCCAAATTGTTTATTTTACTAAACAATTAAACCTATCTTTTCCTCTGACGTTAAAATCTGTTCCCTAAAACAATTGTCAGGAGTATATGTCTGCAATCCAGACAGAAATAGATAGTGGAAAAGGCAAGAAGTATTCTGTTAGTGGGTTTTTACATGCTGACAAAGGACTATGGCACATACAGAACTCACTGAGGCCTCTGGCTGCTGCTGTAATATTCATTATGAAGCTGTAAAGTGTTTGTGGCCTTTGAGCTTTACTGTAAGGCTGCAGTATCAGGATACAGCCCTTCATTTCCACAGCCGTTTTCTCAAGTCACTTGCACCAGAGAGAACATTTTGGGCAAGTGTGAGCAAACGACGGTTTTCCTAGGACCAAGGGACCTGCAGTCGTAAGGCTTTTTTGGTGACGTGTATCATAAAAGGAACACTGCTTTGCCCTGTGTGCTGTCCCCAGTTCTGCTGTCTAGGCATCTGTAGAATTTTCATTGTGTTTAGTACCTCATAAGACTCTGAATTTTATGTAATATTGAATTTAAAAATAGAAATTATATCAAAGAATTGATTATCCTAATTCAAGGACACTTTTTTTCTCTTTTTCTACATAAAGATTTAATTACTACTTTTTTTAGCTATGCATAGTAGGGTTTGGACTAGATGATCTCCGGAGGTCCCTTCCAAGCCTGACCATTCTGTGATTACCTTCTAATTAAGAATTTAAGTTTTCTTGTGGTTCTCTTACTGTCCTTGGGAAGAAGGCCACACTGCTGCTAATAGTCATGAACTTTGTTTTTATGAGTGTCGGACCTTGTCCAATAATCTTGATCACACCCCAGGTATTTAACATTTGTACTACCGTGTTGGGTTCTACTACCAAAAGGTCTTTTCATTGGCCTTCCTTTTTACTCCCTGCTATTAACAGTACAGAAGAATGTTCAAAATTATGTTTAGACCTTGTAATAAAAAGCTGTTACCTTTTTTAGACATTTGCACAGTGGTTTTATACTTTCTGGAACTTTCAAGTGTTTATATTTGGCACTTTTAGAGGATGCTGTAGATTTTTTCCCCCACTATTATTTAGAAGTGGTTATAATCATGAGATCTTGGTTATCCATGGGCTGATTATCCAAGCTGTAGGTTAACTATGTTTTGTTATTTCCAGCCATTCCCAGGCTGCAGCAAAACCTGCAGCTGCACTAGAAAGTCTCTGCATTTGACATGTCAATTACAGTATAATTTCATGAAGCGCTGCTTTGCCTGCTAGTGCTTAGTCTCTTCTGCTCTCCAAAGAAATGTGTTTTTAAAATATTAATATTCCTGTAAATTGTACCCTAATCTTCCTACATTTTGGAGTAACTTTTTTCGTTTTGTACAAGCTGGTATTCTTCTCCATTATGTCTCGTATTCTTAATAGGTGAGCACTCACTATATTCTAGTGCGCTGGTTTAGTGTTAAATACTTCATTTTGTAAAATGTTTCATGTGAAAAGTGCCACATAATCATCAAATATATCAATTATGAGTGATGTGAGCTGTATTCCAATATAATGTGAAATTGTAAGTCCGCAATTCAAAAAGTTTCTGAAAATTTGGGGAGAGATCCATAAATGTACTGATGCAATATATTTTTATTGTAAAAATTAATACAAAATACTTAATTTATCAGCTTGGTGGGGCTGATCAACAGCTCTGGTTAGGTGGTATTTGTTGGGTTTTATTCTTTCATCAGCATGAGCTGAAAGTAACTTCTTTGACATCAGTAAGTTTATTGTCCCAGGTAGCAGAGTATATATATATCAGTTATCCTTAATTCAGTTTCTAAGAATAATGCCTTTCTACTAGTCACATGGAGAAATGTGTGTAGCTGTGTTAACTAGGATTGTCTTCCTTGTTTAGCATTTATGTACATACAGTTCAAGACAGAATAATCCCATGGCTATGCTTCTGAAGCCAGATGCTGAGAAAATGCTAGAGCTGACGCCTCTGCCTCCAAAATACCCCAGTTCTCACCTGCTAAAGGATGTTTAATCATCTAACTTGCAGAAGGAATACTTTCTTTGGAAAACCTCAAGTGCAGTAAGTAGTAGAGATGGTATTAGCAAAAAAGCCTCATGTTGAATTCTTCTGCATTACAGGAGTACAAACGCAAGCTAGCCAGAGTGTCCCAAGTACGGAAAGAACTCAGGTCACGCATCCAGAACCTGCCTGACCTCTCTCGACTTCCCAACGTCACGGGCAGCCACGTACACCTACCATTTGCAGGAGACATCTACAGCGATGATTGATTACAAGAATATCCTATCATAACCTCTACTTTTCTGTGAAATGAGGGGTAGGTCAGACTGATTGGTACTCTTGTAGTATTATTTTTGTATATTGTTGGAGAGTGTCAGTAAAAATACTCTAATAATTTATAAAAAATGGTTTAAAAAGTTGCTTTGTTTACAATTTTATTGGTGAGTGAAGATAAGGGTACATTTATAAAAGTGGCACTGTGTCTATTACATTGAAGAATGGATAATTATCTTATCTTTTGTAAAGATTTTAGTTGGGTGCCCTGTAAAAAAACATGCTAAGATTTTTCTTATGTACCCTGTATTAAATGTAGATCAACATATATTCAACACATACTTCTGACTTGAGACATTTCAGTTGCTAGTGAGGGAGTGAAATGTGGAAATCACAAGCTTATGTTTGCAAGAAGGTTGATGCAATTTAATGCAAAGTTAAAAATTATCTTACTGTCCCATTACATTTAAATTGCCCGCTCCCAAAACAAGTCAGGTGGGTTTTTTTGAAGTAAATGTTAGTAATTAATTTTGTATTGGAAGATATAAACCACGTTACATGGAGCAGATCTTTTAATGACTCAAAACATTGCAATATTCCAGTATCATTTAGAAGTTAGCATAGGAAACTATACAGTCGACCAGTTTAATTATGTTACAAAAGTTTAACTTTCTTTTTACAGCTGCTTAATTTCTAAATTGAGGGACCATTCATTTGTACTCTAATCCCTTTCTGGAACCTCTGTCTCCATCTAAAAAGGTTAATCCCAGAAATGTGAAGCCATTTTACAACTTTAATTAAATTGAAAGGTCATTCTCAAAACTGTCCCAGTTGTTAAATTCACATTATTAAAATTTGACAGTGCTATGTACCATCCATATATGCAGCAACAGGATGATACAGCCATGCTGTACATGCTCTTCCACTGAGAAACCCCGGAGGCGAGCATAGGCTTCCAGCCCCCCACCTCGACCTGCTCTGGCAAACATTTCTAGATCTTGATCATCTTTTCTCGCAGAGCAGGAGGAGACGGTTCAGGCTGACATATAAGTCAAGCAGTGGAAAATTATTGCCAAGTGTCTGTTTATAAAAATGTTTGTCTACAGGTCGCTAGCTGAAGTTGAGAAAAGTCCTTGTCACCATATTATGCTCCAGCTTTTAAGTTCACCTAAAAACTTAAAAGATCCAGGCATCTAGCAGATTGCCAGGAATTTTAGGCTTTTCAGTTAATTGGAATGAGGCACGTAACTGTTGAGTGATTTAAAAGATACTTACCAGTACCTTTGGCATTTAGGTGACCTTAAAAACGTGGGCTACAAGTGTTTCAGTTGGATATATCCTCGGAGTATTTAATGATTGCATTTTGCTCGTGGGTTTGCACTTGTCAGGCACTGTTTTACATCAGTTAAGTTCACAGTTTACAAGTTTAAAGCTCCTCACATGAAAGCCCTTTTTTTAAAAAAAAAATAATCTGTTCTTCCTTTTCAAACACCACAACAATTCAAAACAGTTCTGGAGTGAAATTGTTGGATAGTGATCTGTCACTAGTTACTGACTTCTACAGGGCTGATCACTAGAATACTTGTTGGATGTGAATGGAGAATAACCTTTCTGATTAAAATGGACAGACTTGGACATAAGCACCTCAGTCGAGTTATCTTTCTTCGTGGAAGTTGCCATGAATTAGACCTCAGTTAAGTAGAGAAAAGCCCCTAAAAGATAAAAATACAAGCTGTTACATAACATTCCATAGCATGCAATGTAGAATGCTAATTTCATCAAAAACTCTGACTGACAGATAGGAATGCTGAACATAGTTCACCACAGCTCACTAGCTGTCCAAAAATTTGTACATTTTGAGTGGCAATTTTCCACTCCATAGGAAAAAACAGCTAACTATAATGAATCCAGAGGAATGTTTCTTTAAAGTCTAATATGCAAAATTCAGTAACACTTATTGACATCCTTGCAGTGTAGGTCCTTGATAAGAAAACGAATTTTCAGGCACAATTTTAATGTTTAAAATATTTCTGTTCTAGTAGGTTAAATTCAGCTCATGAATTCTTATAGACATGTATGTGCATTACAGCTGCAGTTAAAGCTCAGTCTTGCTAAAGAATAGTACCAAATTTGTGATAAATACTAAACCAGCGTAATCTATTAAGAATTACAAAACAATTTGTAAATCAAGAAGGATAAGTAGGTAGTTCATGGTTGAATCCCACCCATGAAAAACTAAATTTGTACCCAGAGGTGATTACAAGTGCAGCGGCATGACTTGTTTAGAGTGCATTGAAGCATCTAAGTCTTGGACACACAGAACCATAGGGAATTAAGCTTAAACAGTCTTTTGCTACCTTAATTAGAATTGATTATAATAACAAAGTTGAATGCTGAATTTTCTTGATCTCTCAAGAGTATCAAAAATGGCACAATACTTACTTCACTAGACTTGTTTTTCCTATACATAACTCTTAGTAATAATGTTGCTTATCTACAGATAATGTGGAACTGATAAAAGAATGAGGAAATATCTCAACTTCTTCTGGATGTATATAAGTTTAAATTTTGAGAGAGTGCTATTTTCTGGATATATTTTACTTTATTTTACTGTGAAATTGTTTACTTCAAGGAGTATTTCATAGCTGGGTTTTTGGAAATGATCCCTTGACTTTGTTTAGAAAAGAGGTCTTGCGGTCACTCTCGTAGCAAGTGTCATATATTAGTGGCTCAATGGTACATTGGTTTTTTTATTTATATGGGAAAGGCATCGGTATCAACTAGTTAGAAGATTTATGTTGTAACTGTAATAGTATAGCAGGAGATAACGTGGCATGATACAAACGCAGCCCTGTAGTATCAAAAAATACCTCCAAATTCTCAGGTTCCAAAGTTTAGCGTATGTACTTCTGATGTCTCAGGAAGAAAAGAGGCTGGGTGGGGACAGGAGGGGTGCCTAGGAGCTGGAAGGGAGGAGAACATGCCTGGCTGGAAATGAAAAGCAAAACAAATGTCAACTTTTGTCAAAACAGAAGTTAAGAGTGTGAAACTGGGCAGCACAGTGTTTTAGCTGTAGGTGGGATTAGACAATAGAACTGCTTTGGGGTGTTACCACCCTGGGAAAGAAAATGTGTGGGTGTAGAGACCTGCTGGTCTCTTCTAATGTGGTCTGACTCTACTCAAACCAGAATGCCCACCCTGCAAAAGGCACAATTATAAAATATCTGAACGTTTTTTATCTAATAATAAAAGCTTAGTAATTAGATTATTTGCTTCACTATATTGCACTTTTATTGAACGTTCTCTGAAAAAAGCAAAGAGATTTGCCATGCGAGAATGCTTACCTTGGAGGTCACTGGGACTGCTTGTATATTCTAGTGTTTGCAGGCTCAGGCTGTGTTTTTGCAGAATGTTTTGAAAGACAGAAGAATATTACCCCACTTCCGTGGTTTTAAAAATAAATGTGAAGCCCTTAGTTACAAAAATTACCAATCTTAGAAATTGTGTTTCATTATTCCTTTTGAAAATTAAACTACAGCCTGCAGTGACATTAGCTGGTCTGTTTCACTCCATTGATGTTTGTATTAATATATTAAACCACCCATGTTAATCCCCAGTAACACAACCCAAACCACATGATTGTGTATTTTTATCTGAGTAGTCTGAATGTCAAACTGAGAGCTTTCATTATGATAAAATTACATTCCTGTTTACCTGAAATTTAAAAAGACAGTGTGTTAGGACTTCCACAGTGTTAATACTGCTCTCACAAGTCAGTGGTTACTCAGTCTGGTACTTCAATAATGACCCAAAACACATACATAGGATGCAGTAGCCCCTGTGCAGATGACCGTGGAAGACATGGAAATCACACATAGGTTGGATTGGCCCTCTACAGAAGAGCTGGATTTCAACCTTTTGAAATGTAAGCGAATAGATTCACGAGTGTGGGTTTTTTTCAGTGGAAAAATTACTAAAGCAGACAACCAGTACGTCTAAAATTTGATGGTTACATTTATAAATATTTAGGGCGAGTTCTGCTCATTCATGCGTATAATCAGTGACTATTCCTGCAAGTGAAGAAAGCAGACCTAAGTGTAGTGTCTGAAGTGGAATTTTTTTTTTAATGAATGACCAATTTTGTCTCAGCTCCTATTTCAGTGTGTCATTTATCTTGATTAAGTAGTAAATCTCTTCCACCTTGTTATTTAGAAATCTAATTCTGATTTCATCTTTACAATATTTAAAGTATCCTACTAAGCATGATGTTTTTGTGGGAATTTGCAGAAGTTCAATAGCACTCATTATTTGTTTGCAACAGAAATAGACTCATTTATTAAAAGCTAACAAGTTTGAAATGTAAAGATGTTTCATTATTGTGCTTTCCTGACAGAACGTGTAATCCTTGTGTAATTTATGTCCTCAGAATAACACCTGTATGTACGTTCTTTCATATTTAATAGAATAAAACGTTGTTGTAAAAACATCTTTGAAATCATTGTTTATTGCTTGCCTATGCAACCTCGTGGTGTGAAATGGCTTTATTGTAAACTGCTCCCTATACTTAGGAGTCAACCAAAATCTCAGTGATGCTGGGGGAAACAGTCAATACTGATTTTGAAGTTTAATACTCTTCATATTTGTATTTTGTGTGAAAAGTTTCAGTGAGGAAGCAGTGCATTAAAAAGTCTGAGGTTGTATCTATAGAACTGTAAATTTCTTTAAAAGAAGTATTGTTCATACACCATCTGCTTTGGCCAAAGGTTGCGTTTATTCAGAGGCTTAGCCAGGGCTGAGAGAACCAGTTGCGATATGCTAGCTTGAGCTTCCCAGTCCTTAAAAATGGGAAAATGTTTCTATTGCATTAAAGGGGAATGGAGTAATTTCACAACAGGCTGAAAATGATATTTCAAAATAAAATGTGCGTTAGTTGAGCTGGTTATATTAAGACACACTTTGTATGTGGCGTGATGCTATTACTGTGAATGATGCACATACCACTGCGTAAACAGAATGTGTATGAGCTGGGAAATGGCTCTGACTGTAGTTGAAGGCCTGTATGCAGGGGTGTATGCTTAGGGAGAACCTTCTTGGCCTGGCTTTACCCAGTGAAATGAGTGAAATTCTGGCCTCACTGAAATCCTCTCTGTACAGTTGTTCTTCCAGCGCTTCAAACGCAAACCAGTAATGCTGCGCGGCAGAGGTTTGGCAGGGAGGTTCAGCCATAGTCCGTGTTCCATCGAGTACAGGAATGTAACATACTCTGAAGGGAAGAGGGCATCACATGCATATATGTATGTGCATATATACGTCTATGCATCTGCTGTGTGTATA
>JAVJGJ010000037.1:76187503-76214174 GCA_035590215.1 Microhierax caerulescens | reverse complement strand
GGCGGACAAGGCCGCAGCCGTGTCCCGGAGCACCGGGGCATTTCACGGTCGAGTTGTCACCTGAAAAATGCCACCAGCGCTCCGCCATGCCGCTTGGTGTTCACCGGTGCGGAACTTCAGCGATCTCCCGCTCTTATTAGATGCCTTTTTGGTGAATTTTTGGCCGCCACACAGTTTGCTTTATTACCCTGCAAATGTGCTGCTATTAAAAAGGAGGGAAAAAAAAAACCCCAACAAAACCAAAAAAACCCCAACCCTCACCTTTTCAACGTTTGATGTGTGTTTTATTAATTCCCTCGGCCCCATTCATTTGCTAGACATTCTTCTTCTTTGATCTGTTGGTAATGGTGTTCATTTAGGAGAGGTATTCATCTGAGCAGGCTTCAATATTCTATCACAGAATTTGAATAAATATAATTATTTCTTATTTTCTAACATGGACTAGCCGAGGGCTTTAGAAGTAGAAAAGCATGAGAAAAATTGAATTTGTAGGCTTCCTTTAATAGGAGAGCTTTACAGTGCAGTCAATAAATCCGGGCTTTTTAATGAAATGTTCATAAAGCTACAATTAGGGCCTCTGCTGACTTCATTTTTGAATTAAAAATTAATTTTTTGGTGGACCTTCCAATGTTACATTTTTTGTTGCCAAGTTGCTGGCTTTGTTGATGATTAATTTTTGTGTGAACTCTACCTTTCCTGAGTGGATACGTAATACCTATTTAAAACACAGCCTGTGTTCATCAGTCAACAGATTTTTGGCAATGAGGTATTCCCATTTTTTAGTAGCAGTGGAAATAAAAAAACCCAAAAGTATTTTTTAAACACAAATAAGCAAAAATAATTCCAACACTTTTTTGGGGAGGGGGTGCGTGGTCCTGCTTTTATGATTTTTAGCCATGCTTACCCCCTAGGGGACCTGGTGGCAGAGGAGGAATGGTGTGGCTGGTTAGTGCCATGTTCTCTCCCAGGCTCTGCCTAGCAAAAGGGGGGTACGCTGGGGGGTGGGGTGGGGGTGGGGATGGGGGGTGTCTGCTGCCTGGAGCTGGGACCTGACTCCTCCCTGCCCCTGGAGGGGTGCAGGTGGGCCACAGCCCTCGCACTAACACCTTGGGATAATTTTTCCTTTGTGAGAACATGTGCCTGAGTCATTTGGTTAACAAGCAGTGGACTGTACTAATTAAGCAGTGATTAATACAATGCACAGGATTAATTTTTACTTCTCTCCCTTCCCCTCACCCTGCTCTTACGCTCATCTTACCCCTGCTTTTTTTTTTTTTTTCCCCTTCTGTCTTTTCCAGTTTGTCTGCAATGCTTATACTTTTTTTTTTTTTTTTCTTCTACACCTGAAACTCCATTGGGCCATTCACAGTGTTAAGTTCACTGGTTTCCCTTCGCATTCAGGATCTCCTTGTCCGAAAAGCAATGCAGAAAGCACCTCCCAGTGCCATTCATATACAGTGTATCACGTGTCTTGTCCCAGTATCCTCCCATGAGGCAGAAACTATGTTTCTCATGTTAGGTGTGGTGCTGCATGTGCTAAACAAATCACACTCTAGAGACAGGGGAAACTACCGAGAAATCACGGCCGCTAGTTCGTAGTTCTCTCCCACCCCCTTAACTGCAGAACTCCCATCAAAAGTCAGTATTTCTGTGCATCCAGAGCCGCCAGGACCAGACCATCAAAACCAGATCACCCTCAGCTCCTTGAGTATTTATGGCATCAGAGGGGTGAACTCACCCGCGTCTCAAGGCAGAATGCATTTATCGCTACTTTTTCCTGGATTTTGTTCACCCCCAAAAAAAAAAATACCCCACCCACATTAGCAGACCTATGTTGCTAACTACTTCCTGCTTCTGTTGTTTAGTGTTTTGTAGCTACCACGGCTGGCCAACAAACTGTAAATCTTGCCTGGTGCTTTTTTAACAAAGGAAAAAAATAGAATTATTCGTGTTGACTTCTGGTCATCGTGTATCATTCTTGATTCGAGGGAGGGCAGAGGAAGGCGTACTGCCTATCTGTTGCTTGCCGATCCTCCAGGAAGGCAGTGTTAGCTAGCAGTCGGCAGAGGGCAATAGGGAAATACAGTTTGTGATACCTACAGGATTTGAAGCACCGATTATGTGTTTACAGAAAAGAAAAAGACGAGAAGAAGAGCCAGGAGGATAGGTTGTTCAGTTTACTACTGGAGACCTGACTGTGACAGACCACCAAGAAAGCAAAATTTTCAAAGAGAGCGAAGAAGACCTTCTGCAGCATCTGCGAGTCTCTCCCTTTTTTCTTCAGAGTTGCGTAGGATAACTTAGCCAGAACTTATTGATGACTGCATGTTCGGTGGACTCGGGAATGGGCTGGGAGATGCAGAAAGGCACTCTTTGGAAGGAACACAAGAGGAGGCATTTCAAAGATCCTGCAGGTGACTGAGGTGAGCAAACTCGGAGCTTCTCTTTCAGGTGAGATAATAGGTGTGCAGTCAGCTGTATGAAAGTCACGAGCAAAAGGAGTGATTGAAATTATATGAGAATTTTGCTTTTTCAGGCATGCTGGTGCAAGACTAATTTTATTGTGGGGGAAAAAAAAAAGATAGTGATGCTACAGGGATAAGCATTTCCAAGCATATGTTATTTTGGAGACATGCTAAAACCAGTAACTTGTTTTATGTGTAATAATTTATATTAGAACTGCTTGAAACATGCTCATTATTTCACAAGGCTTGTGTGCTATAGTTCCTAGACTGTAGTTTACAAAGAAATATATAAAGAAGATGTGACTATTGTTCCTTTTAGAGGGGATTTTGCTAAGCTTTTGGACAAATGTGACTTGCAGGTTTGGAGAAATGTATTAAGAGATTTTGGATGCGTGGTGGGGATGCCCCCAGATTCTTCAAAGGCTTTATTATCAGAAAGATACTGAGAAGTGATAAGGAGGAATATAGCAATAACAAAAGAAGTTAAGCCACAGAAATCAAGGGGCTGGCAGAGGGTTGGGAAAGCAGAAGAAAAACAAGAGACTAAGTTAGGAAATAAGCATATGAAACACTTTCCTGTTGCCAAGATCTCAGCTGGTGTCACCATAACACTTGGAAAATACCCTCGGGATGCTGGGAACCATTAAAGCAGTACAGATTATCAGAGGATAAACTTCCACTTCAGCTGGTACCAGAAGTGACCAATAAGAAACGTTTGGGAAATGAAAGATGAAGAATTGAAGCACTGACATTCTGGGGATATCACAGCAAGTGCAAGGGTATCTAGAGGTCAGTCAGACAGTACCCATCTGAAACAAGCCAAGCTGATAAATAAAAGGAATAAATCCTATATTAAAAATGCATTCAGCTTTGAAGAGCTAATTAAAGGAAAAGTTATCTAGCATTCCTCCTGACCCTGGATTTATTTTGTAAGTGGTATGATAGGTAAGGCTACGGCACAGTGATTTTTCTGTGCTTTGAGTGCCAAAATATGTAAAAGATTAATATGATAGTTGTCTGTTTATACATTGTTTAGAACACAGCTTCCTTGCAGTATGTACCCGAGTGAAGTGAAAAATAACATATATAAAGCATGTCACTTTTCCATGAGTTGCCAACATCCATCTGACAGGGAAGGGACTCAATGAATTTAAGAGTCCCCTTGATCTTGAAAGCTACAAGTTCCAGTCTCTAATTTTTTCTTCTTTGCATTCCATTTCCACTGCTCTAGATCTTCTTGTATTCCTGCAAATCCATTCTCTCAAAAGATAATACAAATTAAAGATGATATTGAACAAAAACCTCAGAGAGAAACATACCTGCAGTTTAAGGAAACCCATACTTGTGTACCAACTGTTTTTTAAAGCAGTCTGTGGTATGAATTATTAGTTCTTTATTTAAAATGTGAAGCTCTAGGGCAATAAACATTCTCTTACAGCCCACACCTATTTTCAGTGAAATTAGTGTGATTGCTTGTTGGTGTTTGCTGGAGTTTTCTCTCTTGATGATGATGATGACATGGGTCATCTCTCTACAGGTATAATCAAAGGGATTCTTGTACTGGGCAGCCATGCAGGTCACTGGCTGGCAGATGGGAGCTACCGCTTGTTCAAGTCCAGGCTTTGCTTTGCCTCTGTGTTACTTTGTGGTACATTAGGGCTTTTTATGGTCAGATTATGAAGTGGCCAGCCTGGCATCTTGCCCACACTACAGGCTAGACTTTGACTGGCAGGCTGCAGATATACAAAGAGGCCCTCCTTGCACAGAAGTTACGGGAAAGGCCATCATCTGGTTGCAGTGTCCTTCCTTCAGTACGTAAGACAAATACTCCTATGCCAGTTCTGGATATGAGTCCTTGTCACCTTGAGTCACAAGAAACTATTCCTTCATTTTCACTTATGAAACCGTTGTCTAAAAATGTTTAAATCTCAAGCTGCAGCTCCACCTGTGAAAAAGACACTGCTAATTAACGTGTTAATTGTCATGTAAACCTCTTTGCTTAATGAGATGTGAAATAGCCCCTACTGCTAGATACATCAGTGTGCACAGGAGTTTGTCCCAAGAGCTCCGGGTCATTTATTGCTGTGCTGCAGCACAGCAATATTTAAACCTCTTGCCAAAATAGGAACATTTTACTTTCTGATGAGTCATCTGGATTTCACTCAGATCTCTTAAGGTTCCCCCACCCTGTTCTTTGCTGTATAGTTTGGGCCCTGCCCTAGAGGCCTTGTTTTCACAGCCGAGAGATGGGGTGGAACCCTTTTCAGCATCTGTCGGCTCCTTAGCTTGGAGGGGACTGCTAATGAATGATACGGAACATTTTCTCGGTCACCGGAGCTGAACGTGCGGCATTCCTAGGCTTCTCTGGCTTGGAGTGTGGCAGAGCAGTGCTGGCAACAGAGCCGGAGTTTGCCACATGCTGTGCTAAACATCACCTGCATCAAGAAAGAAAAGGAACTAGGTCAACCAAAGGAGACAGCTGTAGATTTTGTTTTCCACATTGGTCATATTCGCTTATGAACAACACAAAAGAGCTATATGTTTCAGGGAAACATTTCTTGCTGGGTTTTTTTTTTTGTTTGTTTGTTTTTTTTTCCCCTTCTGGTGCCAAACAGGCATAGGGGAAGTATTCATCTTTTATTTCTTTTTGTTTTAAATGATTTTCTTTTCCTTTTAATACCGAGCAACCCATTCTAAGGTGGCATTGGTCTGAGCATGAGGTTGGACTAGATGACCTCCAAAGGTTTCTTTCCAACCTTACCCTGTAATTTTCAACACTATTGCTGTAATTTTGGATTCTTCCTGACTCCAAATTACCTGGGAGAGGAAAAAACCCACAACTATTTTAAGATAATTCTCTCTTCCCACTAAGTTATTATTTTAATTTATTTGAAAATGGACCAGAGAGAATAAAAAACCAGGTAATTCCAATAAATAGCTGTGTCATGGAATAGTTCTTTGCAATTGTTGTGTTTTGTGGATTTGGATAAAACGCTTTGTCTATCATGTTCAGATAGCCTAACAGAATTGCTATTATGGAGAAATTTAGTCAGCTGAGGACTAAACTGTTTGGGGGCTGTACCTCCTGCTGCAGTCAAAAAGTGGCTTCTCATACCTGTTTATAGTATCCAAAGTTGGTCTCATGTCTGAGAAGCTGGCATCATTGCTGATTCTTCCAGTTTTATGCTTCATGACTTAGATGGCAAGAAGGGGCGGAATATTTACTGCTAAAGTATGTGAAATAATACGAACTTGAAAGCTTCATATCAGCTTTTCAGTGATCAATTTTGGCTAAATTCATTCAAAAGTTAACTGTTTGCCCAGCTGACATCCTTAATTCATCACCTTTGATGAGACAGAGATCAGTTTACAACCACTAAACAAACATATCTTCCATTACCTTTGATTATAAAGCCTGATAAAGTGTGCAGAAGATCTGCATCTTTAAAGATGACAGTGACAGATATAATTTAGACAGAAGAGAGGTAACAGAATCAGACCAATGCTTAGAGTGAACTTTCGGCCAGAGTTTCAAAGTCAAATATGGGCGGGTGGTGCAGTGCTTCAAAACTGCTGTTGAGGCACAGTGGTAGCACTGCACATTGTACCTGCACAGGGAGGAGAGCACTTGAGTCTTCATTGCTGATAATGTGGCATTGTCACCAAAACTTATTCCTCTTTTAAAGGGAAAGTTGAAACAGAGAGGATGTAACTACTTTGTCAGTGTGAAGCAGATACAGAGTAAAGAGAAAAAACTCTACAAGTAGACAGTAATTTAATTAAACTGCAGTATTATTGCCTTCACTAGTAGTGGAAAACAGGAAACTTCTTCAGTGAGGGTTCTATTATAGCTGCATAATTCCCTAATACTGAAAGGAGATAGCCTTTCTAAAGTTTGCCTGCACGCAAGGCCCTCTGCTTTCCTGCACTCCTCAGAGGTTTTGTACAGAAAACAAAACAGCAAGGGGTAGATGATTCAACAGAATACTTGTTTTCCAACCCCCCAGAGGTCTCTCTGCTTAAGCATCCCAAGGCAGAAAAAGCTGAAAATAGTTATATGCACATACGTTAAACAAGCATCATCAGAGTTGCTGATAACTTGCTACTTATTTGAAGTGTGAGGAGGGGCTGGTGCTATCTCCAGACTTTTCCCAGAAGGCCCATAGCCATATGTTTTTATGTATTTTTTCATTATTATTAGATAATGCTAACAGTTAGCATCAGTCTCCTGAAAGGTTATTTTGGCCCTCAATGAGGAAAAGACTTGTTTTCTCTCTTCAGAAAAGTGATTTTAAAGTGGTCAGACTGATGGCATGGCAGACATAACAAAGTTTGTCAATTCACAATCAGTTTGTACAAATGAAATATTTTTTTTGCCTTACTGTGTCCTTAAGCAACGTTTTCCTGATGAAAATATTTGTGATTTGGTTTTTTTTTATTATTATTAATCTCACCCTTCCTCCTAAGCCAATCTGAGATCTCTGCATCCCTTAGCACTGTTTAGAAGAAAAGATTTGGTTATCATAAGGGCGTGGGTGAAAGACAAGACAGTGGAAAGCTTGAAAGAGTAAAGGTCCAGATAGAGATGTACTGGCAGTTCTGTGAAGAGCTTGTCACAGTGCCTGTTGGCTCTCTACCTCTGTTTCATTTGCTCTGCTGGTTAATCATTTGCTTGAGTGCTCAAGTACCATGGTGATGGACACACTACCAGTGCTATGGATCCAGCATGCTGCATATTCATTAAAACATTATTTTTGAAAGGAAACACAAAATAAATACAACTTTTGAAAATGCTCAGCATACCTAACACTGCCGTTTACTTTCCTCTCTAACAGTACAAATTAGCATGGTAGGATACAGTTGTCTTCCTACCACTTTAAGTTTTCATTTTGCTGTTGATATCCACAGCTTTCTCACAAAAATATAAGGGGTTTGAAAGGCTTCAAACTTCTTCCATATGTTGAGTATAGCACGTTTGTGCATTGGCCTTTCTGTGCAGCTGTTGAGATGTTTCTTCCATTGTCATCAATATTAAAATCAGGGAGAGGGCCTTGGAATATAAGCCAAAGGCATCCTTGGTCTACTAAGCCTTAACATTTTGCTAGTGTGACCTTTGTGAAACTAGGGGTATAAAGTGCAACTTTGAAAATCCTGGCCTGCAACTAACTGCTGGAATGCCAGCTGGCAAGCTATTCTTCTTTCTTCTCCAAATATGAAGCCTTCTGCCTGAGTAGCTCCAATGCAGCATCTCTTCTGCAGCATCACATGTTGAGGTCTGATCCTCACACAGACCTCTGTCACCGTTTTTATTTTTTATAGTACAGTGCTATTTAAATCTCTGTCTGAACATGTATGGTGGCTGCCGGTGGCAAGTTAGAACTGAGCAATAGTTTCCCACAGAGGGCATTACTGTGCTAGCATGTCTCCAAGATAACTGCACAGAATGTAGAAACAAACGTTATTACCTCTTTGTCGTGTGTACTTTACGAGTTTGCTCCTGGTTTTGGTATCTTGAATTGCTTCACAACACTGCTCTCTGAACACTGGTGCCTGGAGCAGACTGAACTAGCATACAGGCAGTCAATGAACCCCCAGCACATGAAGTGCCCAGGAGGCAAACTAAACCACAGAGGAGGGAATCAGACAGAGCTAGATGTAAGGTATGCATCCACTGGAGCTGGGTAATTGTTCCTGTAACTCTGCTGATCATAAAAGCTTGCTTTAACTGTTGCCACAGCCCTCAGGAAATGGAAAAGACATCCTTTCCCTCTTACATTTCCCTCACATGATAAAAAAGTACCAAATAGTTTTTTCAGGCCTATCTTACCATCTGCTCAGACAGTAATTAGCTCACCAATTGGTGTGGGCTGAGTTCCATTAATATATGGTAAAAGCATGCAGAAAAACTCAAAGATGAAACAGTGATGCAGGGATGCTCTTTACATCTCCCTGGCATGAGGTAGGAAGGGCCTGTGATGCACTGCTTCCCAGAAGCTGGAGACACTTACAAGCAATGTGAAGAAAAAACAATGCCACTTGAATCTCCCATATTACAGATATGTACCACCACCCCCGCCCCCCCAAAAAAAAAAAAAAAAAAAGTATAGTAAACCCACTAAATATGGCAATCCTGTTATTTTGTTATGATTATTGTTATTATTATTATAATGATAATAATGTTATCATTACTGAGCAAAGAGTGAGTGAAGTTTCTGGGACTTGTGGGCCAGGACAGTGGTCTCCTCCCTAACCTGCTTCTTGTAAGATCTCAGCTGGTGTTGTTGCAGGGGTGGTAGGAGGGAAGGCAGGACTTACCCTTTAAGGATTTAATTTGGAAGGCAGTGGAAGTGGGATCCCCTCCTCTCTATCCTTCTGCAGTATGGGCCTTTCCACCTTGGCCCCATCTGGTCCTTGAACTCTCTAGAATCCACAGATCCTTGTAAAACATACAGGTACAGCAACTCTGCTCTGCTCTGGTGTTTGACTGGGGAGAAAGAACAGCCCCTGAGGAAAGGGGAAAAGGAGTGCTGCTTGCCTCCTGTGCCTCTCCTAACTCCATGAGCCAAGGCAGGGAGAGTCACACCCCTCTCCCAGGTGGAAGTCAACCCACACTGCAAAGGAAGGCACCAAACAGGGTGCAGGCTGGTATCGTGGGGTATCAAACCTTAACAGCCCTGGTGCCTGTAGTACAACGGCAAAACTGGGCTGTGGCACCAGAGTATGGACTGCTACTACTGACATGGCAAACATCTACATGCGAATTCTACAAGTTGTCCCATAAAATGCTTTTGTTGCTGTGATGTTGCCAGTCATGCAAGCAACCACTCCTGCCAACCATTTCCTCTTTTTTCATTAATCTGCAGTAATTTCTTTGGTGTTCCTTTGCATGAAATCTGAGGGGTATTCACAGCTACAGTTCAATTAACTCTCTCATCCTTCCTTTCCCAAGGGTGTTCTGTTTTTGAGAACCACCCTAGGAACACGTACGAGTTGAGCATAGATAGAGGCATCTCCTACCAGCAGATCTGTGGGCTTGTTTTTTTCCATGGACTGTTTTCTGAACCTTGGCAAGCATTTGGAATCTTTCCTGGATGAGCAGTTCTGGATTATTCACCAATTTTTTGTGAGCTGAAGTGAAAATAAACATGAGCTAAGGACTCTGAGCTCAAACTCAAACCCAGGCTTTCCTAATGTGAGCCCAGAACTGAGAGTTTTAAATTAGCCCTTTATGGATTATGAACCAGTGACAGAATTAGATTTGGAATCTGAATGGCATCCAAGTTCTGTGATACTCATGTAAATGTACTAGCTTAGTGCTTGCAGTGTGTCTACAGCCTGGTATTCATTTCTAACTGGTGACATTTTCCTTTTTGGATACAGTGGGAGAAGCTGTCAGGCTTTACTGTTGGTGTTGGGTTTGGTACTTCACGATGGTAACAAAATCTGCAGATGTAGAAGCATGATAAACACTCACATATGAGGGTCAGAAACGAGTCCATTTCTAATCAATCTTAACACCTCTTGGAACAGACAGAGGAGTCTATGTAGGTTGCACAACTGCAGCCATTGACTGTTCACTTTCAGAAAAGCAGATCTGTAGTTTTCCTGTCCTCAATCACTTGGTAATTTTTGGTTTAAAACCATAGGCCCAAATCCAAACCGAGTTCAATTTTTCACAGGTATTGGGACACCTGGGATGAAAAGTATGCAAGGAAAGGAAAGCAATCACCTGGTCTAGGGCTGAAAGGATTAATGAGGAATTAAGGAGAGAAAAAAAAGGCTGCTGGAGTCGTGTTTCACTTTTCAGTCTCTTCGCTGTCTGCCAGTCCTTCACGAGTGCTAAAAATTTCATTAAAAAATTAAAAATATATTTTATGGAATAATTTAAGAAACTCAACATGCAGTACTAATGTTGGGAAATTGCAGCTCTGATTTCTGACACAATCTTATGTTTGTGACTAAGGGAAAACTTGATTATTTCAGTGGATTGCTGGAGAAGTATATGTGAATCTTACTATCCAATCTCACCTTAACTGATTGACTTGGAAACTTTCAGTTTCAAAGAAGGTAAAGGTGTCAGAGTGAGTTCATATAGAATAGATGAGTTTTCTGGAAAAAGTCTCCAATTGATAAACTTCCAGAAAAAAATCACATGACTGGAATGAGACAGAGTACTTTTGTTTTGAGCGTTTGCTGGTCTCAGTGAAGTTGATGCTACTGTGGGAACTGACTGAAGCTGAGATTAGGACTTCAGTTACAGACTGGTGTAAGTGTTGAAGATGAAGACAGTGATGGTTAAAGCTGTGTCAGTTTCTCAGCAATGAATTGATCTTCTTTTTGGCTTAAGTTCAATGCTTTTGAGTGAGAACCCTTGATTTACATTAAGTGTTTCTCAACTATTGTTGTGGGGGTATTAAGCTGATGTCTTGCTACTGTTTGTGGAGCCACCAAACAAACAAGCAAAAAGAAAAGACAAATAGAAAAACAACAAAAGAAAACCCCACAGAAAATGCTGATTTAAGTTTGGTGGCTGCTGTTGAATGTGCTTGTCCTTCCCTCCTGCAGCTGCAGAACCTACTGGCGTTGCAGGTAGATTGTCCGACAGCTCCCTTTCAGACTGTTGCCAATCCTGCATCATGGATCAGCCAACAACTGCCTCTTCAACTGTGCTTGCACCTGTTTCCTCTTGTTCAGGAATAAACAGTTTTGTCTGAAAAGAGCATTGACAAAGGCCAAAGTTGCACACCCAGCCTGGCCCAGTGATATAAAGGAAATCACATTTTCCTGGTGCTTGTAGAATGAAAGTAGCAGCTGTTACCATGGAAATAGTCAATTTATGAAAGGAGAAGTTTTGAGGATGCCGAACATCACCACTAATCTAAGAGATTGCAGTCAAGACAAAAGGTTAAAGTTGGAGATGTGCTAATTAGAAGATAGCCGGGTTTCTGATAGTGTGAGGTTGGATACAAAAGAATTCTATTTGATAAAAATACTGTTGTCCTGGCTAATCCCTTGAACCTATTATTTTGGGTACACAATACAGATTAGATTCATCCCTACTATAAATCCACTGATTTGTGTTCAGATAGGTGTAAGCTTGATGGGTATAAATAGGCACTATGTCCTGGAAAGGTTCTTTCAAATACTTCCTTAAAATGTATTTTAAGAGTTGTTTTTTCACATTCCCTTTTTTAAGATATTTTCCTGGGTTTTGTTTTGTATTTTGCAAGTACTGATGCCCTCTCTGTCCTTTTTCTATCTGCTCAACACATTTTCTGGGGTGCAGAAATTACTGTGGTTCTTCAGATTTCTCCATAAATGTGCTAAAAATGTTATCACCAAATAGAGAAAAGGCTCTGTTATTTCCACTGCACTTCCTCTGCTGATCGACTGTACCAAGACAAAGCAAATAGTACAGTAAAGTCATCATCTGCAAACAGGAATGTTTGGGCCAGATCCTCTCTACTCATACAAAGAGCCAAATCTTCACTGTCTTCAGGAGAGATGCCTCTCTCTCCACAAGTTCTGAAAATACAGCAGCATACTATGTCCATTAAATTTCTCAACTTTAGAGCACAGAAAACCCATCTGACAAACTTAATCTGAGCACCTAATATCAATTTTAAAACAATTCCACAGTTTACCCTGGATTATTTCACAGAAGTCTTAATTATTCTTAATTAAAGCTCCTGTTGATTGTATTTGTGTGAGCCCTAGCTATTCAAATAATCTTGGGCCCTACATTCTTCTTATTTATTTTCACTTAAAAGAAGCCTGCATTATATCAAAAGCCTTTATCTGTGTAATTAGTTTTACATGGATTTTGTAATGAAAACTGTATGTGAAAAATGGAAAATGGAATGGTAAATGTTGTTGGATATGTCTTCCAAAATTACACCAATAACATCAAAGCAGTAAAAATATCACCACCACACTATTCACGGAAGAGCTAAAGGACATTTTGTGACCAGTATATGCAAGCAATGGGACTGGGCCATTATAGAGGGCGTTACAGTATGTGGTACTCCCACTTGCATCTCAAGCTCCAGCTTAAAGGCTGTAATTTTGCCCTAACTCTTCTATTTGGGAAACTGTTTGAGAAACCCATAGGCTTATTGCTAGGTCCCTCCTTTACAGCCTACGTGAATGTGTGGCATGTATACTGCCTTCCTCCCCCTTCTCCCCCACCACTTTTTGCAATTTAACTTAAATAACACTTTTTCCACCTGGAGGTATTTTTCTCAAGGCATTTCTAGGCAACAGTTATATTCTTACTTAGCGCTTTTATTGTTAGACTAAACAGCTCTCTTAGTATCTTTGGATGGAGGATCTCCATTTCTTCACTCATTTTGTAAGCCATTCTTTGCACTTTTCCCCATTTGAGCTCTTCTTCCTTGAATGTATATAGGGCTTTGGGTGAAGTACAACCCACACTTTGGACATGATCACAGATGACTCCCAGGTTCTACTGAAAAACTCCATCCTTATGTCCTACAGTCTCACTTGCCTTTTTCATCATGTTACCCATTTTGTCATCC
The DNA here is from genome assembly GCA_035590215.1 of Microhierax caerulescens. Lineage (NCBI taxonomy): Eukaryota > Metazoa > Chordata > Aves > Falconiformes > Falconidae > Microhierax > Microhierax caerulescens. The sequence continues at coordinate 76,201,171 of JAVJGJ010000037.1, read as the reverse complement.
TGTCATTGACAACTACAGTCCTGACATGTCTCCACCTGGTCATCTTCCAGGTTATATTTGAATTTTCTGCAGATGATCTTGCTGTTTACCACATTTCTATGGCTCCCATTTTCAAGCTGCTGTATTTGTATAGTTCCATTGCTCTTTTGTATTGACAGTACAAGAGTGCACAGGTACTCTTCTACCTGAGTCACAGTGATCAAGAGCTGTGAAAGGGTAGCAGAAGCCCAGGATGGATCCTGAAGACCCTCACTGCTTTTTTTTGAAGCATCCCTTGTTAATGGCACCTACCTGTTACTACTTCTCCTTTAGCTGTTTTTTAACCACCAAAAAGATCTTCTCCTTAGTCCTCACATTCCTTAATACTGTCTAACATGGTGTCAATTGCATTCCTAAAGTCCTGAAAGATGATATCTATTACACTTCATCTGTTCAGAAAATCACTTACCTCATCTAAGAAAGCTATAAGGATAGTTTGTGTGGTGTCCCGTTGGTAAACTGCTCTTGCATGTTATCCCATTTTTCATTTATCTCTATCTCTGTGTCTTTATATATTGCCTCCCTCAAAATGTATTTTAAGACCTTTCATTCTAATGACGTCAAACGAAATAGCTTGCAATTTCCCAACTCTTTTCTCCTCTTATTTTTCTTCACAGATATTTTTTTTTATGTAGAGAAGCCGTATTTATTATTTTTTCAGTTTCACTCCCAACTTGATGGTGCTATTAAAAATATTTGTTGCTGCACCAACATTACACATCAGAAATTCTTAGAAGTCAGAGACAGTGATTAACCAGACTTCAAGCTTGATGCATTTAACTTTTTGAGTCGAGCTTTTGTGTTAGCGGTCGTATTTTCTATTTGCATATCTGAATTTTCATTATTCACCCTGTCTTTGTCTCTAAATTCAACTTAAACCTTCCGATTGAAGATTGTGACAAAATACTTATTCAAGGACTTTCCTTGTGTTGTCTTTAGTCTCTACTCCATCCTTCCTCCAGTGGCACAGCTTTTTTCCTTGTCTTTTTTTTATTTATACTACCAAAGAGCCTTTTACTATTTGTTTTCTTATTCTTTGCAAGATGTAACTCAGTTGGGTTCTTGGCAATTTAAACTTTATCTTTGTACTTCCTAACTTTTCAGATGGTTTTAGTTTGTGAACAGTACCTTTAGCATTGTGTGGACTCTGCTTAATTCCAGTACCTTATTTTTGACATGGTTATTCATTCAGGTTAGACCTGGGATCTCTTCTTAGAAGGTCCTGTTAGTTGCTGGCTGCGACTTTGTAAAAGCCACTAGTTCAATTTACTGTCCTTTTTCTGTGCTACAGAGTAGACATCACTTGAGAGAACTCAAATGTGTTTTCATTGTTGTTTTACAATGCTTTTCTATGCTAGTGCAATACTAAAGTTCCTGTGCTTACCTTGCTTCTCTCTTACATAAATAATCCTACTCATAATCAAAGCCATAATCAAAGCTATGAAGATAATTTGTGTGAGAAAAGGGTTGCAGATCAGGGTCTACGTTCCTTCAAGTACTTTTACAGGTGCAGCATTTGCTCTGAATAGTGGCTTTTTTAGCTGAACTGTAAAAGCTGTTTAAGAGATACATGTGCAGTATCAAAAAAAGGGCAGGATATTTTGGAAGATGAAACTGCTTGGAAACTGAAGTATGCAGGGATTTGTCCAGGTGCCCAGTATTTCTCTAATAGCCTTTTTGCCACTTGACTTGGGTTTTATTTCTGTCTTTTTAAGTATTAGATTTTCTTTTGGCACCCTGGTGATTTGCAAATGTACAAGTACTGTCGTGAGTGCTCAGGAAAACAGTTTTTTCAAAGAACTACATTCTTGCATGGAGAAAGTTTCTTTGTAACTACTTATTACTTGGAATTTTATCAGGTCTCAAAATATATCATGGTTGTGTTGCATTAACACTGGAAAAGCATATTCTGCCCCAAAGAGCTTGCAATTGAAATGCATAAAATACATTCAGAGCCAAAAGGAGCAAACATTTTTTTATGGTCACTGTGAAATGTGGGAAATAAGCCAGTGTCACCCATCTAGGGCATGACCAATAGCTGGACTCAGTCTCCTTGACTTATTAATATGCCTCTCAGTTGCAGGAAGGTTTTTCCTATTTTCATCCACTACAGACATTAATAGGAGTAGGAAATTTCAGTAGGATACTGGGAATGAAAAGAGATAAAATTTCATTTATTTTCCTACTGTTTCACTTACTTTAATAATCTGTCACTGTATGACAAAGTAGTTGGCAGAAGGAGAAAGCATGGTGTGCTCTCTTGTTCTCGACTGGTACCATTGCATTTTTTAGCCAGTCCAGTAGGGGGGTATAGATTAGCCATTGATCTGTTACAGGGAGAAGGCAGCGGATGGGTCAAAGCCTTACTTGGCTGTTAATTTACAGATTTTGAGCAACAGTGGTGAAGTGACTAAACGAAGTGGATGACAATGCAGAAAATATTTTTTGGTATATAAAAGGCTTCCTTTTAGATTGAGCCTATTCATAAATAATATTACACAAAATTCTGAAAAGCTATTAGTAAATCTCAGTACATTCAGATTTTCAGATTAGCTAGCTGGTGAGCTGCACAAACGTGACCTGAATTATGACTCTCCTGTGTTTTCTAATTGTAAATCCTTTTCCACTACAAATAAATTATGAAATACATTTAAAATAGTGAATTAATGAAAAAAAAAAAAAGTGAGTTTTGTTTTTGTTTTTTAGTCTAATGGATACAGCTGCTTTGGATGGTGTCACTTTTTGCTGTGGGAATGCAAAAAAAAAACAAACCACCTCCAAATCTCTTCTGTGTACAAATGCATCCATTTACTTCAGCAGCATATCAATGAATCTAAGTTTGACCAACAAAACCTAGCTGGAATGTCACTCCTGTGTGTTCCAGAAAGATTCAGGAGCATTAGTGAGGAATCTGTATGTGATTCAGTACTTACTGCTGTGTCAGCGTTGCAGATGGAGTGATGCACTTCACTCCTAAGAAAGAAGCAACAATATAGTTTATTGCTATAAAGTAGTGGGTTAACACAGTTCAATAGTAAATGTGACAGTGGTTTAACAAGGTTCAGTTGATAGGTACAGTTGACTATTTACTGCATAGAGGACAGGGTCAGACAGGAACTGTCAGGGAGACCTCCCATGGAGCCATGAGGTTCAGAAAGGACCCCCTTGCATTCTGAACTTCTCAGAGGGGAGCTGAGATGCAGCTGGATCCAGATGTAGTCCCAGACTTGGTCAACAGTTTATGTCTAAAGGATTGTAGTGCATGGTTAATCCTTTATATGACTTAGCTAAGATTTCAAAGGTTCAGCATGTTTATTCCTAATTCACTTGCCGAGTATCTGACATAATGAGGAATCTCTCAGCCTCCAGGAGTAACCTTGAGAGGCATCCCTACTCAAGGGGAAATCCTGTCATTCAGCCCACTGTTGTGCTGGAGCTCAACAGACCCCCTGGGGTGTTCACTATTTAAAGAGCAAGGTGATTGACTTATGATCTTATTTGCATACCAGCAAGAAAACTGGGTCACCATTCCAGACACCCCTTGACTACCATGTTGCCATCCATCTGTCAAAGTTTGGAGTAAGCTGGATGCAGCCATCACAACCCCCACTGGTGGTTATGGCTTAAGTCAGGGAGTGGGCACACAGCCACAGTCAGCTTCACAGCAAGGCAGGATCCTGGGTCATAGGAAAAAAGAGAAAACAGAATTTTGTTCTGAAGAGTGTCACCTCATGTATGTACAAAGCTATTAGTTCTCTCTCTGGCAGTGAAACAACATACTGTATTTACCAAAAGAACAGCAACAAATCTCAAAGAAGTGCTCACATAACTTTATATTAAGGAATTTCAAAGAAATTCTGATCAAGATGGTACTCAGGCTATGAATACCTACGGAATTGTCAGGTACCAGCAAAGTGTTGTAAAGAGCACTAAAATAGGGTTTCTGTTGGTACCAGTGTTGCATTTACTCACCCAACAATTCTTGTGCTCAGTAATTAATCTCCAATAAAAAAAAAAGTTCTAAGTGAATTTACCACTGGTAATGTTTTTTCCCCAGTCTCAGTTCTAAAAGAGCCAACACAAATCTTTGTTTTGTTCTCTTGTTCTGATAGGTTTTTTTTCAGGGAAGAAGTAGGTATTCAAACAACTAGAAACTTTGCCATCAAGAATGTGGAGGGAATAGGTAAACCAGGGATGATAGATAACGGTAATGGAAAGCTGCCCTTTCCAGTGTATGTGCTGGCTTTCTGAACAAGATTTTCAGGGAATAGGATCTTAAGCCTTAAGATTTGAACTCCTGCATGAACTTTTCAAAAACACAGTTCTACTACAGCAAGGATACTCCCTCTGTTACCAGCCTATTAGTGTGATGGGTGTTGATTTCAAATCCAGAGAGACAAAAATAACAAGTTTAATTTTCAGATGTTTAAAATGTACAGATCACTAGTTGAAAAAGCATGTAATTTCTTTTAATGCATATTTGCTAAAAATAGTGCATATTTTTGACTTGGCTTACATGTCTACATTGATTTTTCTTAGCTGTGGAGAAAGAGCTGCAATACAAATAATGTGGCATAGGCATTTACTCAGCAGTCTGTCCAAACAAACTGACCTGATTAAGGTGAAAATTTTTCATTGCATCAGTTTCCCATTGGTGAATTAGGAGATTCGTAGTGAAAGGCATGGGGTTTTTGCAGGTTTATCGTATTAAAAACAAAACCACCATAAGATCTGAATATTCAACCACAAAATCATATTATTTTTAATTCCAAAATGGCTCCATAATACCTTCTGAGTATTACAATTTAGATGTTTCTTGCCCTGTTCTACTTGGGGGCCTGTTTTCCTGTCTGGACTTAACCTTCCATGACATGCCACTATCTCTGCTTCACGGCTATGGACATAGCCTATTCTCTGATGAATTGAGGGAAATGCAATCTAATAATGTAGCTACACAAGGGAATGAGAATATGAGTCACTCAAACTTCAATATCTGTGAGTGCCAGAATCTTGTATTTAAAGCTTCCTTGGAAAATTGAATTTTTCACTGCAAAGGAAAAAAACCCACAAATATTTTTAATTATCTCTAGACACCTAGTTCTCATTTACTATTGAATACATATGGTGACTTCAGTAAAATTAGTTCATAGGAAATGAGCTTAGAAATTGAGTTGTGCCAAAAACTAGTGTTGCATGTGAAAGGCTCAGTCTGAATTTATATACAAATGACTTTATCTGGTAGGCAGAAGAGAGGGCTGTTGGTGAGTTAAGAGTGTGCTGGGTATTGGTATTCTTCAGCCATACTCCATGTGTATGGAGAACTTTTTTGTCAATGCCTCTATTAATCCTTTCCCTCGTTTTATAACAGTTGAGACAAAAAGCATTTTTTACACGTGTTGTGCATGTGGTATGGCCCACATAACTGAAATCCATCTGTGAACTATGGTGTCAAAGTGACATCAATTTCTGTCTAGAATAGGTATCTTTAAGCACTGAACAACAACCAGAAGTTGTATTTCAAAGCCTTGAAACCAGCTGCCAGTCCGAAAGCTCTCCAGTTTGGATAGAATGCTCTCAGCTTGGATTGCTTAATCAATGCTCTATTTTCACTTAATTGGTAAAAAATAATATAAAAGTAAAACTTCTCTATTAACAAATTGTCATTTCGAAGCTGACTGCAGAGGTCTGTGCAGTCATGTCTACTGAGCTGCTAAATCTTTATGCCTCCTCCTCTTTAGAGAGTCGTTAAGCTTTAGAAGCATTAGCCTCTACAGGGCTGATCAGGATGGCTTGTTTTAAAACATGTCAAAACTGTTGGGCAGCAGCTTGTTAAAAACTTCCACGTTACAGATCTTTCTGATTGACTGGGCATAAATTAGTCCCAGTTCTGTTATTATTTTTAACACGAGTTGCAAAGATACTTGCACATCTTAATTGAGCCTTTAGGCTGGCGTCAGCACAGGTATTTTAGTTCCTATGATCTCTTCCAGTTTTTATAAACCCAAAATCTTTTATATGGCCTGTCTATTAATTAGAAATCTGAGTAACTCTTATTCAGTGCAGCTACAAGACTGTCAAGAAACTGATTTTCAGAAAGGCTGTTTGCCCGTGTATTCATTGGCTTTAGCTCAAGTCAACAGTGTAACCGCTCCTAAAGCTCGGATTCGTACAGGGTACACCACAGCTCTGCAGTTAACTGATAGCTCTGCAAGATACTGTTAAGTACAAGCCACCTCTGCAGACCAACACTTCAGATCAAACAGGTTTGCCAGCGGTTGATGTCCACATGCAGAGCAAATGGCGAGTGTGCACACGCTTATGCCCACCACGGCTTCCATCAGGCGACCTTCAGCGCATCCCAGTTGCACCCTGCTCTTTGATCTGCTTTAAGATAGTGACCTAGGACTTGGAGGGGGAAGGAAGTGATGCACGTTTCAGCTGGCATAGCCTCTGGCAAAGGTGCAGGTCGGGGGTAGCCTGTTGAAAACCTCTGTGCCGGAATTCATTTGAGCTTGTCCCTTTGCTGAGTACAAGTGGGGTGGGAGATGGAGGACAGGGGAGCAACCATCATCCTTCCCCCTCCTTGTATTTCAGAGGGATTTGTTCCTGTCAGGGGAAAGGAGGGAACAGCCCCTGCCCACAGGAAGAGCTTTTTGCTTTCTCCCTTCGCATGCACCATGTGCGGGTGTGAGCTATGTCTTTCCTCTCATCCCCTCCATTATACCACAAAGACAGACTCTCCTCTTTTCCTGTAATTTGGTTTTCAGAGCTCAACAGCAAAGGTGCAGGCCCACATTCTGCTAGAATATGACTTGACATTTTGTTAGTGCCAGAAAGAATTGGACTCCAGTACGCAAAACCAGATGTTAGGTCTTTTTCTGAAGACTACACTCCAAGATAAATCATTTTGTTGTCTGACCAATTCATAGGGAAGAATTACACTCTGTTTCTTGTCTTGTATGCTATAAATACAATTTGAGCATATTATATTGATTATACTTTGAACTTAAAGTATTTCCTGCAATTTTCAGGAAAACTTCATTTAAAAAAGCAATAAGCTACTTGACCATTATGTAGAAATGATTTAGCAATTTATTTTTACTAATGGAGAAATTTCAAAGAAAAAAAATGCATGGCCTTCTGGAACAATTTATAAGGAAGAGAAATTAGGAGGAAAATCATCAGATTAATTACATCACATAATTCACCCCATTCTAGTTTGAGACTTTCAGATTTTTAGCATTTTTTAATTTGATTTGCAGGTCATGATCTTCTGCCAGAATAAATAAATCTTAGAAAGTGCCAAGACTGCTCAGCCATTTGCTGTGATATCACTCCCACATGAGGAAGCTGTATCATCATCTTTCTTCAAGTAGCTTCTCTCTTGTGGTAAGTTTTTCAGAGATACAGTCTTCTTCTGAACCAGGAGTTTTATGAAGAGGGAGTGAGATGGGTTCTGAGAAATCCAGTTCTGGTCCTAGCTTTTGTTGGCAAAACTGGAAGCTATAGTCAGTAAACCTAGTTGTACTCACGTTGAACACACGTGAGGTTTGGTAAGGCTGTGGAGTATGGTAAATACCACAGGACTAAATTACAGGTGTTGCTAAGGGTAGTTCATATTTCCTTCATCCCCATGAAGTAGACCACATTTGCACAATGTATAAAATTTCTTTATTTGTCTCATTATCTGAAATTATTTTTTAAAATACTGACTGACATATGTATTTGCAACTTATGACTTTCAAAGTGATGTCAGTCCCTCTAAATAATTAAAAAAAGAGCCTCTCATCCAATATTAAAACCAAAAAAACTAAAATCCATTTATAATTCTGACAACTAACCTTTGGAATGGAGACCTAATTAGTTCTTATTGAGCTTGGTCCAAAGATCATTGAAGTAATTTGGAGTCTTTCCATTAAAGTTAATTGACTTTAAAGCAAAGTTCTTTCTCAGATACACTGGTTTAGCCATATAGGGTAGCAGTCACCCTGTCACCCCCATCAGCAATATCACCCACAGACAGGGTGTGTTAGGTGCCCTATTTGACCTTTTTTCTGGTAAAGATGTCACCAAAGCTGATGATACCCCTGTGGCCTTGTAGAGGACGTGTAAAAAAAATTATGCCCTGAGTCCTGTTTATTTGGCAGTCGCCAAAGCCTGCAGGTTTCAGTCATTCCAGCTTCACTGTGGAGCTTTCATCAGAAGTGTCAACATTAACAAGATTTTAAACTGCAGGCAAATATAGAACATCATTTGATCCTGGCAAAGAACTGTTTGCCTCAGCACTTGTGGGATAATGTAAAGTAAGCAGCAAATCATTGATGAATCTGTAATGCAACACCAGTCCCAGGAGGGCTCAGGCAAAATTGCTGCAAAGAAGAAGGAAAGACACCAAAAACGATTAAATGCAGCGATAGCTTCAGACTTTGGGAGACATCTAGGGAGACTCCTCTTTGAAAAAGAAATAAAAACCAGAAAGGAAGAAAGAATTATGTGCTTAACCCTTTCATTCTGTCTCAATGAAAACCATAAGGAACCCACAGATGCTAAATGTTTACTGAACTTTAATTGGCCTGGAATCATTCTTGTAGTTACTGTAGTTTATGCTTGTGGTAATGTAGACTGCTGGCCATTATCCACAAGTTTGTTGTGCAACTTTTGCACGTCCTGCCAGGCCATTAATTCTTATTACTGTTAAACACCTTATTTGCTTTTGCTGTCCATAGAGATAATTAAAAAACATAGGATAAAATTTGCATAACATTAATAGAGCAAGTTATTTAACCTTCCTTTGTATATTTAAAACGTGGCAAATTTACTAACAATATCCAGCAATACTCATATGGTGATTAGAAAACTTCAGTGGAATTGCATTGTCAGAATGGTACAACACATCAGTCAACACCGAGTTGGTCCTTAGACTGGTATTGCAGTGGATGCTTGCTTACTTCCCATCTCTGTTTTGTCTTGTATCTGGCTGCCATAGTTCAAATATAGATCCAGTGGGGTCAGTGCAGGTTCTTCCATAGTGATATTTGGGACTTAAGACATTGGCACTTGGGAGATACCTTGAAAAGTTTCCATCCCTGTTACGTATTTGCTCTGGGAATATAGGTGAGTTGCTCTTGGGCCAGTCATAATAGGACTGACAGAACTTTTTTCTTATGTCCTGACTGCTTGGGTAGTGTGCTTTGTGACAGGGCTTTGTTTCCTACTATATTTCTGTACCAAGAAAGTAGGGGTCCTATTCCATTTGCTGCCCCATGTTACTTAACATAACAAATTTAATTTCGTCAGTTTCAAATAATGACATTAAGACAAAGAAAACTCCCTATCACATTAATTATCTTCAGAGAGTTCTACTCCCTTTGCAAATTTATTTTGGAGACTAAGAAAGGTTGTACTGCAGTATTAGATACAGTCATCTGTTTGGATGAAAGTAGTTGCAAAGCTTTGGCTAATACTCATATGAAGTTTAGATTAGAGTGTACATTCCACCTGCTGATACCAAAAATACTGAGTTAATGTACCAAAAATAAACATTCATTTAAAGAAAACAAAGAAGCTTTTAAGTGATCACTCTGAAAATTTCAGTGGCATTTTGCAGTCATTTGCATTGCATGATTCATGCTTGAAATATTGTTTCATACTTAATCTCTTAAGTATACTTCTCTGTTGTTTAAAATTAAGATGACTTTTACTTTGTACTGGCTGTTGGTTTTGGAGGTAGGTGGATTGTTAGTCTTTTATCATTTGCAGCAGTGAGGATGTCACTTCAGACTCTGTTGGCCTAAGGTGATGTAAGGATCTTCAGCTTCGTATTTATATCCAGGCCAGTGGACATCCAAAAGGATGTTAGTCTCCAAGGTACCATCAGAAAAGTGACGGGCACCATAGACGGGCAAAGAAGCCCATGGTGGGCCACGAAGCCCTGCCTGTTCTGTGACAAAAGGGTCCCACAAGGCTTTTCAAATCTGTGATAATGCACATGCTCAAGGGATTATGCAGGAACGAAGAAGAGCATCTACTCTTCTTTTTTTCTGAACTCAAAAAGAGAAGTTCTCTGTCAGGCATAACCAAGATGGAAGGTAATGCCCTAGTGACAGACAAACATACATTTAGCACCACGATTTGTTGGGAGTGCTCGTACTTGTTTCCTGAGAAATATATGGAGCCTCTTGATAATGCTAGGTGATAGTAATCTGCCCTGTGGGGCAGATTTGCCCACATTCGGTGAGATCTCCTTTTGTTTATGTCCCTATATGGTTTGGGTTTATTATGGTAACTGTTAGAATAGTATCTTCTTAATGTCAGAAATCAATACCTTATTTATAAGTATGCAGATTTTAATAATGCAGTAACAGTAAGGATTTTTTTTCTAAGTGTATGGTAAAAATAGTGTGTCACTATTTTCCTGTGGTTGAAGATGCTTTAAAAGTGGTGGACTGGTCATACTGATTTTGAAATAATCTATTTTTGCTGTTGCTCCAGGTGATGTAAAATCATGGAAAATAGTCTCAGAATCTGGCTAGACAATATTTTTGCTTGTTTGACAGTCTATGCACTGTGTTTAAGAGTCTTGCTTTATGCTCTCAGTTGAGATTGAGATGAGGTCATTTTCCTTGGAAGTTTTGTTGTTAAAGTTCCAGATCAATATAGGACTTAGTTTGCATGTATGCAAGTACACAAGTAGTTCTGAAATCAGTGAACAAAGTGCTGACTTTATTGATGTCAATGCCAAAACTCCCACTCACTTCAGTGAGGCCAGAACTAATCACATCTTCCAGTGGAATAGTTTTGGGGCAGAGAAAGGGAGGGTTGTTTTGTTTTTTACCAGTAAATGAAGGCTAGTCGATATTATAAGATTTTATAACAGATATGTGCAGATATACATGGAGAAATGTCAGAAATAATTACTTCAGTTTTGTAAAAATCTTTTGGTGTAGTAATGCCAGTTCTTTATTCTGTCCTGAGTTTTACATTTTATATTAGTGTTAACCATATTACTATGGTGACATGAAATGTTATCTGAAGTGGTTTAGATAACATTTAGATACAGTTGATGTAAAGCTTCTTACTAAATCAAACTAAAACCATTCAATCGTATAAAAATAAATTGTTTTGTCATTACCAAACTGCATTTGTTTTAGATCCCCAAATCTCTTTTCTTCAAGACATTTGTTTAATGGGAAAATCTGGAGTAGTGACATTCTTTCTGATTTAGAGCATAATCAAATTCTGAAGAGTCAGGATTTCCTTCAGAACAGAAATTTCAATTTTGACCATCTCTCAGTGCAGCAAATTTTTAATTCACAGTGACTGTTTACCAACTCAATGACAGCACTGTGCAAATTTGGAGCTTAGCAGGCAAAATGATATGAACATATGATCATACTGCTGGTCAAATACATTGTAGTGCCTTGATTTTTCAGAAGGTAATGACTATTGTTGTGGTTGCTGTTACTCAGACATTCCTCCCCATTTCTGGTTGACAAGATTTTGCAAATAGAACTCAGGCTTTTGTAGAAAATAACATTTCTTTTACTTTCCTTCTGCACTCAGAAAACCACCTCATGACCTACGGTCAGAAATAAGTCATAGTCATAAATAATCTGTAATTTTACTATTAAAAGTTTTTTCATAGCTTGATGTACAATATAGCCTTTTTATTGAGCCTTTTATATGTTTCTACTTATTTCTTAATTTCTTGGTAGTCTTAATTTCTTGACAGAGTATAATATACTAAGGACAATTCTTTATCCACTTATCTGGTAACTTTACCTAAAAAAACCAATGTTGTTTTTATTTGATTGGCTGGGATTGACTCTGTCTTTACACTACTTCATACAAATATGATGCCCTCAGTTTAAGTGGATTGCATCCCAACTTATACATGTGGCAGCTAAAAAAGGACTTTGGGACATTTCATCACATACTGAAAGTGCTGAACTCTACAGTAATACAAATGCCTGGTTGGTGGTAAAATCCTTGAAAAGTTTCTGCTTGTTTCCTAAAATATCTGCATTATCAAAAGTTTTGGTCACACGGAGTCATGGAGTCTTTTGTTCAATCAAGGCTGGCTGTGGTGCAATAACTATCCCCAGCTGTTTGATGGGAAACTTTCACATACAGGCTGAGTGAAAAGTAGCCACATAAAGCTTCCTCCACTGTTGTAACGGACCTAGAAAATTTGCTAAGCTCAGGAGGACAAGGGAGGTCAAGGAGAAGCGGGATGTAAAAAATAATATTAACACATCATAAGCGGAAGCAAATACAGAGTTTTGCATTTAAATGAAATTTTATATACTCACAGGAAGCATCATCTAGTGGTTAAAGTGTAGAATTGGGAGCTGAGTGATGCCGCTTCTATTCTTGGCCATGCTGCTTCAGGTTTTGTTCCAAATAGAGAAGCGCAGGGGTCAAAAATATACCTGCATAAAAGAGATTTTCATTTTTAATAATAACATGAGAGAAGGCTATATCCCAGAGCATTAAACAGAATCAGAACTTTGATTGTAGATAAGATTTTTATGAAAACCAGCTCAGAATTTCAGAAAAGGGACAGATCAGAGATAAATGAAAATGTGTATGAGAGGAAAGTAATATTCAGTCTGAAATCATGTGAAGTATGTAAGTATAGTCTGGGGTCAGCAAATGTAGAAAGCACTAAGAGTAGTAATGTCACAACAATTAGTTAAGAGGTCGTAAACTGTGTCCATCTCATACATCCATGACATTTCCAAAGCTGCCTAGCATAGGATATTAAAAGCCTCCTGTTGTATGAGTGTAAAATTAATTACATAGAGAGACTTGTACCAAATTCATGATAGAATTCATGGTCTCCACAGGGTTTGTGCCTGCAGTTGAATGGGGATGGATTCAGACAAGTTCATGCCCAGCTGTGCTTAGCTCCACAGATAAAGTGCATATGTGTAACTGCCGTAAGAAAAACCCCCAGAACTTCCACTGAGACAGCTTGGTGAGTTTGATCCCAGGTATGCAGAGCTTTGTCCTCATTTTCTATCTCCTAGCACACCTTCATGCCGTCACCAGGTTCTCCATGTTACCTGTAGTATCCAGAACTTAAGGAGCAGTTTAACTATTAATTTACAAAGCCTGAATTAATGTACCCTAGATTTCTCTTCTGTTCACAGCATGGTGCTCTGTGTTCTAGATTTGGAAGCTAGCAGTGCTTGGACATGCTGAAAGTGTGAAGGTATATATTTCCAAGATAAGAAAATGTATGTATTTTCAGTAACATATGTGCAGAACCATTTGTCTCTGAATATCAGGTGTAGTCTAATGTTAAGATATTCCTAGTGTGCCTTAAGTCTTGCTCCTCCACATGCCTGGAATGTCTCCATCCTTGACACTGCTAAGCAGTTCAACATCTGTCTTGCACCTCAGACCTGCTGCAATTTCAAACTTACAAATGAGTGGCTCAACTGCAGGATCAAATGTTATTGCTGTTCTTTGAGCATGGTGTCGACGCCCTCAGCCTGGTCTAGTGGCATACATCCAGTGCTTGGGAGATCCCACTTCAAATCCCTCCTCTGCCTGAGTAGGGAGGAATTTGCACTTTCTGCCTCACAGGGGAAGCAGCTTAAACACCAGGCTGTAGAGTAAGCT
>JAVJGJ010000037.1:76129280-76187495 GCA_035590215.1 Microhierax caerulescens | reverse complement strand
GGAGTCAAGATCATCCTTCCCTTAGCTGAAGCTCTTCCAATTTCTAGGAAGTGATTAAATGTTCATTGGATTGGGGGAGCAGAGGGAGAAGGAATGAACTGTACCAAGGAATAAAGAAGAAGAGGACAAACACCTTCAGACACTTGAAGGCTATGAAGCTGGGATTTGAGATCCCAAGTGAAGGTTCCAAGGAGGCTGGAGAGGATTTTGTCTGTATTTTGTGAGAAAGGTGGCTTAAGTTCCATCTTCAGGAGAGAGTTCATAACTGTGAATTGCAGAAGTGACAGCTGCATATCAGAGTAGCAGCTATGTTGGGGAGAAAGGGGAGAAGAGAGGGGCACTTCCATCTCTAGCAGTGCCACTTGGCCAGCCTCACCAGGTTGGCGTTCCATATGTCCCATGCTGAGGCACCTAATTGTCCCCATGCACTATCTAATAGCACATCAGTTTCTAAGTCAGGATATGGATTATAAAGTGTTGAAGTATCAAGGAATATTTGTCTTTCTGAGGATATAGTCCATCGTAATTTATATATCAGGAATCCCAGTGATATCTGTAAACCTCTTTGTAAAGCTCTTTAAAATCTCCAGTCAAAAAATGAAATGGCAGTAGTTTTTCTGTTCAGAATGGATTAAAAATCTAAAAGAATCAAGGTTTTAGAGGAGAGATTATCTTTCATTAGATCATCTGCTGCACTTGGAAGAAGCAGGCCATCTTTCAGGCATAAACCTCCTCATTTATTCTTGATCACCGCTCATTACCACAAGGTGTTGCAAAGTCAACCTCCTAGTTTGTCTCTATCTTTGTATCTCTTTCTCATATTATTGCAGGAAGTTATTTTTTTCCTTTCTGTTGCTGATTTTGAGATTGTTCTAGTTAGTCATCTTGCCTGAAATGTAATTTTCAGAAGCTGGACTGTATTACCTTTCACAGCTCCAGGGACTTCTTTGCAACAGCAGAATACCCATCTGCCGTGTTCCATCTGGTTTCCACTTCTGCCTCTGCCACCTGAATGCAGAGAGCTGGAGAAGTGGGCCCAGCATTTTGCATTTTAGCATGCACACATGCAGGAAGTATATTTAATGATTAAATATTTAAGTTAATTAATAAATTTTTTAAAATTGAGCTCTAAAAAGAACAGCTGGTGCTTAATTTATTGAAATTAAGTTACCCCGATGCACTTGGGTTCATGGTTAAAAAAAAATTAGTTCTTTGGGGGTTAAAAAGAAGAGAGAAGCTGGGGACAGAAGGGAAAAATACTGACATTCTTTTTTTCTGCGTTTCCAAAATGACTGTCAGCTTTCTGTGGAAAGTCAATCTGCAGTGTCAGTCTTTGTGTCTATTCACCTGCCCATCTTTGACTTCAAAGATTCTAGTCCGGCATTCACTGGTTCCTGCAAATGTTCTGCAGAGGCGACTGACCTGTCTGTTTTCTGTTTTCTCTTTAAAATCTTCATTAAGCTTTCATAATTTGTACATGGATATGCATTAATAAGAAGGCAGAAGCTGGGTGAAAAAAAATGAAGTAGACTTTCAGTGAAGTTTGTCTGTAGCATTTGTCCCCAGTAAACTGAAGATTTTGTTGTGCTCTATTTAAAGATGTTCCCAGGACCCAGTTCAGTTTTGCATCTGTCCAAATTCAAGAGGTTCTGAGAGGAGCTTTGTGAGTCATCAGGCAGGGGTTCAGCTACCGAAACAGTAATCTACCTGTATATTTTTTTCCTTATACACAAATTTTTTTTTCCTAAAATGTTGTTTGATTTTTGTTCTTTCCAGCTTCAGAAGACAAGCAAGTCTTCTCCCAGTCCCCAAGAACTAATGAATATACTGATATATCCATGTGAGGCTAAACTGTGACAAGCTGACACCTGTACCTCCTGCTATGACTTCAGTGAATTATTTATGGAGCAAAGCATTATTCATAGATGTGAATAAGGGTGATAACACCCTGGCCTTTTGTTTTCCCCTTTTCTTCCTGGTTCTTCTGATAAACATACAAAATGTAAGGAGGACTTCAGGAAACTTTATGGGAGGAGTCAAAATTAAGAATGTGATGATACAATCCGAAAACTGCCTTTGAGAATAACAGGGCATAAAAAGTCAATTACTTGCAAGACATTGGGAGCTTGGGAGAAAGTATCATAACAATATCACATAATGGCTCCATTATGAGACTATAGATGCTTTGTGGAGCAACATTAATGAGCTACTTTAAAACTTTGGAGAAGGTTAAACCAGTCTAAACTCACTTGCTGCCTTGGTCTAATTTAGGCATATGTTAATGTCTCTACAGTCACTTGATGCTGAGTAGTGGAAGGAAACCTGCTATAATCCACTAAATATGTTGTCGTGTCATGTTAACAAAACTATCAGAATTAAAAAGACACTTTAAATATACCACAAAATGAGTTAAAATTGCAAAATAAATTATAATACTAGTAAAGCAAAATAATAGCAAATACAAATAAGTAAACATTTAAGATTAAAAAATACTGAAACATTAACATTTTACATTGGTTTGCTTTTTAGAAATTATTGAAATGATTATTTAGGAGTTGATGGGAAATTTATTGGCCAAGACTTGTTTCTGGAGCAAGGCACCACTGTTCTAACATCAGTAAAATTGTTACAAAGAAACATGAGTGTACAAAATTTCTTGGTATTGCCGAGTACTCTGAGCTCTGATAGCATTATCAGTGGAGTCCTCTGCACCCATTCTTCCATTTCCACTCCTTTCAGCATTGTAGATATTCTTCTGCATGTCACCAGGACATAATAAAATGTAGCACATTTCTTAAAAGCTATTCAGTTCCTTCTCTTTTATGCAGGTGCACAAAAAATACTTTTGTTGGCTCAGGCATTGATAAAGTAATAGCAATTTCTGCAAGCTTAACTATTCAATTTCGTTATTTATTGGGAGAAATTTTATGGAATGGGGCAGGGGGTGAAACTGAGGTAAAACTATTGCAATTTAGAGTTGAAGGAATTTGGTAATTAGCATGAAGTAAGAAAGAGGAAACAGAAATTTTCTGTATTTTGTTACTGGTAAAGTTTGGGGTTTTTTTATGTGAATGCCCTTTTCTTCCCCTTAGCAGAGGTTTTCACTGTAAGACCCATACCTATCTGAGAGAGCAAGCACTACTCCTAAGGTGTCTGTAGAATTTTACCAAGAAAATCAAGTCTATTGGGGAAATTTTAAGGAGCTGCAAGCAAAAAAGTTTGAAAACTAATGCTACATGACAGTACCAGTAGAGTTAGGTAATTTTTTTTCTAATATCATTATTAAGCTCTTAAGATCTTAAACTAAAAGTCAACAGGAAAACTTTTACTGACTTCCAGGGATTTAGGATCAGCATCTCAGTTTATTGGATTTTGTCTTTGATGTCTAAAATGTATGTTAGAAGATGCTTGAAGGCAGTGATTGGAATTTCTTAACTTGGTCGTTCAGCAGACAAGGGTATGACGCTGGAGACTGGCACTACTGAGTGTTGTATTGCTGCTTTTCCATCGACTGGCTGTATGACCACTGCACACTGACTTGCACCTTCAGCCCACAGTAAATTTATTGCGAAGAGTCAGAAAATATGAAGAACCCTTTTTTTTTTTTTTTCCTTTCAGAATCCAGCAGCTGTGAAATTTAAAAGGATTTTAGGGATTCTTGGACATGGAAGGAGACAGGACGCTCGAAGGCAGCAAAGCAGAGGTTTCTAGGCCTGCAGAGCAGATCCTGGTGGCTGGTAGCCAAAAAGAGAAGAAAAAATTCCATGTGAAGATACCTGCACAAAAACATTTTTCCTCATAATAATTATATATTCTTCTAGGTACAATGGAGTATAGAATAACTCCACTGAAGATGATGCTGTTACTGCAGGAACAGAGCTGAGTTTGGCCCATGAGGAACAGAGAACTTTTCTCTTGTGGAAACTGCCATTCACAGGAAGATGCAGGAAGGAAAGAAGAATGATGTTAAGGAAAAAGGAAGTTACAGGAGTGGGAGGCTGCCCTGCTGATGACCAACATCCCACTGCTTTAAGTCCTAATGTCCTTACATTGTGTTCTGGGTTTAATTATAATGCTGCAGTGTAGCGTTAACAAGGCTGCAGAGTTTTGTCTTCTCCCTCTCTCTGAGGCAGAACTAATTAAAATAGGCATTAATTAATATGCTCTTTGAGGTCCCTGAACTTTAGGTGATTAAAATATTATAAATAATATATTATAACTTATAGCACATGGATCACTATGAAAGAGTTTAATGTCACTGACTGTAAAATGTGGCTAATCTTTAATGCCCAGCATGGCAGGGAACAGAGCAGTTTGAAGTGACCGCCTACATCTCCATGTCCCTGGAAGAGGCCAGCTTAGCTCAGTCCCTGGGCTCCCTTCTCAAGCTGGCCATGGGGGACATTAATGTCAGAAACTTCCCAACTTTGATCTCACTATCTTTTTCTGATGCAAAGACTTTGCCTTTTAGTCAGGTGCTTAACAGGCTTTTGCTGGTTTTATATCTTCTCTAGATAAGTTGCGGGTTTTAAGTAAGGCATTTTTTTATGGCTTTGTGCTTTTAGTTCTCTAATTATCCCACAACATCTTTGTCCTCTTGTTGTGGGTGATACATAAGAGATAATTAATTAAATATTGAAAACATTTTTACTAGCTGTACAATGGCTTTTCGAAGTTTTCTCTTTGCATCCATGGCTGACTTTTTATGATGGTTATGATCAAGCATGTGCACTGTCAGCAAACTAGACCTCTTGATCTAGAATGCTTATTTAGAATATAAATTCAGCAGGCAGTAAATGTGGCAGTGAATGTTAAGAAACTCTGTTAGTACTTGGTATATGCAATAGTCAAGACTATTTTAGTGCTGAATAGGGAAGGTCCTAGTCAAACAGGACAGCTTTTGAAAGATCAGCACAGTGGTGCCACCCTTACAGCCACCGCAGGGATGACAATGCCTTCTACTCCACAGCCCTGCTGAGAGGAGGGCGTTCACCCCCCTGCTCAAGTGAACTCCAGATCTCCTACAGACAAATCAGTAAGTTAGACAGTCCTCCTGCTTTCAGGAAAAGGGTTAAAGATCTGCTTTTCAAAATTACTTCTACTCCAGCCCTCTACCCCCACCCCCTCTATACACACAGTAAAAGCCTCCTGCTAGAAAGTACTCAAATCAAATACCCTGATTACTGACAATTTTGAATCTGTATCCAGATTTCTAGGCTACTGTTTGGTGCTGATTTCTTCTCATAATCACCATGGCACCAATACTTAACTCATTCTGTTAAAAAAAGAAGCTTTTTAGACACTTTGTCTATGAAGCACCATGCCAAAAAATAAAAAAATAAAAAAGGAAGATAATTTTTGTAATTTATTACATGACAACACAAAATTGGAAGCCTGCAATCAGTGGAAAGTAAAAGCTTTCAAAAATAATGCTCCAAGGTGATAAGTTAAAATTACTGGTTGTCACATTTATCCTACTGCTTTTATCCATAGCCGCTCTGTTCCTTGTATAAAAGCTTGGCTTTATTAGCATCCACCGGAGGCCTTCAGACACCATAAGCCCTTGTAGCTCTCAGGTTAATGACTGGTATTAATTACTACCAATGTACAAATTTCTAAGGTGCATACTGATTGCTATGTTTTATCTGAGGTGCATGTAAAAATCCAGTCTCCAACTTGATTTAATTGCTTCAGCATTGAGCATTGCTTTAAGACAAAGCCATTTACAGGTGCCACTATTAGATGTATTTGTATTTGACTGTAAAAAGGGTCAAAGTTTATTGCAGAAACACAGGTTTCAATGGGAAAGAGGGAGCTGCTGCTTTGGTCTAGCCTCCTCTCTGCATGCACAGTTATTCCAGGTCTTGAAGACGTGGAAGGAACAGGATGATTGATCACTTATATAAAGGATAAGGAACAAAGATACCACTTTCCTGACTTCTTCCTGGCCTGGTGGTATCTGTCTTGTCTTGTATTTGAAATTCAGCCTGACGATACTGCTCTGCCTGAGACTGTCTTCGGCACTGTATTCACAGAACCACCCATCCCGGGAAGGTCTGAGGCAGCCGTGGGTACCACCTCCCTGCAGGTCACCCAGTAGGCTGGTCATGGCTTACACGGTAGGATGGCTTACGGGCCATCATCCATGGTCTCTAAGGTTGGCAAACAGACACTTCTGTGCTTTCTCCTCTGATGTCCCTCATGCTGAGTAACTAACTAGTCCCTGCAAGTATCCATCAGCATCTAACCTTCAAAACTCTTTTCCTCTGTAGTTCTGTGTATGAGTTACCAACAGAGTATGTGGCAACACTGATAGCCAGTGGGCTGGCACCGTAACTTCCCACTGCCTAGGGCTGTCTCTTTCTGTTCTTCCCACAGCAGGTAGATGACTTGTGAAACATCTTGCCAAAGGATATGGTAGATACTAAAATTTACAAGGAATGACTGAAGCTCATGAAAACAAATCCACTGAGCATTGCAAAATACATAAAGCCCACATTCAGAGAAATAGGTCCTGAGCTAAATTCATTAAAGACAGAGTATTAGCCAGAAGTTTCATATATGGTTCTCCTGTTCTTACTGTTCCATAACCATCCACTTATGGCCATACTTTGGGTTTTTTTTAATCAAGACACCAGAACAAGAAATTGCTAACAGTCCCAGGAGCAAAAACTGTGTTTAGAGATCTCTTAATGTTAGTTTTGTAAAAAACCAGTGTGTTCTCCTGGAGTGGACAGACCTTTGGTCTAGGCCGCTGTGGCCATTCTTAGGTTTTGCTTTTAACTATCTAAAAAGGGAATCAAAATCAGAGTATTTAACTTTCTGTTACCCTTTTAATTGTTTTCCCTGTAGCACAACTAAATTAATTACACACATACACACACACAATATTAAAACAGTGGCACCCAGGGCAAAAAAAACCAAACCTTAAGTTTTACCCTCATATTTCAATGGCAACAGAGATGCTCTGATAAGATGTGAGAGCTGGAGAAGGTCAGTGTTATCCTGAGCCACAACCTTTGTCTTGGAGAGCTGTTGTTTCAATCAAAAGAGGGTGAAGCAGGCCCTAGTGCATCTTTTAAAAAAAATTTTATAATTGTTTCCCTGTGATTTATTCAGTGACACAGTGTGAGAGGCTGAAACCCACTGTGGGTTTTAGGTATTTTGTCCAGTGCATTTTCTACCGGTAGAAATTTAATAGAATCATTTTCTGCCTTTGAAATACCAGATGCCATATTGATCTTTCTCTCATAGATGCTGTTATTATGGATTTTGATGCCTCCCTGCTTATAACAAGACACAGGGATTTTTGTAAAGCATGTTTCTGTATATGTTTTGTAAATGAGCATAATGTTGAGTGATGCAGATTGCTTTTCTTTTTCACTTAGGTTTGAGCTAGAAAAACAGTATTTACAAGAGGAAGAATTTTCGAACACTTGAACCCCAGCTAAGGTTTTTATTCAATAGTTAATTTCTCCTTTACCTGCATTCTTTTATGTGGGACTACAAAGGTAATCTGTCTGTCTGAATACTAGAACAGCTACAGGGGCTAATTTTGCCTGTCTATGGCATCTTAAGGAGAAATACATGTCCTCATTTACTGAATACTAGTATTTCCTTTACTGTAATTTTTTTTGTTGTTGCTTATACAAATATATCAATTTACAAATCTCCCAGACTGCCACCTTCTCTCACCTCTATAAGTAGTATTTCCCAAGCTGGAGATGAAGACTTCCCTGGGTGGATTGACAGATGACGGCAGTAATACCATTTCATACACAAATCCTCCATGATAATTTAAGTACATACTCTTCTGTTGAAGCTGACAGGACGTTGGTGCCTGGTGGATTTTAGCCTAGCCCTGCTGCACCAGAGCACTGGCAAAAATGGAAGCAGTATAGCTCAGCACCAGCTCCATCACAGGGGTCAGCTCTCAGGACCACATTCCCCTGCTGTATCATATGCACCCACAATCTGCACTGATTGCCTTGTGCTGCTTCTTACACACAGACAGTCCAGACTACTGCAGATACGTCGCTGAAAACTACCAGTTACTCTTGCTGTCTCTCATATATGCATAGCTGTAAACCTTCTCCAGCTCTGTCCTCTCATCTGACTGTAGGAAGTGTACAGAGCTCCAAGTTAATGTCACATCCCACCAAAAACTTCTCTGCTGTCCCTTGGCATCCAACTGAACTGTATTTGCTATCACTGGATAGGCTCTGCTCTGGAGCTCAGCCCACACTAAGCATTATTAGCATGCTCTGGTCACCATTTACTGTCTTTAAATTAATTTACAGCCAGTTCACTTGAATTAAAATTGGACCACAAGCTCTAATCTAGATTTACTCAGACACACTTTACACAGATGGCGCATGCATTCTGTGTAAAGGCATGATGTTGATTAATCTAAGACATTTTAATTAACTTAAATACAAAGTCCAACCAAATTATTTTTTGCTGCTACTGTTTTTTATTAACAATGTTGCAGAAAAGCTAGTGACACCTGTAGCAAACAAAGACTGTACTGCTGAATGGTTCCCATAAGGAACGTGCAGAGACTTGATTCCTTTGTTTTGTTTCCCCTTTCCCTTTTTCACTCCCACAGCTATCTTTGGGAACTTCCTGTTCTGTTATCTGTTTGTTTGATTGCCAGTATTGAACATGATGCCCCTGAAGTTGCCCAAAATTTGAGGTTTTCCACCTGAAGTGCCTTTGACCCTGAGAAATGGGGAAAGCATTAAATTATATTCAAGAGAACCAGTTCAGTGTCTTCAGTCTGTCTACAGAACTTTGAAAGGGTTGTCTCCAGACAAGGTGCAAGAGTGATGTCCTTCGCCTCCTCTTCATCTCCTTCCATGTGGCTGCCTTGGAGGCAGGCAGTGGACAATGTGGGTGAGCAGGCTGTGAAAGCCGTGCACTAATGTGCTGGTCTGGCTAGGGCACATGCTCTGGAGGGTACTTCCCAGCTCTACCAGCAAATGTGCTTTCAGGCTCACCCCTGTACAGCAGGCATGTTTAGTTTTGAGAATACTTAAGCTTTGATGCTGCCCTTGCAAGACACCGTAGCCACAGTCTGTGTGACCTCAGACTAGTTAGTTACTATTTTTGCATGTCTGTTCTTGTTTTGCAGCTAGCTGGAAGAGTAGTCATTGAAGTATATGAAGTGCTCAAATACTGTACTTCAATAGCCTGAACTTCAAAAAATGCCTTGTATGTTATTCCTTCCTTAAGTGAATGCGTTTGTTCTCCGAGAGGGCTGGGTAACAGAAGGGTGTCTATGGACAGGATGACAGAATAGTCTTTTATGTTCTTAAGAACTGGAATGGACATACTTGTGCTTATTCAGAGCCAGAAGGACTTTGCACAAAAAATTCACCAAATTAAAGAATAATCAAAGACATGGAGATTACAGCAGGATGATTCTCTGGTAGCCAGTTTAATCAGGCTATATTTGCCTACATCCTTCACTACCAAGCAAATGCAGTAAGACAGGAGGTCTGTGCTGAGCAGACAGGTGTGAGACATGCCCAGTGCAAACAGTTTCTTACTGACTTTGCCCCTTTGCCAGCATGGAACAGTGGGACCCATTCAAAAGCGAATACTGTAGTCGGCTGGAGTGTAGACACTTGAGTAAATGGCTGTACCTGAGTGCATGACTTTGCACACTCGCAGCTACAACCTAACGTGCCTAAGCAGGAACCAAGCTTGGGCTAACAAGTGCCTGGTGGGTAGGGTTCTAGGTGCAATACTTGTATGGTATAATAACTTGGTATAATTTTGTGTGTTCCCACACAGTTCAGCATAGTTGGCACTACTGGAAAAGAGGGACATAAGCTAGTGGTGTTAGAAGCTTTCACACGAAATTTGGTAGCAGGTGTCCACATGGGCTTGCCATAGCGTAGCTGGCAAGACATTGCGTAAGCAAAATTTACCAGCAGGGGTGTCGTTCTTAAACATATCGATCAATACATGGATAAACACACAGCCACAGTCTGAGATGTAGCTGTACTACTGTAGTGGAAGAATAGACTGGGAACGTGAACGCAGCTGACCCCCACCTCGGTGGGACATTTCCAGCTGATAACATTTCACAGTGCTAATCACACTTTCCAGACTGGTGAACGAAGCAGAGCTTAGAGAATGAAAGAAGCTTGCTGCTTTTTGGCTTTTTTTTTTTTTTTTTTTAATCTTATCTTTTTCCCTTATTTGTGAATTTTTGCAAGAAAAGTGACTGCAGTCCCAGGTTTTGGAATAGATCCAGCTATCAAAGTTCAATGGTGTAGTGGCAACTAACTACTTTAATTCAGTTTGAAGTCAGAGTAATTTAGCAAGAAGGGAATGTGTCGCAAAGAGCTATTCAATCCCACACATACATTAGACAGCAAATGGACTGTACATTATTATTATATCATTTTAAATTTCTGTCAGTTGTGCTGTGGGAACAATTTTTTCATAGAGTATTTAATTCTGGAAGCAATCGTCAGTGCTTAGTACTGGAAGGAATTAACAGTGGACAAACCCACCTACAGACTGGCAAATTTAGAACATCCCTAAATCCATCATGGGCTCCATTATTCACCATGTTTCAATAACATACCTCAGACAACACTGACAGGGGCTTAGCAGTAAATGTGGAAATCACTTTCTGGGGCGGTGAAGTTTACAGGCTTTATTTGCACTTTGGATCCGGAGGCTGCCTGGGAGGAGCTGCGTGGGCAAGAGCTGCACACAGCTGACGGCACCTGGGAGGCTTGTTTCTGTACGTCACTGTGGCACAGCAGGCACCCCGTGTCCAACCCTGTTTTCTGGTGCCCTCTGCACACCAGGCTCAAAATCTGCACAGGATTTTTACATACACAGATGCCTGCTCAGTACCAGCTTTAAAATCTGATTTTCACTGCTGATTCTGCCCCACACTTTCCATATAACTGTAGATGAGCTAGTAAGTGGCAGCACCACCAGACATAAAACGTCTGTAATAGCTGCTCAGTTCTCAAGGAAGCAATGTTCAGTGGCCTGTCTCCAGCCCGTGGAGACCTTTGGCTGAGGGTCACGGTGTCAGTGACGAGTACCGCTAGATGAGACTTTTATATCAGTCCGCAGGTACAGCCACATGCCTTCCCTCGGTACTCTTTCATTTCATTATTTAGGTCAGGTTTAATAACTAACTGCCTAACTCTGCTTGGTAAATTGGTACCCAGAAAGCAGTGGAAAGACGGTGTTAAGTGCACAGAAGCAGGACACAGCCATGCAGAGCAAAGCCCGCAGGAGGACAGCACTGCCTGACAAGACAGAGCTTGCACTGACAGCCTTTCTCCCAAACTGATGCCAGTGCTGGTTTGCATGTGGCAGTACTGTGGGATTTCTTCCGTTGTGAGTGGAAATACTGGGCCAGCTTCCCACCTCTTTCCCTCGATTTAGGAAAGAGACACTTTTTTTGGTTAGGGATTAATGCATGTGTCAGTTTTGGTTTTGTCTGTGAAGATGGGCTTTCTCTGTGCTACCCAAGCTATTGGATAACAAACTGCACCCCCCTCAGAGTATAAACCAGCTCTGCTTAGAGAAAGAATATTTGCACAGAAATGAGTTTGCTAAATACCGATGCTAGAGAATCCTAGCACAGGCCTTTTCACCTTGACCCAATGCTCCACTCTTCTGGGCTCCTGGAATAGCTGTGATCTTGATTCATGTATTTTATGCATTTTTGCTGTACAAAGCAAGCAATCAAGCAACAAGAGGTTTTGACTTTCAGACTTCCTTTGGAGGCTGATGCAGAATTTGGGCAGCAGAGTGACCAGAGTGATTGAATCCATCAAGCATAACGACACAAAGAGATATCACGGGGGTATGATGCAGACTTCCTCAGTTCGGTGATGAGGACTATCAGCAGAAGCCTCAAAATAAACACTCAGTTTGTTGAGACTGTGGGATTTTTTGGAGCCTCTTTCCAGAACTGAACGTAGACAATGGAAACAATCAAGGAATGTCCAAATCTTTGCAAAGTTGTGATGTATGAACTGGTGGTAGAAAATGTGAAGGCTGACTTAATAGGCAAATGAAAATGTTTGGAAAAATCATAATGGATACAGGAAACAATAAATCTTTCCCAAAAGGGAATACATCTAAATCAGCATAAAGGCAACAATAGGCTTTAGTATTTTGTCTGGTGATGCAACAGCAGCTCAAGGGAGTGTGAAGCACAGCACCCATCCATGGCGACTGCAG
The DNA here is from genome assembly GCA_035590215.1 of Microhierax caerulescens. Taxonomy (NCBI): domain Eukaryota; kingdom Metazoa; phylum Chordata; class Aves; order Falconiformes; family Falconidae; genus Microhierax; species Microhierax caerulescens. Next base: position 76,175,267 of record JAVJGJ010000037.1, on the reverse strand, counting down.
GCCATCTCCGTACTACGTTTTGTATGCTCTGGTAGGAACAAGACTCGATATCTCCCAAGTTCCCGTTGTACCACAACTCTAGAGTAACCTCAGTGTTCAACAAGAGACATCAATTATGAAGTGTGAAGGGAAGCTCCTTAAAATAAAGTCCAGATGAGACACTTACCCTAAAGCTGCAAGAGCCATTGAAATAATTGCTAGCTCCTTAACCTTTCAAGAAAAAATTAGCTGAACTATAAAAAATGAAGGATTAAAAAGTGAGACGGGGAGGGAGAGAGAGAAATCTAAGAAGAGAAAGATGCTTTTAATTTGCAACCTACTCTCTTCATCAGAATTATTTTAGGATAATCAGGCAGATGCGGATGTTTCCTGGAAGGTAATGCTTGAGTGGTGAAGGTAGAATGTGATGGTTGGATAAAACGTGCTTGAAAATGTGACAGGTTACATTATCTTTTATTGACATCCGAACAGAACTGCCAGACTATGGAGGCTTTATTTTTGCATCAGCCTCTTTTTTTTTTTATGACATCTGCCATCTTTAGAAATTAAACAAACTTTTTATTGCTGAGTTTTAGCAGATTATCTCAAGCAGACTTGACTGTTTCTTGGTAAATTGTGTGATATGTGATGTGCTTTTGACTTTAACCTGCATTTTTTTCTCATTCCCTTTTTTTTCCTGTAAAAATCATTCAAAATAATTTATGAAATTCACTCTGTGTTGTAATCTAACTTTGATCTGGAGAGACAATACCAACGCAAAATAGAAAAAGATGGATTATAGTTCCTACATTAATAGACTTGCACCAAAAAAAACCCTTACACTTTATGAAATGAGAAAGATAAGAACATGAATTAATAATGCTTTAGCAGCAGTGGCACAAAATCCTTGAACGATAATGCTCCAAAACTACTCATATTGATTTAAAATCTATATTTAAGACAGTTAGGTCTAGAAGTCCCCCTTCAGCCACATCAGATATAGATTTTCAATTTACAGGATTATTTTAAATCAGAGTCTTTAATTCAGAAAATATCATATAAAGGTTTCCATGTTTAAAAAGTAAATGTTCCGTTCGTGCTCTCAAACTATGCTACTTAGACTTTAACAGTTACCATTGACAAATGCTTGTGCGTGACCATGTCAAAGCAGGACTGCCACATGTCCCGCGGGGGCCTTGTCCCAGGGTGTATGGTTATAAGGCTTTGGAGTCTGGAATGAGGGAAATCCCACAGTGAATGCAGATTAGAAGAAGACTGGGCTCATGGAGAGCTTAAGGTCACTGAGGGCCACATTCTGCCTGAGGTGATGTGTACCTATTGGGTTCAAAAAGGTTTTGTGTTCATGCAAGGGCAGAGTCTGTCAAAAATGTTTTACTAATAATAAACAGATTGATGTTCTTAAAGATAAAGTTAGGCAATTCTTTGCTTTATATTGAAATAGAAGCAACAAGAGAAGTGATTATTGCTTTCTTGCATTCCAAAACAGTTCCTGAGGACTTTGCTGGAATTGCGCACTGTTCATTCAAAGGGAAATGATTACAGCCTGCATTAATGTGCTAATATGTAATTAGTACAGTGTCACCTTAAACACCAAATTAATTCACAGTGGTTAGGTAAATTGTAACACATACTCACATTTATTTTTCTATAAAATGAAATTTTTAGTGTGCCCCAGCAACTGTCCTCTCCAAAGAATAAGGTGAAGCAGTGTGGAACAGATGTGAAATTTAATTAGAAGAAAAAAAGGGTATTTGTCACAAGCTAAAAAATTGTAACAAAGAATGGGGGCTGGGAAAGAAAATTGATTCCAGCAATAGCGAGAAATGTCTCCTTTAACTAATAATAGTAATGGGCAAAGAGCGCAGCACCCAGATCCAAAGCAAAGTGCTAGTTTACATTTAATGGCTACACGATGAGGACAAATCACGCTGGCTCAAGTTCAAATTCACATCCTGTGATGTGTTTCTGGAACTCGAAAATAACCCCCTTCGCATCTTGGGTCCAGCCACACCACCACATTTTCAGGGTGGTGGAAGTCAGAATTCCTCTTAGGTGTCCAGTTTAGAGGCTGATTTGATGGCTGGGTCTGGCGTGCCAGTTCCTCACTCTGGGGAATGACCCCCCCGGACATCTCTGTAGTCATATGAGCATCCATTCCTGCTCCTTTTGCGAACCATAGAAGTAATGACTGTCTGGCTAACGATATCACCGCTCACTGTTCTGGAATGGCTCGCTCTGAAGGTGACGCGGAGCAGCTCAGCCGAGAGGCCAAATTTCAACGCCTGTTCGCCTGCAGCCTGCTGTGCCAGCTCCCCACTCACACTGGGGGAGAGGGGAGTGAAGTACCACACGAGAGGTGATTTGCAAATCTTGCCCTCCATCCCATCAGTATTCACCGTGAGTCAAAGTTTATAGCCATGGAGCGAGAGATGATTGTGCTGTCAGACTAGGGAAATGAATTCTGAGGAATGAGCAGGCTTCCCATTTATCCATGAAGTGACTTACCCCTGATGGCAGTACAGAGCAGGTAAAAGGATGCGCTGTACAGGGCAGGCTGCCGTGCTAATACATCCTGCTTCCTATCTGAGATCTCACACAGAGCAGACAACAAAACCGTTCCAGAGGGGCTTATGAGCTCCCAGTAACTTCTCTTGGAAAAGCCTTCAGTGAACAAGACTGAGGAGACACAAAAGAAGGAAATACAGACTAATTAAGCAGAATCTTCTCTAACTCAAATGATTTTCATGCTTTTTCCACAGGGCATCAGCAAATCTTTAAGGATGCAATTTCAGCTCTAACCTTGAATTTCCTTGCTGTAATAGGGATGAAGTGAATCTTTTAGTTTTATCTGAACATAATTTTTCTGTAAAAAGCAGATTAATTCTTGGTCCCAAGTTTCTAGTACTCTGTGTTTTGAATTCCTTTTAGTGCCTATATAGGCACAGTTTAGGGAATTGGTAAGGCAGATGGTGCTTGGCATGATTTTTTTTTTCACACTGAATGTAAAAATGGTTGGGGTTTTTTGGGGTTTTTTTGTTTGTTTGGTTTGGTTTGGTTTTTTGTTTGTTTGGTTTTTTTACTATGCAGCTGAGATAAGAAAGGCAGGTGGCTGGAAATAACTAATTTCTAGATAAACTGTATAATTCATAGCAAAAATCTCAGAATACACGCAGAAAAAGATCTGGGGGTTCTTCAAGTTTCAGACTAATGGCTGAAAACTGTTGTCATTAGTCAGCCTTAAAAACCATGTTATTATCAAAAGTACTGACAGCATTCCTTTTGATGTGCTCATATGGAAAGATCTTTTAATTCATAGCTTTGTCCTTTGCCTAATACGAGCTGTGACTGGTTGAACTATACTTTATTCCATGTGAGGTAAGTCTGGAAATGAACAAAGAGCTGATAGCTGTGAGTTTATTTGGAGTAGATAGGAAAGTTTTAAAAGAAATAGTAAAGATCTTTTGAACAGAAGTTTGACATTTTAGAGCAAACAGTTTATGCAATTTACTAAATTCTATTAATGTGAGTACTTATCGTCAGAGTGCCTGAACAGGCATTCAGTGGGTCATCTTCATAAAAATAGCAGCTAAGTACACTTATTTCTTCTCCTACTTCCTCCAGTTTGTTTGGGGAAGCAAAAGTACTAAACGAAGTAGCAACAACATAAAAGTGATATGTAGAGAATCAGGGACAAAAAAGCAATAAATCTGCCAAAGATATTTTGAACAGAGATAGCAATAATCTTGTCTGGTATGCCTGGCTCCAAATTGCTGATCTTTATTGTAATGCACAGCAATGTACTGTACTGGATTGACATTTATTAAAAAAAAAAAAAAAAAAAAAAAGAAGAAAGACTTTTCAAGCTCTGCCTCTCAAAGCATTTCAGTTGGGAATGAATTGTAAGTCCACAAGGAAAAGAACACATACAAGTAAATACTATGCTCATAAGAAATTCAACAACCGCTCTGAATGTTTTCGTTAGCATTAATTTATGACTTGAGCAAGCAGTAAAAAACATGCTGTCCTGTGAATATCCACTTAGATTCATAAGTTAATTTCACTTTAACTCTTTGAACCATTTCTAGGGGTTGTTTTCTGTGGATCTTGGGCACAGCGCTTCATTAGCAGAAACTATTCTCAGCCGTACCCATTTTAAATTCAAAACTTTGAATGTGTACCAAAAGTGATTTTTTGAGCTGTGTATCCACAGCGTCAGTTAATTAGACAACTAGCCTCATCAAGAATAAGTTTTTATGGCTTATATAATTAAGAAATGCAGTGTGATTTGCAAATGTTCACAACTCCTTATGAGAGATCTGCAGACCTGGAATTATTAATTATTAAGGCATTCATAAATAATTCAGCATAACAGATTTGGAAATGTTGTGATCTGTGTAAGGACATTTGCAAACAAGAAACAAAAGGTACAATTTGTTTAAACATGATTAGTTGCTTATCATTTGCTTAGCTCTATTTGCCATTGAAAGGGTAGGTGCTGGCAAAGGTGCCGAAGGAATGCTATCAGTCTTCAAGTTCTGGAGATCGTGCTGGAAAGGCAGTAGAGCTAACTGAAAGGGCTGTGAGCTGGCGTGCCTTTGCTGAGGTCAGCTCAACGGCAGCTTTTAGCTCTGGGTCTGAACTTGACCTTTCTGCCCTAGGTTGGTAGCTATTTGGGTTGTTTTTCCATTAGCAGTGTTGACGGTAGCCACAGCACACAGTGTTATCTGCCTGCCGTCCACAAGCACCTGATTTCCATTCTTCTCCGCTTCTCTTTCGCAGATTGACACATAGGTTGAATTGAAAAAGTGCAGGAAAAGAGCTCTGCCTGCAAAGGGAGCCTGCACTCCAGAGGTTTTGCACTAAACTATTGTGAGACCTCCGGCTACAACACAGGACATGGGAGCTTTTCTGAACCCTCGTGTCTTGTGTTGCAGCCAGAGGGGCACATCTTTTCAACTGAGTCTGAGACAAGTAGAAGAAATGAACATGAAAGAGGTGTAAGGAGAGAGTGAGAGACGGGTACAGGCGTGGGACTTCACTGAACATCTGAGAGAAGCAGACTCAGGAATGTGATCCTTGGCATTAGCCTTTGAAGCTTTCTCCTAGGTCCAGAGGAGATGTCAGTTTTCTGCCTGTTCTTGAATGCAGATTGAAAGATCTAAATCAGGTAGTAAAAGTTACTGTGCTTACAATGCCACTGGCACTGGTCTTTTTGTTTCTTGCTGCAAATTTGACTAGAATTACTGAATTAAGCACTAAACAGTTTGCAAGTATCTCGTGATCTGCCCTTTCGTAACGAAGCAGGTGTTTTCTTCTGTACTTGAGCAGATGTAGGTGTGAGATTTCAGTTGAAATAGAATTAAGTAGCCTCACAGGTTTTGAGCAGAGAACATGCCTATGATTAGCATTGAAATTTTTTGTTTCTCACTGGGACAAATTTTTCACTTCTTCAGCAACTGACTTCAGGGTAAGCTTCAGCTTTAGTAGGAGCTGCAGCACAACTTCTTTGTTTTGGCTTAACTTTGCCACTTTTTTAAAACATTTCATGCCACTGTGTCCCATCTAATAAAGTATTAAAGTATATCCAGCTGAAATCTTCCTTTTTAATACTGCATTAGACTGGATATGCTGGGATATAATGGTTTAAATTTCTGCATTAGTGTATGCCACTAAAATACCCAGAAGATGGCTCTGAATTTGTATTTTGAGTTGTTAAAATAACACGGATGTTGTCATTGTGATCCTCCCATTTTGACATCTTTTAGGAAGCTACAATGACATGTCATCTCATGTGGCAATAAACAGAGTTAAATTCTGGGGTAAGATCTAAATGATCTGTGATCATTCAGACCTTGCCCTATTCTATATTCATTGATTTAAGTGGCAATGGGCACAAAACAAAACTCTGCTGAAGGGGTTAAGAATAGCAGGAGCCAGTCTTTTGATCATCCCAAGGCAGATTTTATTGAAGATTCCCTTACCTGATAAATGTGGTGGGTTTGTAGTTCATTTTAGATCGCAATTTCCTGTGGGAGAAATAAAAAGGTAGTTATAAGAAAGGTAAATGGGTATTCTCCCTTCGCTTCTCTGACCAGGCTTAGTGTTTCCTGCACACTTTGTGTAGTTACCATTTAAATGAGAGAGATTCCTTTAATTCAGAAAGTGGCCTGCTGGGTCAGTACTCCTGGCTTAGTTTACACTATTCGGTTTGTCCTCCTGATCTTTGGTGCAAGTCAGTGGAAAGAATTAGCAAAATAACCCAGGGAGGACCGATGCTCCAGTACCATCCATTGCCCTGTTAATTCCCATCGTATTGAAAAGCCCAGCTGTTGCCTCTCAGTGTATGCATGTCTCTGCCTCCAGCATCTCTTCCAATCCCAGGAGCATAAAACTTGATAATTTGAAAATTCTTGCTAGAGAAGCTGTCTCTCAATATTCTCAAATACAAGTTATGTTCAGACATTTGCTGAGGGAAAAGGGAGTGAGAAAAACTTCCCAGTCCCAGTGGAAGACCTTGGAGGAGACAACAGGAGAAAACAGGGACACATGCACTTAGGTGGAAGAGTAGAGGTCTGGGTATAAATCTCTGCAGTTGCACCAGTTTACTCCAGTCTAAGCATTATACCTAGTGATTTTCTCCTTTCTAAAGTATCCCACATGAGCTAGCAAAAATTCCAAGAGCATTCTAAAACACTCAAGGTGAAGGATGTACTTTGGGTTTTTTTCAGTGATCTTTATTCAAATTCTTTGCTTCCTATTGCATATATTAAGTTTTGCACTAGAAATACAAAGCGAGTGGTTCGACAGAAAAATATGTCTATACTGCAGGAGAGGGGCATTTTTTTTTGCTCTGGAATCCACCAGCTAGACTGTACCAGTTGAGAAAATTTTTGCAAGTAGTTAGCCATCAGACTGTAGCCAAACCCCTAGTTTAAAGAAGAAAACCCAGCAGTTAAGTATAGTTTGTTGTGTTTTTTCCCCCCCAGGAAGCATTGTTAGTATAAACTATAATTAGTGGTTTTAACTCAGCATATTTCATTTCTCTTATAGGAGAAAAAGCTTCCTAACTGAGCATCTTTGTTACAGCTGTCAGTGTCTGCATTCACAAAAGAACAGTGATCAAAAATGGGTAATTTCTTGGCAGTTTAGATGCACACCCCACCAATCACGAAAGCCAAAGCCTCCTAATGGCATTAAAATAATAGAAAATGGAATTTTGTCAAACATTCAGGTATTTTTCAGCGAACCTATTTGCTCAAGTGAGAAGTTTATTTGTTGGCAATGGCTGAATACTTAATTAAGTAGCTGTGCTAAATATCACTGCTGGCGCTTGAGATATATTTAGATTCAGCTCCCTCTGTCTCAGAAAACACAGCAATTAAAATGCAACACTGTAACATAACGTAACTGATAATGGGTATAGGGCTGAGGAGGGTTTGAGGTTTTGCCAGATCTGCTATGGAAACCACAGATGAAGCATGAAAATGGTGGGAGCTCTTCCTTCCTGGACTAGTCCAAGCCTTCACTCCGCTCCATCAGTGCAACGTGCAGCAGTACAGGGGGTTTTGAGGGAATCTGAAGGAGTTAAATGCCTTTGATGGTAATAATCATTACAGCATTAGTCTTACTGTCTGTAGTTTAACGGCTTCACTAGATTTGCTTCCAATAATGAACCAAAGCTTAGTCCTGAACAAACTTAAGTGTTCGTTTAAAGGGCTCTTTCCTCTCGCCTCTCCTTTCACATGAGGCGTGCAGATCCTTTGGGTCCTGAGGCAGAGCATGTGATTCCTGCCTGGTCTGGCTTCTTGCACAGATCAGCACAAGCCCACACAATCAACCTAGCTCTCTCCATAGGGGCTCTGATTTCATCTTGTGTTCCCAGAGGGTGATAGAGAAGGAGACTTGACTGCGGGACACAAAATACAAAAGTTTATCCCAAGCGTGCCTGAACCTTTAGTGATTTCACTTGTTCTCCGCTTCTCCATTCTCATCCTCCCCTTTCTCTGAGCACCCTCAGCCCCCCTCTGATTTAACAAGTACTGACATCATCAAGCTGTATTGAGACTCAGACCCTCAGTCATCCCAGCAGAGAGCATGTAGCAGAATGTGAGCTCTAACCTGTAATTCCTGACTGTGTTTTTAACGCTGTCATGCGATGTGCAGGCAATCGGGCACAGCACATCTTGAAGGGCAAAGTGGGAAAGCACCGTCTGCTTGGCTCAGAGCTTGACTTTGCTGGAGGAAACCTGATTTGCAACATGGATGGAAAGAACCTGCACTCTTACAGGCTCTGAACTTTCCAGGAGTTGCATTAACTGTGAAAAAGAGATATAATAAAGAAGTATCTTTGTCCTCATTTAAACTCTATTTATGCTTTGAAAGTCCCACACAGTTCACTGGAAGATTTTCTCCATCCCTCTTCAAAACATGAGCTTAATGATTGTCAGAGCTCCATATTGACAGGATGAGGAACTGACTTAGCTTGTTTATCCATAAAACAGTGGTACTGTATCAGTTACTTTAGCCAGTGAGTTGCTCAGAAAACAAAGGGGCTGTTTGTATTTGCAGGCTGATTCAGTCTGTGATCACTATGTAGAGCATATGAACAAAGGTGGCAATTGCGCTCAAGCCACAAAAGAAATTCTTATCTGTCATTTACAGCTCCATTCTTTAGAGCTTCTTTCTTTCAGTATGTTTTTTTTAAATTGAACTATTATACGTATGGTGTACATGTCTTTGTTTCACTGAGAACTTAATTGACAAAAACCTCATTTTCAACTGAAAAAGACAGCTTTGCTGGAAGCATAATAAACCATGCACCATTAGCCTTGGTTATAGTCAAACAAAACCAGTAAAAATGCCACCTTCTAGCTTAGGTCAGCTTCCTGAGTGGATCACAGGTGGTGTTTGTTCACTTTACTGACTAAAATAAATCTCATTTCTCTGCAAGAACAATGCAGTTAATGGGAGATTGAGGTGGGCTTCAGGCTGTATTGCATATATTCAGCAGAGAATAGTTTAGTACTTTAATGAAGAATGTTTATAAGTAGCCATGATGCAGGGGAAACATCTATTAAGAGCCTCAGGTGAACTTCCAGTAGTCAGGAAGGAGTGTGTCCCTATAAATTAAGCTGAGCCAAGGAGGCATGGCCAGCATGGAGGTCCTCATAGCACTCCTTGAATGGGGCCAGGCTGGGCTAAGGAGGCCAGTCAGGGGACATCCCTCCTCCCTGCGGGTGAAGAAAGGGAGCAAGGCAAGATGTGGCAGAGCAATCTGGTAACTCTGACACAGGGTCGACTCAAAATCCCAGTGCGAGTGACAGGGCGAGTCAGATAGGTGCCTGTGACAGTAGGGAAGCAGGGAGGAGATTTCTTTCCTCTTCACACTGATCTGCAAAGCTAACTAGCTGGGGGAGGGCTTCTGCCAAAGTTGTCTACCTTTTTTAAGCCAGGGTGGCTGCTGTGGCAGTACAAGCATCCTGCTGCTAGCTGACATGCGGACACCACAGCAGCACTGCTGGGCTTGGTGCGTGCAGTACCAAACCACGCCAGAGTCACTGGGTGCCCTCACCTCAGCTGTGGGCTCCAGTCTGGCCCCACTGCACTTTTGACACTTTTCTCCTCTGCTCTCCAAAGATGAGGGGGAGCCAGCAGCAGCAGGGAGATCAGTGGTATTTCCTACGTGATGCCATTGGTACATCTTTTCTTACCATCACCATGCCAGAGAAAAGCTCTGAGATACAACGGGGCTGAGGGTGTCTGTAGGTCATGCAGTGCAGCTGGAGCAGGAGGGAATCATGTTGGGATTAGGGCATCCAAAGCATGGGGGTGGGTAAAGGCCCTCAGCACAGGTCATACTGCTCTAAGGGGGCTGGGAGGGAGCAAGGAAGAGCCGGGGGCTGAGGAAGGGAGAGAGGAAGAGGAGGGGACCCACAGCCTCCAGGACTGCACTGCCTCCTCCTCCACGAGTAGCAAGCTACTATTTCAGTATCCACTTCATGGTTGTTTGTAATGCCGTTGGCCCTCAACATTTGACACAAATGCAAAACCACGATCTCTGCTTTAATTAGAGAAGGAGGCTGGCACTGTTTTGAATTCTAAAGCCATGACAGTCAAAAAAAGGTTTGGAAGGGAGAATGATGCAGAAAAGGAGACAAAAACAGTGCATGTGTGGGTGTGTGCAGGTGTACTCTCTGGATTACAGGCTGAGGAGGGAAGAGGTGCAAACATTTGGGAGCTGATGCTGTAGATGCCTGTTACCCTCGTATTCATCCAGAGCAGCTCCATCAACTTCTGCTGAGCCACCTGGCTTCCCATTACAGTAATGGGTCATGAAAATTTGCTCCCAGTCTTTGCTGCATGAGCCATTTCAATTTTTTAGAAGAGTTGCAAACCTGCAAGCTGAACTTGAATGTCATTCACAAAAGCTGTCACCTCCACCTCTCCCTCCCGTGCAGACATACCACACCGGGTTCCTCGGGCAGCGCTGCAGTTCAGCGTTCTCTGTGTGAGTTCGATAACAAACACCACAAAAATCAAACACGTTTCCTTCCGCTCTGCTGGCAGGGAAATAGCAAGCAGTAGAAATGGCACTGAGATGAAAGACAGCCATAGGTGGAACGCACCCACCAGGTGACAAACAAACGATACCCAGAATAGACAGAAAAGACTTTCCACAGCAAGGCTGCCCTGTCCCCACACAACGTGCAGTTACAACTATGGGTGTCACGGACATCCTGAAAAAAACATCAAATCCAGCTGGCAGAAGGTGCCAAACTTTCCATGGTGTCAGTCTTCCCAGAATGACTCCACTGTATGCACTGGGGTGGCGCTGGGCAGGGAGCCGCAGGGTGCCTGTGGCAGCCCTCCAGCTGCACGCCTGCCAGAAGCAGAGCATTCTGAGCATGAGCGGAGCATCCACGGGGCACGGGTTCGCTGCAGCGTGCCACCCGGCAAGGGAGCAGGTTTGAAGGCCCAGTCGGTGGTAACGATGTCCTCCCTACTCACTCACGGCCGGGAGAAGCCCCTGTGTGCCAGGGACCGCGGCTCAGTCACCCGGCAGCCTGCCTCTCTCTTCCTCTGCTGGGGCAAGGCAGGGAGAGGGGAAAGGAGGAGAAGCTGGTTGTCCTGCCAAAGGAGGAGAAGCTGGTTGTCCTGCCAAAGGAGGAGAAGCTGGTTGTCCTGCCAGGGGGCTGGAGCTCCCAGCGCTGCTCCCAGAGGGCTGCCCTCCTGTGCAGGTGCCTCTGCCTTCTCTCAGGAGTCAGGATCACAGACACGGGGACACCGGGTGGAGTGGAAGCAGCTACCTTTGAAGGGTTTGTGGAACATTTAAATGCTGAGTGTCTCTGCCAGGCTGTCTCCAAAACCTTCTCTCCAGGCTTTTTAGCTGGTGCACTACCCTGCCATGAAAGTATATGGGTTCATGTGAGAGAAATTAACATGAATGTGGCCATTGTTAATCTGCTCTCTTCCTTTTGCTTGAGTTTGTTGATGCTGTAAAAAGAAAACCAACATTCTCTTTCTTCTCGGGCCTCGTATGGGCTCTGTCCATAGGAGGAGGCCGGTGCCGAGTGCCTGGAGCGCGACAGATCTTTTGCTCTTTCTTCAGCAGTAGGCTCCAACATAACCGAGCTATCTGGCCAAACCATTGCAACAGCAACCAACACTGCTGCGCCGGCTGGGTCACACCGTAAGGGCTAAGGAAGGGCTCGCAGGCTATTTGAAGGGAGAGCTGATAATTCTTATTCCGTGCTGCCTCCTTCTCGGCAACAGATCCATCCCCACGTTACAAGAAGAGCTGAATCACTGCATTATAAATAGACTCACTACTTATTTTTTCTGCCTGAAAATAATTTCAAACCAAACATGCCTACTCTATTCACTTTGAATTACTGCTCCCAAGAAAAGAAAAGACGACTACATTTTCTAACTCTTTTCTGGTTTCCCTATTAGTAATCTGAATGTTAAAAGCCTTGACTGTTAGCCTTTGGGATGCAAACCTGCTCCCATTTAAGTCAATGTGAGTTTTATCATTGACTTAATTGGAAGTGAGATTGAGCCACTGGGCATATGAGTGGCTTTGTGTAGAGCTTGAAAAAAAAAATAATAAAGGAGACTGAGGCAAAATGTAGTGCCAGTTTTTTCATCATAGCAATAACCCAGCTTTGCCCAGCCTGCCCATAGTCATGCTAAAAGGAAAGCCTAGCCTGAAAGGAAGCGCTCATAATATTATAGCTTAATTAGTTTATGGGAGAAAAATGCTGAAGGGGAGAGGAGCTCCTGTTGTTAAATATTTTACCATTGCAACACTGACTAATGTTGTCTGCTCGACACCAAGTTAGCCGGAGTCCTTGCCCTATTCCTCTGCAGCCTGCCCAGGTTTCTGTGCTCACTCCTGAAGCCTCGGTTTTGATTTAAAGACAGTCATGCTGGGTGCCTCTGAAAGCACAGAAAACATTTCTGTGTATCTAATATGCCCATTATTAACATTATCCTCAATCTTTTAAGTAGCTGATTATTAAGCAAAGAAATAGCAATGAAGCAAGGAAAGAATGTGGTAGGGAGATTTACTGTGTGGGAGGCAGAGATAAAATTAGATTTCTTTAAGCTATGTAGTACAGTTATTAGGAAGTTAGGCTAATTTTTCAAGGAGCTGTCACTTAAATAACCTCATCTTATTATTCATGCTGAGGTATTTACTACAGAAATTCTTTCCCCCAGGTCATCATCTTTTTTCAGCAGCAGAAGTTGGAAACTCAACAATTGTTTGCAAGCCCGAATAATACAATGGCATGTTATGGTAATGCAAATAGTAGATTATTAAAGGATATGATTTAAAAACACTGTGATAGTTCTAGTGGAATTTGTTTGTTTGGCCTCTTTAGTATTTTCACTATCTCTCTCCAGATTTTCCAACCACCGTCTCAGTGAAGAAAGCAGTAAATTTTCTCCACCTTGATTTGTTCTTAATGCTGTTTCTCATTATCTGCTGCCTTTTCTAAAGGTGCCCCAGCATCAATCCCACTAACTCCTAATAGCACCCAGTATCTCTACCACCACAGAGTTCCAAAGTGTATTTTCTCTTGATCGCTTTCTTTATTACCCAGCTGTATTCTGTTGCTCCCAGTCCTGGCCTGTGTATGAATTAATCAGACTGGCTTTTAGGCTAAACTATGTGCTCTTAGGAGCATGGGTAGCTCTTAACACAGAATACATTTTCCAAGCCATGAACTGGGAGGTAATCTCAAACCATTTGTGGGTTTTGTAGCCCCACACTGCTTGGCAAAAGCTTCCACTTATGCTCCTTTCAACAATGTGTCTCCAGCTCTACTCCTCGGTTTTGTTTTGCTTTACAGGACTACCTAAGCATGTAGCTCTCAGCTCCTGTTTGCTGGCACACCAGTAAGCGCTCCTGCTGGCCTGCCCAGTCAGCCGGGAGATGCCTGCATAAACCCATGCGGCTCTTTACTGCAGAGGCAACCTCTCAAACCTCAAGGGGACTCTAAGGCTTCCATAAATGAGGAGACCAGTGGACAACAGAAGGTTATTTGTTTTATACCAGGAAAGAGTAAAGGGAATGAGGAGGGAAAAAAGCATATACTTTTATCATGTTTTCATTATTTACAGTCTTGGCATAATCTCTTTCTGCTGGTGGTTTGCCAATAAAATTGATCCTTCTTTTCTTAGAGAGGAAACTTTTTAATCATTGCCCTCTGCTGTGTAGTTGGCTGAGTGTGACCTCCCATGTCAAATCCTTGAGGTTTGGAAAAACAGTCAGCACACCATACGGAGCTGTGCTAGCTGTGTTAGGCTGCTCACAGCATGTGTGATTTAATTTGAGCACAGGAAAGCAGGAGATGCTGAAATGAAGATCGTCTGAAGGCCCCCCCAAATGGCTAAGAATTGGGAGCCTCCTTAAAGCTGCAAATCCACGTGTGTCCAAGATCTCTCCAGGTTAGGCAGTGAAGAGACATTCTCGCTTCCACAGGGTAGTGGCTGCTGAACTCCTGCATCAGGGCACATAGGTGTTCCTCTAGGAGAAGTTTGGCGAGGTCGGGGATACCATGGTTCTCATTTTTTCAAGAGATGTGCTGGCTTTTTTAAAATGAGGTCGATATGAACATGAAGGTGAGCAACATGAGCCCTTAAAACATGGGCCCCTGTTCTAGCAGGGGAAAGGTTAGCTCCTAATCAGCTATTGAGGCTGTTACCTCAAAAACAGCATCATATGGGAAATATCAGCTTTTAAGCAACCCCTTTGATTCATGAAAATACATATAAAAAACGCTGAGGAAGCTCTGAGGTAAGATGGAAAAAGATGAGTATGACTGGTTGAGGCTGGGGTGGGAGGTGGTGCGTTTTTGAAAATGCTGAGAATAGGACAAGATGAAAATAAGGTTAATGATGGATGTATTTGTCTCTGAAACTTCAGAGACTATGGAACTTATTCTGAAGGCAGGTACAGAACTGGCAGAGCGCTAACAGAGAGAGGGACAGTGTGCAGGTGATGTACGTACAGCTCTTCTCACCTCTGCTGCTAACGCCTCGTGCTGCTCTAAATCCACATGCTTCCTCCCTTCCTCCTTCCTCTCTCTGCTTCTTTCTTTCTCCTCTCTTTCTCTCCTTCTTTCTTCAAGTGAGGTGAAGGCACACATGCTTATTATGAAATGGAAACAGAGGTTGACTCTGCCTGATAAATTTGCATGCCAAATTCACAAGACCGTCAGACTGCTTGCATTCTCATAATTATCTGTCCTTAAAAACACTTCTAACAGAAGTGACATTGTAAACCAGACAAGTGTCCCCAATGAGCGAATGAAGCTTTTCAGAATTAAGTTTTCAGTAATATACATCAGATTTCAGTTGATTGTTTTCTCAACCTGATTATGGCATTGTGCTTCTTGTAAAAATAAACTTCACATTTGTTTTGTTCTTTTATAGGAAAATAAAAGTAGGGGTAAGGAATTATAACTTGGGAGTGTGAGGACAGGCAGGAAAAGTGTAACTGGGACATGGATTCAAGGCATGATGATTTGAAAACCTCTTTCAGAACTTTTATTCTCTCCCTTGGTGACCTTGTCCAGTTCTCTTGCTGCAGTAGCTGTGACTGTAGGACAACAGGATGAACTCCCTTCTCCATCATGTGAAAACAAGAGACAGTTCCTCCTGGTAGCCAGCACTCCTGGGCATACAGCCCTGTGCTGGACTCCAGGTTGCACCACCACCACCATGTTGGCATGTGCAACACAGCTAGGCTCGCTGTGACTTGGTTTGCTCTCAGCGTGCAGGCGACATGAGTCATGTTTGCACATGGGGTTTCCAGCAGGGTTTGTGCTGTGGCTGCCCTGCCAGGGTTGACACTCACTGATGGCTGTGAGCTCTCCTTTTGTCTATGAGAAAAGCAGGACCCTAAACCAGGTCAGAAATGATCCTTATTATCATTTCCTTTATACTGTTTCCAGTGCCACCGTCCCAGTACCCTTGGCTCTCTGGGACCTTCCAGCTGCAGGGACACGGGTGGCTGTGGTTTTTCTCCAGTCAGCCCCAGCCCTGAGAACCTTGGTGGCCCACCCTGAATGTACAGCAACAGTTTGGGGCTATGCAAACACCAGTCGGTGTTTTGGGCAACTGTACATTTCCAACCTCCTTCTTCTCCTCTGTCTGGCTCTTGAGGTCCCCTGGGTGCTGTGGGATTCCTTCCCCTGCCCCAGGTTTTCCTGTGTCCCGACACAGCTCCCAAAGGCCAGATGTTCAAAACTTTGGGCTTAACTGTTCTGCCTTTGTCTGAACCCTCTGTGAAAATGCAATTAGCACATATTTACCTCTCTGAGAAGCACATTGTGAGGCCTAATGAATGGCTCCACAGTACCTGGTATGAGGTAAAAGCCTAAAAGAGCCTGATACGGAGGTGAGCTTTACTTAATTAAGTTAACCTTCAGATTAATTGAGCTGCTTTCTAAAAAATGCAATGTGAGAATGCACAGCACCCTGTAGGGCTCTAGTCTCATTTCTGGGGCTGCACTCATTAGATACAGGCAAACACAGTATCTGTCAGAGGGTATGTACATTGCTGGGGGAGCACGCTGATCTTCCCTGCTTATTTATGCTTTACAAAGTGTAAATTTCAGAAATAAATAGTTGATCTACTCTGCATGCAGTGAAACTTTGCCCAAGGCTGGGCTGGTGATTTTTTTTTTCTGTGTGTCTGCTTTCTGCTTTGGATGATGCCCACATGCTGCTATTTCGGTTCCTAACTTAGCAATTACCCAGCTACATGTATGTGCAGCAAGCGCGCTGAACACAGCTGCCTCCCTGGCGAGTTCAAGGAAACTCAGGTGTCTCTTTCCTTCCTTTTATTGAACTGACCCTTTGTACTGCCCTGTAATTCTTTCTCTTTAGCAATTTATAGCTGTAAAGGTATATCCTTTTAAACCCCTCTTTCCTCTGTTGACAGATTGTAATTATTATTATTATTATTTTTTTTTTTAAAGTAAATAATTAGCCAGAGGCTTTGTGGATAAGCTATTGGCTTTACTGGCTCAGGGCCCCTTTCCAGTTCAAGTGTGAAAGACAGAGACATTGCAATAACAGTGCTCAGCACAAATTCCACCACCCCCACCACCCCCACCCCACTGGAAATCTGTCACCCACCTCTTTAGCTCTTGACGTGAAAAGAGGAAGAGAAGAAGCAATATGTGGGAGAATCTGTGGTGTCTTGTCTGGCAGTCTGACGTGCTAATGTTTCTTTCACTGGGAAACAGCTGACAAGAGAAAGGGCTCGCTGACTGCTTCCCTTGCCATCCACGGTCAAGCAGAAGGAGCCACTGAGTGGGAAACCAGAGCTGGCACAGCCAGTCAGCCGTGCACAAGCAGCCATAAATCCCCCCTCAACATACAGCTGAAACGCAGTCAGCAGAAAGTTCAGAAGATGCTGGATATCAGCATGGCTGGAAGAAGGCAGAGGACAAACAGTGTCACGCGGTGCAGCTGGGGCGGGGGGGAAGGGAGCCCTCAGTGATGGGGGGTGAGATGTGGGGCTCCCAAAGAGCCTCAGCACAAGCCCAGGACCTCTCCTGAGTGGGGGACTTCAACAGCGGGGGCCCTGCCAAGTCTCTGTTAACTGTGTCTGATGGGAAATCTTCTAATACTGCACAGTGGTGTATCTCGAGGGGATTCTTCTGTCTTCCTGGGGTGAAAAAGGTGAACTGAGTCAGTGTGATTCTAGACAGTGATACCTGGTGTCATCAGGAGCAGCTTCACATGCAGTAGAGTTTTAACTATTTAAACCTCTTGACTAATCATTAGTTTAAACATTAGTTGAACATAGTTAACAAAAACTACTGGGTTTTTCCCTGGGAAAAAAATAGAAGTCTAAAGAATGATGAAGACTTGCTTGAGCGTTGAGTATCTGTAGTTTTGGGTGATCTATGGAATCTCAGAAAATATAGCAGTCTTAAAAAAAACAGATGTGAAATGGAAAAGTGTTTTTACCTTTGAAGGAAAGATGTGTAGTCTAATCGAGCATAGGACTAATTTATGTGCACATGTCTTTATGAATTTAAAGATTATTTCTTCCAGTTCATATTCAACATGCTTGTAAAATACATTTCAGGGGACAGAAAACATGTAAACAAGGAAATAAACTTAAGCCATTTCTTATCTGTTGCTTTTGATCGCCTCAACTAGGAGGAAGAATCCTCAGAAAGAAATCTACCAGAAATACTAGCAGCGGCACGGATGACACTGTGCACCCTGGGGTTTGGCTCAGGCAAGTGAGATATCCAGACAAATCACTTTTTCTTACTGGAGAAGAAAAAAATGCATTTAAATGTGTCGTTTAATGCACTCCATAGTGGTAGAAAGGTATTTTTTATATGGGGGACCACTGATATATCTCCTTACAGACAATATACGTCACTGTAAACCACTGCTAAACTGCCTGTTTTATTCTGTGTATCAGTCTACATGGCCACTTCCTATTTTAGTTTAACTTCACGAAGGTAAACTTCCATATACAAATTTATTATGGGTGTGATGATTTCAGACTTTAAAAGGGAGCCACAGCTGACTTTAAAAGATGAGATAAACTTTAAAATACATCAGATGTCTCATTGGGTGACAGATTGAGATGAGCTTGATTTTATCTGGATTTTCTGCAGATGCCCAAATTAGCTTTCACACTGTCTCGAAGGACGTGGGGACCTGGGATTTGCATTTGTGAATCTGAAGGCTGGGCTGGCTATCACTTGGTGTCTGGATGGGGAACTGGGTTTTGGGGGGTTTGCATACAGCTGAGATTTCTCTAGAAATACGCTCTTTTTCCATCCAGAAATTTTGGCCAGAAAGTTTGGGGACGTCACCTGTTTGTCCGGAGTTTCTGAGTGCTAAACAAAGCTTGGCAGGGGGACAACATGGTACCTCACCGTGCTTCACAGCTGGGGTGTGGGTCTGTGCCTTGGATTTTTGCTGTGCCTGTGCCTGAATCTGTCTCTTGAAGCCAGACTAGCTGGGAGCGGACTCTGTTTCCCATTGCCTTTTCGAATGCATGGAGCACTGTGAATGCCTGCGCAGGGGATATCTGTGCTCCCTGCTTGCCAGGTATGCGGGCACTGCAGGACTTCGTGGTACTAGTTGATGCAGGACAAAAGTCTGCATTTCCTTGACGGATGCAAAAATTCCCATTGCTAGCCAAGAGTAAGTGACAGCATCACAAACAACTCGAGAGGAAAGTATCCAGGAGGGAGTATGCGGTCTGTCCCTCCCACCTCATTGCTTTGCTTCTAAATCAAAGCTACCTCGGCAAAAAAAAAGCAGGCAACCAGGAACTTAAAGGGGCAGGTCCAGAGAAAACCTAATCCCTCACTTGCTAGTGCTTGCCGTTTAGTGGGAAGGTTTGTGATAGCTGATGTTTTCCCTGATGCCCCCGTTCTCTGAGTCACAGAGCTTGGTGAGAGTTGTTTTCTCAAATAGTGATTTCTAGAAAAAAGCCTGAAGGCAAGACCAGAATCTTCCTTTCACATAAGAAGTGAAAAGAAAGAGAGTCAAACATCGTTTTAAGCAGTCTCTAGATTTTTAAGTTAATTTCAAGCTTTTCTAAGACTTAGCTTGTGATTTTTTAAAGTACAGCTGTGACAACACAGTGTTACCATTATGCACCACAGTATAACGATGCTTAGGGCTTCCTACTGCCATCTCTACCTCTTTCCCTTGCTAAAACTGGCAAGTCTTTTCTGCTTCTCCATCTTTTTCCTCCTGGGGTTACTCCAGCCCCCAGTTCCCCTCTTCCTGGCCTCTCCAAGGCTTTCCTCCCTCCTCACTGCCTCCCTGTGCTCCTCCCAGTCACCTCCAGCACCCAGTGACCACCCACAGGGCTTTAGTCCCTTGGTCCCCTTTTTGTGTCCTCTCTCACCCCAGGCTCCTGGTGGCTTTCAGGGGTGTAGAAGACAGCACAATAACCTAGGGCTTGCTGTCTCCTTCAAGTCAGACACCTGGCAGAGGGCATTTTTGGTGCGGAGGGACAGAGAGGTCTATGTCTGTGTCAATGGCACATCTGTTGCAGCTGGGGGTTTGCAGGGGGTGTGCAGCCACAGTGAGAGGTACCAGGGGGTCACGATCCCAAAAATTGACCCTTTCATGGTGAAGCCACTTTATGTGACCTACCTTAGCAAAGAGGAAAGTGCAGGAGAGACAGATGATAAAGGAAATTGTATAAAAGGAGCATAAATGGGGAGGGAGAAAGAGGTGGGATTTCAGACCTAATGTTTTATAGTGTTTTACAATTTAGGCTTAGTTTTTTATCCAGTTGAAGGTCAGTCTACGGGGCTGTGACTGCTGCCCATGGAAGGAAAGGGAACTGAGGCAGCTGCACAAGGAGACTTCTGTTGGTGGTGGTCTGTCTGTGTGGGTCCCCTGACAATCAGTGAAAAAAGCTAAACTCTGCAGGGCAATTCAAAGCAGAAAATTAACTCCATGTTGTCCCCTTTTGTGTCCAAGGCCAAAGTTCCCCTTTCTGAATAGTGCCCTCCCTGCTTTCCTTACCACATTGCTTCGTTGGGTTAAATAGGGCTCAGCATGTGAGTTGACCTGGACAACTGTTGGAGAATGTGTATAAAAGCTACACCTGCAAGGAACAGTTGCAAGGAGCGTGGCCATGCAGTTACGCAGGCTGCTCTGGCTCGGAGCAGAGGAGGAGTGGCAGTAAAGAGTGATGGCTTTATTTGTACACTGGTTTCAGGTGTAAACAAGAACTGCTTTATGCAAAACCTTCTGTCAATAAAGCTCTTCTCTTGCTTATGGAGCTATTTAGCAATCACCAAACCCTGTTCAGGTGCAGATGCTGGGTTTTATTCTGAAGACATATATAGGTCTATTTCCTTTTGATAACTTACTGTTTACCAGCAGCTATCACCAACATCTGCTTGAAGTAACTCTTCTGGCCTGCTTCTCTCCCCTGCTGTACATACATGCTCCCAGTCTTACTGGATTTCCATTTAACCACGGGCAGTGTTGGCTTGTGGCACTGGACTAACTGTGAGTCAGGTGTGAAAATGTGCCTGTACACAGGCGAGCAACAGTCATGAATGCCATCAGGTGCAGCTGTGAACACAGAGGAGCTCTCTCTGTTCCCACTGCAGGAGAGCCTCTGCTAGCACTTGGCTGTAACTCCCAGAGGTTGCTGAGGTGAGGTGCTGATCAACTTCAGTTCTCAGGAATTCCTATGGCTGGTGAAGCCAGGAGGCTTCATTCCCCAGGGAAGCTTTACCCCTTGCACCACCCTGCCGCCCAAATCTCCTCTATGCCACTTCTGCAAATCACTCTGAGCCAAAGGCAACAGCTCCAGAGGAGTACTTGCCAATTATGCAGGCACTGCGGGACTTAATGGCACTATTTTATGCAGGACAAAAGTTTGCATTTCCTTCATGGATGCAAAAAGTACCAGCTCCACCAAAAGCCACTAAGGTTTTCCTATCTCCAGCTGTTGCTAAATCTACCATTTAGAGCACTTGTGACCCTTTCAAAATACAGCTTACCTCCTGGGCAATTCCCACAAGTATCCAGGACTCACCAGAGATCATTAATTCCTAGCAGCAGCACCAAGCCCCTGAAGCACAGATGCAGAGTTGCTTGCAAATCTACCTCAAAGCAAACTGTAAGAAGCCCAGGAAGATCCCCAAGCTCTGCAGAAGCATGCCCATGCTCATGGGCATTTCCAAGGGATCCTAAATCCAGGCACGGGCTACACAAATGACTGTGGGAGAATGAGAGCAACTCAGCTGAGTGCTGGGAGCCCTGTGTTCAGCTACCAATTCAGAGAGCTGAGTTCAGCTTGCTTTGGGGGAGGATCTGAACCCGCTGCCTGAGTGAGGCACCCCAGCCACCAGCCTATCTGAGAATCTCCAGATCACATTTATTCACACTGTCCTTCTTTGAGCACATGAGGAAAAGCTTGCCAGGGCATTTCTACTGTTCCAGAGAGCCAGCTGATTTTCGAACTGGCTTCTCTTTCTGGCTGTCCCAGAGAAGGCAGAGGAAGGGTCTGAGCTCATTTAGCTCTGAGCAGCTGATTTTTGAGGACTCTTCCCCATGCCTCCTCGCTGTCCCTTGAGGTAGGGGTCTAACCCAGAGCTTTGCATTCCTGCATGTGGTCAGTGGCCACTGCACGGGGTAGAGCCCTGGCCAGACAGCATTGACAGGGACTCATTCAGTAAATCCCCTCAGGGAGAGGGTATTACAAGCCTCCTTCCCCTTCTGCTTTCCTCCCCAGCCCTGCCCCTAAAGCCATTTGCTATTAGCAGGCTGCTGTTGTCCCTGTAGCAAAACCAGCGTGATGCATCTGAACACCTCCCAGGACATTGGTGTAAGCACCGATGTGGGTGCCCCATACCCTTTTGTCACTTCTGCAAAGGTGAAGGTAACCACTAGCTGGGGTTGGATGGGGAGAGATAGCATCTTACATGATCACAGTCTTACATGAAGTGATTAAGAGGCAAAGCCCTGCCTATCTCTGAGGTTTAAGCTTAATGTGCTTTACAGGCTCCTGGGAAAAATTTTGTGGTTATGTTGGCAAGTTTATAGGTAAGTTTTTAATCCTTGGTTCATTAACGAGGCAGCTAATGCACAGAGGGTGTGATCTTTCCCTCTGTTGTATGATGTACTATCAATGATGGAAAACATCCCCAGAGGAGAATGGCAGTGTTTTCTCTGCACCTCTGGGGATGACACACAGCTGGAAACTTGGTGTTAGATAATGGAGGCCAAAAATGATGCAAAGCCTCCAGGGATCACACCAATTCTTGCTGATTTGTTTCGGCATGGTGTGCATTCAGGGGTGATCTTCCCCAGTCTGTGCAACTCTGAAACCCATGAGCCAAACTCAGGTCTCCGACCCCTGCTTCTGTGCTTGGACGGGGCTTGCTTCCCTTGGCACCAACAAGGGAACTCAGAAGGCTCCATCATTCCTTTTCCCAAAGAAGCAAAGAAGTTAATGCTGGAAATGCTCTTTTTTGAAGCATTTGTAATTGGCAGTTCCTGCCAAGTATTAGCAGACCAGTAAAATCTCTCTACATAAATTGTGTTGTAATTAGCGTGATTTGTTTAATGTCACCTTGTCTGGATGTCTGAGAAACTGTCTCAAAACGTAAAAACACCACATTTTTCAGTTGAGGGAGTGGACTCTGATGGCACCAAGACATTTTTATTTCTATTATTTTACAATGGCCTTTTCAAATCACTCAAGCTGATGAACCTAAGCCAAGTTAATCAAGAATTCCCAGATGAGGAGAATTGCAGCCATAAGATGTATTAACAACAGCAAGCATCAAAATTTTCTTAATAAAGGTAAGATGCTAATAAAAATTAATGGATATTGCTTTCAGTACACAGGACAATATAGTAAAAATAACCTGATACCCCCAAAATACTTGGTATATATGCAAATATATCGTTTTAGAGGGAAGCTATAGGAAGAGTGAGAGAAGAGAGTAGTTTGCTTGGTGGAAAGGGGTGTTAGGGGCTGACTGACCTCCTCGGTACCCCTCAGCTCCTGCACTGGCCTCCCTGAGCTGCTCACCCAGGTCGGACAAAGGCAAACATGAGTGAGTGATGGCCATTTTCCCACCAGGTGGCAACAAGGAGAGTAATAGAAAAGCAGCTGAGGGGCACTGGCAAACTGGAGTGCAACTGGGAAGTGGTGCTGTGGCTTCCCAGTGGACTCCAATATATTAAAAAAGCCCCAGATTGAATGTGGTGCCATTATTGTCCATCAGTGTCCAGAAAAAGCTCATGACAGGCACAGCAGGAGGAAAACTGGTCAGGTCTTACACGCAGCCGGGTGTAGCAACCTGATAAAATTACTCTTATCTTCCCCATCCCATGAATATCACCAGCAATCTCAGAAACAGAAAGGGGAAAAAAACCTGTCAGGAAGCCTCTCCAAGCATGAGAGATGTTTCAGGGTGAAAAAGGTGCAGAAGGAGCACTGAACGCACAGATCAACAGCAGCATTTTTCAACTTTAATCTTTCTTCCTAATGTGCTGCTTTTATTCCAACTAATTGAATGAATGTCTTAAAATTCACAACACAAACTGAATTTGATTAAATATAACTTGGTTCATATGATAAAGCACCACAGTTAGAATGCAGCTAGAAAAATACATTATGCTGGGACAAATAAGTATGGTTAACTTCAGTAAGAGTAGAGGTAAATTGCTTTTTGCGTGAGATGTGCAATTTTACCTCAGTACAGCTTTAATCAAAGTAAAATATTGTAGGGCATGGGGAGAAAAAAAAAAAACCTCACAGTGTAATGTTTTGTCTGCTAACCACTCAGTAAAACTTCAAGTTAAAATTGCTAAATAAAGCCAAGTCTGTATGTTATGTGCTCCCAGTTGGTATGTAAACAGTTAAGGTAATATCTGTCTATGAACTAATTTATATTTATAACAGACCAAAACCCACAGATAGTCCATGTGAATGCGAGCTGTCCATCAGAAGTTTGTCTGCCACCAAAACTTTCACTGGAAAGGGAAGAATGGAACTAAATACAGATATTTAAATGGAGGTTGCATTCACACTTATGCTAGTGTTTTCACAGCCAAACGGAAAAGAATGTAAATTAAGCATAACTGATAAATGGGATAGAAAGTATTAACCTTGCATTTGTGGGAAGGAATCTTGCTTTTTGCTCTTCAGTGGTTCGTAGTTGGTTATGTTACCAACAACGGATGCTTCAAATTCCCACTTATGGCTAATTGCATCCTACCTTCTGTTTGGGGAGGACCTGCTCTTTTTTGGGTGGGCTGACTTTGGTATGCTGCTCCCTTTCCCTGCTTTGCCTATATGGATTCCTGTTTGTGGCAGTGGGGTCACCTGCAACCCCTTTCTCATGGGACCATAGCTGGAGTGGTACCACCATTTAGGATGCAGCAGGAGGCTGAGGTAGCTCTGAAACACTGTAGTGCAGCCCAGATGCTGTGAAAATCTTGATCTTTGATTGCATCTGGCACTTCCCTGTGGCCAGAATGGGAAGGCACTGACAAGGTGGCTTCAAATGGAGCCTTGAAAGGGTTTCACACTCCCGTATTTCTGCATGTTACAGGAACGTACTGCCTAACACAAAGGTGAGGGGGAGACCCAGACTCCAAGTGGACACCTGACCAAATTAAAGGTGGATGACACACAAGACACAGGCTTCTTTGTTCACTGCAAGACTCCTTCAGCTTCAGAACACCCTCTCTTTGAAGGTTTCCTTCTTAGCTTGCCAGCCAGGCACCACAACCAGCCAGTGTAACTGCAGAAGAGGAAACACCACTGGAGGGTAGGAGCCATCAAACCTTGTGCTGGTGAATCAGCAAGCTGCAGGCTTCTGAGACCAAAAGAACCCAGTCCTACACATCTGTCTGCCCTGGTGGAAACTGGGGGAGGTTTTATAACACAGTCCATGATCCATAATCCAAACCCATGGGTTGCCTGACTCCACAGGGAAAGGTGAACTCGCTTCAGACCTGAGTAGAGGTTGTGCAAGGATCAGGGGTGCCTGCTGTCCTAGTCACTGTGGTCAGTGTAACCCCCCTGGCCCCCAGCCCAACCAAAAGAGAGCACAGGAGGCACATTTCAACCACCAGTTCTGAGAGGATCTGCATTATGGGTGATGTAGAAACCTGTAGAGCCGCCAGAAATGGCTTAAGAAAACCAGCAAGGTAGTTCACTACATTGTGTCAGCTGGAATAAGAATACACTAAAACAAATGCGTGAAGCCTGGAGTTTAGTTAAATGCTTGGTAGAAACAGAAATGAGACTTCATTAGGTGGAAGACAGTCTGGACAGTTTAGCACCAAGGACTATACACAATCATTTCTCAGAAGACATAAGGGGTTTGTTGTCTTATCATTCACCGTGCTTTTTACTGGTTATACAGACGAAAACATCTTAGCCTGGATTTTATGTGAGAATTTTGTGAGTCTCCTTCTCCAGAGACATTCACAACCAACCTGGACATGATTCTGTGAAACCTGCTCTAGGAGAACCTGCTTTGGCAGGGGGTTGGACTAGGTGATCTCCAGAGGTCCCTTCCAACACCAACCATTCTGTGATTCTGTAATTTTAGCTTCTTGGAGGCAAGAAGAGAAGGGCGATGACACCCTCCAGTCTCTTCAAGTACAAAACTGTTTTGCACAGGAACTAATTCTGGCATGACAGAAAGGCGACATGCACTCTCACGCATGCTTTGCGCTCAATGCAGAACTTGTGAGACCTCCGAGTGACCTAACTTTGGGCCCCTAGCTTTAAACCTGACGTGTGAGGCTGGTTTAGTTGTGGAGCCAGTGGAGAGAGGCAGGTGATTCTTTCCAAGGGGCTTTCACAGCACTGAGGGCAGGCTGTGTGCCTTGGTCACTTGGCCAGCCAGAAACTCCAGCCTGGGAATCAGGCATCCTCCTGGGCAGATAGGGCGCATGGAGGTGTGAGCAAACTAGTGCTTCCCGCTACACAGAGAGGTCCTCACCAGCTGATGTAAAGCAGGGCTTACAGCCTTGCCAGCAGACTGCTGAACCGCCTTTATTTACTGATGGCTAGCCCAGGAAAGAAAAGGCATAAGAAAAAACGTGACCAGTGGTCTTATTGCAAGGGTAAGGTGAACAGCTCTAGTTACCTCTTACCATCCCCCAAAGCTGTGGCATAGGCCTAGGGACCCCGGAAGCCAAACTCCACTCCAAGGTGGCCTGAGATGAGGCCACAACCCACCTGAGAAGATAGGAGAACACCGATTGGAAATAGAGCTGATTTCTGCCATGGAAGAACCTCCTTCCCTCCTTTGGGATGGACCTAGTCCTTCTTCATATGACCACATGCCTGTTGTAGTTGGAGTCCAACTCAGCCTCACACAGGGCACCAATTGTTGCAGCACAACCAAACGTTTACTGTCAGTCAGATTCCACTGTCTGTGCTGTATCTCCTTCCTCCAGAAGCCAGACCACACTGCTCCTCCACCCAACCCCCTCTCCCACCATCCTCAGGGCTATTTAACCCCTTAGCAGGAACGAGCTACAGCTGCACGTCATCCATGTCAATCAACCCAGGGCCTCTGAGGCAAGGCCACAGCTGCTTGTTATCAATGCTGATCAACCCACGGCCTTCAGCCCTGTACACGCGCCCCCTGATTTCACAGGGAGCCCAGGATCAGTTCCCAAGAAGGAAATGGCATGCAGAGGTTCAAGGGCAGCAGAGGCTGACAACCAGCTTGTTTTCATTGCCTTCCTTCTCCTTTTCCCCTATGGCCCCATCCCTGGCACATTGCAAGGCTCAGCCCCTGCCTCCCAGGTGGGAGGGGAGGCAGGAGCTGCAGGAAAAGCAAGGTCTTCTGTGCTCCCAGAACATGGGCTGAGCACGTGTGACTGACCATGCCCCCCCTGGCCATGATTTCTGCTACTTTTACCTGCCCAGTACCTTATCTTGAGGCAGGAATGCCTCCCACGCCAAGGGAAACATTCTCACCCAAGGACTTGGACTTGAGATTTAACAACCCACCTTGCTTCTACTATTTTTGGAGACTGTCTAAAGGAGTGAAGCACGTGGATCTGACTCCAGCTGAAATTCAGCAAATCTCATTAGTTTTCAGAAAGTGTGTCTTTATGCCTATGGGGTAATTTTTAATCCACCACATCCAATGACCCAGATACTTCTTGTGTCAGGACCAGGAGGTCTTGAGTACAGAGATGGATGTTCCCTTCTGCGTAACACCTCCTCCTCTTCCTCCTCAGCCACCTTCCTTCAGCAAAGGATCTACCATCTCTGTCTCTTGGGGATACACCAAGGTTTTCTGCTCCATGCTTTCAGCTGTGATTTTATTCACATCCTTCCCATTAGACCCAGCAAGTCAAATTTTCCCTTTCCATCCCAACAGGTTTATTAGTGCACAAGTGTGTTTGTTGGTTGCATAGAGCCTTGAAAGTGATTGGATTTAACTGGGAGCATTTCACCTGGCCAGATCAGAATCTACTTCTTCTTGATTGCACACGTGTCACTACCTCAAAATGCAATATTTCATGTAATTTTGATTCTGTCAGTAAAGGCTACACTGAAAATCTCATCTGGGCTTGTTAGTGATATATTGACTTAAAATACCCAGTTTAAAGAAGGCTAGGAAAACAGAGCAAGAAAACCTCAAATCTCACAATGAAAACCATTCCTTTCAAGAGAGAATGAGCGGTTTGGGGAATAGAAGTCTTTTCAGTCCAAGGGAGATAGATATTTTATATTTCAATAGAGCCAAAATATTTCTGGATCATGTGGTCTTATTAATTCAGCTTTTAGTAGATGTAGTCTGAAACCGCATCAATAAAAAATGATCACTCACCTCAAGCTGTCTATAACCAGTCTGTAACCCAAACAGCTTAAGCTATACCAGTTGTAAAACAACTCAGAAAATTTCCCCAGTGCAGGCAGGCTGGAAGAAGAAAAGTCTATTGCAACTCATATAAGTGTAAAACACATGACATTAAGTTGATCTTCGGAGCCATTGCTAAATGAATAATGGATAAACAATGTCAGTGACCCCCCTTGCCCTTAACTCGGGCACAAGAAAAAAAACCACCAGTAGCTGAGGGTTTCATTCAGCCTGGTGTGAAACTTCCCAACAGGAGGAGTCCTGGGCAGAAAGAGGTATCTGCTGCTGCTTCATGTGCAAATTACTTTCCCCATGACCACTCATTCCCCTGTAAATTTTTTCTGCTCTGTGATTTACACACTACAAATAAGTAGTAGAGAAGGAATATAAACTTTCACTTTGTGGTATCACTGGCTCACATATTGCAGCTCGGCAGCTGGGGACAGCATCCAGCATTAATGCTCAAAGGGAGCTGCCATATCTATGATTTCTCCAGCCTCACAAGAGCAAGGAAGGCTGGTGAACAAAGACTGAAGCACAGCTGAATGAAATGCATAATATAAAGAGGGCAAAAATCAAATACTTTCTGAGTCTGAATTCCTAAAGAAATGAGGTCTACGCAGTCCTGCTTGTCTGGGCAAGGATGTGCGTGTGTGTGTGGCAGGTTGCTCCCTCCACAAACCCCACACCAGGGTTTGCACCCTCTGACCTGCTGCCAATGACTTTTGACAGGGGGGTCAGCAGTCTTGGAGGCAATTCAGTTTGTCCGTGCTGGATTGAAACCAATGCTTATGCTTCATGGGTGGAAAGGCTAATAAACTCACCTGTTACTAAGCATCAGACTATGAAAACAGGGCAGAGGGTTTTGAAAACGGCACCTATTTGTTCTGCAGCTCACAGAAGTTCTCCTCCATGGCTTAAAGTGGCTATTGCCAGGCTGAAAATATCTCTATGTTTATTTCAAATGCATTTGCCAGCTTCTTCAGGAAACCACATTTCTGATGTGCAGGTCACCTGGGAAGAGGTAGGTACAGTCACTGAGTCTGATTCTGCCACCCGCTGGTTTCTCTGAAACTATCTGCAGATGCAGATGCTCCTCCATGGGGTGGGATGATGCTTCACGTGGGGGAATTGTTCTCTGACCAGAAGACACAGGCAGCACTCACATGGCGTGCACTGCTTCTCGTGAACTACACCAGTGCACGTGCAATGTGAAGCAGGTGCTTGACTCTAAAGTATCTGTTCTTTAATTTGTGGTGGTGAAGTTCAGGCTCCTCAGCAAGTGGAGGAAGTGAACATCACCATATACGCAATGTGGACAAACAGCGTTGGAAAGGTTTTCTAAGTGTGCTCTGCCATGTAGTGAACGATGTTTGGATTTCACAGACCCATAACTGGCAAAACTAGGGTTTGGGAGGAGCAAGAAGTTTTCAAAAATCTGCAGTTAGAGAACTGTTTTGCAAGATCTACTATTTTGTACATATCCAAGTGGTGTTACTTCCATTAAGAAGATCCCCAAATGTGCTGCTTCCACGGCAGGCAAAGAAATACATAATAATGAATGCAATGACATCAAAGACAGTCAATTACCTGTGTTTGTAACTCATGTGATCATGGTGCAGCTGTGATAAGTGGATATTAACTGCTTCTTATTGCAAACGATAGCAGCGCTCAGAATTTTGCATTCACGTTTGTAACATAATAAGAAGGGAAAATTTTCAAAACAGTGGCTAATATCAAATGCCTCCATCCAGAGAAGGCTGTGAGCACACTATCTGATGTTCAGAGGTGAAAAGGCACTAGCAGCTTTCATTTCATCACTTTGAAAATCAGATCACTTGCTCGGGGGCTGCTGTGATTGATTATGCCAGTGCTTGCTTCAGAAATGTCTGTTCTCACACCTCTGTGAAGAATATCCAGAAGAGTAGTCCAGGACTAGGGAAGAAGTTTTGGTCTACAGTGCATCTGAACAAAGTGGAGCTCACACCAGGGTACTGATTATTTCAGGTCTGCAGAATTGAAGAAAGCCCTCTGTCCCCACACACGGTATGAGCTTTCATTCAAAAAACCTCCCAAACAGTAAAAACTTTTGACTTGATTGCAGCCATTAAAGCAAGATTAAATGTATAACCAATGTGTAAACTGAGATCCCTTTGACTCTGAAGAGGGCCTGAAGCAACGATTCAAAACTATGTGAACTTTCAACTTCATCTCACTCAGGGCTGTGGGGCTCTTCAGTTGTGAAGCTGTGTTTTTTCAAGCTTGCTTTTTTTTTTTTTTTTTTTTTTTTTTTTTGCTACAGGGTTCATTATTTTGCAGAGGATGGGTCTTTCTGCCCTGCAGGGATCTATCTATCACTGCTGACTCTCTGCATCTTCTCCACATGGAAGAAGTAATTGGATTGTACTTTCTGCACACGACCAAGACAGCAGGGAAACCTAGAGCTGTAGGCCAGAGAACTAAGCTGTCCAGAGGACAGAGAAGCATCTGATGCCTAAGAAAACTAAATGTCTGTTTCTAACCACAAGATCTTTCCTTTCTTTCTATGGAGAAGCTGGGACATGCTGAACTGCACTGAAACTTGGGAAGGTCCATGAAGCCTTCAGGGAGTCATGGAAAACATAGCCACCCAAATAATCCCTGCTGAAAACCAGCCCAGGGGCATTAAATGTCTGTGAATACATGAAACAATAAATCATGCTATGAAATGCTAACACTTAGGGCCATTTCTTAAAATTACAATACAGAGGCATTACTGTGAAATATGGTGGTGTTTTCACAATGTTCAGACCTCTATGTCCTACCACATAGATGGGGTATATGGTTATGTAGGAGCAACTGCAATCTGTAAGGCCAGAGGAAGGAAAAAAATACCCAGTTATTTCATATATTTCCAGATAGGGTTGTATCTATAATTATACCATTACAAAATTCCATGTTTTAACCATAAGCGTTGTGCTGTTTCTTTATTTAAAGACACCAGAATTCTGACATTGTCATGTTAGAGTGATTTAGGGAAAGTGGTGAGATCGCCAAGACATTATGCTGTAAGTCTTTAAGAGTTTAGTAGATTTATTCTTTTCGTTCAAACAAATGCCTGCTTGTCATCGTCAGCCCTCCACTGCTTGTCCCCCCCTCCGCCTCCTTACATCCAAGTGTAAAAAAAGAAGCTGTTTGGAGTTGGATGTGCTGCTTGTAGCTATGTTAGAAAAACTACTATTCTGGGAGGACTCAGGCTTCTCCTGACAGCTCTTCCAGCTTTAGCATCATGCATGGTTTTAATGTCAGCTGTAAAAACATTCATTGGTCTCCTACCAAGCCCCACCAGCAAAAAAACAAGTGCTGGCTGGTCTTTTGCATGGTCTGAGGAATGTGTGTGTGTATGTGTGTTCATGAGTGCCTGCACATGGATGTATGCACGCACACTCATTTATTTGCATGAAGGAGAGGTTTAATGGTCAGCTTTCTGCCATTACAGCAGATTCATCTCTCTGATCTGTTATAGACCAGTGGCTGGCTTGCTCCAGTGCACAGCACTGAAACGGATTTGCAGACCTGAACCAACCACTGCCAAAAAGTGTGCCAGTGGGATGTGTTGCTTTGCTTGGGACAAGCCATCATCTCCCTGTGTCCCTGCAGTGGGACATGGAAGGGTGGTACATACCCACACAAAGGCCTGTGCCTCAGGAGACACGCACACACACCCCGGCTGTGGCACTTTAGATTCATATGAGGACTGCTTTGCACAGGAAAAGAACAATTTAATGATTGAAAGAAAGTAAAAATAGTGGTAATAATAACAACAACAACAATAATGATTGTACTGAAGAGAGGGAGAGAGAGTAATAAAACCCATGGGAAAAATCAAGCAATGCACAATACAGTTGCTCACCACCTGCTGACCAATGCCACGGGCAGCAATCAGCAGCTCCCAGCCAGCTCCCCCGAGTTCGTATACTGAACATGACATTCCCTGGTATGGAATATCCCTTTGGCTAGCTCAGGTCACCTGTCCTGGCTCTGTTCCCTCCCAGCTTCTTGTGCACCTCCTCACTGGCAGAGCATGGGAAACCAAAAAGTCATTGACTTGGAGCAAGCACCGCTTAGCTACAATAAAACATCAGTGTGTTACCAACATTATTCCCATACTAAATCAAAAACAGCACTGTACCAGCTACTAAGAAGAAAATTATCCCAGCCAAAACCAGGACACTCCTCAATAAATATTTGTATCAACCCTGACTGCAATGAAAGCACCAACACATGGGGAAAACCGTCTGCTATTATTTTCCAATTCTAAAGAACGCAAATCTGCATGATGAGCCAAATTCTCCTATTGCAAAGATTATTTGTTACATGAAACAGCTAGAGCAGCAGAAAGAAACCATTCCTGGAATTTATGAGGAAAAAAATTGTTCTTTACAGCAGCAAAACACCATTGTGCCACTCAGCGTATTAACATTCACAGTAAAAGATGGCAGTTGCAAAAATGTGGGGGAGTACCATCAGATCAGTATTTCTTAAACAGTTTTGGAGTGTGCAAGTTGATATTTTTTAATAATAATGGAGAGCATAAAATGTTCTGATTTGTCAGAATTTCTGAGGGGGCAGATTCAAAGGTCTGTATCACTTAATGCCTCCCAAGCTCCAGTTGAATGGAAGGTGAACAAAGAGGACAACTCAGGGTGTTGTACTTACAAAATGGATTAGTTACGTTTTGGTTTCTTATTTCTTTTTTAAGCAAATCCATAATTTAAATGCTGCTGTGATGGAAAACTAAAAATACATAGTACCATACACAGATCTCCTACAGATAGTATGAGCTGCCGTATATCTGCATGCATGCATTCATGTTGTAATTTAAAAAATAACATCACCCCAAGCTAACAAAGTTTAGGGACCTTCTCTGAGAGAAGGTATTTGCCTCAGAAAGAGGACCCATCATAATGAACATCAATATGGCAGCCAAAAATAGCATTTAAACCTTTACCAGCAAGATAATGGCACATCCAAGAAGTTTAATTGATCTTCCTGCCTTCCATCACAGCCATTGCTGCTCCAAGACCTGCCTCCCTTTCTCTGTGCTGACATGGTGGTTCTTATTGCCATGAACGTATGTTGCACACCATCTTTATGGCCACCCTCCCTCTCCATCTCCACACATCTCTCTGCTACAGTCAAAGGTTTAGATTGACAGGAGCAGAATTTTTTGCATGGGCAGTGATGCTGTGAAATGCAGTGAAACCAAAGAAACACAGACCTTTATCTTGTGAGCAGCCACAGACACTGGGGATTTCAGCATGCAGTACGGCTGAGACTAAACTTGGTATCATAACAAAGCGTGGGTCTAAATAAAAACTGCCTTAAACTCCCAGGAGGCTTGCTTCTACGCGATGACAGTTGTTAGAGAGTAGCTCTCCTACAGAAACAACCATACCAAATATAGCGTGCTGGAGTAAATGCAAGAGGCGACGCTGGAAGAAAACTAAAATGTTTTCCCTGCTTTCTGCAAGCTATTTCTGCAAGAGGCCACGGATGCCATATCTGAAGGTATTTGTCCCTCTGGCTCTGTGGTTCCCTCAATTATGAAGACAATGCAGCCATTCTAAGGAGCTGCAGGTCTTTCTTGAGGCCATGCTTTGGGCTGGGGGACTCCTTCATTTTCTCTCCCAGATGACTGTCAATTGCGATGAACGGAGGCCACTAGGAGACCCTATTGATGTCACCTTTTCTGCTCGTCTGCTATTGATCATTTGCATATCCAGTCTTGATTTAGGTGTGTATTCATGCAGGTAGCAAGATGCAGCTAGGAAAGGAATCATCTTGCCCACTTTACCATGATTGTATGTTTTCTGGTAACTTCCTTGCTGCCTTTTTCCTCCTGCTCTCCTCAGGATGGCATGTGGGTCCTTTACACATCTACCATGACCTGCAGGAACTTTGCAGGCATGTACAAGCTGCAGGACCTGGAAGATGGCAAAGTGGAGACCTTGCCTGGAAGCCTAGATACACCAAAGGCAAAGCTCACCCTGTCCTCAGAAGGCCTGGAAACCTGCGGGTTTCAAAGCACTGGATGCAGCGGCACTTGCAAAGATGTTTCTAGGAAGATTCATTCCTTGGCCTTTTTATTCTACACAGGCTTCCTCCTCTGCATCTCCTTTTTTGATTTTTTAAGTGTAATTGTGATTGGAGCCATTCAAACTCAGCACAGAAAGCAGAACTCAGCAAAACCCCTTGTACGTCAGTATGAAACCCTAGCTAGAAATGCTTTTGACTGAGGCCGGGCCAGCTTTCACCTGCCCCAAGTGATAACCCTTCCAGCTGTCCTGCGGAGCGATCTTGTGGGAAAATGCTGCAACTGGCTGACCCCGGGGCAGCTTCTCGGCAAGCCAGGTGAAAACACAGCCCCACTGATAAGTGCTGCTGCCGGGCTGTGCAAAGGAGAAGATGTCCGAGCTCTTTTGTGTCCCCACAAAGCCAGTGTTCCCACACTGCAAAATGTGGGTCTTGTTTGCTATGGGGCAGGCAGGGAAACCACCACCCCGGTGAGCAGTACTTTCCCTACTGACCCTTGCTATAACATGCCCCTATAGGTGCCAGTGGGAGTTTTGCCCAAACAGAAGGTAGACTTTGGACTGCTATAAAACAGGAGATGTCCTAGGGGAGTTCGCGTGCCTCTGAGCAACAGCTGGGCAGCCCGTGCCACCTGTGGCCACCAGCACTGCGGGGCTCACCTGACGCTTAAAACATCATCAACAGTCTAGGCTATATGCCCACACCATTTCATTTTAAAATTAAAGTAATTTTCTGAGTAATAGGAGTACATTTGCGCTTGGAAACCACAGAGCACTTAGCATCTTTTTTGATTTCAGTGCTAGAAAAAAGCTGGGACAAAGTACCAGGGTATATTGTTTCTTGGCTGAACTCTCATAGACCAAGTTTCAGTCCAGAGTGGGTTTTTTCGCGTGACTCAGAGGTAAATTTCAGAACAAAGAGCTTTATGATATAGAGGCAATACTGTAAAAAGCGTTTAACTCTATCTGTTCTGGAGGTGGCTTTGAAAACTTCTGGCATCTTTTCTTTCTTTCTCACAGCAGTGCTTGTAAATGGGTTGAAAACTTCCTCAGGGATTTCTGTAACAAAGTGGGTAAAAATTTAAGTGCTTTGTAATCTCTATGGGAAGACTTAGTATCAGGTAGAGTAGATAATTTGAATTACTTAGAGCAATCATGCTTTTGAAAGCCTTACTTCATTCTTGTGAAAACTAGTTTGTAGTAAAATTACCTTCCAAAAGCTTCTTTGCACAGCCCCTAATGAACTTCTGGTTTACGTGTACTTTGTAGATATGACTTCTCTCTCCTAATGTAGTTTTCTTCCATTTATTCAAGTCAGATTTCTGTTTTAGGGGGAAATATTAGGTAGTGTAGATAGCCGCTGTGGAGGAACTACTGCAAATATCTCATTTGTAACGCTTTTGTTCTTCCACTCAGAAACCCCACATCTCACTTCTCCACAGAGGAGAGGATATTGTGTTTGAGTTATTACAAAGCCTAAAGCATTTTTAAGATTGACTGCAACTAATCACTGAAATATGCCTTCTCATTTCGGAAATGTTGTGACTCTTCAACATGGGAAAAGTGCTTCCTACTTCAAAATGTGTTTCACTTCTTTTTTCTTTTTCCCCAAAGGTTAGGTCTGGGCCTGTGTGCCTCCCTCATCAGCACAACCATTAATGCCATCAAGACTAAGGACATGAGGAGGATGAGGCCTGCAGTGCCTGACAGTGAAAGCATGGTAGCGCAAGGCTCGAAACCGAGAGCAGCCAGACTTTGGACAAAGAATGAGTAGGGAAGTTGCTGAGGTCTCCACACAGGTGTCTGACACCACTCCCACCAAGGTGGGTGCAAAACTATCTCACAGCTCAGCTTCCTTTCCCCAGTCCCTGAGGATACAGCTTCCACCAAGACAGATCCCATCTTTGCTGCCCCAGTTAAGGCTGGGATGCCAGTATGAGAGAGAGTTGGGCAAATTTTGTCATCTTTTGACATACCATAACTTTGCTATTTTTTCCATTCTGATATTTTTCTCATGACAGCCACTGCACTCCGATATCTATGACACTATTTATGTAGTCTTTTTAAATTATACAGGACTATGGATGGAATGAGTAGTTTATTGAAGGATAATGCTGAAGAAAGGGAAATCAGCTACTGTGTTGTGGTTTAGAAAGCAGACCACTAATCTAATGTTTTCCAACAAGCCGCTCTGAGTTACAGGATAGAATAAAAGTCATCTCAAAAAAAAAAAAAAAGTGAAATAAATTTAAGCTTCAGGGCATAAACAAGCTTTGTAAAAGGTTAGGATAGGAACAATATCCCCTTCTGAGACATTACTTTATAATTACAGAATATGGGACTGCTTGCATCTTTCTCTGAGGGGTCTAGTCCTGCACTTTTAGACACTAGGTAGAGTAATTTTTAAAATTTATAGATCCTTCATCTTCTTTCAGTGGAAATACAGGCTTTCAATGACATTTTACACAGGTCAGTTGCTATGTGGAGACCATGAACTCCATTTGCTCAATCACATTTCATGACCACATTAGAGGTAGTCCACAGATGCCCAAGGACTGATGAACCACATGATGAAAACCACAAGACAACTCAGACCAGGAATCGGATTCTGTCTGACAGGTTTCTAACACCTGATGTCTTTAAATCAAAGCTGGATTTAAAATTATTTTTTTTCCTTGCAGGAGACATGCTTCAATTTAGCTAGAAAATACGAGCTTGAGGAAAGAATTTAAAAGTTTATGGCAAGCCTATAAAGGCTGATGTACAACATGATTATAATGTTTAATTCTAGACTGAAAATCAATGAATCTACAAAGTTCCATATTTCTAAGAAAACAAATACATAAATCTACAGCCATGCTGGCAAACAGTGTGCAGACTTCTGGGGAATATCTGCAAAGGAGGCCCACACCTGCAGGGAAGGTGTTCCAGGATGATGTCACCTATGTGTATCATGAAGGGATTTTCTCCTTTGCTGCTCAGATGAAGGTTTTTAACGATTGCCTCCCATTTACTCCACAACACTTCATTGTGGAGTAACTTGAGATTTCTTCACACTGTTTGAGTTTAATGGCAAGTACGAGTAATGCAGAGACCTTTCTTTCCTAGGGGAAATTAAGGAAATAGTTCATTCTTTCACTCAGTAACTCAACTGAATCCAATTTGGGTTCATTCTTTTAGGAAATGTGATTAGCTAATGCGGTCAGATTAATATATGAAAGGGAAAACACACTGACCATCTTGATGTCACAATTTGTAGTTCTTTCATACCACTCTTCCTCCACCGACAATTTTATTTTACAGAGGGAGAAACTAGCATAACATAGAAGAATGAAGTCACATCTGCAATTTCTGCATATTACTAAACACTAGCATGTACATATGAACACGAAACAAACCTGAAACAATGCACTTTTCACATTGATTTGGCTGTTTGGGTTCATTTATGACCTTTTATTTGGTTTTTTTTTTCCCCCTTACATTTACTTTTGTGTCTAGTTGCCAGATGCATTGTATGGACAGAAAAAGACATAATGACAGGACAGGAGTGTCAGCCGAACTCTGTGTCCTTAAGAGACAAAGAACAAATATTATTTGGAAACACCTATGGCACAGGGCCCTCCTAGCAGCTGCTGATCTCATTCCCATCCCTCACATGTGGTTGTTAACACAGAGACACATATGGAAACAGGGGAGGACTGGAGAGGCCAGGACCAAAGTGAATATTGATTCCCTTCTTCCTCGGTGTGACTGGCTGCTCAGTAAACACTGATCACTAGTGTAGGCTTGAGAGAAGGCTGGATGATTCCATGAAAAAGGACACCCACCGAGAGTTACTAAATACACAGAAAACGAATCTGGTTCAGGATGTGTCTGGGCCACAAATGGCTGCAAAGCACTTGGGTGGGAGGGGAGATGCTGCTTTCTCTTGTCTGATTTCATGCTCCTCCTTTCAACATTGGCTTTTGGGCATTGGCATTAGCTGTTCTTATTTCCTTGTGCTTTTATTTACTGTTGGAAGGAGGCGAGGACTGGAAGCTGTCCAGGATGCTGGCTGCAGCCCACCGTGAGACTCCTCTTTCCCCAGGGCTGGCTGCAGGACAGGGTATTGACTGGTGTTGCAGCTGCCTGGTAAGCATGTTTCATAACCAGAAGAAATTTTCCCAAGTGCCTAAATGACTTGAAACTACAGGTTCTGTTTGCCAAGATCAAGTAACTCATAATATTGGGAAGCTGCTTCCAGTTAGTTTTCTCTCTTTTTGTCTCCTGGTGTTTGTGCATTTTCGGTTATGCAGATATATGCCATTAAGCTCAACTTCTCTTCATTTAAGCAGGTAAGGAACAGTGAGCTTCAGACTTCAATACAACTGTGCAATACCTTGAAATATTTTAACTCAAGCCATTCTCTCTGATAGAAAAGCACATATTTTCTTCTTAATTCTCAGAGTCACATTAACTGCTGATCCTTTATCCCGGTAAGCATAGCAAGCTAGATGGATAGACTGCAGCAAAATGGCTTACATGTTGCATTTACAGGCAAGTATCACCTTTAAAAAATTTACCTGCCTGTCAAAATTTGTCAAAATAAGAAAGTAAGTTTAGCTCAGTACACAAAGTAGTTCCTCACTGCCTGACTCTCTTCCCGGCTGCTGGGATTGCCTGGCATGTCGAGTAACACATGCTGAGCAAGAGCCAAAAAGCACTTTGTTGTTTGTTAAAATGAAACAAGATCCTTACTGAAAAAAGCAATTTTCAGAGGTACTGCAGCTGTGGACAACGCTGTAGCTGTGCTGCTCAGCCACCAAGCAGAGTCCAGGCACCCAGCAGAGGCCAGCTTTAAGCAGTGTCGGTAGATACGTGTGTAACAGGGGCTTCTGCAGCCCCAAAGAGAGGGTCCAGCTGCCTTGTGCCAGAGCATCCTACAGCTATCTTTCCTCACATCTTCATTAACCAAACAACAAACTTCGACAAAAACATTAACATGAAACAAGCATTAGAAAAAATATACCTATTTGATTGTTCACAGTCCACTAATTCATGAATAATGATATCCTGTGCTGTTTTGACCTCCAGTTCTACCCCAAATCATCTGCAACACTTGTTTCATGTTGGTAAATCTTTCAGTTTGGGCTTTGTCCTGCTGGTAGCATCCCCAGCATAGTTGCTGTTCTCTCCTGGTCGGACTGCAGTACTGATTTTTCAAGGCTGTGGTGATCTGGTGTTGCAGCTGCTGTAGAATCTCAGAGAGGAGGTCTCGAATAGCAGAGTCTTCTGTCTGTTCGAGACCTTCCCAGCTGAATCGCTTTGTAACCTTCTCCTTTTGGGCTTGGGGGTGGCATCAGCTGCTCCTCTTTCACGTGACAGATGTTAGTAACATCTGGCCAATTCCATGGGTTATAACAGTAAATGATACTGCTTATAACAAACATCTCCAGGGTTTTCTTGGACTTTTCAATCTCTAAACAGTTTTCAGGCTTCCTGTGTCTTGTATCTGTCTATACCACCCCAGAAATTATAATCCTGGTGATTTTGGCATTGAGGATTCCCGTGAGGCTGGTGCAGAGGCTGGGACGAGGCTTCCCTGACCCTCTGGGGCTGGGAGCATCACATCCTCTCTGTGTTTGGACCGAAACTGGAGAGGTTTTAGAAGGGTCAGACAGACACGCATATGATCCAGCTTTCCTCTTTGTGTCATGGGACTTTGTGCACAACTAGCGATTACAGATGTACCCCTAAAACTCACACCAAGCCTCTGGACTGTTTTCACACACTATTTTGCGCAGTGATTCACATCCAAACATGACTGTAATCTGTTTTCCATTTTACTCAGATCCAGCTCTGCTTCCTGCTATTTTAACTCCTCTCCCAGGAATTTCTGTTAGGCAGACTTTTCCTTCTATTATTCAGGCTCAGATCACATTTCACAATTGTTTTGCCCCAGATCAGAAGCTGCAGCCCCATTCCTTTTTGCACTTAGGGCTCCCAAAAAAGAGAGAAAGCTGCTCCAAGGCCAAGGCAGCTGGTGTCCATGAAGCCGGGCAATGATCTGCTGTGGCTGTATGCGATTCCTGCCGTTAAAAGCAAACAGACCTGTCCAGGTTTTTTCGAGGGGTCAGGCTGAGCTGCCTCTCTGCCAACTCGCTGTTTATCCGACAGTGTTTGCTGTGGGCACTTGGCCAGAGGATATGCTCGGTGGCTCTGCTCAGGCAAGCCCATCCGCCATGGTCTCAGCCTATACTGGATAAACAATGCCAGACCTTTGCTGGAACTGCTGGGTGGCTGTTTAAGAAAAATGCTGAGAGTTAGGACAGGCACACCGTGCAGTGCTCGTTGTGGGAGGTAAGTCACAGCGACTGCCAGAGCCTCCCTTCTGGGCTGTAAAGGTTTTGCAAACAGACATCTGTGTGGTACCCTGCACAGCACGCCCTGCTCAGCGTATTGACAGAGGCATTGCTGGGCAGTACCCTCTCCTCACCCCAGAGCTTTGGAGTCCCAGTGACATGTGTTATAGTTGTCTGAGCACTCAGCAGTGACTTCTTTGTGATGCTGGCTAATTTTCTCCAGGGCTGGATCTGTTTCTTTCAATAATTTCACTTGCAGGCTGGAATCCCGCAAGCAACTCTATTTTTAATTAGGGGCCCCACAATGTCTCCAAAGATGTGCATAGTGTCAGAGATCTTACATCTGAAACATAAGGCTCTTTTGCCCCTTATTTTTATTCTTGGTTTTGAGCACAATTACTGTGTCCCTCTACAGCTATATTCTGTCCAGGTCAAGTCTTCAAATATCTTTCTCGATGGTTCAATTGTTCCAAGTATTATTTTGAAAATAGACTTTCTCGGGTGACTTCTTGTCCTCCTTGCTAAAGTGAGTCAGAAAAAAGTTTCGCTTCCATGTTTTCTCACTGTCTTTCACAGCCAACTCTGTGTACTGATACGGTTCTTCCTTCTGCTGAATCCATGCTCACACGGAGACTTCAAACTGGCTTTTTGAGATCTCAGTGACCCAGGTCCCTTCTGACAGATTGCCTGCTCCGTTTCCAGGCTCTCTTTCTTTGCCGAGACAACAGGGCAGTTCATTAGTGAGGCAGCCGCTGCAGCGATGCATGTACCACACGGGCGGATGACATGAGCTCTGTCCCACCTTTTGTAAAGGGACAACTGACCTCCAGCTGCAGGTCATCCTCTTGCTGAATGCTTCCCCATGCCACCTCCAAAGGCTTCTGCATACACCCTGTGCCTGGCCCTCCCTCCTCTGGAACTGAGCATACAGAAATACTTGAGTGAAAGAACTCGAAAGCCATTTCTACCATCTCTTACGGAGTGCCACTGATACTGGTGTTAATGAGGGAGAGGTCTGTTTGGGCCTGCAGCGAACATGCCTCAGGTAGCTGTGGTAAATGGGAAGCA
Source organism: Microhierax caerulescens (assembly GCA_035590215.1). Classification (NCBI taxonomy): domain Eukaryota; kingdom Metazoa; phylum Chordata; class Aves; order Falconiformes; family Falconidae; genus Microhierax; species Microhierax caerulescens. The sequence goes on along the minus strand of JAVJGJ010000037.1, from coordinate 76,133,903 downwards.
TTTAAATGTGGGCTATGCCCTAATACCATCTGTTGGAAAGGACTTTGTGTTCCATATATTTCGTGTTATTGCCCTGAAAGACTAAATGAGGAAGCAAACTACTAATTGATGTGCTTATGGAAATTAAATCCACGTTGGAATGAATTTAAAATTTTTAATGCAAAATTCAGCAGCTAGAAATTTTGCACCAACTTCTATTTAATTAAAATTAATAAGGTTTCAAAGAGTTTTAGTTGGGATAGACCAGGAAAGAATTTGGCCTTAAATATGTAATTAAAATACAATTACATTGGAAGGAAATCATTACTGAGGTTGTACCTCAAAAGCATACCTAATGGGCTATCAGGAGAAAAGGTTTATGCATTTTGTGGACCAGCTATATAAGACATAAAAGGATGTAGTCATTGAAAGAAAGATATTAGCAAGATCATTTAGGTAGATACTAACAGTTCTTTTATGGTCAAATCCTTCTGGCTATATTCAGCAAGGTATCTGCTTCATCTTAGGTGAGGATGTACAAGGCATCTCTGCAAGTTTTCCTTCTGACACATTTAGTTGCTTCCCAGCCCTCTCCTGGTGCTGTGAGTGACAGGAGCATCTTTCAGTCAATGTCAGGCACCTCTAGACAAGTGAAACATCAGCACCGCAAGAGCTCAGTTGCCCAATTTTGGGAACTATTTGACAAAGGTATATACAAAGTGAAAGGCCTAATCCAACTCTGGTTAAAACCAGGAAGGGAGCCCTCCTCTTGGTCCCTGTACCAGTCTGCATGAAGCCCTGAGCATAACACCCAGAATTACGATGTCAAGAACTAATGCACAGTCCTGCATTTGCAGGTTTTGTTTTCACTCTATTCCTATGGCAGACCTACATAAAAAGAGTTTAAGAGGTATGTCATTTCACGAGATGCACAAAACAGACAGGTTTGGGAGGTAACGTAGAAGCGTAAGCATAAAACTGAAGCCACGTTTTGCTTCAGAACAAGCCCATCATTCATTTGATGTCTGTTTGTTTTGGTGGGGTCTTTTTTGGTAACGTGAGAGCTTTTGGTTCAAAGTCCACTGAACTCAGTGCTGGGGTTCCTGTTGACTACACTGAGGCTTGGGTAAGGTTCATGGAAATAAAACGCATTGTCTTTTCTAATGAACCATGTAGGCAGTCAAAGACGCAAAGGTCACAGTCCCATTGGAACCAGCTCATTTTCAAAGGCTCAGTCATGGACTGATGAATGATGTGGTATACCTGGATGTAACCTTGAATTCAAATCACATCAAGAGGATTTGCTTGTAAGCTTTTGATTTAACCTTGTCTCTTCACACAACTTTCTGATTTTTTTAACTGTGCTTTTTACAAGTACAGTGAGTCTTGTAAGAAAAGTGCGGGAGAGGAAATGTGAATCTCTCAGCTGCACGGTGTCCCTTCTGATACAGTAAAGAATCAGTGTAAGTAGCCTAATGTTTTAATGAACAGAAATATGTTTCTGTCAAGGAATTGAATTTAGCACTTAGTGAAATGCACTCTGCTGAACTGGTGACATTCAGTCCATAATTAAACTTCTATTGTTAAAGAGAAATTGTGGTCACACCTTTCGTATTGAAGATTTAGTTCAATAAAATAAAATTCTGTGACAGTAATTTCTCTCTACCCTTAGATTCCCTACAGCAATGCTTGTTAAATGGCTAAGAAACACATAGAGCTTGATCTAGCCTTTCTCACACCAAAATCAGATTTCACTGATTAATACTCAACAAGGATGTTTTCAAGTAACTTCTTTCATTTTTAATGTGATACCAAAGATGTGCAATTGTCAGTGTTGCGGTACTTCATCATCTAAGTCAGTTACTACATCAGAGCTCCTGAAGAAGCCTGTGAAGGGGTGTTACACACACAACATTAGCAGCACTTGTCAGCAGGGCAGGACTGAGTGAAGTCAGCTTTCTGTGGCTGTAATAGCACGAGCACTTCCTTCCCTTAAACAGTTTCTTTCATTTCCTCCAGGGTCTTGTAGGAACTCACACCTGAAAAAGCAGCCTTTTTATCTTCCTCAAGCTAATTAAAATACAGGTTCGAGCAGATGAGCAATGCAATATTGCTAAAGTGTTCATTTGTTAACTTGTCAGTCTCTGAAGAATTTCCCATTTCAGTCGTGACTGAGGTAACAGCCATGGAAACCACAGCTGGAAAAAACCCACCTCTGGAAACCACAAAACTCTCAAAGATTGACATGGGTGACATTAACTAACAGGATCAAATCAATGGAGCAAAAACATGCTCCCAATCACAAAGGTCACTGAAAAGCTACACAAGTTTGGCTTATGGTGGGTTTTGCCTTTTTGTACCCATATGAAACATTTCTTTTTTAATGCTCCCGGAGTAGTTGGTGAAATTTAGCAGAGAAACAAACAGCCTGAAGTATACAGCTGAGACAGGCAAGGGGCATTGCTTATGTCCACACACTATCAACGTCAACATATTGTGAGTGTGACTAACCCCCTGCAAGCCACCGCCACTGCTCCTCTCCAGCTGGAAGCACTGGTCAGGCATGTGCTGCCAAGGAGCATCATGATGGCTGAATCCCATCAGGTGTGGACAGAGGCTGGACAGAAGCCATTCGACCCTTTTCACTCGTGTCTTCCGCCAAGTTCAGAACAATATAGGTAGTCACTGACTGATGTCTATGCCATCCAACTCCCAGGACTGTCCAGACACATTTGATTTGTATTTTGTATCCTGAACACAGCTTAAAAGATATATATCTTCTGTCTAGGCTTGTAATTTGTAACTAGAATGCGTGAGGGTTTTATGTCCCAGAATTTCAGGATTTGCCATCAGTTTTGCATAGGGACATGGGGTAATGTTTACTTTTGCCTTTTCTCTTTTACTCATTAAAGGCAAAACACAAATCTGTGGACTTTAAAGTAGCTCTCTGAAATTGCATGGCCATATAATTGCAATCTATTGGACTAAAAATTAAATCAAAAATTAGACATAAAAATCACAACATTACCAGTCCCGGATTTAAGGCTTATATTGCTGTGAATTTCTAGGAAAATATTTAAGAATCAATTTAAATGCTAATGAACTGGTTTGCCATAAAACTAGATAGTAGTCATACTCAATAGCTGGATCAGAGCCACAGTATTTGTCTTTCCTTCGTCAGACTTCATTTGTGACGTTATGTACATAAATTCACAGGTGTTGCTGAGCATCACAGACCTATGGACCATACTTCAGCAAAAAGGGACTTCCCTGAAACCCTACAGAAACAAAGTTCTCAAAACCTGAAATTATTCCTTTGGACTTTGGAAATCTGACTGTAGAGCCAGAGGTGAACTCATGGAAACCTGAGGAAGAGCTAAAGGCAGGAGTACTTGTCTCTTCCCACCCCATACTTTGTGGCTTGCTGTGTTCCCCAGCTTTGCCTATGGGATGTCCTTTATAATTTGGAGACCTTGAAACATCCCTACTCAGATCTCTGCCAGCTTTGTGAAACCCATGGGGGTTGAACTTCTTTTGGGACCACAGGTGCATCCCACTGTGGGTGGTGGTGGGGTTACAGTCCATTAGAGGCTATTTCCATTTAAATGGGGACCAGATGCATTGGAAAGGCACCAGGGCTGGGCCCTAGACCATGTGATAGAGGTGACATGGGGCAGCTCCTTTTCCCAGCGTGCAGCCAGTGACTTCATTATACATTTGATGTAAGGACCTGGGAATAACACTTTCCTACACATTTTCAGAAAGAAGCGGTGAGCAGTTCTGCACAAGCAAACGGCCCTGGGTCAGGCCATCCACACAAACCCAGGGTATTTGCTCTGCTCATCCAGTCATTACCAACTTATTCCTGAGCTGGTGGAATCCAGTTTGTCATGGGGTTGTGTCCTGTGGCTGGGCTCTCCACTCCAGTGTCAGAAGGCAGCTTGGTGTAAATTCCTGGCTGTTTTCTACTTGGCGGTTCATTTCTGTCAGATTTTCAGGCATTTCTGCTTAGTTACATCCACCCTAGAAAACTAACCCATGGCAATGGGCACACTGTCATCTACACAGCCCAATGGTGATGGTGATCCTTCTTCATCCCATTTTGGCCTGGGCTGACCAGCACTGTCCCAGCAATTCCTGGATATGATGTGAAAGTATGCCCAGGAACATTCCCAGTACACAGTGCGGGGAAAAATTAGTTGAATAACATGGGGAAGAACTGTTCTGTGCCAGGGAACAGCTCCAGATACATTTAATTCATTGCTATATTTGTAGCGTTTAAAGACACTTCCATTTGATCAAATTTGTTTGGAAACTGCCTAGCAAATCCTGAAGTCATTTGGGGGAACTTGGAGGGAAGAAAAGAGGGAGTGAAGGAGCAAATAAACATAGTTTCCAGTAGCATTTTTTGCTAAATAACTAGGCTGAAAAAAAAAAAAAAAAAAAAAAGGACATGGTGATACCATGCCATGTGCAGTGAGCAGGAGAAGAAAGCTTCCCTTCTTGCAAATGTGGATTGGATCAAAATTGGGCAACCACAGGCAGCCACAAGCATGTTAATGACCTGCAAAATATATGCACAAGGGTAAGGAAGATCTTGGGATGACAAGTTGAAGGAGAGTGGAAAGTTTCTCCAGTGGAGCT